>JADLZN010005772.1:0-662500 GCA_018155175.1 Sinocyclocheilus anophthalmus
AATCTCTAGCGAGTTTTAATGTGTTCCTTAAACGAACTAGACTCTGCTTATGTTACTAGTGGTCATTTTTAAAATACGTTATCCATTAGTGACTAGTTGGCAGTGTTTTTTAATGTTACTAGTGATTGTTTAGCTATTAGATACTAATATTATTCACTTCAGACTGTGTTGGTACTAGGCCTAATACTATTCACTTAAGACCGTGTTTTCCATTTGTTGCTGGTACCTACTAGTAACTATTAATTAGGTAGCCTACTAGTACTTATTTATTAAATGCTAGTTTGTATATCTAGTTAAGTGCATACAAGTGTTTTTTACTTGTCATATTTCAATGGCTACCTAAGAGTAAAATGTTAACAATCGGAATATACGTTAGTAGGCTATAGAACATGTTTATTAAATAGCTCCTAGCACATATTCCATTGTCATCTTCTCCACCTACAGACACAAACTTATAACAATGGAATAATTATTTCACCGTTTTTGACACTATTGGAGTTATTTGATACAATTGGAGAGTTATATTTTAGTATTACAGTTATTTGACACTGTTAGAGTGACTGGTAGCAAAGAAACATGTAGCCTACTAATATCCATCTAATAGTTGCTAGTGACATTGAAAAAGAGTTGCTGTTTGGATTGCTAACTACTAATTTAAAAAGAAATGCTAGTAATGTAAAATATATACTAGTTTGTTTTATGGAATAAAAAACGACTTGCCATTTAATATTAAGAAAATGATATATTTATTTTTGAGAGGAGCTGAGGTGTCAAAACTTGAATATGTAATTCAGATGAGTTATAGGGAACTGAAACAGTGGGTCCTAGTGTTAATTAGTGTTAGATGTATAGAACCATGAATCCTCACCCCTGCCTCATCCTCTTGCCTCATCTCACTCTAAAAGATGCTGGTTTGTTTCAACCCAACTTTGGGTCAAATCTGGACTAACCCAGCTGTTGGGTTACATTTTTAAATTAAATATTTTAACCCAAAAGTTGGGTTAGTCCACATTTGACCCAACAAGTGCACACATTCACCGCCAAAAGCTCAAGTATGTGCTCACCAACCCTTCAAACAAAAATAAATTGCACACCATAGCTCAAAAATTAAAAATATTTATTATATATTTTTAAATAAATAAAAATACAATAATATCTTCTACTTTGTAGCTGGGGTTGCAACTTTGATTTGCTGGTAGTCCATATTTGACCCAAAGTTGGGTTGGAACAACCCAGCATTTTTTAGAGTGTTTCATACATCAGTCATCAACACAGTTTCACTCACTTTATTGCATTCAGCAAATGTAATAAAAAGCTATTTCTTCACTATTTCTCACTGAATCTAACTCTCCCCTCCTGCCCCCATTAAACCACTACTCTTATGCAAGTCATTATAGATTTGAACTGTAGGTACACTCTCATTGCATCCATCATATGAAGCTTCAGTCATGAAACCATGGATATTCTTTGTCACCATAGTCAATCTACCTGTCAAGTATCTAAGCATTTGCTATTCGAGGGAGTCCCTTCTGAACTGTCCTAGATTGCTTATAAAAAAAACTATAACTTGTAACACTGTCCTGGGATTCTTATAATTAGATTGCCATAAAACCATCTGTGGAATTTTCGTCCATAAAAAAAGACAAAGGCCTGGACAAAGTTCACCGGTTACCTGGATAAGCACCAGGCAGGAGGCAGGCAGCCAGTCTTCGATTTCACAGACTTAGAGTAACATTGCTTCCATATCTCTTTAGAATCCCTGCATTCCTAAGAGTCTGCAGCAAGACTGTGTCTGTTACTTAACTGATTCAAAGCTGAATCATGTTACTTATGTTATTCAAGTTTACATTGCATTTCCATTAATATGGCTATAAAGCTATAAATGTTGTGTTTGTGGAGGGAGGCACTGAACATGCCTTAGATGCGTATCTGTGCGGATGAAGTACCGTGTGGGCTACTTGACATTTCGGAGTTAATGTAATGTGCTCTCCTTTCTTTCACGAGCATGTTCTAGCCTACAGATAACCGGTTTTCAAAGGAATTTTACCGAGGCTTGTGCAAAATGATTTGTTATACTACTGGCTGGCATATTTGTCTTGGGACATTTGATGAAAGGCTAAGATATTTTCACCTAGTTCTGAGGCTTTAGAAACAAACTACTGACTCAGCACTACTGATAAACTGTCACACAGTGCTACATTTGTTAAATCACTGCAGGTTTGTCAGCTGTTGAAAAAGATGTGAGCTTATTGTTATTTCAGGGACTTTTAAATGACTTTTAGAAGACTTAAAGTTGCCCGACTCATGAATTTGGAAAAACAGATATTCTCACAGCACAAGAACTAATCAGACACACTATTCATTATATGAACTGTGTTATCAAATCATTTAAAGATTGTTTTGTTTTGCTTTATAAATAGCATAAATGTGTCTGGAAATGGAGAGGGATGATACTTCATTTTAAGCATGTGTGTGTTTGTTGCTTTTTTGCCTGTGATTATGAGAGGGAATTTGGAGAATTCTGTCCTATTTATGTGAGAGACAGCAGTCCAAAGCTAAACAGGGGTTGCTTTAGGTGACAAAGCCCCCTTTGGGTTGCAAAATAACAGGATTTTTCCCTGTTCTATTTGAACTTATAAAAACCTAATAATTTGTCTCGTTGTGAAGTTCTCATAGTTCCAAGTTCAAGTCCGTGTTGATCATTATTTGACCCATCAATACTTTAGTTGCATGTCACATGGAATCAATATAAAATATTCATAGTTTGTTTTTCCACTTTTTTGTTTTCCAGGAAACAAGGCATAGAGATGATCCAGGTAAGAAGCCCTTATGGCATTTTTTCTTTCTTCTTTTTTTTTTAGATGGCTTTTCCATAACACTAAAAGCCTGTCCATTAATGTGAGGCCGTTTCCACAATATCATCAAAATATGCTTGTCATTATCTGCTCTAAACGTAACAAACATGCTTTTCATTTCAAATGAAAATGAAGCTAGTATGCCTGGGGAGAATTAAATTCAAAATATCGCCACGAGAGTGTTACTTAGTATTACTGCATTACTACACAGTTAATCACTTTTGCATGCAGTTGAAATTGTGCATTTTGAGGTTTGTATTGCATAGTAATAAATGCATTGTTTAATAGGGCTGGTGTTGCTTACTGTAATGCCATATTATTAATGTTCGTACTGTTATCGCATTAACTTTTTGTGACTTTTTTTACTTTACCATTGAATAATGCCAGTAAAAACAGTTTATAAAGACTTTTTTTTGTTGCTTCAAAACAGTTCTCACCCAGGGCCTAATATAGCCTAACATAACAAAACATAAGTTTGCTTCTACAAAATTGCATGGAAATTGCACTGATTAGCCTTCTTCATATCAGGCTGATATAAACCACATTTATAGTATAAGCTGAAGCATTGTCTTGATAGATTATACTTTGTTATTTTTCCTCTTATCAGGTAATTCTATAAGGTCATGCTGAGGACATTAGTGCAGTGGGACATCTTGGTACACATAATCTTAATCTAGCATCCTTGGCTTCACTCAAGAGGATGATTTTTTAGTAGGTTAAACCCAACCTGTCCTTATTGATAACAATGGTGCTGTAAATCGATTCACGTGCAAATGTGTGCATTTTGTCCTAGTAAGGAAAGCTTTGTCAGGGTCAAGGGTGTTTTTGTCTTCTACAGATGCCCTTAGTTTTAGTGCTGATCAGAAGATGAACTTTTCTAAAGTTAGGCCATCACTATCATTCTAAGGATGGTGAGTTAACAGCATTATGGGTATTTATTGAATGATTCTGTTACAACTTCCCTTTGTTTCACCTTGGCACTGATAAATCATTAGACATGACTCACAGAGATTACTGTGACACATTTAAGACATTATTATTATTTTGTGTGTGGATGGGTTTTTTTGGGGGGAGGGGGGTCCAAAACTCTGAGACCACTTTGAAAATCTGAAAAGAGACTTACAATTAAGAATAAATATGTAATATTTAAGATATGTTTATTTTATTTATGTTATTTAGAATTTTTTAGAATGATAAAATTTAACAAAAAAATTATTAAATTAGAAAATATCGGGGGCAAAATAAATAGTGGTATCAGATTTTTAAAACCCGCTGAATCTAGTGACTTGTAAATGACAGGCTCTTTGTGGTAATGTTTTCAGTGAACATAATGAAGACAGTATTTGCACATTCCAGCAGGATATGCCCTTGTCAACCATGTTTATATTGTGTTAAGCTAAAGAAGAACTGAGATGGCCCTGAGATACGTAAAGGGCCTCTTATAACAAACCAAGCAGGTTGTAGTGGAAATGAGGTGTAGATTTGTTTGCAAGCGTAGAACTCAAGGCATATCTTTGGTTCAAAAATAAATAAATAAATGTATGTTTATGGACAAACATTGTTCTTTACTGTTTTGCCATGGAAAGTGAAGAGAATTCTTGGAGCAGAGTCACCTTGCTTTGTTTTGGGACTTGCGTGTGAAGGCTGGTAGACTAAACCAAGGTCCTTGTTCCCTCATTCTGGGCCTTTACTATGAGTCAGACATTTATCAGTGAAGCTGTCTGGCTGAGTGAAACACTGAGTGCTTTTCTCCACTCCAAGGATGCACACGTCTTTGCTATCCAAAGCATGTAGGCCGTTGAAACCGAAGAGAGTAAATGATGGACTTTGACCTGTTTACGCCTCATACAATAATCTACCCAGCTGCACCCAGTCATAGATTTTATATGGTCTCTAAAGTACTTAACTATCTAGAAATCAGTCCATGGGCTGATCATTTTAGACAGGGGAGTGTCATTAATTTGATTAAGATCATGTAACTAATTAATCGTTAATTCACTAAAATCGATCAAGGGGAAAAGGCTTAATCTCATCACGTTTTTGAAAATGAATGCTTTGAATATCTAGTAAGTGTATTTTTTTTTGTGGGTATAGACTTAAAAACTATTGTCGGTCATCATACTTCTGGTCAGGCTGTGCTACTTTGCTTATTAAATAATTGTATAGGTTCATAGTATATTTACATATAGTTTAAAAACTGCAGTTTCAGCATGTCACCACCATAGAGATAAGATAATTACACTTTCTCAAGAACTTACTCACACTCATTTCACAAATATAATAACCTGAGAGTAATGGGAGTGACCACATATTCTTATAAAACCTTTAGTTTTATAAGGATATGAAACTAACCTTATCAATTGTCTTTTTTTTATCAAATGTTTGGGGTCAGTAATGTTTTATTTGATCAAAAAACAGTAATATTGAAAAAATATTATTACAATTTTATGTAATGATTTTAATAAATTTTAAAATGTAATTTAAAGAAGGAGTAGAAGGACTTTTGTTTGCCATCACTTCCTTGGTTTACACTTGGTTAATGACAGCATGTCTCTCACTGTGCAACAGAAGCAACAGCAAGTTAGAGATTTAATTCTGTTTTTCAGGAAGAAGTGTGTTAGATGGAAGAGTAATACTCTAGCAAAGCACATAAGGGCTCAATATATCCCGAAAGCAGTGAAGCTCTTTGCCTGATATTTATTTAAAAAGCTAATAAAATGCTACAACATTAATGTGATGTAACACATGGCTGTCTCATGCTTTATATCAGATGATGTGTGTATCAGCTGAATATCCTCTACAAAAAGGAAGTGGAGGGGTCTTTTCACTAAAGTGTCATGAGGTGTCTGTGTAAAATCTGTGTGTCGTCTTCTTCATTCTTTATGTCTGTTTTCGCAAATTGTTTTTCACATATCTGCACTGTGCTATGAGAATATTTCCGGACATTGTCATCTGAAACAGGGCCATTTAGGGAATAAGATAATAAACCCGTTAGGATTACCTCTGGTGGGCCATACTAAATTTATTTGGTGCTGCTTTTAAAAGAGAGACTCTGGACTAGGTCTAAGCATTTTAAATAAAAGTGCACTTAGGGATGCCCCCATCCCCTATTAACTGCCTAGGCCGTATACAAATGCCTTTGACGTTTGCCATGAACCTTTGTGGTCTGATCCAAGAGAAAAATGCTCTCATCCCCAAAGGTTAAACCCAAAGTGACCACATGTTCTGCGTACCCCAAGCAGCAATTTTCCATACTGGATGACACGTAAAACCTTCAGAATACATTGTACCGTCTGTCATACACTGGATAGTCGACCGCTTCTATACTACTTACCACTATATTTATAAATACGAATTACTGCCAATGTACATTTCCTTGCTATACAGAAATTTATTTTTTAGAAACACGGCTGCTTTCCCCTTTCCTTGTTGTGAATTTTTGACCTGAAAGTCATGTCTTTTTATTTATATGGTTTGATTTTGACATTAAACAGAATATAATCCACAATCTGGCTTGGCTTTCACTCATGCACTGGATTCAGTGAGTAGATTGTTTTCAGAGTTTAGCAGTATCTGAGTGGTCTGAGTGACAGTACAGATCACATCTCACAATTAGCATCACGTCATAAACATCTGTTCTTCAATTGTCTCTCTTGAGCAAACAGAACATTGTGGCAAAAGTGGAATTTCAAAATGTAGGCATGCTGTTTATTTTGTCAATCTATTAAATGTAATTTGCTAATACTCATTATCATACAAATAATACACACAGGTGCATTTTGAGAAAAAAGACATTCTCTGCCTATTCATATTTTGACATTAGAAATCTCTCTGAGGGTTATTGCTAAAATGTCTTGTGGATGTTTACTGAGCTCTTGGCCTTGTTCTCCCGGTCTAGCTGGATCTGAGCCAGCCAATAGAGAAGCAGGGTCCATTTGATGTCATCATCCACAAGCTGACTGACCACATTGTTGATGCTGACCAAAATGTCACAGAGTCTCTGCTACTTGTTCAGGGTGTTCAGGTAAATAGATAAATCAGCTCAAGTGGTCATACATTTATCTGCTCTTCACTCCTTATATTTTAATAAATAAAAAAATAAATAGTTATTTTGTAATATTTTTGTTAATTGTTTATAATAAGATTTTTATATTAATATACCATAACAATATATTTAGTATAATATAAAAAAAAATTTTTTAACTATAATATATGTTTTTATATATCTTTTTACATCTTTTATTTTATAACCGCTGACATTGTTCTTTCATTTTGCTGCGTATACAAAGCAAGACCTCATGAATTGTGTGTTTTGACCTCTCTCCAGGACTACATAGATGCTCATCCTGAAACAGTGATTCTTGACCCTCTTCCAGCCATTCGTACCCTGCTGGACCGCTGCAAGTCATACAAGCTAATCCATAAACTTGAAGAATGCATGCAAGGTCTGTCTGCATCACTAATACGCGATTGTACACGTGTGATTTAATCACACAAAATACAGCTGAACACATTTGTTAATAATGGGCAACCCAACTATATATTTCAGATAAACTCACCCCTAAATGGCACGTAAAGAGAAAACAAACTGTGGTTGGTTGCTTTATGTGTGAGTTAGACATGCTAAGCTGGATTGTGGACCAGACCGTTTACAGAATTTCCACTAATTCTAAATGTTGTAAATAGTTCTGGAAACCAGGCCTTTAGATACTCCTTTGTTCTTCAGGGGTGGACTAACATGAGGAGGGCAGGTTTTGCCTTTCCACAGGGGAAGTGTGAGGCTTATGGAGGGCTTATGTCCCAAAGCTGTTGAGTCGTTTATTCTTTGTGCTGCTTGCACGCTGCATTCACTGGCCACAGAAAGAACAGGAGGCCTGCTGGCTCACTACAAGCCAACAGAATCACCAGCTGTGTGAATGGTGTAGTGCCTAAGGATTTCCATCAAAATATACAGCCTAAACATTTCCACACATAAGTATCTACACATACACTACCATTCAAAAGTTTAAGGTCAGTAAGATTATTTTAAATACTTCTTTTTGCATAACAATACAGCAAAACAATACTGTGAAATATTATTACAATTTAAAATAACCATATTCTATTTTAATATATTTTAAAATCTAATGTATTGCTAAAAAAGCTACATTTCGGTAGCATTTTTTCAGGATCCTTTGATGCAGTTCAAAATAACAACATTTATTTAAAATATAAATATTTTGTTGTAATGTTTATAAGTTTTTCTGGTCACTTTTATTAACTTAATGCTTCCGTTGCACTGAATAAAAGTAATTCCTTAAAAAAAAAAAACTTTTGAACGGTAGTGTACATTGGGGTCTTAAAGGGATAGTTCACCTAAAAATGTAAATTCTGTCATTTACTCACCCTCAAATTGTTCCAAACCTATAAGACCTTTGTTCATCTTCATAACACAAATTAAGCTTTGTGTGAGAACTCCGAGAGTTTAGTCTCAGCCTCAGACGTCACACCCACGGACCGTTGGCTGAACGTATGATGCATACGGCACACAAAATTGGTTTCGAAGTCATCATCAGATTGGTTGAATTATACAGAATTTCCGGGAGACGCGTGTGTCGCGTTCTTTAACGTTCCGCCTGGAAACAAATATGCCGTGACGCCAAACCCCCTCATGCTAGAAGAAAGCCATCGTGTTTACAACTGTGATAATGAGCGCTTATCAGGATCAACTGAACGCTGTTTTTTTAAAAGTATGTGAAATATTTAAAGTTTGCAGCATAGAATCTTTAAAATACGTCTGAGAGTTTTACACACTGGTCTGTTATTGTGGTGACATTTCCATGCCCCTAAACATGATGCGGCACAAAAACTAAACGTGATTGGTTGCTTTATCTGTCTGTCATATGGCCTCTTGGGCGGTCCTTGGCCATTAAAAGCGTCCAAGGTTCCCAGACCTTCTGCTGTCAGTCTGAAGGTCTTGCCACGCGGACAGAGTTTTCTGACCCTGCATAGACAGCAAGGGAACTACCACGTTCAAGGCCCAGAAAGGTAATGAGGACATCATTAAAATAGTCCATGTGACTCCAGTGATTCAACCTTATTTTATGAAGTGACGAGAATACTTTTTTGTACACAAAGAAAATATAGTTTATGCAACAATTTTTCTCTTCCTGTCGGGGCTCTCCGCCGCAGGTTCACTGAAGGATAAAAAAAGAGAGTACCATGCCACATGTGTTCTGCGCACTATTCGCTGATGCTAAACATATCACACCAGGTGTTCTTTGGAGACTGTTTGATGCTGCACAATGCAAGTTGACCCATAGCTAAGTCTTGCCTCGGAAACATTACTGACAAGTCCTGTCTAAGCTACTTCTATCCGCTTGTTTGATCTGTTTGTTTGGATAGATTTGCACTGACATTATCCTGAAGTATGGTACTGGGGATGTTACTGGGGTACTGGAGTTATAGTGATGCAGAGATGATACAGATTTATTTCTTTATAAATCTACAATTTTATCAGCCTTAATTCCAGGAAAAACAGCCTACATTTGCTTTATGGTTTAGCTTTATGTAATTTAATTCATAGCTTATTTATTCAGCTCTTTCTATAGCATCAATAATAAGTAAAGTGTTCACAGCAGAGTTCATTTTAGTCAAAGTATGTATAGAAATGTTGTTCATACATTATGTTTTCACTTATAATTGCTTTCAGATGAGGCTTCATTGTGAAAAGCTTTTGCCTCCATTTAGACTTCATACTTTAATTTGATTCCAATGCATGTAAAAATAATATTTTGAACATATTTATTTAATATGTAATACTATGATAATATTAATAATATTCAACATAATGACATTTTTCATTTAGTTTCACTTAAACTATGAATTTTTAAACAAAGTTGCTAATTGTTATTGCTAACAAACGGTTGCTTGATAAAGTATATCCTCATTTATATGATAATTCTTCATTAAATGTTAATTCTCTTCTAGGACTACAAACTAAAAAGCTCTACTGCATCTCCAAATGCACTGAATTTAGAATCGACTGACATATGATGTGTGTGTTTGTTATTGTCATTCAGTCTTCGCAACTTCACAATAAGACGAGTAAAGCAGTCAGAGCAAATTATATTCTAAACCATCTCTAAGAGATTCATTTATGTTGCAAAGTGCAAAAGACAAATGGTGTTTATTTAAAGGGCTAATCATGTTTTCAACATGTTGATGTGATGGAGCGAGACAGAGAGAGCTGAAATTCTGTAGGCGTCTGCCACTGTCTTGTTTTTCAGAAGGCTTTCACATTTCAGAGCATAAAAGTTTCATTGCTCTCACTCAATGCAGTTTCTCACGGATTATTTATCAAATGGGGAGTGGCTGTTTATCATACGGCTAATCTGGCTCAGCACAGGTACAGGCTAACGGCTGTCTGCACACTCATCACCCGCAATAAATCTCCGAGCTCGTGAGCCACAGCAGGAAAGACATGTCTCATTCGTTTGACTCATGCTGGGAGGTCCAGAGAGGCGATGCAGTCGAGTGCCTTATTTATTTCGCTACAACAAGATCTGATGAAGTGAAGTTGCATAGAGAGCTGCATTTTAATCCCAAAACACACAAAAAAAATGGTTTTTGTTTTTCAGGCATGCATTTTACATCTGATTGCGCAGACCTACATGATATATTTGTAAGAAGGTTGCAGAAAATAACAATAGTTCATATTTTCATGCATTACTTGATTATAACGTATGGTGCATAATTATGCTATTCAGAAAGATTATGTAGGTGCTTAAAATCACTTAGGGGGCGTTTACTATGAATGAACTATATTAAGTCTATAGTGCCACTGATTTACACGTGCTGTCTGACTTGTATTAGTGGCACATTCACAAAAGGAATTATGCAAATTTGGTAACTGTGTAAAACCTGGTCATTTAATGCAGTCAGGTCATGTGGCGCAATTCTTCATTATACAGGAATTGTGATTATATTACTGTAATAATATTATTGTAATATTATTTCTGAAGTTCCCTGAGGTTATTTTCATTACAGTTGATTGGGAAGATGGTTGCATTTGCACTTTTGTATGAAACGAGTTACAGATACAACCAACAGCTTTATTTCTCAATTGTTTTCATTTGATTAATGCTATTCACAGTGTTTCATGTGATTGTAGCTCTTTACCGCAATAAAGTACTCAGTTTTTTACCTGTCCTTTTGTCCAATATCCTGTGACTTAAATAATTCTTTAAAATGAGAATGATTTCTTTATCTTAAGCAAACTTAACTTCTACTTGTTTTATCCTCTCTCTCTTTCATCATCTGCTTCTCATTTGTTTTTTATCGGACTCATTTCAATCTTACTATACCATATTTAATATTTACATATGTCTCTTTATTATTTCAATCTTTGTACTCTCATCTGCTATCTCATTACCTTTTACTCCCACAAGAGCTGGTACTCATAATGTAACACTCAATCACATTATCTGAATCCTGTATAACATTTGTAAAATTTCAATCAAGGCGTCTGCTTTACTTTTATCATGTTCATACATAGAATTCTGGGAACATAGGAATGACCCCAAGCTAAAGGTCCACTGACTCCACACGACTATAATACGGCTTGATATTTAATGAGAAATCCTCAAGTTTTTTTTTTCTCTATAACCACCGTGTTCTGTTAGTAATTCAACTCAATAATACATGTACTTGCATTCATAGTGGTGCTTAATGTTAACACTTTTAACAACCACCACTGTCTTGGGTGCAAATTAAGGTTTGGTGCTTTTGTTGAGCAGAATAAATGTGAATGTCTGTCCAGTCATATTAAAATGCACCGTTTTCACTGTCAGCCTTCCTTTTCTTCAGATCTGACAATTTGGAACAGGCCATTGTTGTAGCTTTTCAGACACTTATTTTGCTAACAGCACTCGGCAGCATAAATTAGCTACCTGAGGTATGTCAACATCACTACGTTAGGACCAGAGAGTTGTCATAGTGTTGCCGCTGATCTGATTGGTTATAGGCCAACAGTTAATAACAGAAGTTGAGCGAAATTGCTGGCTTTTTGCTTTTTTTAGTATGATTCTGTTGCATTCATTTAACACTCTAGTAGTTAATAGTTTAAAGGGCCGTTCACAGTAAGCTTTGATTAACATATGCTTACACAATCACTTAGTCTCTGTCCAGATTTAATTGTCTTTCGGTCAGAATCCAGAGAGGAGTCCGCTATATACAGAGTATCACTAGTATAGTGAAAAATAGTTGCACTGGACCCAGAAAAAACACGGACTGAAAAAAAAACAAGCTGAGAAACTTCAAAATCTCTGGAGACTTTTATTTAAATTTTTTAAAATATGGTTCATTCTACTCATTCATAAAATAACAAACACTTCTGTATTATGTATTGTGTTTGTGGGCTGTGTATCAATTGCATGCTGACCAGTGCACCTGCTTTAAATAATGCCTTCAAAAAGTTATTTGCAGTTTACAAAACACACACTTGCAAGATTTTCCAGCGGCACTTGAAACTTGATGGAGATTTAAAAAAACGTGATCTGACAGCCGCCATATTTCTTGCTTTCTCCACCTCTCACCTGTGGGCATTGATATTCCTTCCATCTCTTCTAAGCCGCAGTATTCCGCCTGCCTCTCAATCTCTCCGTCTGGCAAATATTGATCTAGCAAAATGACTTCTCAAGGTTAGGGTTCTAGTTTGTGTGCTACAGTAGATAAGGCGAGGGGCTTGTCATTTGCCGCCTGCACTACTGAATCCCGCTGTGTCACAAGTGGAAGTCTCAGGTTTGCCTGAATCAGGTGTAAAATATTTTCCATCATGAATTGTGTACTGATATGGGGTTTTGTTTCATCCTTTTGTCTTGGCTGGATGTTTTTTATTAAGTCATGCTGCATCTGTATCACTACTGAATCTTGAATAATGTGTTGTGGTGTGAAGGGAGCTCTGTGTTTTCCCCCTCAATTCTGCAGCTTTTCGTGCACTCATTTTTAAGACTAATGGCCTCAAATTAGCGAGACTCTAAAGCATCAGTATCATCTTTGGCCGCTGTGTTGTGTTCTTATTTTGCTGCTATAATTAGGACTCATGCTTTTGCATATCATTTGCAAGTGCCAATCATTTCTTCAGAAAAATAGGATATTAATAAAACATCTGCAATCTTTTTATAAACTTGTTAATGATGCAAAGGTATTCTCAATCTGAAAGCGTCTTCAGAGCAATTACCTTCTATTCACAGTTTAGCCCTGGCCCCAAAGCATTCATAATTCAATTGAGATAGATATGATTAACATTTTCATTCAGAAAAGTTGCCTTGTCTTTTTGTTCATGTTTGAATCCATCCATCCATGTCTATGTATTTTTAACCTTCCTCACATGATAGAAATTAATCACAATTTATCGCCCATCACAGATGTGTTTGTATGTTGTAAGAAGTTTCGTTAACATACCTGTCAACCCTCCCATTTTTCCTGGGATTCTCCCATATTTTACCATTCTATCCCGCTATCATTCAGTTTAAAGGTGCAATGTGTAATATTTACAACGATCTATTGACAGAAATGCAATATAATATACATAACTATGTTTTCAGAAGTGTATAAAGACCTTACTTAATTAACCGTTATGTTTTTATTACCTTAGATTGAGCAATTTCTATCTACATACACCGCGGGTCCCCTTACATGGAAGTCGCCACCATGATTCTACAGTAGCCCTAAACAGACAAAATGCTCTACAGAGTGCGTTTCGTCACTGTGTTGTTCTTGCCAATAAAACACTGACACAATGATGAACAAGTAATATTCGCAATAACATATCAGTTTACTTAATAATTAAGTAAATATAATTTCTTAATTTACCTTTGTAGAGAAATCTCATTGCTCTCTGCTGTCTTTACCGACAACATCTTTACCTGTGTAGGCCACCGTAGCTTCTCTAAAGGGAGGGAGGGGTGAGCGGGGGACTGAGCCGTTGGTTGCAATTCGCAACCTCACCGCTAGATGCCGCTAAAATTTACACACTGCACCTTTAAATATTTTTCATCTTTCTATAAAACAATCAGACTGGGCATATTTTATATGTTTGCTACATTCGCCTTCGTTAAAACTCCCGTAATTTGTATGGCCCAAACCCATTTATGATAATCCGCAACAATTCCAAGTTGATCTTCTCACACAATCGACATCACAAATTTCACCCATGGTCCCCTCAGCTTGGCAACCTACAACAGTTATGTGTAGGGATGGGCGATACCGCTTATTTTATTTTCGATCCGATACCGATATTTGCAAGCCCAGTATCATCGATATCGATACCGATACCTCTAAACTGATCTTTTAAATTATTAAAAGAAAATAATCAGTAATTATACTCACTTAATATTCGATTTTAAAGTCATGTTTTTAACATTTCATAGGCCTTTTTTTGTTTACACTGTCAGAAAAATATACTATAATTGTATTTTAGCCCTTTACTGGGGCAGTAACCTCAAAGGTGCAACTATACCCCTAAAAGGGAGCACATTAGTACCATAGGGTAGATAAGTTACAAAGGTGCACCTTTGAGGGTACCTCATGAAAAATAAACATGGTGTTACATAAGTACTAAAATGTATTATTATTACCATGGTAAATTGGTGGTGACTGACAGTTTTAACTCAAAATCCTGTGGTAAACTTGGTTATGTAATTAAAACCTGGGTCATTTTTTTTTAAAAAGGCTGCCAGCTTTGTACCCCTAAAGGTGAAACTTTAGCATATTTTTTTCTGACAGATTTATTAACAGCAATTACAGAACATAGCACAATCCATTTGAACTTTTAACAACCCGTTTAAAATAAATTTACTTGCACAAACTAGCCAATTTTAGTATCGGTGAATCCCTTATAGAATTCCAAATGCTTTGTAATTGATTGATAAACAAGCCTTAAAAAACACAAGACTTGTAAAACAAGCCTTGAATGAATGGTGAAATCTGTTTAGAGTCTGTTCATTACAGTTCACATCACAAATGCTGCACATGTTGCTCACAGCAATACATTGATCTGTAGTGAGCTGCAATATTAGCATGCTTTTAGCATTGACAGCCAGATGAGGACTTTTGATAATTTAATGTAAATATGACAGGTTTCGACTTTTTAGACCCTATTAAGCTTGAAGTTGAGCCAAACATTATAGAACATGCTGTGAAACTGCATCTTCCCACAAATTATGCATAGCATAAAAATGTAGTCTGCAGTCTGTGTTCAGGGCTTTTAGCATTTCATGGGTGCTAGGACTCCGGATTTGACAACTTTTTTATGGTTTAATAAAAGCCTAAGATGAAAAGGATCACCCAGACATGGACAAATATGTGAGTGAAACCACATGATACAGTAAATCTTTAAAGGCTTCTAAAAAAATCGTCTTAGTATACAGTCAACCTCATTGCTAGGCTGATTTATATTGTTTGGCATGTGTGTTGAGGTGTGTAACTTTTGACAACATGTTTTAATGTCTTCTGCCCTTGCAGGGTCAGTCATGTCATCCACATGGTGCCCTAGATCTTATTGACACAGCTGGCAGGAGGGACAGGGAGGGCATCGCCAGTCTGTTCACCTGACAAACAACTCAAGGGCTTGAGCACTTGAAATCCGGTGTGTTCATGTAGCCTTAAGGACTCTGGGCACTACCGTGACCTTTTTATTCAGCTTGACATTGGAGATATTTGGAAAGTGTTATCCCTGCAACATAATGAATGTAAACCCTGGCCTGCGGTGATCTGATAGTTCGCTTTAGTGACAAAGTGAGGAGCATAAACCAGCTGGTCGAAAATATTACGGCTGTTCAGAATTGCCGATGTTTTGTTTGAGGTTATGTTCATTAGTGGAAATAAGAAGACTTGGTTTTGATGAAGTGCACACCGAGAGGATTCTGAAAATCAATAGTCATGTAGAGTTTATCTGAAAACAAACTGTATAATTAATGCATCCATTGATTTGCTCTGTAGGGGAATGTCAGTTGTTGATCATTATTAGTATTTGAGGTAGCTGGAACATTATTTTGAAGATGAACCCTGGGGGCACTGAACAACACCGCAAGAAATCACTTCATCTTTTATGACTATCCCCTTAATATACTGGATATATAGTCTTAATGAAACAGGTAAAACATTTGTTTGATTGACAGTGAAGAACTGCACTCTATTACAAATATCACTCTTTATCGATCAACCTGTCTATTAGACATTGAGTATCATGAATGAATTCTTGGTTAATGCTAATTTCTACATACGCTACTGTTCAAAAGCTTGGGGTCAGTAAGATTGTTTAATGTTTTTGAAAGTCTCTTATGCTCACCAGGGCTAATGACACACTATTTTCCTAATTAATGCTGTTCAGTTGCTTTGACACAATCTGTATTGTTAAAAGCGCTATATAAATAAAGGTAAACAATTTTTTTTTTTCAATTTAAATATATTTTTTAAATGTCATTTATTCCTGTCATGGCAAAGTTGAATTTTCAACAGCCATTACTCCAGTCTTTGGAGTCATTCTAATATGCTGATTTGATGCTCAAGAGAAACATTTAGTCTTAATGTTAAAAACCGTTGTGCTATTTTTTTTCATAAACTATGATTGTTTTTTTTAAATATGATTTTTTGATAAATAAAAAGTTCAAAATAACAGCATTAATTTGGAATAGAAATCTTTTGCAACATTATATAATGCCTTTAAGACTTTTAAGACTTTTGATCAGTTTAATGCATTCTTGCTAAGTTGTCTTTTAAAAAAGAAAGACTCCAAACATTTAAACAGTGTAATACATTTTTAACATTCCAAGTTTTATAAATTAACTTGAAACTGTAACCATTAGCAATCATGCATTTATAAATTAACCTATATTAATAGATGTAGTTAATTGTGAGTTGAACCTTATTTTAGTTTTTAAAAAGATTATCATACCAATAAACACTAAATGGATAAAGGATTTGATGCAAAAGAGTTTATTTGATAAACAAAAGAATCTCAAACACCACGGTGATTTTCCTCCAACATGTTAAAATCACTACTGGTTTCAGGAACAGGATAAATAAATATTTTTAATATTGTTCAGTTTTCTACTAAAGAGAAGCAACATTGCTATATTGATATGTTTATATTTCTTTCTCTGTTTAGAGTACACTATAAAAAGACTCAAATGTAGCCATTACATATGAGTATGCAGAATTTTAGGTACATATAATGTACATATGTCTCTTTTAGAATGTATTTGATATTAAAGGCGAGTGTTTTGTATGCTGTTCTACAGATGATTTTGTACACATGGCTGTCAAAGGCTAAGACAGCTTCAGCCTCCATACACACTGAGAGTATATGATGAAGAGCTGCTACTAAAACCTTGTTCCCTGGGATCAAACGTCACGTGAGCGGTGCCTCCACAAACCTGCAGTTTCTTTGATTCATTTCTCTTTAAAGCTTTTTATATTAAACAAAAAATTAGGTGATCAAAAGATTCACAGATTGTTTCTCTGTCACTTGTCTTCTCCCCATCTCTTCTCCTTCAAATGAAAATCTTTAAACGTGGCACTTAGAAAACATCCACAAGGAATTCTCATTTTTATTTTAGAACAAAATTTACAAAGCCATTCAAACAGTCTGTATTTTAGGTAATTACTTCTTTTAAACTCAACTTCAAAAAAAATCATGAATATTCAAAATACACTTTGACTTCACTGCTGTCTCTCATTATATACAAATATGTACAGGCAAAGAAAAGTAAGCGTCTCACAGTCGTATGTATCTGTACTGAAAAAAAGAGAGATCTCCATATCTGTTTGTATGTATGTAATTGTATAAATGCAACCAGACCTGTTCCAAACCTGGTTTTTGTGATTGGCTGGTTGACAGTCTTTAGAACGCTCAGACCGGTCGGCTCAAATAGAGGTCCCATGGCTTGGATCAATGGCTTCTGGGATGGGTCCCCCGGGCACTGCCTGGTAAGAGATGGGCATAGGTGTCTTTACGGGACTCTGGCGGAAAAGGCCTCCGTTGGGCGCCCGGTGTTTGCAGCGCATGGAGGGTGGCAGAGTGGAACTGCTGAGAGGGAGGGGAAGGCTCCGTCCGGGCACGCGGCCGACCCCAGGACCCTCCTGGAGGAAGGAAGTCACGGACAGGCCCCCAGGGGGGAAATCTCTCATGGCTTCCCGGGAGCTCTGATGTGGCCGCATGCTGCCCATGTCCAGGGCAGAGATCTCCAGAGACTGACCTGGCAGCTGCTTGTGTGCCAGATCGTCCTCCATCAGCCCACTCATACGCTGGTGAACCTGCTCCAGATTCACCTCTTTGTCCTGGGAATGACAAAGAAAGGGGGAGATTGAGACCGAGTCCAAGGCGAGGGGAAAGATGAAAGGGCGGGAATTGATTTGTGGGGTGGAAAAAGGCAAGAAAGAAAGAAGAAGCGAGAAATGAAAAGTGGACGGGCACTGGAGCAAGTACAGATGTGAATGAAAAGAACGTGGAAGTGCGTGCAATCTTTCAGAAAAGAGCAGGAGGTGTTTACCAGGGGCTCCAACAATCACATCAGCTCTGATTAATGATACCAATTACACAACGTACTACTGACAGCACGAAATAATCTCATAAAAATAAAATCAAATCCATCTCTTCTCCCACCCGCTCCAGCAAGCAAAAGGTCTGAACTGCTAAAAAAGCTTCATATCTGAAAAGTTGCGAAATGAAAGAAATCAATGATGCAAATGAGAGTGAGCGCCGGGAAACATGGGCCATAAATTGAATTGCAAACACATGCTTTGTCGCTTCAGTGTTTCGGGCTTATTTTTGAGGAGCCTTGAAAGGGGTATTTCTTCATTCTTTGATATGCGCTGCCGTGAAATAGCTTCGGTCATGCGCCAGTGATGCTGTGGCGTGCTACTTAATGAAAGAATCAAGCCAACATTAACAGTCCGCTAACTGCTTACATTTTTTCCCACACAGTCTTTTAATTCTCATGCCATGCATCCTCCATAAGAGAGTGAGGAGGGTGAACTCGATACTATGAAGCATTCATTCAACACTGATAACCGTTACATCCAGGACTACTCTGTTAATCACTGTTCTTCTTCTCTGTTTTGTACAAGCCAGTTCAGTAATGCATCCTTTGCATTTTAATGGAATAGTTCACCCCAAAATTAAATTCTGTCATTTACTCACGCTCAATGTTGTTTCAAACCTGTATCATGTGGAACACAAAAGATGACTTGGGACCCCCATTGGCTTTCATTATACAGACAAAAACATGCTTTAAAATATGTTCTTTTGTGTTTTTGTGAGTGACTGAATTTTCACTTTTGGGTGAACTGGCCCTTTAACTCAATTGTAGAGGTCTTGCGTCTCTAGCCCGGTCGATACCAGCGAATCAGCTGTATATTCTACGGTTTTGTACCGTTTATGGGTAATTAGAGGTGTCACATTATGAGACTATGTTTCTAAGTCATAAGATCAATGAAGAGATAATTACTGCAGAGCTCATGCAGCTGTAGAAGGAAGTCTGAATGTGGCTCTAATTAAAAATGCATTAATTCGCCATTAAAATACACCCAATTTGGGGCACTTACAGCCGTGACAAACAACACAACTGGAGGCCAATCTCCTTTTGGATTCCAGATTGCAATATTTTGGGACATCAGTGTGACCACTGAATGGGTGATCTGATGGATGACAAACAGATGATGAATTTGATGAGTATGTGGAGCGAAATGGAGAGGCACACAGTGGGAGAGGCACACATAGTGCTGCTTTGGCAAAGAGATTCCATGAGTAAAATCATCACTCTAAACAGAAAGTACTTATTAATCCACACAACATGGATGAATTAATGTCTCTGACTCTGCCTGTGTCTCTGTCATCAGTTAGTTCTCTTTGCATGAGTGAGTCATAATTACTTCTCCACCCACATATATAATCTGATTGATCTGGAATCCTAACCCACTCCAGGAGGACGCTTGTCCTTCCTCTAAATGACTCTACATTGTCAAGCCCTGTTCACCCCACTGACAGGTATTCCTTGCTCAGGTCTCGGCTGACCTGTGTAAAAAGCCTGCGTGTCTTCCCAGTCTCTTTCTCTCTCTGGCCAAACGTCCCGTGTGCATCCTGCAGCAGTTGCAATTTCATTATATGCCAATGACCCAGACACCATCTCCAGAGTGCAGCCCTTAGTGTCCTGTATGAGACCATAGAGAACCCGTGACTGCCTGGACATTGGCATATAATTGCAATAAGAAGACACAGACAGGGATATAAAACATAAAATGTGTCAAGTTGGTTATCGTGTGGTTCTTATTGCTTGCCAGAGCTTCAGTGACTCCTTTCTTACAGTGTATCATAAACCAAACAAAACCATACATAAAAGAATCACTCAATTTGTACAGGCATATGGCAGACTGAGCACCTTAAAGCAAGAACAAGGAGTTGGTTGGTGAAAGCAATATAGTCTGAAAGCTAGTAAAAGTTCTTATCTCTTTATGTGCTATTAATTCAAATCCAGTCAAATTTCAAGCAGATGACAAATGGTAGTCATAATACAGATGTCTGATCGTTATTATTCAACAATGTCTGTAAAATTTAATATTACGTTATCAACAATCAACGTCCCTGAACTATAATATGTGGTTTATGAGCTGTTGCTTTCACCAACGTGCTTGCCTCGGCTCAAGATATCACCAAAGGGAAAAGAGAGAAGGAGAGGAGACAAGGACGGAAGAGTAACTGCAGAACACTTGAACATAAGTCAATACGTCACTGGCTTTCTCATTGCACACACTTTAGTTTAGGGATCCAGGTACAACCTTTGCCCTAACAACCTAGTAGAAGCAGCAGAAGTAGTATGATTGACGGATATTGCAAATTGGGGATGTTTGTATGCAGAAAGCTACTCGGAAACAACAATTTAATGAATGGAACGACACTTGTAGGTGCCCATAACACAGAGTTAATGGGTTTGAATACAAAAGCTATCATCTCCACTTAAAGGGATAGTACATCCAAACAAAGACAATTCTGTCATAATTTTCTGTGGTTCCAAACTCATATGAATTCCTTTCCTCTGTGAAACACAAAAGAAGACATTTTGAAGAATGTTTTAGCTGTTTGTGGCCATTATAAATCAAACCCCCAAAAGTGGGTACCAAAACTTTCAAGTTCCAAAAAGGACACAAAAGTAGCAAGACATTGTTAAAAATATGGCAAAATAAAACTTACAGAAGATGTTTTCTGATAGAAAACATGAACCAGTCTTCACTGGTTTGTGAACAAATGGCATTTTTGGATTCCATTGACTTTTATAATATTGTGCAGCAGAGCCCGTCACAAAACAAGTACACGTTATGTAGACTTTTCCAATTTGATTCGTACAATTTGAGTATAACGGGTTATCAAAGAAAAAAAATGTATAAATTGGTTGTTGATTGGATTTTAAGATATTACGCAAAACTACGTATGACCGAGAAGTGCAAAGCAGATCATTAATTCTGAAAACAAAATAACAAATTAAAAATGCAAATGCAAGTCTAAAAAACAGAATAACAATTCAGAAAGCACAACAACAATTCAGAAAACATTATAACAAGTCAGAAAACACAATGACGAATCCGAAAACAAAATAACAAGTCAGAAAACACAACGACAAATCAGACAAACCGGAAGAGGTAGGTATAGTTTGAGACAGCGCCATTGGTTTGGGATTACTCACCGCTGACTGGACGAGACATTTGTCAATCAACGCATAGAGAGAAGAACCAGCCGAAGAACAGCAGAGTCGTGGTAGAAAGTTCGGAGATGGTTTTAAAGTAGCTCAGTTTAAATGTATTGTATGATTTGCCCTTATTATGGAATAAAAAATACGGGGTGTATTTTTACATTTAGTTAAAAGTGGCTGTAAAGTATCAGCTCCAGTGACGCAGATGGATAAGCCCCAGTCATTGGCTTTTTGATGCGATCGACCTGGGTTCGATCTCGCCTTTTGCCGAACTTTTTTTTTCTCCCTTTTCAAATCTTGTATCACATCGTAAAGGCATTTATTTTCAATAAAAATTAAGGAAATAATCAAAAAGTTGAAAATAAAATATCGGGTAGGGTTAGGGTAGGTGTAGGTGTAGGGAGGGCTTTATTGTACCAATAATGTGGCATCCATTTAATAATTAAAATATAATTACACATCATAGAAAAACAAAAAAAAAAAAAAAAAAAAACAAAGCGTTATTATTGCATACTGTTTTATGTATGTATATGTACTACAATACTGAAGTGCAGATAATTGCCATTTGCAACAAGTAGTATACTTGATAGTAGTAATTCTGCTATTTTAACATAGTGTAAATATGTATTTGCACTTAGTGTAAATAGCATATTGCTAAAAATACTACTATTTTCACTTAGTGTAAATAGAATCCATTGCTAATATGAGATTTGAAAAGGGAGGAAAAAAAAGTTGCGTCAAAAAGCCAAGGACACACACTTATCCATCTTCACCACTGGAGCTGATGATTTTCAGTCACTTCTAACTAAATGTAAATAGACACCCCGTATTTTTTATTCCATAGTAAGGGGAATTCATACAATACATTTAAACTGAGCTACTTTAATACCATCTCCGAACTTTCTACCACGACTCTGCTGTTCTTCGGCTGGTTCTTCCTGTATACGTTGATTGATAGATGTCTCGTCCAGTCAGCGTTGAGTAACCAATGGCGTTGTCTCAAACTATACCTACCTTTTCCAGTTTGTCTGATTTGTCGTTGTGTTTTCTGACCTGTTAATTTGTTTTCGGATTTGTCATTGTGTTTTCTGACTTGTTATTTTGTTTTCGAATTTGTCATTGTGCTTTCTGACTTGTTATAATGTTTTCTGAATTGTTGTTGTGCTTTCTGAATTGTTATTTTGTTTTTTAGACTTGCATTTGCGTTTGTAATTTGTTATTTTGTTTTCAGAATTGTGATTTGTTTAGCACTTCTCGGCCACCGTACAAAACAGTGGCAGATGAATGCAAGCATGTAGGGGTGCCATTTCAGCAGACTAAATGATTGGAAAAATCTGGCATTCGTCACCAGAGAGAAGAATGTTGTTTCGCTGGAAGATCAGTTTATGACATTTTGATAAAAAATTAAGAGGTCCTAATTGAAATAAATAAATAAATATTCACCCCAAAAATAAGATCAATAATACCCATTTTAAAAATAGAAATGGTGAATTTACATTTCATGTCAACGTTAAACATTCTTCAAAATATCTTCTTTTGTGTTCTGTGGAAGACAGTTATTCATACGGATTTGGAACAATGTGAGGTTGAGTAAATGATGACTGGTTTTCATTTTTTTGGTGAACTATCCTTTTTAATAATCAAAGATTTTATCTGTTTTTTTTTCTTAGGTGATCTTGTGCTTTTCTTGAGTGACTCCCTCCCCCCTTCACCCTTCCCTCTTGCCTTCTCTTTGGCAACACTTCAGCAAATGGGAGGCAGTAAGTTCTTAATGGTCACACCTATAGCTGGGTGTACTGGAGCTCGACTAAATCGGGACTTGCGTCAGTGGCGTCTGGATCCATAAAGTAGAGTGTGGCAGTGGCTGTACAGTCCTGGGCGCGGTGGGCAGGGGTTGGCCGTAGTTTGGCCGCCTGTGGGGTCACCTCTTTGGGCTGTGCCCGCTGACAGCGTGGCCCATTCCACCATGACTCCAGAGCGGCCACCAGGCAGGCCAGCAGCAGCCCTGCCGCTAGGATGCAGAAGACCCCAGCGAAGCTGTGCAGTCTCAGGGCACGGCCCTCAGGCTGGGACTCCGCATGCTTGTCAAGGTCACAGCGACCTTTTCGCGGCCACCACTTCTGCTTTAGTATGTCAAGGTCTCCTTTCTCCTGCAGGTCAAGGATCCTGAAGTGAAAAGGAAAATGGATTGTTAAGAGGGCTGAGCTACTAATCTGTCATAGCTTGCATTTGAATAATAAAAAAAACTATACATTCTGAAATGATTTGTTTTGCCTGTTCCACCGCTTTGTTGAAAACTTTATTACAAGAGGGAAGTTCAGAACAAAATATGACTCAAAGGTGACAATGAAGCAAATATAAGGGTTGGACAAAATAATATGAAAATCTGGGAAAAAAGCAATATTTCTGAAGGTGTTTTACCACCTTTTGCCTTTAATACAGATTCCAGGTGTTTAGAATAGATTCATACACTTTTTGAATAGTCTCTAGCTGAATGTTGTCTATGAAAACATCTGCCAGTTGCTTTAAAGATGCTGGAATTCGCTTCTCACTCTTCTTTCTACAACTATCAAAACTATTATCAAAAAAACTACACAGTAGTGTGATAATATTCAAGTCAGGTGATTTGTCTGGCCAGGGCAGATGTTGAAGTTCATCTTGGTGTTCCAACAGTCCAGGTTTTATGATCATGACACCATCTTTTGCATTTTAGTATTGGTGCCTATGCTTAAAGTTTTAGCAGTTGCAACTCTTTCATGGATGCTGGCTTTGTGAAGTGGCTTTGTGGTCAGTTTTTGTGGTCTTCAAGGTGAATATTGAGGTTTTCTGTCACTTTGCTGCAGTAGTTCTGTGTTGTTTGGACACATAATTTTGTCCAACCCCTGTATTACAATTATTGGCCATGGTGCCATGGAACATGACCAAGAAACAAATGATGGAAAAATAATGCTTCTGGTTTTCAAATGTAAAAAGTGAGGCAATTATCTCCTCAATTAAAAGGCAGCGATAAAAGGTCCTTAAATAGTGTTGACAAACTTTTGTAAAATATTGAAAAAAAATCACCAGCAGTAACAATGAACATTTGGTCTTCTATAGAGTCTTATTCATTTACTTTCTCTTTATTCATTAACAAGTTTTCTTAGTAGTTATACATTTCAATGCAGCAGATGTTCAGAAAGTGGACGCATTTGTAAAGAATCAAGTGGAAAAGGTCAATAACTAATGATAGAAACGAAAATGTCAAAGGTTGAAAAATAAAGTCTGTTCAACTGCAATCATCCTGGGTATTAATTTAAAACGTGTTTGATTCTAATTCCCCATAACAGACTGAAAGATGATTGTAGAGGATCCTTCATGAAAATGCATTTCGAGGCCCCGATGTTCCTGATATGTGAATTATTAATTGCCGGCGAGCTTACCTCCCTAAAGCTAATTAGTATGTGAGCAGAGCGTCGGTACGAGCTGAAAATATGAATGCAAATTATAGTCAAACAAATGAAGGGCTGCAGGGTGAGGTGCTTTAAAGCCAGTGGAGAGAAGAAAGGATGGGTGGGAATGAAGATAAATGCACCGAGAAGCAGACACTGGTGATTCAACACGATTCATGGGTTCTCCAGCAAGACTGCGTCTGCCAAGGAAATAAATGAGAGAAAGGACAGATGATGAAAGAAAAAGGGAAACAATCCATCACAGTCACGCAGTGTGATGTTTGCGAAGCTTTGGAGTTTGATATTGACTTAAAATGATTGAAATGATGGTGTCTCCTTCAGCTAGTTTAATGACTTGTATCATTCTTTCTGATCATATTGCACATATACACCCGCTCACTTCTGCGAGAAGAGATCTCTGTAGGGGCTGCCGTGCTGCAGAGCCAGGCCGTATCCTTTGCTGCTCATGCTGTTTCCTGTGACCACCAGCGTACAATCATCATCTGTCAGAGCGGCATACTCTAACACCGCCATGTCCCACAGGAAGGCGTACGGATCCCGCTTCACCTGAGAGAAACCACACACACACACACACGGTTCAGTGTTTAATTTGCCCATGTATGGCTGAACATCACGGCAGGGTTTTGTGTTTTTGATAATAGTAACGTAAACAAATCCGGAGGTTATCTTAAGATGGAGAGCTTCTCCTTTCAGTCATTCAGTTCTTGTCAGACAGGTCACAGACATCATTCAAAATGAAAGGTGTTTATATTTCACTGAAAGTCATGAGATGGCTTTGAACTTGTTTCTTGTCTGGAAACTAGCCTCCTCCGCTTCCTTTTTCAAAAGATTTCACTCTCTCTTGGGAAAATGGCTTTCCCCCTCCCCCACCACACTAAATAAAGCAGCACAAGCATCCACTTTCTTTTCTGTTTCTTTTAAACTCAGGCTCTATCTCAACCACATGGTTATGACAAACCTTCATATGACAAGTACAAAGCAAAAAAAGGATGTCAAAGAAGAAATGACAAAGAAGCTACCGTCTCCTGGCTCTTCCATAAACATGAAATTGGTCCCTATCTCTTTGTAAAGTACTACAAATATCCGTCACTACCTGAAATTAAATTTCCAGTTTGTCTTTCAAGTGTACATCCATTAGGAGGATTTGGATACTCTCAACCTATTAAAGCATTGATATCAAATCTATCAAAGGTATACAAGTGGAATGTATTTTAAAATTTAATTTATTCCTGTGATGACAAAGCTGAATTTTCAGCAGCTATTTCCCTTCAGTGTCACATGATCCTTCAGAAATTATTCCAATATGCTGATCTGATGCTCAGTTATGATAAATTATTATTGGGGCTTAGTTATTATAATAGTTCTTATTATATCATCATCATCAATGACGGGAAAAACTGTTTTTGCTGTTTAATATTTTTGTGGAAACTGTGACAATTTTTTGCAGGATTGTTTGCTTAGTAGAAATTTCAAAAGAACAGCATTTTCTATTTCAAATATAAATCTTTTGTTACATAAATGTAATTTAATGCATCTTTCCTAAATAAAAGTGTTAATGTTAAATTTTCTTACTTTTTTTCTTTCCACAAACTTTTGAATTATACTGTGTCATGGTTCAAATATTAGGCAGCAAACCTGTTTTTCACACTGATAATAATAAGAAATGTTTCTTGAGCACCAATGCAGCATATTAGAATGACTTCTGAAGATCATGTGACGCTGAAGACTTCAGCTTTGCCATCACAGAAATAAAGTTTTTAAAATATATTCAAATAGAAAATCGTTCTTTTAATGATTCTAGTCTAATTCTAGTTATTCCTCCTATCTTGTCAATAAACCAGCCTCGTGAGCCAAAATTAATAGAGATTTTTGTGCAATTTTAATTATGCAAAATTATATATATATATCTATATACAGTTTGTAACGGAAAGTATTCAGACCCCCTTAAAATTTTCACTCTTTGTGATATTGCAGCCATTTGCTAAAATCATTTCAGTTAATTTTTTTCCTCATTAAGGTACACACAGCACACCATATTGACAGAAAAACACAATTGTTGACATTTTTGCAGATTTATTAAAAAAGATAAACTTAAATATCACATGGTCCTAAGTATTCAGACCCTTTGCTCCATATTTAGTAGAAGCACCCTTTTGATCTAATACAGCCATGAGTCTTTTTGGGAAAGATGCAACAAGTTTTTCACACCCTGGATTTGGGGATCCTCTGCCATTTCTCCTTGCAGATCCTCTCCAGTTCTGTCATTTTGGATGGTAAACGTTGGTGGACAGCCGTTTTTTGGTCTCTCCAGAGATGCTCAATTGGGGTTTAAGTCAGGGCTCTGGCTGGGCCATTCAAGAACAGTCACAGAGTTTTTGTGAAGCCACTCCTTCGTTATTTTAGTTATTTTTGTGTGCTTAGGGTCATTGTCTTGTTGTAAACCTTCGGCCCAGTCTGAGGTCTGAGCACTCTGGAGAAGGTTTTCGTCCAGGCTATCCCTGTACTTGTCCGCATTCATCTTTCCCTCGATTGCAACCATTCGTCCTGTCCCTGCAGCTGAAAAAAAAAAACACAGCATGATGCTGCCACCACCATGATTAACTGTTGGGACTGTATTGGACAGGTGATTGAGCAGTGCCTGGTTTTCTCCACACAAACCCCTTAGAATTAAGGCCAAAAAGTTATATCTTGGTCTCATCAACCAGAGAATCTTATTTCTCACCATCTTGGCAAACTCCATGCGGGCTTTCATGTGTTTTGCATTGAGGAGAGGCTTCCGTCGGGCCACTTTGCCATAAAGCCCTGACTGGTGGAGGTGCTGCAGTGATGGTTGACTTTCTACATTTTTCTCCCATCTCCCGACTGCATCTCTGAGCTCAGCCACAGTGATCTTTGGGTTCTACTTTACCTCTCTCACTAAGGCTTTTCTCCCCCGATAGCTCAGTTTGGCCGGACGGCTTGCTCTAGGAAGGGTTCTGGTCGTCCCAAACGTCTTCCATTTAAGGATTATGGAGGCCACTGTGCTCTTAGGAACCTTAAGTGCAGCAGAAATGTTTTTGTAACCTTGGCCAGATCTGTGCCTTGCCACAATTCTGTCTCTGAGCTCTTCAGGCAGTTCCTTTGACCTCATGATTCTCATTTGCTCTGACATGCACTGTGAGCTGTAAGGTCTTATATAGACAGGTGTGTGGCTTTCCTAATCAAGTCCAATCAGTATAATCAAACACAGCTGGACTCAAATGAAGGTGTAGAACCATCTCAAGGATGATCAGGATAAATGGACAGCACTTGAGTTAAATATATGAGTGTCACAGCAAAGGGTCTGAATACTTAGGACCATGTGATATTTCAGTTTTTCTTTTTTAATAAATCTGCAAAAATGTCAACAATTCTGTGTTTTTCTGTCAATATGGGGTGCTGTGTGTACATTAATGAGGAAAAAAAATTAACTTAAATGATTTTAGCAAATGGCTGCAATATAACAAAGAGTGAAAAATTTAAGGGGGTCTGAATACTTTCCGTGACTTCCCCTGTATATTATATAATTACAATTTAAAACTGGAAATTATGCTATACTGTCCATTGGTTATTTCCACTTTTAGGGGGGGGAAAAAATACATAAAATGACAAAATTCTCCAAGGACAAATGTCTATACACTACTGGACATTGTTAGCAAACAAATTATTCTAGTGAGGGTGTGAAATGTTTGCTGTAAGATAATTTATTTTCTAGCCCAAAGGGAAAAAAGTGGCCACAGTTGAAGAAACACTCATATACTGTATATGTGAATCTGTTGGGCAATTACTGGTAGTTAAACACTTCAGCATGGATGGCCTGACAATAGCACTATTCAACACCATCCAAAGTGCGGGGGTGCAACCGTACAGGCCTCAATTTCTCTGTGTCTTATCTCTTTTCATTATTCTGCTTAAGAAATCAATTCTGAGCCTGCTGAATTGCTAGCTTAATAGCCAGTTATGTAACTGGGCTGAAAAAAAACTCTCATAAAGAGATTCATGGTTTGGTGATGTCTCCTGCAAAAAGCATGCCAGTGGATATGCCACAATAAGACGAGCTGTGAAATTCAATACCTGCAATTTTTTGAAGTTTTATCAAAGGGTTTGATGTGGATATCAAGTGTCTTAAAGATTCACTTGGCATCAGCAACAGTTTGTATACAAAGTGACTTTGAAAGTTTTACCAAACAAGCACAAATACATGAATGCATTCAGCAGCATATTAATAATTTTTATGACTCGCACAATATGGATGGATATTACATTGTCTGAGCCATGAATATTTATCTTGATAGTCTAAAGCCATTTTGTCATGTTTTCTGTCAGACTTGCATGCTACATTTCCTTTTCTCTCTTTAATGATGCAAGATGCCAGATTTGTCCTGTTTCAAACCTAAACAGACTGCAATTTACTGCTGGGCTCTTTTTGTGTTCTGTGAGACATGCTTTGGATTACAAAGAGCCACCGATAGCCAGCCAGCCACATGCACATGGTAGTGCACAGAAAAGCTCTTACCAGAACCACGGACAGCTCTTACGAAGTACTATACAGCAGAAATTCAGCACCACGGACAGCTCTCCACTCTGATTAACACGGCTGGTGCTGATTTGAAAGGTTTGAGCTTTTCAGTTTCATAATAGCTCCTCTGTATCCTTCTGTTTCATTTGCTGTGTTGTATATATTTACCATTATATATATATAATTTCTAATTTGAAACATTTCTTACCAGTATATATTTTGAAACCATGTGCAGCCTTATAATTGTGTGGAAATTGTGATACTTTTTTTTTCAGGATTCTTTGATGAACAGAAAGTTCAAAAGAACAATGTATTTGGAATGTTAATTTTTTGTAAAATTATAAATGTATTTCTTTCAGGACCACTATCGCCAAAATGATAGATTCTTAGCATAAAGTTTAGTTTGGCGGTATGGTTCTGTTCTGGGCAAAAAACTCCCTGCCCATCCATGCAACCTGTCATGAATGAGCAGGGAGAGCAGCAATAAAAACCCGAAAAAAACAAAAAAGAATCCTAGGGTAAACAGAACAGAACATGGCAGATATCATTAATGTACTTAATGATATTTAAGTGTAACACTTTATTCAAGATAAAGGAGTCTGATTAGCAAGGAATATCAGAAAGCCAAGTCCTGACTGTGGCGAAAGGAGGAGCTGGGGATGGAGGAGGGTAATTTGCTCCCGAGCAAGCTGAAAAGCTGCTGAATAATACTAAATAGAGCTTATATAGGAATGCCGCGATAGGTGTCGTATTCCTATAGGTAGATGTGATCAGCTGAGAATCAGCTGATGCAAGCTTGACTCACGTGACCTGCCAGAACTAACGCTAATGCTTAATTTATATTGGCCCTGTATATACCAAAAATAAACCGCCACCTTGATATTTAGGGGTCCTTGGCTTCATAAAGTTTGTGTTAGGCTACATATGTGGACTCTTGATCCCCCCTCCAACCTCATCTGTAAGTAATAGGACTCTGTGTCTGATACCTTGCGGATGCCTTCAGCAGGAGATGTCACAGAGTTGTCCTGCCCCTGATTTTTATTGATAGTTCTCCACAGCTCGGCGAAAGTGCTGTCTTGCTCCAAGGGGTTCGTGCCCTTCACCCTGAAATACTCGAACACAGCGGAGTCTCTCACCGTTCCGTAGCTCAGCTCTGTCTGCTTGGAAAGGTCTTGAAATGTTCTGGATTGAGAATAAAAATAATAAAAGATATACAAGTCACATATATTATTTAAAGTGCACATTATATTAAAAATTAAATAAAAACAGACATGACAACAGAGTGTGGAAGAAGGCAAATTGATCTAATTAACATGCTGTATGCTAAGAATTATTGATGCCTGATGTTCAGAATGTGTTTGCGAAATTGCCACTGTGTTCACTGTCATGTGCTGGATGATTTGATTTATTATTTTAGTTTTTAAACAGTCTGGAGGTCTAGATATGCCTCAAACAACAACAACAACAAAAAGCTGTGAATGGTACATTTCACAACCTGCATAAACAGTGTGAAAGGAGCATTAAACAATTAAAATCCTACTCTCGCTGGAACCAACCATTTAGGCATATCATACGGTGCTTTTCAGCCAATTGAATAACGTGTAACAGTGTACACACATAGATACTATTATTTCATTTTATTTTTAATTGCTCTCTTAGAGTGAGCAAAGCTTTATTACCCTGACTGTAAAGATTTAAAGAACAGAAACTAAATTAAATGAGGGGAAATAAATCACAATAGATGTATGAAATATTTGTGTAAAAAAAAAAAAAAAAAAAAAAAGGTTTAGTGCAAAAAGACTGGATTCAAAATTAAACAAATGTCAAGTGTCCATCTTTAGCACTGGTGTTGGTGTTATGCACATATCCTTAGGCTATAGAATACAATTACCTGCTTATTTTTTAAACACAGTTCAGACGGTTTATTTAAAAAAAAATATATTTTTTTTTATTTCATTATTCTATAGTTTTAGGTAGCTTAGAATCTGAAATACATTCACAACATGCTATCTCTTCTCTGAAATAAAATAAAAACATTGAATTAAATAGATCATAACACAGACGATGTGTCCTTCACCTCTCCATGACACTTTTCCTCCTAAATGCATTCAAGAATCACAGAGGTGTGAGTACTGATATGATGCATTTCGATAGGGTAACATGGGGGTTAATGAAAGTCTCTTATCTAACACTACCATTACTGCTTGACCTGGCTCTGTAAGTACCAATCTAACAGCATGAAAATATTTGGCTGGTTTACATCTGCTCATCTGCTTATGTATGCATATCGTATGCATTTTTTTCTTTTATTATGTGTGGGCTAGATGGCTGCTTTGTTATTTAAAATATTGTGAAAAGCTTTAATAAATTTAAACTGTGATAAATATGCAGCAATTGGCTGGGTGGAAATGGTTTCTGAAATGTGTTTTCAGTTCAGATGGCTGTGGCCAGATTATAACAATCACAGAAAATCTTGTCCACACACTGAATAAAGACTTTAAAAGGGTCTAGAAAAAACAAAACAAAAACAACATCACAGTTTTTGTACAAGTACAGGCGAGTTAGAAGCCAGACCAAAAGACGCAACAATACTTGCTTCTCTACATTAAAACAATAAAAGAGCTCATGCAACAATCAATCCTTAATGAAAAGGCAGACTAGACACAACAACACTAAAACTGTCTCAAATAATGAATGAATGCATAAACATGATGTATTCATTAATTATTTGAATAATTTGTGGGAAAAAATTCCCCCTGACAAAATACAGTTCTAAATGATTTTGCAGCTCACAGCTGCTGCCTTCCATCTGCAACTTCCGATGTCATGCAGTCCATGTGATGTTTAGGGCAGCCGGCTGCTCTTCCCTCTTGCGTAATGACACTGTGTTGCTTCTCCTTCTGGTTTTAGTGGGGAGTGATTTCATGTTGAGATAAGCATCTTCCATCACCCTTGACAAGGCTATTTAACAGGACAGCACAATTATTTGCAGATTCAATGAGTCAGATTGTTAATCTTGAGAAGATAAAATCAGAACAATTAATCAGTTTAATTATAGTGATACTGCCACAGCTGGAGGAGAGAAAAAAACCCTATGGAAATATGTAACGCATGGTGTCATCTCATTGTATTCATGATATACTCATTTATTCTCCAAACCCTGCTGAGCAGCTTTTGTAGAGTTTTAACTTTCCTGAAAAATGTTGCAGTTCTGAAATTGAACATTTCTTTCGAAGCTGTGGCAAAGCAGTTTATTGTTTCATTCAAGATTTAACATTCAACATTTCAAAAAGATTTTTGAAAAAAGATTTTATAAATTTATAATGTTACAAAAAAAGATATTTCTATTCCATTCTATTCTATTCTATTAAAATAGATACTGTTCTTTTAAACATTCCACTCATCAAAAAATCTTGAAAATCTATTCATCTGTTAAATATAAATAAATAAATAATTACTTAAATAGGAAAGCAAAGCAGCACAATGTTTTCAACTCTGATAATAATAAAACGGTATCTTGTGCACCAAATCAGTGTATTAGAATGATTTCTGAAGGATCATCTGACACTGAAGACTGAAGTAATTTTGTCGCTTGAAAATTCAGCTCTGCATTACACAGGAATAAATTACATTTTGAAATATCAAATAAAACAGTTCTTTTAAACTGTAAATATATTTTACAATATTAGTATTTCATTGCTTGTTTGATCAGCCTTGGTAAGCATTAGAGACTTCTTTCAAAAACATTTAAAATTAACTGCAGTGTACATCAGTGTCATTAGCAATTCTATTTTTTTCAGGTTTTAACATATTAAAAACATGCCAGCTATTGAGCCTAATTTGGTCTCTAATTTGACCCATGTGGACAGATGCACCATCATTAAACTGAGATGAGATAAGCTATTAATATACTTGTTGGGGTTCAGTTGACAAAACATGGATTGAGCAACCTAATTTCTAAGTTCCTGTTTTCCACTGGTTCTTGTGCAAACAGAATGAAGTCTATAGTCCGCCTAGTACCTATAGTGAAAACTATAGAGATGGCATATATGAGGTCACCGTCTCCATTGTGCTGTTTGTGGCTGGTGGTTAAAAAAACAAACATTTATAAAGGTCTAGTTAATGACCACCACACCTAGGTTAAATTACCTTAAAGCAACTTGACGTCTTATGGAGTGAGACTTACAATTACTTTTAAAAATAAATAATGTGTTAAAAAACCCATATATTTAATTATGACTCGTGATCCACATGCTTCTATAGACAACACTCTTCACCAAACCACACTTATTGAGAGAAGGCAGCAAAGAATGAGTAATGAGCTGTTAACACAAGACGTGTTCTTGCATTCAAAAACAACTAGACAGTGTGCAACTGAACGGAACAGAATGAGCACAGGGGTCATGGGATGCATTTTTAATCATTGAAGTGTTTTGAACTTGACACACTGAAGTAAAAAGGTGCTTATTGTGTGAGATGCTAAAAAAAGATGAAGAAACGACAAAATTGCCAAAGATGTTTGTATATACTAATATACTGCTGTAGTATATACTAGTAATATACTTTTATTGTCCTCTTGGGTGAAATGTGTTAGAACAGCACATATATAATATAACTGCAATAAAACGGCAATATAAAATAAATAAAAAATCACTAAATAAAAAAATCACTAAACATTGTAAAAATAAGTCTCAAATATATGTTTAAATAATCTTAATTAGATTTTTTTATAAGCTGATATTGATATGTATGTTTCAATTTGCAATCACTTTGATCAATTAATCAGCATATTATGTAAAATGTTAAATCGACTGACAGTCCTAAACATGTAATGCAATTTCCCAGGATACCTAGCAGGTAAGTACAAACTCCATGCCTCTGAGATTCTTTCAGCCGGCCTCTGCAGGACAAATCAATAGAGGTGCTCTATAAAAGGTATTATTAGGAGTAATGGGGAAATGAATTGGGATGTGATCCATTGTCTTGTTTTTGTTTTGTATGAGAATGTTCTAGATGCCCTACATCCAACTAAGCCTAGAAATATGGTGCTGTATTAAACCACACTCAGGCTTAATTATGTGTTCTGAAGTTCCTCAATTTGGGAACCTCAGGACTAAACACAACGTTTGTCAAGCCTGAATCCCATTTTACATCTAAGGCTGGTGAGAGATATGAAAGACTCCCAGTGGGCTCCCAGTGTGCTAACGATACCGTATCATGCACCAGCAGGGCTGCCTGATTTTAATAACAGTTACAAACAAGGTGATTAGCACAACCATAGCAGCTGTGGATGCTGCCACTGATAGATGGAAGAAATAATCCCCCAGAGCCTCAACACACACACACATACTCACAAGAGCTGAATAAGAAATGTGACGGCACCAAACTCTCCTTTAATGTTCTAAAGCTGAACCTTTGGGCAAACGGTGTGAGGCATTTCGCTGGTGAACTAACAGGTCCGCCAGGAGTATATAGTCATCAAAGAGACAGAATGCAATAAGCTTCTCCGGTCTTGGGTTTTAAGCTGAGCTGAGAGGGCCGAATTCAATGAGCAGGCAGATAACATTTACAGAGGCAGGAGGAAACTATTTGCACATCAGGTAGGGCATTACCAGTTCATATAAAACAACTCTCATAGTCAAATAAGAGGGAGGTTTTAAAGCAGAAAGAGCATTTATTTCTGCTGTGACAATGCAATTATTCTTCTATAGTGAGGGAGAAAGAAAAGAATCACTGCAGCTCTTTTGTGGCGCGTTGTTTGTGCTATCTGACAGTTGTAAGCGGTGTATATATAAATATAAAAAAGACCTGTGTGTTTATAACAACAAGTGCACGAGATTTCTCTGAAGTGGGAGCAGCCTGCATTGACAAAACACCTAGAACACATAAAAGGAGAAAAGGTTCTGGCGTCTACACAAAGGAAAAAAAAAGAAAGGATTTTAATATGAAGCAACCTTTCGTGGAATTTATGGAGAATGCCAGGAACTGTGAGCTCCCTGCTGGGAAGTGAAGGACCAACGTGGTCTCTAAGAGACAGCCTGCATGCTGTGATTTCAGAATTAATTTGAAGAAATATGAAGCTTTTAGTCGACTCACAATGTTACTACTTTCAATTTTAGACTTACTTCCTCTATGCCTTGAAAATTCAGAGTTACTAGTTTTGTCACATTGGGTCAGTATCAATTATTCGTTTCCCCTTCAAATGACTAAATAGTAGATTTTATATAGTGACAACAGAACTGTTATTATGTAATGTTAAAAATAAAATGAAACTAGAGAGCTTTGTGTTCATTAAGCATATTCACATACAAGCTAAAATTCTCATAAATAACCACCCAAAAAATATATTTAAAGCTTGAACACTATGAATTTTGCCCAGGTTTTTGCCCTGATTTACAAGTTGATGTTAGTTGCCTAAAGTCAGAGCCAGATTGCAGATTTTAGCTGATATTTGACAAAAAATAGTGCAGTGTATGATGGGCACAGACCGCTTCTGACTCTGAATCCATCCAGTCGGAGAATATCAAACGTGCTTGATATTTTAAGCAAATTATAGAAAAACATGCTTTTCAGTACAGCATTTGGCTAAATGCCTCACCTGGACCCCTTATCTATATCACTGAACCCCTCTGTGATTTTATCTAATTTTTCCTCCTTTATGTTCCTTACTGCTGCTTTTTGGCAGTGACACAGGACTGCAGCCATGTAATAAAGAAGATACACACATTTTCGTGTTCTCTATCCCACATCAACTAGCAGACACTTTCTCACCCCACGTACTCCGGTAACCCAGTGTTGAACTTTGCTGAAATGGCATGGTGCATTGTGATCCATTTACATAAGGTAAACATTGTCCAACAGACTAATCAACTGCTTTTCTGAATGACTAGTCAACTAGTAATAATTTGCAGTTGTGCAGACCCTAATCTGATGCTAATGAATGCAATCCAATGACGTGATATCCTAACCTGGAGCTACGTTCAGAGATGTGACAGCTCTAATAAGGTTCTATGACACACCATGTGGTCAACAGCGTGTTGAGTCAGGGTTTACAAGCCTGCATATGGACAAGCATCTGCAGATGTGTGGAGTTCTGGCACTGAGACACAGAGCTGGACTAGTTAGCTTACCGAACAGCGTTGTCCATGCGGGATACGGTGAGGTAGGCTGCCAGGTTGGCTGTGTAGGACGAGCAGACAATGAGGGTAAATAGCCACCAGCTTCCCATTGCAATCCTGAGAGCCATTGAACTCATGAAGGATTCACCACCTGCAAACACAAGGAAGAAGAGAAAACATTCTATGCGGATTGCTTGTCATTGTTTACACCAATTCAAAGATACACTGATACATAAAAACCCCAAAGAATGGAGAGAAATGCAGGGTTTTTCGACAGCAGGGTCTAACTGGTTCATGCTAACCAGCTAAACCTTGACCCCTTGTCTATATCACTGAACCATCTGTGATTTTATCTCATTTCAGCCTTCCATTATTTTTCTTCCTGCCGCTTTTTGGCAGTGACACAGCACTGCAGCCATGTAATAAGATTCATTCTTCCATCACCCGTTTTTCTCAGAAAAGCTCAACACCTTATAAGCCTGTGCTAAAATGTCAACACAATATTCCTCTCCAGCACACACAGCCTTGGAAATGTCATCACTGACACAGAGACGGTGAGAATAAAACGAGAAGGGAAAAGATCCGCTGCTATCATGCTCAATGGAGCTCGTTAGGGGCTATAAGTTTTCTTTTGGGACTCTGAGCCAAATTATCTGAGATCCGAAATGTCCCTTTAGGCCTAAAAGGATATCCAAAGAGTCTGTAATTGGAAAGGTCAAAGGTTAAGTGGGCAACCATGCTCATTATAGGGTTGAGAGTGCACTGGTTTCAAACTGAGCCTCCCAAGAAAAAAAGTGCTTGTGCTTTTTTATATGCCCAGACAGAGAATTTGAATCTTTGAATAATTTTTGTTCTAAACATGCACCTCCACACCAATATGTAAGTTTAGTAAGAGGATTTCACAAAATATTTACAAATAATTTCATTAATGATGATTAGTTGCATTTACAACATGGCAGCATGTATTCCAGGGCAAAGTAAAATATGTCAAATTGTATATGACTGGAAATGAAATAGCTACTACCATTCAAAAAACTTTGGGGTTGGAAAGATTTTTTTAATGCTTTTGAAATAAGTCTCTTATGTTCACCAAGGCTGCATTTATTTGATCAAAATATAGTAAAAAGAGAAATACTGTGAAATATTGTACATTTTAGAAAAGCAGACTTTTCAACAGCCATTACTCCACTCTTCAGTGTTACATGATCTTTCATTCTATGATATATGCTGATTTGCTGCTCAAGAAAACATGTATTATTAATGCTGATAATGTTGGTTCTGCTTAATATTTAGCTAAATACATTTTTTAGTATCATCTGATGAAGAGAAAGTTCAGAAGGACAGCATTTATTTGAAATATAAATATTTTGTAACATTACAAATGTCTTTACTCACTGTCATTTTTGATTTATTGAATGCATTCTTTCTGAATACAATTTCACAGTAATTGCACATTACTGTATCTCTAGTCACACTGGCCACTTGAGAGGATTGATGATGGACAACAAGCAAAATTTTGCTTGATCATAAAGGGAAAGGTCATACAAAAACGTTCATTCAAAAATGTTTTGGGTCTCTATCCCTTTTATTTTAAGTGAACTATCCCTTTAAGGCTCCTAACACTTGTTAAGCAGCGCTGTTTGCTCATGATGTGTTACTTTTTAATAAGGGTTGCTACTAGGAGCCCTGACACAATTTGAACAGTATAGCGCACCTGCTATCATATAGTTGTCCTTCGTAAGTGATAAGTAAATGTTTATTTAAAAAGGTGACCCAAATGCAAAACCTATTTTCATAATTACTCGCAGTGTGTTTCATTATCAATTTATGGGTCCAAGGCTAATAATTACAAATTGGCAAACAGCTGTAGAAAAAAAATGTAATTGTCATTCAGCAGCTGCTGTAAATTGCTTGCATCTTGGTCTAACTTGCTACATCTGAAAGCGCACAGAGACACTTAAGAGTTAGCCCGGTATTGACAAGATACCCAGAGTACGCAGAATGGAAAAGTGCATCCATTTATCTAAAACAACAAAACACACTCGCTCCTCTCTTCATAGGCACCTTTAGACACATGCAGCTGTGAGTTACAGAATTCCTATAGAATAATATATTTTGTCAAATAGTCAAAATGTAAGACTTTAGGTCTCTAGTGCTGTAAAATATTTGAATATACAGCATATATATTATATAATATATAATGTTTATATAGTATATTATATATTTTACTGAAATATATTTTCCTAAAATAAAAGTCTTAAAACGCTGCATTAGCTGTGCTCCTGCATGCAGACAAGAATGTCAGCAACTGATTGCACCATCCAAGTGAGGTGACTATTCAGCAATACCTCATCCCTCATGTTCATGTGACATGACCCAGCTCACCTTGCTGTACAAAGGCTCCGTAGACGATCCAGATGGCACTTTGGAAGGACGTTGTGACAGAAGCAGGCTGGTGGGGCCCAGGAGGATTCTGGGAGCGGACAGATTGGACGCGTCGGAGCAGAAAGACCATGACACCCACCACAGGAATGGCAGCAGCAATGCAGGCCCACACTGCCAGGTCAAACGGTGCCAGCAAGGAGAAGATGTTGAGTCTCTCTTCGGTTTTAGTCATCAGGATTCCCACAGAATAATCCAGATAGCGTTTACTGAAGTCCACCACATTCTCTCGCTCAGGAGTGATGGTGATGGCTGAAATAGCCACATCTGCCCTCTAATAGTAATAAATCAACATGCAGTCTGAGATAACAAAGACACAAGTGAAATCTGGCTGTATAAGTTACAAGAGAGGACATTTGAATAAGTGCAATGCCTTCATAACCATACGTGCCTAAAGCAGTTAACAATTAATTGACTAATATCAGTATGCAGTTTCACATAAGAAACACTATATGGGAAAGTCTTTATGAATGTGAATCTCACCTTCCCAATTAGTTCTCCAATCATTCCATTCCAAGACCCATTGGCCTGAGGAGATCCGTATTTCCCATCAGCCACTTGATACATTTCATACTTAAAACCCAGAATTTTGGCCAGGGCGTCTAGAACATCTATGGAAAATCCCTTATATCTTTTGGGCTGACCTAGAATGTTTTCTGCCACCATCACAAATGGCTCCTCCTGGAGACAACAGAGAAATGTAGGGGTTCATTTGATTCACTTGTTTATTTATTTAATTATAATTTGGTAACCTGATTTGGAACTAAATTAAGCAGTGATGAAAAGATGAATATGCTTGTTCTGCCTACACATACACTACCATTCAAAAGTTTGGGGTCATTAAGATTTTCAATCAAAAATAAAGTAAAAAATATAATATCAAAAATAGAGTTAAAAATCTAAAATTGAAATATTCATTACTGTGCTGCAAAGATTAATTTTCAGCAGCCATTACTCCAGTCTTCAGTGTCACATGATCCTTTAGAAATCATTCAAATATGCTGATTTAATGCTGAAGAAACATTGTTATTATTATCAGTGTTGCAAACAGCTGGTTCACAGAAATTAATTTCTCTTGAACAATTTATTTGAAATAGAAATCTTTTGTAACATTATATATTGTATAACATAATGTATGCCTTTAGTGTCACTTTTGCTTAAACCCCAAACTTTTAGGATTCATTCGCAGATGTTTTCAAACAATGAGATTAGAATTTAATATTTCCCAGAATTCATATGTATCTCCTGCAGCATCTTGACAGTAACGGACAGGCTTAAATCTTAGCTGACATAGCTGTTATTTGCGGTAGTGCCAGACAGATTAATTGAATTAGGATGCCCGTGTTACGTGCCATATTCCAATGAAACACCGACACAGAATAACAATATAGCAGAATGTCGTTCTTAAGATTAAGATGTCTAGAAGTATATTATTCAATGAATATATGTTACACCTTCAGTATTGACTGTATGTGCGCGAGAGCTTGATAAACAAAGCACGCTGGTGGGATTGAGCCGCGCGCGGAGCAGATGCACGAGCTTGTCGAGTGAATTTACTTTTCTCACAGACATCACTGGAAAGTTTGTAGTTCGGTCAGATACGTCAAAAACAAGTAAGTTAAACAATGCACAAGTTACTTAACGGTAGGGAGAGAGAAAGAAAGAGAGAGAGCGCGCGCATTCTGTGTGTGATCTTTGATGTTTCAATCCTTAGCGCCGCTTCACACTCTTCATTGGATGACTGACACTAAAATCAATAAAAATATACCATTTAAGGGCATTCACTAATAAACAATCATTTAGTGTACCTTAGGCTCACATGCTTATTTTCTGGCGAAAGTGAATCTAGCAGTCTGTGTGAAATGCGCTAGGCTGTACTATTCTGCACCAGTACAAATACGTGCAAGCGTTGCGCGTGTTTTGCTTGCTTGAGTGTTTCTGCATTATATGAGTGGCTTTGGAATATAAATCACAGCATGTTTCAGATGAAAAAAAACGTGACTTCTATTTCTGAAAATATCACAGTTAGGAGATTTATAGTGAGTGGTTCCCTTCATTATTACAGCAAAGCGCTTGATTACAGTACTAAGCCTCTGCAATGGAGCAGCTCTAATGCTATTCAATTAAAGATGATATAGGCTACCATAGAGACGAAAAAAAAATTAACAGTGAAAGTAACAAAAAACTTGTAAAATACATTTTAATGAAGATGCTACCGTGCTGCTATAATAAGTGTGATAATCACAAATGAATTACAGTCAAACCAAAATTTATTCAGAGACCAGATATAATTTTTGATATTTTTTTACTAGTGGGTGCAGGACACTATAGTTCATTTATGTAAGTGAGGATAGCAAAATAAAGTAAACTGTGACAAATTATACCCAAAATTTCTTCATACAGTGGACTACCAGTAAAACTGATACAATTTTGGGACCAAAAAATATTCACGCCTGGGAATACACAAATTGACCGTCCTCAGGCTTCCTTCCGAGAACCTAGGTGACAGCATGCCCAGGAGACTACAGGCTGTCATTAAGGCTAAGGGTTGCCCGACTAAGTATTGATAGTTGTGTAAATACTGTCATACTAACAGCTGTCTGAATAATTTTTGGTTGATTGTAATCCATTACATACCCTTTCTATCAAAGTTATCTGACATTATCAAGATACATTTTTTTCTGACACAGTTTAACTCTGAATTCTTGTCATATTTTATTACCCTTTTCTAAACTATAGCAAATAAACTGAAAATGTTGAAGGTGTCTGAATAAATTATTGTTTGACTATCTATTTGATAAATGAAGTTAACCAACTAACATTATACATACTCTTTTGGTTTCTGTACCTAATATTTTAAAAAGTTACAAATGCAATGAAAATATTGGTATCGGTACTCTGTATCTGCAAGTACTGGCAAAAATAAAAGTATCGGTATCGGACGAGTACTGGAAAAAGTGATAATGGTGCATCCCTAGATTGAATCTTATAATTTCCTCGTTTGAAGGGAAAGCAAAGATGAAAGCAGAGCCTGACTAATAAGTTTGGACATATTTCTGCAAATAAAAGATTTAATATTGATTGCAAACCTTATTTCTGTGGTGTATCCGTCTGTTCAGGTCGTGATTGAGGTCAGATTGGTTTTCTGTCACATTCAAAGCATTGGCTGACGTGACACTTTTACCAGTGAAAGCTGAGACCCTTTGGTCTCAGGTTAATCTAAATGAAGTGTTTCAGCTGACCTGTTACACCATGGCCAGGGAAGCGTGCAATGCCAGACAGAAATTACCTTTTTAAATTCACCTGGGCAATTTGCAGTAAGGCAAATCGCCACCAAACAAGATTGACTGTTTGTAAAGCAGGCCCTGCGCACTCAAATATAGACAGATGAAATATCTAAGACTCAAGCTAGTGCACTGTAATTGTATTTAGAGAGACCACAACCAAGATAGACTGGAGAATAAATAAAGATCAAAGCCCAAAGGAATCTCTGGCGAAAACCATCAAGAGTCTGCATGACTAAAATACTGATATCTGATGAGAGACAAGACAAAAACCACACAGCGCAACCATGCGGAAAAATATACCGTTTATGACAACTAGTGATCGATGATATATTGCAGCAGCAAGCTCTCAACTCGACTCGTATATTACATATTTTCATATATTATTCTAACCATTCAAATCAAGGTTAGAATTAACTGGAAAATCAATATTGGTACCCAGCCCTAGCCACAATTAGTATGCTGTAAGATGTACTGCAGGAACAGGAGACGCAATATAAAGTATCATTCTGTTATTTCTGGAATAAAATTCTTACTGCCCAAACATTACTTGCAGGAAATTTTTAGAACCATCAACATCTGTACATCTAAACATTCCTGGAATAACTGGAAAATTGAATGGATATTAGCATTGAGGTCACAGTTAGGCTTAGGCATGGGGTTAGTGGCTTAAACAACATTTTTCATCAAGAATTGTGTTGTAGGGGGAAGAGAAATGATTGCTTCATAGCAATTTTATTCCATGAACATGTCCTACTTACTGTATGAAAATCATGTCATGCTTTTTATTCTACAGTGACTGTAAGAGTAACCTGACATCAGTAAGACACTGGTTGTACCTACGGGGAGCTGAATCAGATTTATTGAAATACTCACCAGCAAGGTCACCACTTTCAGAGTAATTCCTTGCATGCCATGCTCAGCCCTGTTCTCCCTCAGACTGCCGTTCAGCCCACGATCAGAGTCCCACGTCGCCAGCTGGGAGATGGAGGAAGAGATTGTGATTGAGCTTTGATCAAAAAATGATTGCAAAGAAAAGGGAGAGTGGGAAAAAATTTAAGAAGGAGGAACAGGACAGTTGCTGAAAGTCAGGGATGACCTTACATGACCTGAGTTTTTGTCCCAAAACATGTTTTCATCTATGACAGACCCTTCACCATTGAACAGAAATCAGTAGCCCTTCAGGATTCATCTCAGAGGTTCAGCTATTTGTGATTTTGTTACACGTCCAGGTGAAAATGTTCAAGTAAGTGTGTGAGGTGGTCGCCTAGGCAACAGCTGTCACATTTTCCAATTCTCTTTAAAAACTCAAATTAAACACACACCCAAGTGTGTGCGCGCGCACTCACACACCTGCCCTTTGTCAATATGCTTCCACAGGCTGCTGATTACAGTCAATATCAGCACAGAAAACACAATAAAACAGAAAACAACACAAAAGAACAACTCTATCAAAAGTTTCTTAATTTCTGAAGGCCTTGAAGCTGAACTGATGCCACTACAACAACAAAAAATCTTAATTTGAAACCTCTGTGTAATCATTCCAAATGATTAAAAGAATAGATGTGAAGTTTTAGGTAAGATTAAGTTGTAACTTTTTGTATGGCGCAAACTAAATGCATCATCTTGTTTTCAGTCTCATTCTGTATGCAAATAGACATCGAAAAAAACCAACTGCTCTTTTTTTAATGGAAATATTACAATGATGTTGTCAGAACCATAGCCTTGTGGGTAGCACTTTGACATGTGGCACAGCTGTGCCTCAGGCAACCCCACTTTGGAGTACTGGCTCCAGGTTCTGTTCCCCTCTCTCCTCTCCCAGTGTTTCCTGTCTCCTTCCTACTGTCCCGTCCATGAAAACTGGAAAGCTAATTAAAAAATATATTTGATGATGTCATTGCAGTTGACTATACTTTATAAGGTGAACAACTTGGCTACAAGCAAGCAAGCAAGCAAACAAACAAACAAACAAAAAAGCACAAATACAATTACTATATTAAGTGGTTTGGGCTGAAATAATTGCAGAGATTTCTGGAAGAAGAACAATAAAATCTCTATGAAACAAAGTGCTGCCATGAAAACGCCTCAATTAAAATCCTGATATGAAAACCACTTTATTACTGAATATGCACATTGACAATACAGAACATGCACATTAATCTTCATTCAATTTCGGTTTCTTTATATTATTCCATGAACAAAACCACTCTCATCTTTGTGAGTATTATCCTGTCTGTGAATCACCACATCTGCGGCATATAAGCCAGTTGCTGAGCCAGTGGAGAAATGACAATGCTCATATTCTCCTTCCACAAGCAATGACAGCGTTTCTGTAAAACACAGTGCCACACTTCAAAATGAAAGCCAGGATGCATCTATCATTAAATTCAGGCCCGTTCATCATAATCCCAATATCCCACCAGATCCATTCCTCCACTGTGACGGATTCAGCAGGCCACTGCACTAACATCTCGGAAAGAAGTAACTCTGACCCTGAAATCATGTACGGCTCTAGTACGGCCAGCGCTTGAGCCCACAGTCTTCTGTGAGTGACAGAATGACAGAGGCTTTAGAATCTGCCCCAATGACACTAATCATATATCTTCACTGCAGTGCCCAATACACAGTCCCTGTCACAATAATAACCCCTACCTCACCCACAATAGCAGATTCAGCTTTTACAAGCAAGATTAGATTTTATATGATCAAAACCCAAAGCATAGAGAAGAATAGAGAAGAAAGAAGCAGAAACAAAGAGATAAGATAGCAGGAATTTGGAAAAATACTTCTTTATAGGGATTTCTCTTTCTTTTGTTCTGTAGTAGTGTGCAGCTTTCAGTGTCTTTTACAGCAAGTTATGCCCAATGGTGGTGACAAGTGACAAGTGTTGAATCATTCACTCAAAGCGATTTGTTAAAGTGACCCTATTATGGATTTTTTGAAAATTACCTTTCATGCAGTGTGCAACACAGCTCTAAGTGAATGAAAACATCCTGCAAAGTTTTAAATCTGAAAGTGCCCCATGTATAAAGTTATTGTCTCTCAAAAGAAAGAGTCGACTCTGAATAATTGAAAACTAGTGTTGTCAAAAGACCCGGTACTTCGGTACCAAGTCAGTACTAAAAAAATGAAAACGTTACAGTACCAGGTTTTTTTTAGTACCGGTGGTACAGAGTACCCGGTCAACCCGGTTCTTGATGCGCTATCCGAAATGGGCTATGCGCTCTCTTCATAAAAGCACTGAGACATGGCAACCTCAAAATGAGGAAACACAACAAACTAACAAAACAATTTAAAGACAGACACCCGGATCAAATAAAAGAGTTCAAGCAGGTAAGTTTAATTAACATTTTTTTATATTTAGATCTTGTGTTTCCCATACATTGATTTATTTGTGGAGTTTGGCAAACCACATATCAAATGACCGACAAAATAGCATTTCCCAAAGGATTGGAATTCCATTGAAAAAACATGAGCACCCACACTACAAGTGCCTCCTGCTGGCAGAGAATGAATTTGCATATATATGCAGCCACAAATAGAGTTCAAGTCTTTGGGAAACACCGCTTCTGTTATGAATTTTATTCAATATTTTAATTTGAATGTCGTTTTGAAATGAACGCTGTTATTAGAGTACTTAATTGTTAGCATAAGCACGGCTAATGCTAATATAATGAGCATTAGAATGAAGTTTCTTTATTAACTATTTAATGCTCCTATAACTTTTATTAGGGTAAAAAAAAAACAGGAGGATATGATGATATTTACTATTTTTACACAACAGAGGCTTTTAAATGAATTGTGAATTTAAAATGTGCGTGTTAGAGAATGTACAAATGGTAAACATTGTTTGTGTCATATCAGTCAGAAAAGCAGTCTGGGCTTTTTTTTTTTAGTAGTTCTTAGTTAGTAGTTATTCTTAGCTGAATAACTCTAGAAGGTTTTAAAAACCCTTTAAAATTAAATATGAACACAGTTTGTATTAAATAAAAGTACAGTCAAATTTTTTAATTAGCATGTTTTTGTGTTTTGCTTTGGTATCGAAATTGGTACCGAGAACTGTGGATTTTCACTGGTATTGGTACCGAATGCTGAAATTTTGGTACCGTGACAACACTAGATGGAACTAATGACGTTTTGTAAACGAATCCCAGCCGTTTCTGTGAGTCAACATGAAACATTAGCATATTGCCAGCACACTTGTTGGTCTTTTCGTGTTGGTCTGAATGAAAATGCAAATTCATTATTTGCCACTAGGTTTTGGAGCGGTAAAATAGCTGTTTCCCCGGTAATGGCTGTACACAAAGCAGCACTGTGCTCTCAAACGCTGTTTTATCAGGCATTACAGGCAAGATGAAATGAAAATGAGACCAATCGGACCAATCACCGCAGATTAGCGTCATGCAAAGGAGGGGTTTGGAAAATGAATCGTTGAGCGAATAGTTTGGGAGTCGTTGAGCAAAAGGTAAAAATAAATGCATATTATAAGACAATGAAAGTGTTTTTTGACCTTGCATGCAGGTCAACCTGTTGCTGAGGACTCCCAAAACCAAAATACGAACCTTTCATTACCCATAATAGGGGTATTTAAAAAAACGTTAATTCATTTATGAATGAAACAAAGGAATGTCTTTATAAAAGAGTCATTGAATCATTGACTCAAGTGATTCGTTCAAAAACATTGAACCATTCAGGTAGAAAAGAAGTTATTGACAATGAAACATGTGAATGGTTGCATCTGAAAATGCAAACTGAAGTGCACATCTGAAGGACTCTACTATGCAATCAGGCCATGGAAGAGGATTTGTGAATGGCAGTAAAGCATTGCAGCTGATGCTGGTAGGTCACATGACAATGACAAAATTACATATACTGTATAGTATGTCCTGGTTATATTCATACGGCAAACATGCATGCTTAATTGTCATAAAGTATTAATTCAAAAGAAGTACCTACTCAAAGAATATGCAATTCTGGATGCAGCCAATGTCTCTATGAGTGATTTATTGAACCATTCACATAAGTGATTCGTTCAAACACTGATCCATTCAGGAATAAAACACCACTGCCGTGTATTGTTAGGAGATGCACAACAGTGATTCCACTTCGTTTGGATCTTTTTTCATTGAGTGAGCAAAAACAGACAGTCACTGCAGATATTGTGTCTAAAATGTAAGTACATTAATATTAACTTCTTGTTTATTGAACTGTTGTGTAAAGGCAATATCATACTCGCAATCATACAGCTGGTCTCACTGGCCTCATCTCTGCCAATTTGGCTCCACGGCATGGGATTGTCACGGATTTCTGTTTTTTATGTTATTTTAATTTTTTTATCAAAGATATTTTGCCATTCTGTGTTGAGATTGATTTGTGAATAGAGTGATTTAATCAACTGTGTTATAAGTCTTACTTTGGACTGAAGTTGAAACAGAAATGTAGTTGTTCAGCTGCCTTTAGAGAGCTGTAAGTTGACAACTGTTCTGCTATATACATTTCAGTAAGCTGAAAGAATTCCTCCATCTTCTCTCTGCCCTGGTTTCCCAGGTGAGGCTGACAGGAATTTTTCTCTATTTCCCGTACGCTTCCTCCAAAATTTCCTCTTTTAGCTTTTGCCTGTGCTGTTAAATAGTTAATCATGTGGGTGGGTGTTGACAGAGATAAGAGCAATGTGGCTTGTCCACTGGAGATGTTCTGTCAGCAAACACTTGAAAGCCATATCTATCCTACAGCACAAAATAGATCTCCATCATCTGCAAGAGTGTGTGAGGAAGTATGTGTAGAATCACATTTACAAAACTTCAGTATCATGTGTCTCTTAAAGGGACAGGTCACCCTAAAATGAACTGAGATAATTTACTCACCCTTCAATTTTTTTTTAAAGAATTCTGGGTTACATTGGAATGACATGAAAGTGAGAAAACAAAAGAACTGTTTGAGCAGTAAATATTCATATGCGTATTGTCACAGTACCCAGTATTTACATTGACAGGAAGCACATTAACAGTTACAAAACCCCTCACAAAAGTAGCAATACTCCAATATAAATTAAGCTTCCTGTTTACAGATGTCAAGCTGAAATCAGGGCTTCAGTAGTCCTTTTTTCAGCATTTACATAATACATCTCTGACTGTTTTTTGTCATTGCTGAGTGTTGTGTCAGCCACTTTGTACTGCAAGACTCTGAGCTGGTTTGTGCCATTTCCTAGCCTCTCGTTCACTCATCTCTTGTTTGTGATATTAGTGCTACAAGCCAACCAGAATCCCGCCTGTGAAGACACATGAACATTTTGTCAAGACTAAAGGTCTGTGAGCCAGAAGTTTACAGCTTTTATTGTTTGTGACTTGGACAGCTGACGTCTCTACTTGAGAGCACATGGGGGAAAGACGCAGAGGAACAAAGAGACAGGGAGAGAGGATTACACACAAAAGAATAGTTACGCGACGTTCCCGTACGAAAGCCTGTAGGTGCGCCAGACGTCAGGATGCAGTCGAAAAGCAACGGGGAAAGAGAGAGGCATTTAAGGTGCAGAGATGAAGCTTAAATTTCTTCCCGTATTGTGAGGGCTGATGATTTTTTATGATTCTGTAAGCTGCTGTTTCTGTGATTGGTGAGAGAGAGAGAGAGAGAGAGAGAGAGAGAGCCTCTTTATTGAGTCTGTGAGAGAAACTCATTACCATTCATCAAATCAAATGAGACTCACTCTCATGAGTGATAAATTCACCTCATCTCTGCATCATCACACTATCAAAATATACAGAAAATAATATCTGTCACAACTGTGCTGCTTTTTATGCAACTCACTGAGCCAATTTAAACAGATTATGATGGATATTTTATTGTGTGAAATGTTTAAATTGTCACAATTCTAGATTATTTCTATAAGATATATTTTAAACAGACTGCATTGGCAGTTTATGTTACTTTATGTTACAAAGCAGGCCTAATTATCTGTTGAAGAGAAAAACTAATTATAATACAATTTTATGTACAATTGTAATTAGTTTATAGGATTTTTTGCAGTTTGTAAAATTGTTTTTCTTTTTATATAAAAAAAGTTCAGAATTGTATATATATATACTGTATGTTTGTGTGTGTGTGTGTGTGTGTGTGCATAACCTCAGTTTGGTAAAGGTTTATCAAGATCCTTTATTAGACTCTATTTCTGTCTAAAGCTTTAAAAGTGTTATGACTGGTGTAGAATGGAAATTATATCTCAAGCTTTTGAATATGACATTGTGATGCCATACTTCAGTGAGCGAATGATGAACAGCAGACAGAGTTTGACCAGGGAGAAACATAATGAATATACTGTGTATATGTATGTGTTAGAAAAATAAAGAGCATTTCAGTTTTTTCCCCTGCTTTTTTCTCACACTAAGACACATGTGTCCTTTAAGACCCATGAGGTCAGCTGTATGCTTCTTTTCACCAGATGCTCACAGGGGTGGACAGAGGCTCATTATGGCTCTTTTTTTTCTCCCAGATTCACCTGCAGGCTCTTTTTTTTCTCCCAGATTCACCTGCAACCTGCGGTCAACCCATTGTCATGGGAACTACTCAGGCAATTGTGCAGAGGTCACCCACGTTGGCTTGGACAGACTCAAACACAATACCTGTGCTCGTCGAAGCACCCACTTTTAGCCTGATGCCACTGCAATACAATTACAAGATCAGCTGAGATCATTTATGTAGCTTTGGCCCTATATATATTTTTTTACAAGTATGAGCAGGACAAGATGACAACATCTGCTTAGTCTGACTTGCAGTCCCTCTCTCCCTGCTCTCACTTTCTTGTTTATTAAGATGATTAAATTGTCGAATTAACCTAGTGTGCTAAAATTGTCCTGTCAAACTGAATCATGCATCAGGACTGAATAATCCATCTCACACTGCTGTCACTATTACATCACTATACTATTACTATTATTAATTCAATAATCAACTGAGAGACTTGTCAAGTTCATCAACCTTTCAGAGGTTTCTCTTCTCAGCACCTGCTCCCCACATGAAGGTGTTGGGCTGAACCACTCAGAGCAGGACTGGGAGCGGATCCATCTTGTAAAGATGCTCGGTTTCGCAGTCTGGATTACACCGCATGAGAACAGACAATTTAATGAAAAGAGAAGATTAAAAGAAAGTGAGAGAGGGAGATGGGGAAGGACACAGATGGAATTGGTGAGAATGAGAGAGAGAGAGAAAATAACATCTCCGTCTTCATTATGGAGGTAAATCTATCGAGGTCTGGCCTTGAAAAAATAACCCCTCTATTCCAAAGAATCCAGTTGAACTATAGACACATTTTCCTGCTCTGTAGCAATCGTTGGGTTGTCAGGCCAACTTCTGGGTGTGTCTGAACAGCTCCAGTTTATTGATGTCATTTGCTGTGACATATATGGGTGTGTGGTGGGTGATGTATAGTGTGTGCGGTAATGTATCCATATGAGCCACTGAGTCCATATTTATTCAAAATTTCTTTGTACATTAGTCAATATACAATGTTACTGTTGCATTTTATACTGCCATACCCATACAACGCATCCTCCATGTTAATATAAATAATGCAATAATATATTTACAATATAAAAATACTGTAAATAAAAAGGTTTAACAATAAAAATGTGTGAGCTACTATCAAAAATAATTATATGAATTAAACACACATTGTTTTTTCTCACTACTTTAATCACTAATTTTATGACTATTTTGTTTTTTTTTCTGCTTTATTAATACTTTATCTATAAAAAATAGTTATATTTTGAAATTGATAGTATATTGCTCCCTTAAAATATATAACAAATTATATGGGAAATTAATAAGAATAAATAAGAAATACATAAATTTTATTTAATGTAACAGCATATAACATCTTTCACAATTAAACTGCATATTCTGAAAGAAAGAAAAAAAGAAAGAAAGAAAGAGGAATGGAGAGGAAAGCGTGGAAAGATGAACCTACGGGAAGAGAGTCTATGTGACATGCAGAGAACCTCAATGTGGGCTTTAGAGAGCCTTGAGGAAGAGACATTGTTTTAAGAAGAGATCAGAGTGGAGAAATGCATATTCATGCTGATGGACAGCAGAATGTGTGTGTGTGTGTGTGTCTGTGTGTTTATTAGCTGTTAGTGTAATGTTGGACAGTAGGGGTGCTATTGTGTGTGTGAATGTGAAGTCATTAGCTCTCTGTGTTTCTTGCCAGAGGGAATGGCCATGTTCAACTCGCACACTCACTAATATTCAGGCTAGAAGATTGAGACTGTTTGGCATGTGATAGACCCAGCAGCCATGCTAATGACCACAGCCATGCCGCAAAGCACTTCCACTGCCCTGCAAGCATGTGCGTATGAGTGCTCGTGCATCAGATAGAGAGATGAAAGAGAACACAGAGAGACGGAAGCTGTAATTCATTAGCTCTGATGGGTATGTCTGAATGTGTGTTGATGTTTGTGCGTTGTTGTAAGATCTAATGAACTCTGAGCTATTTGTATGTGTTTGTGTTAAAGTATCCTGGCCATGTTCCTTATCAGTGTCTCCAATTCCAAAACACAGCAGGATCCATCATTCAGTTGCTCGTACTCTCTGTCCATCTGTCTGTCTCGCTCATCTTGCTTTCAGTCCACTTATCTTCTCCTTTCAAATATTTTTAGTTGTGCATCATGATTTCTATCTGGTTTTTGGAGTAGCTGATGCTCCCAGACTACAAAATGGGGTTTGCTCTTTCCCAGAGTTAGTCTTCTTATTTGTTTTTTTGTAGTTTTTTGTGTTTATCACAATGCATAGGTCAGGATTTTGGTGGGTTACCTAAGCCCCTATTGATGACATAACTACAAAATGTGAATGTGTGAATGTAAACCATTCAAAAATAATAACAAATAGCTGTGTATATTATGAAAAAAACAAATCCAAAGACCAAGGCCCAATCCCAATTCTATTTTATACCCCTTCCCCTACCCCTCCACCTACCCATTCCCCTTGTCCCTTGAAACAGAGTGTCAAAGGGTAGGGGTGAAAATACTCCCCTAAGAATTGGGACACCACGACATACCGTTTACCCACCGGAATCATACGTCTCTATGCTCTACAATATAACGACCTATATGGTGTGCATTAGTGCATACCGTTTCTACTATTAATGAAAGCTGCTTTCTGACACTCACACACACACACACACACCACACTACACACACACACACACACACACATCGGAGATTGCGCAGCTCACACATCCAGGAGCAAAGAAACTTGTCAATGCTGCCCCACGACTTTTATTAATAACAGTTTAAATACTGAATCGCTACATTATATTTTCCAGCAACAAGAGGATAAAATTGCTGTTTTAAGTAAACGCATAATTCGTAAAGAGGAGATGCACAGGACACGCGTTACACACAAACTGTTAATTCTCCTCTCCTCTCTCCTCTCTCCTCTCTCTTCTCTTCTCTTCTCGAATTGGCAATATTTGAGAAAAAGGTTAAGCGATTTCTAATTATTGGGGGAACTAGCCCCCCCTCAATGTCTATGGTGGTTATAGCCCTGATCAGACATGAAAATATGTTATGGCACTATGGTGCAGTCAGAAATGGTTTAACGTTAGCAAACTTTAGCGATTTTTTCGCAAACATTTCTTTGAATAACATGACCGTAAATATGAACTCACGATTGAATGTAACATAAAACAAATGATTACTTTTCGTTAAAATCTTTATTAATGCTAAAAATGCTTACATTTATGTGTTTTTGTTCGCTTGGGCAGCCATGTTGCTGCTGTAGCCGGTTTATGCTGAGATATTTCATACCCCTTCGTTTGAAGTGTGGTCCTGAAAATCTTCTTTTGAAGGGCTGTCTGGCCCTTCCCCGTACCCCTCCAACAAAAAGAGAATCGCGACACCCCTACCCCTTCACGTGAACGAGAGGGGAAGGGCTAAGAGGTAGAATTGGGATTGGGCCAAAGTACACTGGTTTAAAAAACAACAATAACAGTATTGACTACCAATAGGGCAATACCCACCAGTGGTTTATATATTCTATGTTATTATAACCGCCAATTATGTTTGCCTCAAAGTCCCTTGCATTAGGGCTAAAAACACAGAGGCTACTATTTTTGAACAAAACAAGACAGCAACCAAGTTGAGCCAAAGATCGGGACCGAAAATCATTGCAAAATATGGTCGGGTTTCCTACAAACATCGGCACATGACAGCTGTTTAAATAATCTGAACTTGTCATTTTTTTTGTTAAGTTATTGAGAAGTAACTAATTCTTCACACTTTCCACGCACCGCTTTACATCCGTTTCCAAAGTCTCACTGTACTGGTCCCGGATCTCAAAAATGGACATGAGAGTTGCTCCATTGCTTCGGAAGTCATTTTAAACAGTGGAGCCCAGAGAACTCCGCCCTGAAAAGAATGACAATATACAAATTATGTTCCGAAAGATGAAGATACTAACCATTTAAACACAGCCACCTTTTCTTGATGCTACTGAACTACAGCAGGCTGACATTTGAAGAAATTTCATCAGATCAAATTAAGGATAAGTGAGATGACTTGTAAGTGACTTAAACACCTTTGGCTTGGTATCTAGCATGACACAGCCTCATTCGGGTTGGTGGACTTCCGCATGCAGTTCAGGAAGGCCATACCCTGTAGCATTTCCTGTCCTCTAATTTCCGGTAGACACGGCCTTGGCCAACATGCCAGCACACTGTCATACAGTACAGGCTAGGACACTAGAGACTAAAACAACAAACAATGCTGTGATTACTTTAATGCACATCATCCCCTTAATTACTGACAGTATAAAGTGCATGTATATACAAACTTAAACGGAATAGTTTTCCCAAAATGAAAAAAATGTTTTTCATTTACTGCACCTCAGGTTAGGACTTCTTGGACTACTCCAATGCCAGTAGTTGGTCACACAAATGTTAAACCCACTTCCCTTTCATGTGTATATAAATTGATACTCAGATTCTTCTTTAAAAAAAATTGGAACTTCTGCAACTACCAGACTGTAGTGTGAAAGTGTGGATGTACAAATGAACAGCGCAAGAAATTTACTACACAATATTTAATCTCAGACCGGATCCAAGCAATACATTTTTCATTTAGAATTTTCTATGATTTTTTTTGGTTTCTGCAAAAAGACTATGGGGAGTCATTACAGGTGGTGGAACAACAGTAAGGAGTGTGAGAAAATGGTTGACAGCAGTTCAATTTTACAAGTGACCATCCCCTGTATTTATATTCAGTGTAAAGAGATCCTAAATGGTTATGTCACACAATCCAATAAGCTCTGTGTATTATGTAGGGATACAGTATGTAATTGACAAAAGAAATAAAAAGTAGAAAGTATAAATAAATAATAGAATAGAATTGAAATTCAAGTAAATAAGACATGTTTTATTGACACTTTTGTCAGGTTTGTGGTTCGTTCTAATAATAGTACTAAGTGTTGTAGCATGGCAGACATATTACAACTCCCTAATAAAGGCATCACGCTGAGTTTACATAGCGAGAACAATGAAATTCCTTTGACTTGATGTGAAGGGTGCATTATAATGGGTTTTGAATAGTGACAACATTAATCATGATAACCAAAGAAATCCGACTACTAAGAAAGGTCCTGTTGACTTTCAGAAATCCATTTCGGATAATACTTGATTGTCAAAGTAAAATTGGCTCTTTTCACAATCTCTAAAAAACAAGTTCTTGTGCATTGCTGTCTGTAAACTGCTTTGTTCAGTTGCTCGGAGTGTGTAGTGGCCCGACAGCTCAAAGGAAACGTAGGATGCAACGATCTCGATATTGTAATTGTATTGGGCCCGTTACTGAGCTCCTGTACTCGTACTCGTACTAGTTAAAATGCCCCGATACCAAACGCGGATACCACACAGCATAAGCGCCATATTCAAACAAAGAAAACCACCAACAACAGTAGATCAGCAGAATGATTATTAGAGGGGGAATAAGGAGTCTACGAAGTATGTATGCAGCAAGGAATCATAATGTAAACATTCAGTATTACACCGTTATAGTGATGTGCGCGGCTGTTAAGAAAAGCCCGTGAGTGGAATTGAGCGCGGGGCCTGCGCGCCAGATGCGCCGAGTGGTCAAGGAATAGACCTTTCTCACAGACATCACGGAAAGTTTGAAATTCGGTCAGATATGTAACAAACAAGGTAAGATGAAACCAATGCACAAGGTTATTTTAATGCGCCTGACAGGGAGGGAGCCCCCGAGAGAGAGCTTGAGGGAGAAGATGGCGATGAGGCGGCCATCTGTGCGTGATCTTTGATCTGTTCACAGCACTTAGCACATACGATCATTTGGAATTAAGCTAAATCGTTAAAAAATACGAACATTTATATGGGCATTCTACTATAAAATCGATTCTATTAGACCTTAGGCTACTACGACTGTTATGGCGAGGGAATCTTCAGCAGTGATGTGTGAAATGCGCTAGGCTGTTCTGTTCTGCATCAGTACAAATACGTGCAAGCGTTGCGCGTGTTTTGCTTGCTTGAGTGGTTCTGCATTATATGAGTGGCTTTGGAAAAAATAAATCGCTGCACGTTTCAGATGAAAAAAAAACGCGACTTCTATTTATGAAAATATCACTGTTAGGAGATTTATAGCGAGTGGTTCCTTGCATTTTTACAGCAAATTGCGTGATTACAGTATACTAAGCCACTGCAATGGAGCAGCTCTAATGCTATTCAATTAAAGATGATATAGGCTACCATAGAGACGAAAAAAAAATTAACAGTGAAAGTAACAAAAACTTGTGTGAAAATAACCGAAGGATATACAGTCAAACCAAAAATTATTCAGAGACCCGATATCATTTGGGATCTTTTTTTTACTAGTGGGTGCAGGACACTATAGTTTATTTATTTAAGCGCGGATAGCAAAATAAAGTAAACTGTGAAAAATTATACCCAAAAATTCTTCCTACAGAGGACTACCAGTAAAACTGATACAACTTGGGACCAAAATAATTTTTGATAATTGATTATTTGATTTGATAAATGAAGTTAACCAACTAACATTATACATACTCTTTTGATTTCTGTACCCAATATTTAAAAAAATTTACAAATGCAATAAAAATATCGGTATCGGTACTCGGTATCGGCAAGAACCAAAAATAAAAGTATCGTATCGGGCGAATACTGGAAAAAGTGGTTTCGGTGCGTCCCTACCTAAAAGATTCAAAAAAGTAACTGAATATGGGTGAACGACCAAGCCACGTACTAAAATTGTTCTCTAAGTTTGTGAAAGACAGATTGAGTGTGTGAATGTGTCTGCTGACTCCCTCTTTGAGACCAAGGAGACCCTCTTTGAGAGCAAGAGGAAAAGAAAGAGCGCTGCAGGAGATTTTTTGCATTGCTCTGCTCCTGCAGAGAGCAGCTATCATGCTGAGAGACACCTGGAGAGAGAAAAGACCTGAACGACAGTGCTGTTATCGTCAAGGAGACGAGAGTCTGAGGCCGCACGGCCAAACTCAATGTCCCCTCAGACATGTGATCCTAACAAAACAACACACTTATGAGCAGATCAATGTGGAGAGAGAGAGAGAGAGAGAGAGAGAGAGAATGAAGGCATGACTGAGTGAGGAAAGAATGTAAGTGGGGGATGCCGGGAGGAATAAAAAACGTCATTTTACAATGAAGATTACATATTCATCCACTCTCCTTAATAGCTGTCTACAAGACAGAAGAGAGAGCTTCACTCCTGCTGGAGCCAAGACTGCACCCAAATTCTTTTTTTTCAAACCCTTGACCCTTTTCAAACACAAGGAGGAAGGCAAACAGGAATGAATTTGTCTGCCTTCATCCAGTTTGCATCCCTGCTAAGGTTGACAACCGGCCATTATAATACAGAATCATTCTGTATTTAAAGGAAAAGAATTGCATTCAATTTTGAATATGACATGCATTTTGTCCTTTATTTTAGCATCTTGCACCCAATCAACAAAGAGCACTTGTTGCATTTTCTACTGCATCTATTGCATCTATATATTCAGTTTCAAGTGTCAGAGTTAAAAGATTAGATACAATTGGAATAGAAAGCAAACCAGTAAAGATAGATGTGAAATGATGAGTTCGCTTTTTATGTCAAGGGTACAAAATAAAGCCAATCAATACAATTGTAGTGAATTTCATTGGTATTCACTGGATTTATTTTCATTAAAGTCACCATGAAATTTAAATTGTAAATGCTATTTTAATGCAATATTGGAGTGTTTACTATAAATAATTTATCTGTCAACATCATATATATATTTTTTAAACAAAGTCATATGCTCTCATAATCTTTGATCAAAAACATGCAGTAATAAAGCAAAAGACAATGATCAAAATAATTCTTGGTGGACAAAATCAAGTTCTATCATACAATTTTCTGATTTAAGAAGTCATTTCACTTATATATAAAAAAAGACAAATCGCAGTTCCCTTTTTCATGATGATTTTGAATAATTTTGGCCTCTGTATCACCAGTTGTGGTTGAAGCAAAATTTCACTTGTTTTGTGAATCTGGGTAAAGCTGATGACTTGTTTTTTAACATAGATTTTGGTCCCACTTTATTTTAGGGACCAATTCTCACTATTAACTAACCATTAACTACAACTTTTTCCTCAATAAACTCATAATTTGCTTCTTATTAAGAGTTACTAAAGTAGTTGTTAAGGTTAGAGTAGGATCTAAAGGGATCTAAAATATGGCCATGCAGAATAAGACATTAATATTTGCTTTTTAAGTACTAATAAACAGTCAATAAGCTAGCAATATGCATGCTAATAAGCAACTAATTAATAATGAAATTGGTCTCTAAACTAAAGTGTTGTCCTGATTTTTTAATGTACTCACACAATAATGTAAAAAATCTTAGTCTGCATAATGAAGTTGTCTAAATACAAAGCAGTTAAAACTTTAATATGTTCATGTTGAGATATTTATGTACAGTCTGTTATGGTTGTTTTCTCTAAAGAGCTAAAATGTGCCTAAGCAGAAGATAAACATATATGTTATGGAATGTGACATAATTTCAAAATAGTTTAGTTTTACAACAGATGCAATGATGTTGTAAGCCAAAATCAAAGGAATTGCATCTCAAAAGCATTTTTAGCACTTAATTCAGTCAAGCAGAACTGTATACACAGATATAGCTACATGCGTACAGCTGTGACTGTGTTTCATTTCAGTTTATTACATGGTCAGCTTGCCACCAATGCTTTACTGAAATCTTAAGTGCCATATGTGGTATACAAAAATGGAGAGCATTACTTATTTGCTCTGCTGAAGTTGGCAACCCTATCAACAACCCTTCTCACACTGAAGTCATGGTCGTCTGGGTTTACAGCCGAGGCACGATCTGTTTGCTCATGTAAGAGTTATGTGAATGCAGAAAATGCTAATGTGCCCGTGACATAAGATCACATGGTTTTGACCTCTGAGGCTCCTCATTCGTCCCCTAAATGGTGAAGTGACTTCAGAACGCCCTGCCAGATGTTCTATTAGTCAGACATATCCTTGACATGGATTCAAGGCTTTGAAAGACTTGCAAGATTGTGGATTTATGAGTCAAAGCATTTTCCGCCCGCAAGTGAGATAAAATATGCTATCGGTTTTAACTGATGTAAAGCAAAGTCTCACACAGTTACAATAACATGAATCAGTGGCTTCACTTCCCTGTGTGCTTCTGTGTGACTGTGTGACTCTAGATTAAATGATTCCTAACACAGTGTTGAACGACTTTTTAAAATCAGCATGTTCCTCACTAAGAACTGCTGATACCAGGGTGATCAGGTTGTGCTTGTGCAATACATTGAAAACTGACTTTCAATTTAGGCCACTAAGAGGTCTATAAGAAAGCTATCTGTTAGCATTCACACTTATCTCAATGTCAGTTGCTCAGCTGGCACAGGCACATGGAAGTACACGATTATAAATCAGCTCATTTTCTCATGGGCTTTTTGATTTATTCTCCTGCTCTGTAAATATCATGTCACTAAACACTCTGGAGGTGCAGGAGAATGATAATGAAATAAAGAAAAATATATAAATGTATTATTTCATTTTATATAAAATACACTACCATTACCAAATATTATTTAGTGTTTGTGAGTCTTATGCTCACCAAAACTGCCTTTTTGTTTAAAAAAAAAAAAGTAATATTGTGAAATGTTATTACCGTTTTAAATAATTTTTTTTATTTTAATATATTTTAAAATGTAATGTATCCCTGCGATGGCAAAGCTGGATTTTTAGCAGCCATTACTTCAGTCTTCAGTGTCACATGATCTGTCAGAAATAATTTTAATACGTGGATTTGATGCTCAAGGAACATTTCTTATCATTAAAAATGCTGAAAACAGTTGTACTGTTGATAATTTTTGTGGAAACTGTGATTAACTTTTTTGGGATTCTTTACTGTCAATATTGATTCATTTAATTTAATGTGTCCCTGCTGAGGAAAAGTATTAATTTCTTCTATAAAAAAAAAAAAAATCTATAAAAATTATTGACCCCAAAATTTTAACATTGTAAATAAGTATTTTAAATGTTACTTGCAGAAAACTATTTATTTTTTCAGAATTTACAGCTACCTTTGAAAGGCTGTGAAATAATAATAAAAAAACAGCCAAACTTTCCTTGATCATTGATCCTTGCATGTTTATAGCATTTCTTAGCACTGTATTTGCTTGTAGAAAAAAATCCATCCATAACAAAACAACTGCCAGTTGCTGTACTCTAGTAGTAAACATTTTGAGTGTGCAACAATTTCGATGACACAAGCTTTAAATCTGAATGAACAAAACAAAACAACAAAATTAGGACATCAATTAGACAGATAAAAGCACGCCACCCACTGAGCTTTTATTCAGCATTGTGTGAACTGTCAGCATGGCGCGTAGAGACCCGTGGCCCGAGGGCTCGGAATCACAATGCTGCAACTTCTTGAGTTAATTAAAACTAATCTGCCACAGTACAGATTCAATCTCTTACTCTTCAACTTTCAGTGTATCGTTAGCACCAATTGAGGGGCGAGAGGCATCCCTGCGGCTCCTAACATCTCGCACATCTCCTCATCCTTTCTGTAAAGAACTAATTTGTCCTTTTGTGGTGCTGTTTTGGCATTAGCTGGTACGTAACCCTCTTTATTCATGAATTATTGAGACAGTGAGCCCCAGAGAAAAGACACATGGATTTGCCATCTGCTCTAAAAAAAGGAAAATGGATTCTAAGACCCAAACAAGGTTTTCATAGAGCCAGACACAGATACAGTGTTTTAACATTGTGTAAGGGAGAGGGAATGTTTTCATAATTACAGTGTACCGTCTGTGACTTAACAAGATAATATTTGATAACGGGTAAAAGCATCAGGGCACAGGCAGCTAATCTGGATCAGTCGTGCATAACCTTGTTTTGAATTAGATTCTAGAGAAATTAAGCGATACAACAAAGAAAATAAACATGACAGTTACTGCAGTCATTATGCAGCCTTGCAGATACTTACAAATCGCAAATGCAAAGCTATAATGAAAAGACAATTATAGATAAATTCAGACTTGAACTATTGGAGTAAATCTCACTAACACTTTTGCTGCAAGAAAGCAGCTGTCATGTATCTTAAATGTGCTATGAATACAAAATAACCTTTAGCAAAAGGCCACAGAATTGAGATTTCTAGTTGTAAATCATTCTGGTTTTAGCAGCTTATCATCGTCTCGCACAGCTAGCACTTCTGGTCTATAGACTGTCTGAAGCAACTGACCAAAGTCTGTTTGGTTTTGTTTTAATGTGCTCATTGCAGGTATATCTGAAATAGATTATACCACAAAAATAGGCCATCTGATGCTGAAACTGCACTAAAATGACCTGAACTGACCTTGACCTGCAGATCTATTTCTGATGAATGAGTGTGAATTCACTGCGCTCTGAAAAAATGTTGCTAAGAAACGTACCTCTAGAGACTGCAGGTACCCTTCCTGTGGGTCGCAAAGCAGTGAGGAGATGCGATGGTTGTTCCTCATGCAGCGGATGTTGGTGTCCCTCCACAGAGGGAAGATCTGCCGGATCACTGTCATCCGGCCCAGAGCGCTGTGGACAAGCTCCATGATCTCTGTGTCACTAACCTCCTACACTCAGACAGACATACACACATACACAAAGGTGTAAAGTGTGAAAACAGACATATTAAAACCTACTGTCACAAAAAAGGGTAACACTTTATAATAAAGTTCATTTGTAAGTCATTTAAGTGATAAGTTAATGATGAACTAATCATTTACAAAACATAACTGTGTTCATAAATGATTAATAAGTGGTATGTTAATATTTTGATCTATGTTTTGTAGACTAAGTTATAAATCATTTACAAGTGATTAGATAATAATGAACTAATCATTTACAAAAGTGTAAATGACTTTACGTTCACAAATGATTATTAAGTAATATGCTAACGATTTACAAATCTGTCGTAAGTTATCTTTAAAAAATAGCATATCATGAAATAATCAAACAGATCCTTAGTAAATGGTTAACTAGTTACTAGTTAATATATTATTAATCACTTATTGAAATGTCAACATTGTACTATTATCTCACAGCGTTAAAAAGACTCCACGTGTATCAGAGAAGACATCTGTCTACACCCTCACCAGTCAGCCCTTGCATTGCAATATACACTACAAAGTATTCAAAACCTGTTTTGTAAATGCATTAATAAATCATTTACAAAGCTTTCTGCATCCCCTAATCTAAAGTGTAAACTATTCATCACTTGTAAATGTGTTACACATAATTTGGAGCTTTTTCTAACCTGTTACAAATGATCTGTAGGTGCATACAAGGCATTTGCAACACTTTCTGCATCCCCTAATCTAAAGTGTTAACTACTCATCAGTTGTAAATAGGATCGAGTCAGTTAGAAACACCAAGGGTTCACACAAAACAAGGGGAGTCTGCTTTTAGCTATTACAGAATGCTGCCCGCAGTTGGAATCAGCTTCCAGAAGAGATCAGATGTGCTAAAACATTAGCCACATTTAAATCCAGACTCAAAACTCATCTGTTTAGCTGTGCATTTATTGAATGAGCAATGGTGTGTCCAAACTGATTGCACTGTATTTTATATAAAATCATTTTCTATTATTAACTGCTTTAAATTCATTTTAAATCTATTTTTTAAAATCATTTTCAAGTTTTTAAATTCCTTGTTTTATTGTTGAGATTATTTTTATGATTATTTTACTTCCTTTTATGTAAAGCACTTTGAATTACCATTGTGTATGAAATGTGCTATATAAATGAATCTGCCTTGCCTTGCCTAAAAAATAAAAATAGGTTTGTCATTTACACACTCTCATGTCTTTAGAAACCTGTATGACTTTCTGGCTTGCCTTTCTCCGTACAATGAAAGTGAACAGTGACCAAGACGTTCAAGCAAGATTATTAAAGCGATATTTCCAGTGAATGACAGCCTGCATTATTTCTCATAAAAAGCTATTATATGGGATCAGAATATTCGATATATAAGATTCATATGGATGATGCTTGTATGCTGCATTTTAGTGCGCAAGCGTGATAACCCTTGGCCTTCATTTACTTTCATTGTAAAAAAGAGAGCAGGCATTCATTTTATTTTTGAGTCACTTTCACTTTATCACGTTAACCATATTACACAATTTAAGACAATTTTTTGATATAATACTGGTCAAAACAAGAATCTTTTTAAACATTGTAAGTGTCTTTACTGTCACTTTTGATCAATTTAATATATCTTTGCTGTAAACATTTTTTTTTAGAAATGTAATTCTGCATTACAGCAGGCCTAAACAGTTCCTCTATTTTCTAAGAAACAACGCAGGACTTATAAATGAGCTTTTGACTCACTGACCTTTATAAATGGAGTACATTCAGGTCATACAATGACTTTGATCTTACAAAATATCTTTCTATAATCTTGGCAGCAGTCTAAATGCTGGCGTTTGGACAAAAAAAGAAAAAGAAAAAAAAAGGTAGCAGGAGAATATACAGAGATCACAGTGCTGAGATGACTCACAGTGTGGAATGCTGGGAGTTCATAAGTAACCTCCAAACACATTAAATCAAAACAGGCCAGCCCACCATATAAATGATCTCTGATACACATCCCTGGTGAAGGTATTAATTATTCATTTATTCATGACTATAAAACATTTTACTGATCAACTGATCAAGGTGATATTAAGCAGAGTCAGGACTTCTGATGTCACTGTCTCTAATTAAATCACCGCAGATGTTTGAATCCCTGAACATACTGCATGAAATCTGTCATTTAATTAAACTTCAAGCGCTTGTGAAAGTAAAATAATATTCTGACATCTATTAATGGTCATAACCCCTGAAAATAACTGAAGATACATCTGTACAGGAGCTTGGGCTTAATGAAGCGATGACATTACAGGGAAAACAAATTAACCCCCCCATGTTTAATTTCAATTATTTCCAGTAAAATTATTTATTTAGCATCCTTGTTATGTTAATCATTCATTTGGAACTGGACTTTGTGTTCCAAACACTGATAAACAAAGTTCAGTTCAAAATGAATGAACTATACCAGACGTTCTGCCATGACCTTGATGGATGAAAACTGCAGAGGCTTAATTTGTGTTCTTTGGTGTTGTGGTGACCTTCATGTCGGCTTTGTGTCAAGGCACAAGCAAATTACTCAGCTTCAATTCAGAATAAGAGATAGACAGAAGCATCACAGCAATGTGACTCAGTGAACATTTAAACCTTTCCTGCCTCGAGGTAATGCATCGCGAGTTTTTCTCTTTTACCATTTCTAGGTTGAATGTGACTGTGCTTTAATTTGATCACACGGAAACTTTACTATGCAAATGAGCAAATATGAAATGAGGAGAGCCGAAAACAGGATTAGGATTAGAGACACATAAAACAAAACCATTACAGTAAAAGAGCCCTATATAATTTACATACGTTAGAACATTTACATTTCACGTCTAGTAACTAAGAGTGCACGTACTGTATATCATTACAGTCAATTTTATGAGAAGTGCACTCATGTGAGAAAATTACCTTTTTTTTTTATATATACTTTTTTTTCCAATCTTGAAAAGTGTGTACTGATTGAAGTGGTGCATGACAGCATGTTTTGGATGCTCTTTATGGAATAAGTGGGCAGATCCTATGACTTAATGTCTCATATGCCTGAAGCAAGTTTAGTCAGCACGATACGGGGTCATATACTAGAAGAGAGAGAAAAAGACAGAGAGATGCACTACATGGCCAGACGTGGCCATCCCCTTCGGAATAGCAGGTTTTGCTAAACCTATTTCAAGAAAGTGCATAAAATTAATGCAGTCTTCATAGACAAACACACATACTGTACCTGCAGCCATTTTCCAAAAATGAAACATAATTTGGTCACCTTCATGTCGTTCAAAACCTGTATGACTTTTTGCTCCAGTGGAACACAAAAGGAGATGCTTAGCTGAATGTCTAAGCTTTTTTCATACAGTGAAAGTACACATTTTCATATTTTCCAAGTAATATTTTAACTGAATGACAACTGGTGTTTTTGTACACCAAGCTATCATATGGGTTCAGAAGATGGACTACTTTTATTATGCTTGTATGGTGCATTTTGTCCTTTTTAACACTCCTAGTCCCCATCCACTTTCACTGTATTAAAGAGAGCACCTCTGATACTCATATCTTTTTGCCATTTTTTGGAATTGCCTTTTTTAAATGTGTCCAAATGGGATCACAAACCTTTTTCTGCTGAAAAACCTTTCCAGAAGAGTGAAAGCTCTTATATAGGTAAGGTAAGGGATGCCATGTGAATGGTTTTGAAATCATATTTGTTTGGCCATGTAGTGTAGATGGATACAGAGAGATAGACAAAGTGTTTTTGTATAAGCTTGTAGTGTGCTGTAAGATTTTGAACTCAAGTATGACTTTGTCATATTGTCAGGTAGTCCCAGAGAAGCAATGTAAAAACAAAGTTTTCTTTCTCTCTCTCTGTGCATAAAAAGACACTGTCTGATGCTTTTTTGTCTTATTGTGTAGAATTGTCTCTTGGTGTCAACACATCAAACAGAATCAGAGTTTTTATGACATTCAGCCCACAGCCATGCTCTCTGTCTTATTGAGTACTGCACTCAGTTCTTATTGGGCTAGACTTGTTGTGCTCAGCTCTCATTGGTTCTTGTAGGCCCAGACTCTTATTAGGTCTTGCTTCCACATCCAGTCCTCAGTCAACAGAGTGAGGGAGAGAGAGGAATAAGGAGAGCAAAACCGTGGCTCAGAGTCGTACCAGTGCAATAATCCACTGTCAGCTTTGCTCTAGCATGGTGACAGCATATTACATACTGAATGAGAGATGTGCCACATATCAAACACTGTAAGTTGAAATTGGATATGACGACAGCAGACTGAATTTGGGCTGTTTTCAGGAACTGACTGCCAACAGCTTCGAAGTCGATCCCTCTTTTCTGAAACATATTATGAATGTGTGCTTACCTCATTGGCGTACACCCAGTGACTATCTTTGGATGCTAGATTCGTTTCCACTGCCTGCAGAAAAAAAAGACAAAAGAATGCAGAACAATTACTGTGATGAAAATAAACAAATCTTCTTGGTCTGCATACAAAAAATTATAAGCTCAATCATGGCGCAGAGAGCCAAGGACACGCTTTTAAAAAAGTACTTTTGTGAAACAAAGAAACATTCAAAGTTGATTTTCAACTTTTCAGAAGACATTTTGAGCTCTTCAAAAATTTGAGTGTCTGCTTCCTGTAGCAACGTAAAAAGATAACTTTGCATCTGTCAGAGTCACACTTCTTGCATCTTTGCTGATACCAAAATAGAGAACAGAGTGCAGCACAAATGGGGTCGGTGGAAACGATTGACTTTAAACACACATGGAATAATGCAATCTTTAAAGGATAGTTCATCTTTTGACAATTCCACCATCATTTACTCACCCTGTATTTCTTTCTTCTGAAGATAACAAAGGAGGTTATCTTGAAGAACTTTGGTAACCCAAACTGTTTTTGGGTACTGTTTTTGGGAACTTTGGTAACCCAAACTGTTACCATTGACTATATCTACTGTATGGACAAAAAACACTGAGAAAGTTTTTCCCAAATACCTTCTTTTATGTTCCACAGAAGAAAAAAATAGAAAGACATGTGGATGAGTAAATGATGACAAAATTTTTGTTTTTGGGTGAACTATCCCTTTCGGTTACAGGGACAGTACATAGTACAGAATTCCTAAGAAATGCAGTCCTGTGGGTAGAAATGCAATGAAATCACAACCTGTCAATGAAATGGAATAGCAATTGTTGGACATCTGGTTGTGAATCTTGACAGTGGCCACAGTGGAACATCTACATTATGTGAGATAGGAACACCTGCAGAGGGACAGACTGGCTTTCATGTTTAGGGAGTAGATATTGGACTAACCGCAGGCAGTAATGAAGCGATAAGACCACATTGCAGGAGACTGATCAAAAACGTTCCTTATCAAACATCCTGTCCAGGTTCAATTTAGGTGCATTCTATACAGAAAGAGATAGTGGGAGTGTATTTCTATGTCAGACACAGATAGATGAAACACAAAAAAACAAATTTTCCTGCTCAAGCTGCATTTCAAAGTACACATCGGATGCTGGAAAAGATTTAAAAAAAACAGCTGGAGGTTGGAACGCCGCTTGCATGCATGCTTCAAAACAATAGAGAGTGTCTTGGTGGTTCTTTACATCAACATGAAAAAAATATTGATCCAAGTTCTTCTACTGAATTGCACTCGGATGCGCAGCACAGCACATGCACCACATGTGCTTCAGTCCAAGGGAGTGAATCACAGTCTTGCACTATGCTGGAAAGAGCAAGTGCATTGAAACAAGTGCAAGTGCACTGCTTTTCAATCTATGCTTCCTGTTGTGCAACCAGTCAAACCCAGACCATAACATCATATTATGAATTTATATATGTTAGTACAGGGAAATCCCCAAAGTCATAACCAAAATCCCTTGCTTTCTGCAGTACGTTATACTGCAACTCTTTCTCTCTTGCTTGCAATAGATCAGAACAACAGGAGTTTCCATGACTGCAATCCTGTTCCACAACGACAAGGAATAAAAGTGAGCCTCGCTGACTTATTCAACTGAAACTCCTGATTTCATGAAGAAGACAGCTTTTGATCCCTTCATTCTTCATCTCAACCTTCAAAGTATTTTTATGCCTTTTTGTACTGTGACATCTTTTCCACTGCAAAAACTGTGACGTTATTAAGCAGAAACTGTGATCGCTTCCTTCACCACCATCACTTTATACCAGGAATCAAAGAGAGAACATACAGTAGCACATGATCCAACTTCAATGGTAAATTAATTGAAAATGTGAGGCAAAGGTTTACATGTGGTACACAACAGCGTTTGAATAATACAACTGTCTTTTTATTTAGCTTTATTAAGCAACATGTAGACATATAAAAATAACATTACTGTTCTACAAAATTAGAGACAGCATCACTTAAGGAACGACAATCAAGACTTAATAACTGCAAGTTTTACTAGACAACTCTGCTGTGTTGATAATGACAACAAATGATTCTGTTATTTGACTGTCAATTTATATTTTTTCACTACAGCAAGACTGTTTTGAAGCTCAGCTGGTGAAAACTGCTGTTTGTTTGCTGTTGGTAGACTACCACATTAAGGAAAGTGTAAAATGCATCCCAATTTTACTTCATTAACAGTGTAAATGTTTTAAGATGGAACTGAATTTTAGTTTTATTTAACGGACTGACAGTCCGCCTTCTAGCTCCAGTCTTTGGGTATGAGAAAAGAAAAGATGCGCCTTTGCCATTTCATGCTGATTCCATAAAAACACTTTTCACAATTCTAGAACTGCTTTGGAGTGTATCTGATTACTGTTATTTCACATGTAAATGATAAAATCTACAAAACAGTACAGTTGTTCTTTCTTTTAAGTCTTTGCATTTAATTTTATTCAAAATTTAGAAACTATCAGCTATTCAAAATGTATTGAATTTATCAATAACACTAGATGCACAAGAACATAATTACATGAGGGGGTCATTAAAATTAATAGTATTTATCTGTTCCAAAATTATTACTGACCTATTCTAACAAACTGTCTCTCTTGGTCCATTTATGTTGTTGTATTCAAACTAAAATCAATAAGACAGTCTACAGCATTTAATAGCTCACAAATTCCTGCTTTTTGTTAATAGAGACTTCCGGAACTCGTGACCGTTATCTGGCTATATATAAGTGAAATTGTTGGTTGAAAGCAGTTGCATTTCTTCCAGCATTTGAGCACTGATTGCAATGTCCCGTCTCCAGCTGTGGTGAACCTTGAACAAGACGAGCAGCAGCACTTTCTAAGCAGTGATTTTCTGTAAAAACCCTATTCGTTTTCTTTCTATCATTTCATCACACATGCATCATACATGAGTCCTTGTAAAATGTTAAGAAATGCTAGCGGATCAATGCATTGCCTTGATAAAGAAAAACATCTAGCCTTTTCTGTGCCCCATTATCATTTAACAATTCATGGAGCTCAGCTAGCATAGTGTTCCCAAGGTCATGGATTTGATCGCCAGGACTGATAAAATGCATCTATGCATCTTCCAAATACGTAAATGCAACAATAAAAAAATGATCATTCACAAGTTACTCCTCAAATGTATGTCTTTCTGTAAACTTTGCACAGTTGTTTTCATTAACATTACATGCACTCCCAGGTCTGCTACGGCCTGCCCTCTGTACCTGTTTGCCTCAATAATGCGTGCCCACTGCAAAGGTGGGCAAAGCTGCTAAATCAAGGGCTGATGAGAACTGAGCTGGGATTTGAGCTGTCCATCAAAATATTGATGTGTGTACACAAATAAAGACCTGTGGCAAAGGAAAAAAATAAATATGTTCTTGGTGAGTGGAAGCACGTATATATATCGCTCTCAGATGGCAATAACAAAACATTTCAAAACACCTCCATAATTCAATTCTCACTGGCAGAAGAAGCATAAAGGAATAAATGCATCAGTTGAAGTGGATGTACACTTTGAAATGAAATTCAGTCTGCTATCTGCAGTGTTTCTTTCCTGATTCGCCTCATCACATAACCTGCCTGTTTCTAAAAGGAAAAAAAAAACCCTGTCTGTTTCAGTTCTGCATTGATTTAATTGATTTTCTTACTGCTGCAGCTTGCAAGAAAGTGCAAATATTTTGTTCTGGTAAAAATATGAACAACACTAAAAAGGACAAACATGAGCCTAAACATGTCAGTTGCACCAGCAACGTTCTCCCTCTGCTTTTTCATAATGAATAATGATTCTGAAGTTCAGAATTAAACAGCTCGTGAAAAAGGTTGTGCCCTTGAAAGATGCTGTGCTAAGATCAGTTCTCACTTTCTCAGCTGTAGATTCAAAAAGGCATAAAGAAAAAAAAATACTCGGTTTTCCAGATGGGAAAATCTCATGGTCAATTTGAGGAGGAATTGTTCTTATGAAAGTTTGATGTCTAAACTCACACTCACGCAGGGTCAACAGCCTTACACAGGAGAAAGATGCTTTGCTTGAAACATGCTTCCTCTCAAAAGAAGGCTTATGGCCTTACCAAATATAATCCAGGGATACCAAATGATATCATAAGAGAGCAACAACACGGATGAAGAATTTGTTCATTACACCTCACCCCACGAAACCAGACAAAACATGTGTACGAGGTGAAACTAGAGTGCTAGGGATGGAATGCAGTATCATTTGGGATGAAATATTGTTCAACACAGTGAGACTCTCAGTGATTGGTCAACAGGGAGCTATAGTGAGTTCTGATTGGCCCTTTCATTAGTTTAGGAGAATGGAGAGAAATGCACACAGGTACAAACACATGTCTTCTTTATTGCTGCGAGTGCAAGGTGAATGCATTAACATCAGTTCCCCCACGACTCAGAAACATTTGTCTTCAGAATAATGCCTGACAAAGATTGCACAACTGTAATAAAATCAATATGCGCTACTCACAAAAGCACATTTGCCAGTTTTCGGCCAGGAGGAATGCTTGCACCGGTCATGTTCGCCTCAGAGATGCATGCTAACAAACAAAGCAAAACACAATGGGTGTCAATATTGGTTAGGCTTGTCAAAGACACCTGAATAGAGCCACTTCCCGTGTTGCCTGCTCACACATACCACCCCGTGGGTTTGTTTATGTATCTACACGCATTTCATGCGCATGACAGCATTTTGACAAAAGCAAAGTTTACTGGCAAACCACCAATAATCCTTGGAGAGAAATGCAGAGAAAGTGCGGCTAGGTTTTTCCATTACTGACAGACCAAGTAAATTGCTTTCCATGCTAATAGCCACAGTTTCACTTTTAAATTAAGCCAGGCAATAAACAAAACATGAAGATACTCTAAATGTACACAATAGAATTAAAATAAGAACATTGTATAATTTGCTTCTCTTTTTAATGACTACAGGGTGCTCCATTAAAGACAAACGTTTGAATAATGTGTTTTTTATTCCTCAGGGAAGGAAGAGTCGATGAAAGGAGGAACTGCAAGCGGTTACCCTGTGTCATCGCATTAAATATCACTGCCAGAGAAAACAAATAAACAGAAATCTGCAGAGAAATGATACCGCAACCCGTGCAGCACTGTCAAGAGCTGTTTAAGCAGGTGGAGGAGAGATGGGAAGAGAGATGAGAGAGATGGAAACAGCCCTGTTATGCTTGAAATGTGGGAATGGACGTCATAAAGAAAGACTGTTAAATGGTTTTGATCAAGTGAATTGAACCAGGCGCAGGCGTAAAGCACTAACTAGGTTATAAACAGTCCGTCTGGGAATCTCACCGTTATACCTTTGGGATCTACCCTCATCCATAATTCTGTTCTGTACAGTTTTAAGTCTGTCACACACTCTAACAGTTTGAATGATCTCCTCTGAACAATCATAAACATGCTCTCTCTCTCTCTCTCTCCATCTGTCTATGCCTCTATCTCGGTCTACCCATAAATACGTGCAACAAACAATCAGCTGAAAGCCAATGAGAATTGATTCCCTGACACTGAGATTTGTGGGAGAGCAGGATGTCTTTGATGGTCCAGGATTGAGTTCAGACTCTTGAATCAAACACCTACTGATTGCTGTCAATCCGCAACAGCATAAACAACAGCAAAACAGACAGGGATCTGCTGCAAATGAGTCATGCATAAACTCTTGACCATTATGGAAAAACTACAGGACAACTCATTTTGGAAACCAATTCTCCCCTAGGGATGTGCAAAATCTGCACAATTGACTAGTGGAGCACAATAGAAGACATTTTGAATAACCGTTCTACTGTCTTTGTCCATAAAATAAATGTCAGTGGTGTTCAAACAACTTCACTGACTTTAATTGCATGGATTAAAAATATATAATTCTTCTTTCATGTTACACAGAAGGAGGAAAGTCATACATGTTTAGAACAAAATGAGGGTAAATGAATGAATGAATGATGAATTATGCATTTATATAGCGCTTTATTGTGTATTGCTGTTAGGGCTGGGTTTTGACAAAAATTTCACGATTCGATTCGATTCTCATTCAGAAGCTTGCGATTCGATTCAATTACCAATTCGATTCAATATCGATTATTTTGGATATATATATCAGGTACAGTAGGCTACATGGCAAATTTTCTCAAGGGAAAAAAAATCTCAACTAATGCTGTAAAATATACATGAGAGTCAGTTAGTACTAGCTACATTACTATAATATTGAAGGTTAAAACTGATTTGTAGGCTACACAACTGCTAAAATTATACTTTTTTAATTTTTAAAATAATAAAGTTATAATTACATAATATTTCTACTTCAATTAGTTTTTGTTATAGGCTATAAACATTTAAATGGAGGGCGGGGGGGCGGGGGGGCCTGGCGCATAAAACTTGATGGAGTTATTCAAACAAAAGTAACACCAAGGAACAGTAAAATTTAAAAGGAAGATGTTATATGGTGCATATATTTAGCAAAATGCCCCTCTCTGCAGTTTTTTTTTTATCTGACTAATGAGTTTATGGACACCAAATATGTTTTTCTGAGGTAAATGTGACGTTACATGGCATTGTTTACAAGACGTTATATTGACGTCTTTGCGCGGCTGAAACACTGATTGAGCGATTGCATGAGACAGGATATGGATTGTAAAGTTGTACTCTTTCTTTTAACTTATCTTCGGATGTTTAGTCATGTTTATTTTGTGCTGAAACTGGTACTAATGTGGAGGAAATGATCAGTTCACGTGCACCTCGCGCTGCCGCATCTGTTGAACTGAGGCACTACAGAGATCTGTCACTACATGAAACCGCGCCAAAACGGCATTTATTGTTTGAATACTGCAATACAATGGACAGGATTTGAAATCCGAGACTATGTTTCTTATTAAAAGTACCAAAGCACAATGCTTATTGCGATATATTGAATGGGAGGTGTGCTATTCCATCCATTAACTGAAAACAGGCTAGACTATTAGATTCTTGGGATTTAAGAATCGATATCGTTCCGTAAAAATAAGAATCGATTAATATCGAGATATTGTACCAGCCCTTAATTGCCGTACACCCAAAGCGCTTTACAATCATGTGTGTGTGTGTGTGTGGGGGTGGGGGGGGGGGGGGGGGAGGTCTCTCCTTCAACCCCCACAAGTGTGCAGCATTCACCTGGATGATGCGACGGCAGCCAAAATACAACGGCGCCAGTGCACTCACCACAAACCAGCTACAGGTGGAGAGGAGAGAGAGTCATAGAGCCAATCAAGTGGATGGGGATTATTAGGAGGCCATGATTGACAAGGGCCAGTGGCGGCAATTTGGCCGGGGGTTTTAAAAACAACCCCTATACTCTTTACGAGAAATGCCATGGGATTTTTAATAACCACAGAGAGTCAGGACCTAGGTTTAATGTCTCATCTGAAGGACGGTGCTTTTTGACAGTATAGTGTCCCCATCACTATACTGGGGCGTTAGGACCCAAACCCCCTGCTGGCCTCACAGCACCTCTCCAGCAGCAACCTAGTTTTCCCAGGATGTCTCCCATCCAGGTACTGACCAGGCTCAACCCTGCTTAGCTTCAGCGGGCAACCAGTCTTGGGCTGCAGGGTGATATGGCTGCTGGCATGCTTGAATGATGACAGAATTTTAATTTCTAGGTAAACTATTGCTTTAAGGACCTTTCTGCTGCCAAATATTACTTCCAAATACATCACCCCCTTCCGAAAATAAAAAATGCAGATATATACTATTTTCATATTTATATTTACAGTACAATCTCTAGACCCATTTAAAATTTGTAGAAAAGCCTGACACTATGTAAAATCACATAACTTTCTTTAATTTTGACACTGTACTGAAGCCAAAATAAATTCAAATATTTTGGCTTTGTCATCACAGGAATAAATTACATTTTAGATATATTAAAGGGGTCATATGATGCGGTTTCAATTTTTTTTTATTACAAGCTCTTGGTGCATAAAGAAGATCTGTAAAGTTGCAAAGACAAAGTCTCAAATCCAAAGAGATATTCTTATTAAAAATTCAGAGTCAACCACGCCTACCTAAAAAGTCTCGTTCTAACACACCCCCACATGTCTACATCACTATGTGGGAAGATTTGCATAACGCCGCCCAAATGTTCACGCAAAGAAAGAAGGCGTAACTTTTATTCTCGCTGTAGTATTGTTGCCGCTGCCATGTCGTGAAGGCGCTGTGTGTTTCGTTGTGAAAGCGAAACTACTTTGTTTGGCCTTCCAAAAGAGGACGATATCTGCTTCGTCATGCCTGGAGCTGATCCGTGCTGGTCGCTGAGGGAATACAACAACTTTGCGCTGTGGATCGCCGGATTGGCTTTCATCGTGGACGAAGTGGAGTTCAGCCCGGGGTCGTCACATGAGGTTGCTGCAAGCCTGCCGGACGCTCCTTCATCGAATCCCCCGGCCTCTGCTCACTCTAGCCCTCCGGCCGTTCCTCACTTTATCCCCCGGCCTCTGCTCACTCTAGGCCGCCGTGTGTGACGCTGTGTTTCATTGTGAAAGCGAAACTACTTTGTTTGGTCTTCCAAAAATGGACACGACTAGAAATCAGTGGTTAAGTTGTATTTACAACACTGTTCCAGAACACTTCAACCCAAATATTCAGATGTGTGCAGCACATTTTATGGAGGACCGTTTCCTGATCCTGGTAGAGTAGACTACAATGCCGGCTGTTCTGACTCAAAGACTGTAAATACATCTTTTATATTTAAAGAGTTTTATATTTTATATATTTAAAGCAAGTTTTTTGGGCAGTGTAGAGTAGGGCTTGTTGTTTGTAATTTCTCCGATCACAAATGCAGACATGGTTTTATGTTTACGCGGCGCGATGCAACGCAATGCACGTAAAAAGACAGTATAAGTCATTATAATCCATAATTATGTCCCCACTGGATGCAACGAATGCCTCGTTTATAATGGGTTTTCATGTTTTTGAATCATCGCTCCGGCCGACAGGGCATCATCACAATATGGTAAGGGGCGTAACATTTCCGTCACACGCTTGAGGTATTCGGCCAATCACAACACACTGGATAGCTGGCCAATCACAGCACACCACGCTTTTTTAGAATGATGAGCTTTGTAAAAATCGACATATCTTTGCGGGGCATAGAGGAGAAACAATAATGTACAGTATGTGGAAAATAATGTGTTTTTTGAACCTTAAACCGCATAAACACATTTCATTACACCAAATACACAAAATAATGTTCTTTTTAGCAACATCATATGACCCCTTTAAAACAGAAAAAAAGTCATCTTAAATAGTAATATTTCACAATATTGCTGTTTGTACTGTATTTTTGATTAAATAAATGCTTGGTGATGCTTGGTGATGCTTTTATGCTTGGTGAGCATAAAAGGAAATCTTACCAAGTCCAAAATTTTTAATGGTAATGTTAACGTTTTTCTACCCATTATTAGAATAATCTCACATGTGTAACCCTGGAAGAAAAAAATCACTTGAACAGCACTTTTTGGAGTAAGTATTAAATTAAAATATCTGAAAATATCCAAATAATAAGCAAATAATTTTAAAATACTTTTACATTTAACTTTGACACTCTGACTCATCCCTACTCTCTCCTTCTATCTTATGGTGCAATGATGTTTCAGCTCTGTCTAATTCTAAGCTGGACCTTGTTAAGTCAGATAACCTGTTGCTATGGTAACTCTGATCCAGGCTTGTCTCCTAGAGAGTGTTTAATTTAAGATGGAAGGCATTAGACAGAGGCTGCTCTGCTCAAAGAAGCAACAGGTATTCATGTGACTGAAAATTAGCATTAAATAGGGCTTACTATTCATCTATCACATGAATTAAGAATGTGAGATCAATGTATTCAATGCTTTGCAAAGAAAAACAGACATCCTCAGGGAAAAGTGAGGAAATCTATTCCTTTATTTATTAATTACCTTGTCATGTGTTGACATGTTTGGCTTCTTTTTTTGCCTCTGGATATCAGCATTGGCATGGATGAACATGTATAAGATACTGGGTACTCAACCTAGGTCAGACTCTAATTAGACCCATGAATCTAGCGTACACAAATACAAAGCATTCTTGATGCCCCTAATACCAAGGCTTTTGATGATAGGTATCCCAACAATCAAAACTTCAAAACTAATAAACATTACTCGCTGTAGATAAAAATCGGTGGCGACCGTGGGGTATAAAGCGTGAACAATTTCCAGTACAGCGCCAGCAAGTGCACACAGAAAGTAGGCGCTGTTTGCCTTCATCCTTATGTATTGTCATTAACCATCTGATTTTGTGATACTGGACTATGTATTCTTGGCTTATCAACACAAAACAATATAAAAATGGTAATAAAACGCGATAAACTTTTGATAATTCATGCTTTAAATTAGTAAACAGACATCATTTGTCACACAGATGCTCATACGAACCCATACTATAAACAACAACAACAACAAAAAAACAAAGCAAAAATGTATTTGTATGCATTTTTTAAAGCTATTTAATCATTTAACAATGATTTAATACACTGCAATTTCACCCTGAGGCCCCTAATGGGTCCTGGGCCCCTGGTTGACAATCCCTGAGCTAAAGAAATATTGAGTAAATAAATAAAATAAAAAGACATACTGTAGTGACAGAGGCCAAAAGAGTCTTAAGAAGGTTTTGTTGACAGATTACGATTACTTTAGATTACTTTAAAACCATGTTCTGATGCATAGTGCAAAATGAGACAAGAAACATCAAACAAGGAAATCAAACAGGGTCAATTTCGATTTCATGTTGATTTTTGCATGCCTCAAGACCAAATCCCTTTTCAAGGGTGCAAAGACTTACAAGGAGAAAACAGACACAAAAAGGCTGTTGTTTTGCAAGCATGAGCTGCTGACAGATACAGCAGTAAAAAACCTCAGGCTCTGAGTTCAACTCTCAAGCCCTATCTCCGTCTGTCAGCCAAAGCTGAGAGAATTGCATACAAACATGAGTTTATGGTGTGTTTTGATCAATTCAAAAAACTCAAATCACTAGTGTACATGATCAGGCAATAAAGGCAGAACGTTTACTCAGACATCAGTCAGTTCACAGCTGTTGGATACTCAAGGGAAAGTGTTTCATAAAACAGCCTATATTACAGCAGCACTCAAGCAATAAAAAGGAACACCTGATAATATACATAAATAACTGTAAATTAAACCCACATCCTCACACAGACGGAGGAGTTTCCCCTTAAGAGGTCACCAGCTGTCAAACTTTAAGAAAGGTGAGACAGCACTTAACATTTAGAGGGAATGTGTGTAGATTATGTGAAGACTAATATTATTAAAACAACTGATTCTGTGCCTACCCACAAATTAACATGCCAGTGTTCATGATACACATACCTATAAATGCACAAAACTATCCAGCAGGAATTGATGCAGCAAAGTTTTGAATTGCTGAGTGTGGATGCAGGAGGGAAGATATTGATGTGTTTGAGAAGCGGGATAAAGAAATGACTCCTGCAAAATGCAAATAGCTAAAGATAAAATAAAGGTTACTCAAATGTATTTCATGTTTTTAAGGTACAGAACGTTATTTGTGTTATATATCTATTGAGCAAAAAAAATAAATGTTTTACAGGTGCAGGGTTGGATATTCTCAATGTTTTTCAATTGTGGGTGGCAGCAAGGGAAAGCAGCTTCCTTCGTCTGCTGTGACAAATGCAACAAGGTGAGGACTGAAGCATTGTGTGTGTATAGAGGGGATTGGAAAAAAATAGCCTATGGCACCAGAGCGAGACAGAATCTTATGGGAGAGGGACTAAAAATATGCGTAGACCTCTATACTCTCAGGATAAAAAAAGGAACAAATGCTGTCCCTGGTGGTTTTTCCAGTATCTTTTCAAAAGTTACTGTACTATTGTTACCATTCAGGTACTAATATGTAAACCTTGGTTATTATAATTAACTAAGACTAAAACTATATATAAAACTATTTTTAATGACTAATTTAATGAAATCTTTATTTCAGGTTTAGTTTTAGTGAGTACATCAAGATAAACTAAAAAACACAACAAAATTTTTTAAATAAAATGAAAATGGAAAATATAAAAATAAAAACTAATTCAAAATATCAATAAAAAGATGTTTAGATACTTAATACTGTATGTACCTTTTAGGGGGGTACAAAATGTACTATTTGAAAACTATTTGGGCACCAATGAAAGCACCTTTTTTCCTAAGAGAGTGTACCTGTGGGCTTTTCTGGGACAAAAACGTGAAAACTGTGCAGGAGCGGTTCTCTGTTACATTTGTTTTGTAGAAGCAGGCCAGAATCTTGCAGGAGCGAGACTAAAAAAATGCATCCCACGTAGTTCTCCACTATGCATTTTATACACTGACTAGTCATTAGGTTATCTGAGTGAGCAGTGGGTATTAATAGAGCCCTGAATAATCCACCAGACTGATTCCGTACAATCTTAAGAAAGCAGTGACTGGCAAAATCTGCTCCTACAGCGTCTTTACACTGACAAACTGCAGCTGTCATGACAATCAGCATGCGTCTTATCTTCTGTCCGCTGTGCATGCAAATCAACATTTGTATGTGATCTGCTGTTGCTTGTAATTGTGTCTCTATGTAAACACACAATATATCTGAAGCTTGCTGGGGATTATATGCAATTTAAAAACCGTTCTATATAGGCAAATTTAGCCATAATGTACTACCTCATAACGGTATGAGGGGTTGTGGGGGTGTCAAGTTTATATATATATATCAGAACATGAGAGAATTGCTATATTCTTACAGACAAAAACAGGCAAAAAGAAGAGGGAGGAATTCAAGCCCGACACACTGAGGGTCAGACCTGCCGAATTAATCTATATTATTAGCCAAGGGCCCTTTATGATGGCCCCATTGGCTGTCAGCACAAAATGATACATAAACACCCTATGTAGATTACAGATTTATGATTATTATCTTATCTAAGTGATTTCAGTAATCACAGCCTTTCATTAAAATAGAATAGAAAGATACATATACAGAAGATAAATATCAGAATAAGCGTGGTTGATTATACCTATTCACTCTTTTTACAAAAATGTTATCATAACCATTTCAATCATTGCTTTAACATGAACAGCACTAAGAAGGTTCAAATAGTGGAACACTTCAGGCTGTACAGAACTTCTATGTTGCAATAGGTTGCAATAGTTGTATTTATACCTATTGTAATGCCTAAGAAAATGAATTTGTTTATCAGTCTCCTCAGGGTACAGGGACCCTGGCAACACATAATTTTTTCTTATGAAATATTAATTAGAATTTATTTTACTCAAATCTCCTATTAATACTCATAGAGAGCAATACACTAAACTGGATCAGTTTGAAGTTATAAAATCATGTTTTCCCAACAGTAAAATACCATAGAGAAGAGTATCCACTTCACACTTTTTCTCAAATGATCTTTGCTCACCCAGAAACTTTTATTGGCTGTTAGTTCTGAATAAGACATTAAAATGCACAAAGTAGACTGTGAACTCTACACCTCCGAGTGCCATTGCAAAGTCTAAATAGACAGTGGGTGTGTAAAGCTAATGTGTAGAGGCAGGGATAGTTCTCTGCATAATTTCACTGGCTCTCCCTATCTCCTTGGTTTGGAGGTAATAACAGACTTCAGACGTGAGAATAAAAACCAGATAAAAACAGTGGTTTAAAAAATTGCTTAAATAGATACTCTTGACTGACCAATTTGTGGTTTGAAAAATTGGATCCAGCTGTCGTGGTGAATAAAGAAAGCTCTTTATTACTGTAATTGCAAGACACTCTGACAAAGAGAGCCAAAATATCCCAGTGGGTGAGATACATATTCATGCAAATGCATCACATCAGTTAGATATGCACATTGAATGTCAAGCAAACAGTTCTGTAAATATCAGATCTCTCATTTAGTCTTTAAAATACTATTTTGAAACATTTCTGATTCGACTTTCAATGTTATTTTGCGGTTTGTCCACATGAAAGCTGAAGTTTCAAGTTTTTTACAAAATGAAAGGACATTTAAGTATTCCTTTATGAATGTGACATATTTATGATTGATATACAATAGGACACTTAAAGCTAAATATTAGCAATGAAACACAACAACTTGCCCATTCACTCTCTCAAGGATATGACTTGATTATATAGGATGCCATGTGCTAATGTGTTTGAGAGGTTGATTTTCTTTGAAAGTAGGGGTTAAAAAGTCTCCACTAACTCCGGTACCATCCAAACCAACCAACTGTCTCTTTGTCACATACTGTACACATACCCGCACCTTTAGCTGAATCAAATCCAAAATCAGGTGGGAACAAAATGGGGTACAGCGGGTGTTACTAGCATTTAGTTCAGGTGTGAACAGTGTAACCTGCACATTCCCTAAGTAGGAAGAATTGAACGCAAGCTCCAGTGATTCTGAGTGTATGGCTCTCTGTTCACCTGCTGTGAAAACTAATTAAATCACCTGTTTCTCAATCAATAAACACCGTCTAAACCACAGCCTGAGCCTGCATTATGTTTCATAATAGCAATTTGAATGCCTTTTAAATAAGACTGACTCATTTAAGCCTTCTTAAAAAGAACACTTAAAGGACTTGGCCTTTGTTGGTCTATATACGCCACACAGAAAACATTTATAAATATAAATGTTAAGTATATGCTGTACTGTATGTTGTGCAGTTAATATATATATATTTTTTAATCCTTCAATTGCCAAAATACACAAAAAAATAAATTCATTATCTCGAAATAAAATCTTTACAACAATTTTTATATTATTTTGGGTAATATAAATAAACATATTTAGATTGAAAATATACTTGAAATAATGGCTAAACTAAATTTGAGAAAATAAGTAACAAAACATAAAAAAACTACATTAAACAATATATTTTTTTGCGAATTTCTTCAAAAATATTTTTAAAATATGAGTTTTTCATATAGCCAGCATAAAAAATCTCACAGCACTCCTAACAGCTACTGTAACAGGTTCAGTATTAGGAAGTACCCTGAGTAGGGGTGTCGCGATATACCGGTATTGACGATAACCGTGATCTTCAAATCATGACATATCGACATAGTGTTAATTTAGGGTGTGACGATATACCGGTATTGGTGATAACCATGATATTTAAAATGAACAGGACACTTATGATAACACGACACGCAAATAGCCTACTCCAGCACCAGTACCTGGTTGACCTCCCAGGTGGCAGTATTGCACCTTAACACTGACACCTGTCACACAAGACGAAGACGCAGTGCGCGGCGGCCGCACTACTCCAAGAAGAACCAATAGTATCCATGCTGCGGGGTCTGCAGATGAATATATCTCAGAAGAACCATGTTCAATATTATCCAGACCGTAAGTTGCCATTATTTTACTAGTCATTGAATGGGAAATGTTACATTAACCTGTTAACAGCGGTTTCCTGTTTTCATATATTTAAATAAAAGGGAGATTTTTTTATAAGTACCACGTTTTCTTTATTCGTCTAACTTTTGTATTTGTATTTGCAATCAAGTCATGGCCAATACTGCCTTTGTGTAGCAATTGATTTCTTTGTTCAAATCTATTACACGATTAAAACTGATCTAGAAAAACTGAGCGACCACATTAAACTCTGTAAAATGTAAAGTTGGTCGCAGTGCCACGCACTTAATACCTCATCTGCGGTCATTCTGGGTGCACATTAATAATGAATTAGAAGCGCGTTAACTGCATGACTTCATTGGCGCCGGTGTTGTGCCGAATTCTGCACCCCTGCCAGATTATGCACCCCCTCGTTGAAGTCGCTACCTGATTGCCTAATCCCAACCCCACCCCAAACCTAACCCCAACCCAAACCAATCTTTAAACCTACGTAGGGGGTGGGCATAATCTGGCAGGGTGCAATTTCGGCACTTACAACGCCGCAACTATAGGTTAAAGAGATTAAAATACGGGTATGCAAGTTAACAGGTTAAAGTATCAGTTTTGATGTTAATATTTATTCATTATACTGTTGAACTTGACAGTATTTTCTCTCTTGTTATTTCATAGGGAGCTTCAAAGAAGACAGAAAGCCAGAGTCTCAGGTCAACTGTGACCTGAAGAAGAAGAAATGAAAATGCTTGTGCCCTGTGTTTATCAGTATCCTTATGTTCACTGAGTAAAAAAAAACTAAATAAACAAAGTAAAAATTTATTTGGCTGATTCCCTAAGGTTTCTATAGATCTCGCGATATATCGATATCGTGAATTCTTTTGGCCACAATAACCGTGGTGTGAAAAATCTAATATCATGACAGCCCTAACCCTGAGACTAGAGACCTACTGAGACAGCTTTCCCCAAGAGGTTGCAACTTAGTCCCTTCAATTACTGTAAATCATTTCGGATGGAAAGTGTCATCTAAATGGGAAGTTACTAAACAACCTTAAAAGGCTCAGCCATTAGCATTGTACATTGTAAATGATACCCATCAATGCTGGATGGATTTGATTATCTGTGTTTACATACATGCATGCTGGAGAGTGATGGGAAAAAGAAGACGACACCATGATCAAAGCCTGTATTTTCCAATCACTCTGCTCCATTAGTTTGATGGATATGATGGCGAATCCACATCCCAGACAGGGCCACAACAGTCCTGAGAAAATGATGCAATTACATGTCTTTGAATAGAGGGGGAGAGGGAGAGAGAGGGAGAAAGAATAAGAGAGAGAGGATGTGTCATTGTGGACATTTCACAAAGAATGAGAATGGAACATTCACTCGTTTTCTTTCTCTATTTAACGCCTTTGTGTTGGAATCTGTCATATGATTCTACAGGGAGAACTGACCTGTACAGAGCTGTTACACTATAATACAACAACAAATTATTCTCACTCCCAGGAGTCGAAAAATATCTTCCTTTAGATGCAGATGCAGCCTTATTTAAACAGTGACCTCGTCTTCTGCAATGTGCATATGCTTAAGTTTAATTTGTCTTTCAACCATATGGAAGTTAATATTCTGTTTATTTAAATAAAAATTGTTCTGATTAGGGTTGCTGGGCTGAAGCACCAGCATCTCAGCAGCTCACTTCAGATGCAGGCAGGCTACCTACACTGAATACTCTAAATAATTCTCTTTTGTTAAGACTTGCTAAATGTTCTTGATCTTGACATTGATTTGAGTGCTTGCATGAGTAGCATCCTGTTTATGAAAATGTGCTTAAGGGATAAAGTGGAAACTTGCTGCATTTTCTGTGATTTTGTATAGTTTTGCTTACTCTAAAGTTCAAGTATGGCCATGTTAAACAAACTTAAATGAGCATAAAAAAGTTTTATAAATCACTAAGCATTAAATATTTAAAGGACTGAATAACTCAGCTTGCGGTATGAGTAAATTACAAAATTGATTTTATTAAATCAATCCCCTAACTATGATCTTAAAATAAAAAGTGGAATGTTTTAAAGCCAAAATAATTTTTTTAATTTTATTTGACTTTTTTCTGTTTTGTTGGATTTATGCTTTACAAGACAATCTTTTCCAATGTGGTAAGAAAATTAAGCTTAATTCAAGATGCTGTATTTTCTCTGAAAATAAGTCTTAATACTTAACACAATTTTAATCTCAAATCTTTTTTAAGTGGAATATGTTGCATCTTTTCCCCCTTGAATAAATAACTTTCACTTTAAGAATGTTTAAGATTTTTTTTTTGTTTTGTATTGGGGGTTTTTTTTACTGGAAAATGACTTGAAAAAAGTTTGACTTTTGTTTGATCCACTATCTCTACCACTACTCTATAGTATAAATAGAACTGAAAAAGCACAGACAATTTTTTTTTCATTGCATTGCTAACCATGTCTTCATTTATTAGACTTACTAATATGAACAAATTGCCACCTTTTGCCTTTAAACGTACTTAAAATTAAAGTATACCAACACATAAAGCAGAAATTTAGCAGTGAACCTGAGGTTTCAAAGACCTTGGTGTAATTTTTAATTCAGATACTTTTGTCAAGTCACAGTAAAAGACTTCATCATAAAAATATCAGAGATTTTGTTCTCTTAACTGTCTATAAAAACACCAAGGTCTTTGTACAGCAAGGTCTCCAGGATGCTGTCATCCAATTTACTACTACACATTTTCACATTTTATGTTCTTACTCACCTGATGGCATTAACAATGGGTTAACATACTGGCAAAAAAACATGTACCTTAAAATGCATTTAAGTCATTTTGAATGAAAACTGCCAAAATGCTAAAACATTGTGCTAAATAAAATATCTCAAGGTATCCGGTTCTACAGTGACTTGTAAATCATTTTGTGGTTGTGCTCCCCACCTCTTCCAGAACTACCTGTTTAGGATTCAGACCCTTTGTTCCTGCATGTACTATGCATTAATTGAAGAACTGAGGCCAGAGGCCATCCCCATTATATAGTTGACAGTAGACTGGGCCTTCTGTGTGGCAGCTCTCTCATTGTTTGGCAGAGCTTTGGACGGCTTGCTGTGGAATAGCGGAGACTACGACCCACGGCCTGCACTCATGCTAGACCTGCCCTCGGGATCTCATGTCTTATTGTGCCACTATTAGTCTGCAGATACATGTATCTCTCTCAGCACTACCCTTAGTGTGTGCCAATACGATCTTTCGCTAATGATGCTTTTTGTTCCACCTCGTTTCTGCTCCAGAGCACCCTCAGGTTCACCGCCGATTAATTAGTCCTGTCAATCCACCCCCTTCCCGACATCAACATTACCTTTTTTTACTTCATGCATTCCATCCTAGCTACGTTCACATTCATGCCTGCCTTCACTCGCTCTTGCGTTCTGTCTAATTTGGGTTTTGATTGCAACCTGTCTTTCCGAGCAAATGATATTCTTGTCGCAAGTATAGTACGAATAAAATCAAAGTGAACTGGAATGAAATTGGTTTAAATGAGCAACATGCAGCAAACATGCAGAATACATAACACTGCATCGTCAAAGCAAGCACACAGTAATATTAGTTTACAAATTACAGCAATTTGCCTCAGAATTGGTTCATGTACATATTGATCTGACAGCTTGCCTTTGTCTAAAATCCTCGATAAAATATTTATTCTGATTCTTTTCCAGGATTGCATTTGAAGGAAAATGCCACATTTGCATACCCAAAGCACTTCAGATCTTCTTAGCTCTCCGGCTCCAGATCAGCTGATCTCGGAGTTTTGTATCTCATCGCATTCGGAAACACATCGAGATCTCAATGGCTGAATCTCAGTGCTGCAATGGTAATGGCTTTACAATTAGATACAGTTTAAGGGAAACTAATTAATATTGCTCTTTTTTCATATAAATCTACATGTTGCTTTAAACAAAGGAACTGATATATACATCTACTTGTTTGTTTAATGTAACATCTCTATATAAGGTGAAATGTTCATATGATAGTTTAGAGAATATATAATGTAGTCTACTGGCTTTCACAGAAAACATCCTCCTATTTACCATAATTCAAATGAAAATCAAATCCTACTTCATACAAAATATAATCTATTTGTTCTGAGAAGCAGAGTGAAAGAGAAATTGTGAATTTTTTGAAAGTTTTTCTGTTTTCCTGTCGTGCACATGGCCAAGTTTAGAGGTCAGCGTAAAATAGTTTTCTGATTGCTCCCATTATATCTGTCAGTGTGTTCCTTCAGCCATTGCCGTACAAAAGAGAGAAAGAGACATTCAGAAGAATGAAAGAGGAAAAGAACTATAGAGCTATAGGAGAGTCTGGGAAGTCATACACATCCCTCATGTCCAATCAATTCATGTCTGAACGCAGGTCTGGAGGTCTCAAACCATTCTATACTAGAGACACAAATGAGATTTACCAGAAGTGCACCAACAATGTGCTGCCAGCTCTCATTGAGTGTATTAAAAGACACTTCCCTCCCCTTTCTTTCTTGAGCACAATTACAGTAAAGAGGAATGGCAGCTTTTATGGATCAGCTGTTCACTGGGGTTGTTGATCGTAAGAGTTGGCATTCTTGTTGTATGAACTAGAACAATGGGTTCAATATGGTAGAACAATAATTGCGCAAGTGTTTTTACTTCAAGGGACAGTTCAACCAAAGATTAAAAGTGAACCTTACAATGTTCCAAACCTGTTTGACTTACTTTCTTTTGTTGAACATTTGGGAAGAACACTGGGGTCCAAACAGTATTAAGCCCCATTGATTTCTATTGCATGGATGTCAATAAGGTCTAATATTGTTTGGAAAAACAGACTCTCAAAAAAAATGTTTTCAATAAATGTTCACTCTCATTCCAAAGGATAGAGCATGTACATGCAATAATTAGCATAAAGCACGTTCAGATCATCTCTGCATTTCAAAACCACCTCACCTGTACAGCCATTCATCGATCTATCTTCATTTTTAGATATACAAATATATTTTCATTTCAAACTATAAATCAACATTAGTATTATTAAAAAACACAAATTAATATTGAGAAAAGTAATTGAAATAAACATTTCCGTTTGAGACATTTAATATTTCAGGAGTCTGATTTTTGCATACAGTACAAAAATCAATGTTGTTTTGAGTTTTAATATATTTCATCCTAAATTAACACAATTCAAGTTTCACAAATCATAATTTCTGCATTCAATTTTAAAAACATTTCTATAAACACAGTAGGTACAGTAAATGAGACTTTGAGAAAAAACAAAACATAATTGATTTATTTTGATAATAAACACTAACCAAATGCTAAAAGATCAAGTTAACAAGCAATCAACATGCTGTATATATGAATAAATACTGCTTGATTTTGCATGTCCGAAATACTCAGTAATAAATCCCTAATGGGCAACATATTATGCTAAATCAGGATATAAATAAACATACTAATGGTTAGCTGCAAAGTTAATCCTCTGCCCTTATATATAATACTCATCATTAAAAACCATTAATAACATTTAATTAAGAGATAATTAGACCTTTTTTGCACTCACACATTCAGAATATGCCTCTAAATAAAAATAAAAATTACAGGATTCCACTGAGTTTCATTATAATTTACTGAACTGAATTCTCGGGAAACAATTAATTTCTGAAGGGCTCTTAAATGTCCCTTGACGTTAAGCACTAACATAAGTAATAATCATCCATCACGCCGACGAGCTGCCAGATGTAACCTTTGCTGATTTTAATCTAACATCTTGCCACTTTCCATAACAATTTTTCCCCTTAGAGAAAGGTGTAAAACATTTCAAACTCTGGCTGTAAGTTAGTTAGTTGTTACAGTGCTTGTTGATTGACAGTTTGAATGAAAACACTGTCACGAGAGACAGCATTGTAATGAAGAGTGTGAACCCTGCACTCTGCCGTTTGATTAATTGGGTATGCGATTGCCTTCAGAGGTGCATTCTAAAACACATCTTGTATGAGCTTCCTGAGAGGTTGAGCTGTTCACGATTAAACTTGACCCTGCTGTGACTCAGCACCTTAAGATTAGCTGACTCATCCGTGCGCTATATCAAAGACATTCCATTTAGATTCTTCTAAGTGGTTCTGACACAAAAGAGCGGAAACCTGTACCATACGATCATTTCTTTTCTTAATCATTCAGGCATTCTGTGAGCGCACACCATGTAAAAACCTGTGAATACAATGTGAGCATTCAGTGTAGTATTCAGCAGACCCCCATCCATACAGGTTAACAGTAATGCTAAGCACACCAGAGTGCTGTCGGTGCTTGAGAGGTGATGCTGAGAGCAGCAGAGTTTTCAAAGTGATTCTGAAAGCTTTTCGAGTGTGTGAGGCAGCCTAAGGGTCATTTTTTTTACTGTCACACTTTAGAACTATCACCTAACCACAGGAAACAGAGAATATGCAAGGAACACGGTCTTTGATGTTCTTATTGTGGTTAGAGAGAAATCGGGTGGCAAGGTGGAGGGTTGATTTAAAAAAATGCAGGGAAAAAAGACAGAAAAAGGGAGAGAGAATATCCATTAGAACTGAAGAGAAAGTGTGAAGAAAGGCAGAAGTAGACAAGAAGGCGAGAAAGATGAATGAGGACAAGGGCAGTGATAGATAACACGCTGACAGGCTTAATTTGTCGCTGTGGTGGGGGGTCAGGGGCTCTGGAATGTAGGTTCTGTGTTTGTATGCTGTGTCCTAACTACTCTACGGATGGCAACCAAGACCCAGATGTAATTCAGAGCTAGTTCAATGTTTATAAAATACTCAAACCAAATGATTTACGAGATTCACGGGGTGGGTGTGTTGTGGTTTTCCCAAGTCCCCATAAATCTTCTATGTGAAAGGGGTTGGTGTGGTTCTGTTTCTCTTGTGTTTGTGTACTTCCTCATTGGAATCTTCGAAATATGGGTAGAATGGGGGTGGAAAGAGGGGGTGTTATTGGGGAAAAGTCTATCTGGGTTAAGGGGAATGCGAAGTGAGTAGGTTTTCAGTTTGGACAAGCCCTACAACCTCAGCACATGCATTGTGCATTCTGGCGCTGTCGATGTCCACCGGCGCTCGCCGGACTGGTTCGGCGACGGTGTTCAAGGCCGACAGCACAAATCTGTTGAGTTAACCGTTCGCATGGTACCGACACGCCCGCCAGGCTTCTGTTGTAGCGCGGTCGTCATGTGCCACGCCTGCCCGCTTCTGTCCACGGTTGTGTTTGGGAAGCACCTTTTGTTCAACCCCGCTTGTCTGGTAGGCACTGTGAACCGTTGTGCTTTTTCTCATTAGGCGGCGCGATGGACCTCGTTGCGACACAGCTTGAATGGTTGCCGCCAGTGCTGCGGGTGGTGGGGGGGTGGGAGCACATGCGGTGTCGTGCGGTTGTCCATGCGCAGGTCATGCCGTTACCCCCTCTCATCTTGTGACCTAGTATTGGTTAATTGCCCCCACTGTTAAGCGCCTCGTTCCCTCCTCAGGGCGCCCTTATTCTCCTTGTGTGCAGTCGTGTGTCAGTTCTCTCCAATCCTGATGTGGTCCGATCCTCCTTGCCGTGCCTTGCCTTGCCAGCCTGTTTTTCACCCTCGGGGTAGTTTTTGTTGTTTGTTTTGTTTTATTTTAAAATAAAGCCCATTCTTCTGCAATACTGAGTCCTCGCTCCATCCTCTACCCAAACCTTGACAGTACGAACTGACCAATAGAGGACTCAGCAGAGAATGGGCATCTTCCTGTTCCCATCTCCCTGCCCCTCCACTCATCAGATAGCTGCTCAAGTGAGTGGAGGACTCTTTGCCTTCGGCAGAGTGGAGCCATGTAATGTGTGCACACCATTCCTTTGCACGGAGGGACTCAACATCAGTGCCGCAGAGCTCAAGGACATCTTCTAACACCGAGGGACCTTCAATGATCCCGTCCATAGCCTTGGAAGGATTGGGAATTGCGGGGAGTACATGTCCTTCTGGCAGTTTGTGGGTATGTCTACCACGCGCGGGGGGAAGGGAGGGGAGTGGACTCCTCCTCTTGGCTCTCCTCCCATTCCTCCTCAACGAAAACCGAAGCCGAGGGCAGTACGGTATCTCGGCAGTAGAAAGGCTGCCGGGCGACGAAAAGAGGGTAAACAAAAGGGGATTAAAGAAGGAAGAGACGGTGAGTCCGCCCCATCCGGTCCCAATTTCTGCCTCCGTATGGTAGAGCTGGACGAAGTGGCAAAGTGAGTAAATCCACCGCTCCTGAGACTGAGACTGAGCGGTCCTATACTTGATTTTACGGCCTAACAGCCCCACCCCTAAGCAGCTGGAGGCAGGCTAGCTTGTGTGCCCCTATAGTTTGCTGATGCTGCTGCAGAAAGCGGTAGCCCCTGTAGGCCGAGAAATTATAAGGGTCTAGGGGTGACGGGGGAAGGGCTGCAGCGCCCGCATTGATGTCCGATACAAGATCTGCCGTCGGTCCAGTGACGGCCGTAAAAGGGTGAGAGCGTTGGCGCCCCAATAGGTGGCCGCACGAGTTGCAGTGCCAGAAGTAAAGAACCCCGATTGTTGCTGATGAGCGCTGCAGGGGCCCGAGGAAGGACAGGCTTGAAGAAGCTGCAGCGCCCCCAGATAACTAATGGCCGAATAGGCTGCAGGTTGGCCCAGTGACGGCCGAAGAATGCGGCTGCGCCCTAACAAGGGGGTTGCCCGATGACGATAGGCCTTGTGCCCCCCACCAGGCCGGGGGGGGCAGACGGCGCTCTCGGGAGACGGAAAAGGAAGGTCGGGGAGAGAATACAGAAGGCAAATTCGCTCCTCCCACCGTTGGCCTGGAGCCGTCCCAGATCCCCCAGGCTCCTGCCCTGGGGCCCGGCGGCCCGGCCCAAGCTCCTTGCCCTGGCCGGCGCCGGCCCGGTTCCTTGCCCTGCCTGCCCCAGAGAAAAGCCCGGGCTCCTTGCCCTGCCGGCCCCTCCCAAGCTCCCTGCCCTGCCGGCCCGGACGAGAAAAAGCCCCCTAGGGGGAGAAAGAAGCTCCATTGACGGGGGCGCCTTGGCCCGGCCGGGCCAAAGGGGCCAGAGGCGCCAGCTCCTTGGCCGCAAGGGGCTGTCCGGGGCGAAAAAAAGGAGAGCCCGCAATCTGCCAACACGCCCAGTCTTCTGCCGGAGGGCCGCCGCCGCCGGCCCAGGCTCCTGCAAACCAGGCCGGCCAACGCGCCCAGGCTCAGTGCCACATGAGACGCCCACAGGGAAAAGAAGTAGACCCAAGCACTGGGCCCTGCCAAAAAAAGCCCCGGGCCAGCCCAAAAGGAACAACCTTGCAAAAAAGGAAAAAAAGAAGGAAAAGCCGAAGAAAGAAAAGAAAAAGCCGCCCAAGCTCCCTGCCCCGCCATGCTCCTATGCCCTGTCCGAGAAAGGCCCGCACTCCCATGCTAAACGTTGCCAACGCCAGGGCCCCGCCCGGCCTCGCATTGCCCGTGCCGTTCGGCCACCAGCCCGAGCTCCTTTCCCTGCCGTCCCCGCCCACGTTCCTTGCCCCCCCCAGGCATGCGCCTAGTTCCCTCCGGGACCCCGTACCCACGTGCCCTTGTACCCAAGCCTCCAAGAACCGCCCAAGCTCCTGCCCTGAGCCACCGCAGCCTACAAGAAGTAACTCCCTCCGAACTCCAAGGCCCCTGTGTCCTACTGGGGTTAACTTGTCTAGCCGGAGCCTCCCTTGGTCTGTCCCCACCTTCCCGAGAGCCCTGGCTCCCGGGATTTCTGGTCTGCCCGGACCTCCCTGGCTCAACCTCCCACCCCCCCGGTTCCTGTTCTTGTTAGGCCGAGCCTCCCTGGTCCTTTCCTCTCTGTCCCGCCCTGGCTCCCCCGAATTCCTTCTGCCTGAGCCTCCCTGGCTCAAGCCCCACCCAGTCCCCTACAGCGTGTGTTCCGGGGTAATGACTTTCTGGTTGTACAAGCGAGGCACAAATGCTTTGTTGGCCCCATCCCAGAAATATCGCCCTATACCCATCCCCGCCGGCCATAACGTGCACAATTCTCCCAGTGTTTAAGGAGTTTTCCTGTCTTGGTGTGTTGCCTGTAAATGTACGGTCTGGTGTTGTCATTTTTGTTCTATCATTATTAGGGCGACTGTGCACCTTGTGATTTGTGTAATCATCGTGTAGGACAATACCAGGTGCGTCCCTTTTAGCAGGGGGGCTAGGTGTCAGGGAATCTAGTCACTCGTGGGGGTCGGTCTAGTGTAATTCATGGTTTTTTGACAGAAAGCCCTTACACTCGCGTCATGTCATGTTGTCATGTGAGCTGCGGCTGTCGAGTGTGCGCGGCCGTGCGCTCCTTCGTCTGCGTGACGTTTCCATTCGAGCGTGGTGTTCAGAATTTTCCGGCACGCATGTTTTGAGTTTCGTTTCGGTCGGGGTCCGACACTCGCGGCTCCAATGGTCTGTCTGTTGTGGGAATCGTGCGTGAGTCTCGAGTTCGCCCGCCGTGCGCTCTTCTGTCCCAGAGAAAAGGGTTGTATGTGTTTTGTGAAGCACGTGTTGTGGTTTGTGTTCAGCCGCGTGCTTTTCCTGTTGTCTTGTGTGAATACGCGGCTTATGAGTTTTCTCATTAGTTGCGTGTTCGTGTCTTTTGTTCTAGCTCATGGCTTGTGATTTGTTTTGCTGGCTATGTGCTTGTGTTTTGTTTTGTGTGATCACATGGCTTTTTGTCTTTGATTCGGGGTGCCATGTGCTCATGTCAATTGTCTTGACCCCTCCCAACTTGTTACCTGATTATTAGTTAATTTACCCCACATCTGGTCCCTCATTACCCTCCTCATTTGATCTCCATTTATTCTCCTTGTGTTTGCAATCCTGCGTCAGTTCGTCTTCATCTCTCCCTGGATGTGTCCAATCCTGCCTTGGCCTGTCGCTTATCTTGCCCCTGTTTTTTCTAGTCGGGGTTTCCCTTTTTCTTTTTTTTCCCCATGCAATGGGTAGTTTTTTGTTGTTTTGTTTATGTTTGTATTCTTATAAAGAACCCCTTCTCTGCAAAGGTCCATGAAGTCCTCGCTGTCCATCCTCACCCAAAGGGCCCTTGACACAATATGTTAGTCTTAGGTTTCTATATGGCCGTGTTCTCCAAAAATGACAAAAGTTGCATTAGAAATATGCATCAAACTTGCAGTTCGTCATTCCGCCAAAAATAACGGCTCAACATTTTTTTTGCATCACATCGTACTTCGCTTCTCAATCAAAAACCTTTCCCCCCTGTCTAACAAAGCATCCTCGAATGCCAAGCGCCCGCCGCCTACACTACAAATAAAATACACTGACGCCGTGGCTGAAATCTGTCACATTTTGTCCACAAGAAGAATTAGTATTTCTTGTACAGTGAATGGCACGTAGTGCACTATATAGGGGACAAGGATCGATTCAAACAGTGTAAATATGCTTTCCATTGAGGAAAAAAAGAAGTCTGGTTGTCACCTCCACGCACAGAAAAACCCGCACACGGGCCACCCTGCTGGGGGGTCTGCTCCGGTCCAGAGACACGATAGAACAGTCGGGATCACATGTGCAAGTCGGCGTGACCACAAAATGTATCGGAGATATGGAATTTCTACACAGATTCTATCTTTATAGCATAGGATGAGATGTGCTGGGCATACCCCTTTCCAATTATAAAAGTAAGACAGATTGAATTAAGGGTTCTTTGTGGAACCAAAAATGGTTCCTCTATGGCATTGCTTGAAGAACCTTTTGAAGCACCTTTATTTTTAAGAGTGTAGCCCAAGCTGTGATATAAACAAACGCTATTGGCTATTTTAAAAAGGGGCGGGGCTGCTTGATATGTCCCGCCCTGTCTTCCTGTTTCAGTTAAAATGACGTCAACACAGAGTAACGCTGCGTGTTTCTAAGCATTTCAGGGGACCTTTAAGCAGTGTGCTTAACCAAGAATATATGTATTTGTTAATTAATACCAAACCAGAACTGTTAAGTGGAATCTGAATCAGAAATTCCTTATGATTCCCATCCCTAGTCCTAGCATCTGTGAAAAGGTCACAGAAAAGACCAAATATTTACAGTGTTGACTGTGAAATCCCAAAGCATTAAGCTGAATATACAAGGCATCTGTCAGGGTGTAGAAACATGCAATCATCATTTTGTAAGTGATGGCTTTTATTTCAGAACCATGACAAGGACAGTTCAGGGTATGAGTGGTAATGACAGCTATAATCACAACTAGCAACATCACACCACACAGAGCTGCAAAATACAGAGTCCTAAGATATAATCACTTTCCATCTGAAACGTATCACCTGCTTGATTTTAAACAATACAGAAAATGTCACTGCATACAAACAAACTGCCAAGCTATGTTATGCAAAACCTTTTCTATGAAATTGGAATGATGCACTCTTGTATTTGAACAGTGTTGCAGTAGAATGCGGAATTAAATCACCACAGATGTCATCTCGTAGCGAAGGGAAAAAAAAGTCAACAACGAAAAATATCATTAGGTTTCGTGAATACCCAGCTGAATCTAGTCATGGTCCAGTAAACTGTGAGCTGAAATTTCATTTCACTGTTGGTTTGTGTATGTTTTCATTAATAACACACACATGCGCGCGCACACTTACACACACACTGGGAGAGAAATTAGGAAAATATGAGTTTAGAGGAATATTACTTTCATTTAAGCTGTTTTATTTCCGGCCTCATTATGGCATCAACAAAGTATGAAATTTATTTTGCGAATATTATTTCTGCTGAGACTTCCTTACCACTTTATGCTGAAGAATTTGCATGTTTAGATAAACAAAATAATAAAATCAAAAGCTCCTGTCCCAGGAGTCTAATACTCTTGACACAAACAATGACTTGCAGACTGAACCACTTGATGAGCCTGAGACTCATTGGCATTCTGTGAGCATTTAATTGGTCTTACCCCACCCTCCCTTTTTTAATCAGCTCGTCCAGAGTGTTCATTGGTATTTTATGTGATTCTTTAACATACAACTGGATGTGGGTAATGATCTACGGTGTCTCATTAGGGCTTTTGATAAATATGAAGAGGGTAGGTGCATATTTGTATGTGTTCATGTGTTTGTGCAGACAGGAGAGGGAAAAGCACTCACGTCATAATGAGAACAATATGATATGCTAGGTGTCTAATTGTGTTGTCCACAATTATCTTTATGTCTGCTATTAAAGTTAATAACTTCATAAGGGACACACATCCTAACACAACTTAAAATCCAAATGAGTTTGCAATGCGACCAGTGTTTGTCCGTGCAGAACTCATTGTACTCTTGTGAACACATGTCACAGACTGACATGGAAGAGAAGAAATTGTTAAACAAAGTTGTTATTTTTGTTTTCTTTGCACACAAAAAGTATTCTTGTAGCTTCATAAAATTACGGTTGAACCACTGATGTCACACGGACTATTTTAACGATGTCCTTACTACTTTTCTGGGCCTTGAATGTGGTAGTTGCGTTGCTGCCTATGCAGTGTCAGAAAGCTATCAAAAATATCTTAATTTGTGTTCCAAAGATGAACAAAGGTCTTGCAGGTTTGGAATGACACGAGGGTGAGTAATTAATGACATAATTTTTATTTTTGGGTGTCCTAACCCTGTGAACTAGTGGCTAAGTTTATGCAACTGGTTCCTAGGATATTGCTAGATGGTTGTTTATATGACAAAATCAAAGAGGCGCGACCTCCAGTCTCGCTACCCTAGATCGCACATATCTCATGTATGATCATTGCTTAGAAATGGACAAAGGCAAATGCACAGAAGTTTCCATTTTGGCTTCCACTGTTTTTTAAGGTCAAATAATAGTATTTGTACATTACAGTACATGTACTGTAAATGATGCATTGTTTCTTTTACTACTCTTTTGTACCTTGTCTTGCAAATAAATTCTAATTTTAATCATTATTTGGTAAATTATTTGTTTTCCGTGATGGTATAGGTAGGGTTATGCTGCATTCCAGACAACTTGGATTTAGAATATTTCCCACTTCAACCTGGAAATTATTTATGGAACGTCGCTCTTTTAATGTTTACAGATAGTTGTAATGTTTTAATGCTACTAATCATTAGTAACATTAATGTTTTAATGTTACCAAGTAGCCTACTTTTAATGTTACTAAATCCAGACGTTACTTCTGGGTTTGTGGTGGGAAATAATCCACATCCGAGTTGTCTGGAACGAAGAATTCGTTTTTTTTGTTTTTTTTTTGGAACGCAGCATTAGGGTAATGTGTGTGTGTGTGTGTGCTCAGTAGGCTATATCAGTAGGCTATAAGTGAAGTGAAGTGACATGTGGCCAAGTATGGTGACCCATACTCGGAATTAGTGCTCTGCATTTACCCATCCAAAGTGCACACACACAGCAGTGAACACACACAAACCATGAACACACACCCAGAGCAGTGGGCAGCCATTTATGCTGCGGCGCCCGGGGAGCAGTTGCGGGTTACAGTGCCCCCCCGGGGGCCCCGCCCTTGCTTGCGCAAGGGCACCTCAGTCGTGGTATTGAAGGTGGGAGAGAGCGCTGTACATTCACTCCCCCCACCTACAATCCCTGCCGGTACGAGACTCGAACCCTGAGCCCGACTCTCTAACCATTAGGCCATGACTTCCCCTAGTCATAAGTTGCACCTTATTGATTATGAATATGAACGCAACATGGTAAATTGCAAAGTAGGTGCTTTTTCCCCCTTTCATATTCTCCTTTACATGTACATAGTCAATTTTATTAAGAAGTATACAGAATTTGGTCCTCCATTGTCACTGTCTTAATGCGTTAAGCGTTTTGTAATGGTTTTCTATGGGAAAACACTTAACTTGAAATTAAAAAGCGTTGCATTCCCATTCTGGGCGCATTTGCTCACCTACACATATTATGCATGTATAAGTGCATATGTTAATCTTATAAGTAATAATTTATATAATCTTTGTGTCCTAGGTAGTAATATGATGCAGCTAAGTCAAAGTAAATAATATAAATTTACTTTCTATAAATTTAGTTAAAATCACGTGGCGGACCAAAACATCACTGTTAACCTTTCCAGGGGGCTGTTTCATAAAACAAGTTTACTAAATAAGCCAGGTTTATTTCAGTTAGACTGACTTCTTGACAGTTGATTTGGTTTAAAATAAGTCAGACTAACTGAAATAAGCCTGACTTATTTGGTAAACTAGTTTTATGAAACAGCCCCTTGCTCAGCTCCCAGATAATTGTTTCAGTGGAACATAGGCTGTAATGTGTTAATGTAATACAAAGTATAAAATTTTAATTTTTTTGGTTTCAGGCCATGTGGAAAGACTGTGGAGATCTATAGCAGATAAGCATGGCAATTCAGGTGTGGAACAAGCCAACTTTTGTTATCATTATTATTATTAATATTATTTAAATCTGTAATCAGCATAGACAAGTGTTCTAATGCCATATGATAATACAACAAATTCTGTATTTTCTTTTCATGCAGCTCTTTCTTTCTTTCTTTCTTTCTTTCTTTCTTTCTTTCTTTCTTTCTTTCTCCATTTTCATCTTTCTTGTCTTGTGTGGCTCATTTTTCAGTTCCTATGTGGTAATGGGAAAATAAATAAACCAAAATCAGTGTAAACTTGCCTTAAACAGATGCTGTGATTTTATAGGGGAAGCACTTTTAAAGAAATCTACAATATGTATTGTAACAACAGTCATTGTCATTTTAAGCAAAGCACATGCTGGTAGGTGGTGTATCTTGGTCCCTTTCTATTTTCCACCTGTCTCTGCTTGTCCTGACAGGCCGACACACTCTATGTGAATCACATAGTCATGGTCATGGAAGAATCGGCATGTGGAAACCGATCCCTAAAAACACAGATAGCAGCTCGTCTGACCCACTGGTTATTCTACCGTGTCTCAGAGCAGCAAATGCCACGATGCAATCACCCAACACAGAGACTTCCCCAAACAGACAAGGTTATTCAGATAAGAGTGAATTACTGCCCACAGGGCTTAGAGCAAGAGAAAGATGGCATGGTAAACTCATCTCCTCGACTGCTCAGAGTTCAATTTAGACTTTTTAGGCTATCGCCGTGGAGACTCCCAGGAGGTTTTGCAGCTCTAAGGAATTCTGTCTCTCAGCTGTCACACTGCTAATCAGCAGAACAGCCGGAAAAACGCTGTCCCAAATAGCCCCAAATCTCAATCTCAGTATTATTTTCACTATTTTGAGGTGGAGGCATATCATATATTCAATGGATTTTTTATTGTATTTATTATTTGCTATAACCTTAAAACACCCTCCACAGCAAAAACCGGGTGTTTGAAGGATATCAGTACATTTAAAGCAAAACATTTTCAAGGTATCATGTCATTTAAAACACAAGAACTTATCAAATGTGAGGACCAAAAACAAGGGGGCAAAAGGCGATTGCTATTGTTTTCACATAAAGCTACTTGTATACGACCATTCAAAAGTTTGGGGTCAGTATGAGTTTTATATGGTTTTGTAAATACATATATAGAGTCTCTTACACACACCATCAAAAATACAGGAAAAACAGTTATTGTGAAATTTGATTACAATTTTACCTATCTATTTTAATATGTTTTAAAATGTAATAAAAAAAAACAATATAGCTATAGTAAAGTATAGCTAAGTAAACCCAAACACATATACACCAATATACAGAAAAGACACACTATCAGCAGTTTGCTGAGCTGGAAATGTTTAATGTTTAAGATTTGTGAGTGGTGTAAAAGTAATCAGCACTGCACCTTACAATTCACGAGCAGATTAAAGTATGAATGATAAATACTATTTATTTGCAATGCATACTCCATTTTTGATGCTGCTTCAAGTGGATTCTGCAATAAATTCATCAAAAAAAAAAGTTATCACACAATGATAAAAAGCAAATGTAAGATTTTAAAATGTTCCCAGATCGACAGGGAAATGTCCTGGAGGCCAAAAGGTCCAGACACAGATGATGGAGTGCACGAGTAATGTATGCAGACGTATGCAGTTCTCACTTTCACAAGCATGAGCAGTTTTCAGCCCCCCCTTATCACTTTTACATTAAAAATGTAAATAAAATAAGTCTATAGGTTGGCAAAATTGTCCTGTAAAGGCTCCAGAAGTTTGGGACTGTACTAGCTGGAAGAGTCACTTTGTTACATCACTTGCTTGAGGGCCCCGCAGAATTGACCACAGCAGTGTGAGGGATTTAGATATAAACAACCTCTTGACACTCAATTGTAATCCCTCACATCCCTATCAGGATTCAAACCAACAACCTTCCAAATGTGACCACAGTTGCAAATTCCTCACACTAATTTAAACATGATTCTCTCCCGGCGCCCCTCGGGTCCCGTTCTCCCTCCCTCCTCCCGCCCCTCTCCCTCCTCCTTCAATCGTAAAACTGTTACAGAGGGCGGAGGATCCTTTTTGTTGATATTACAGCTAAACATAATGCAAGGCACAGGAGACCACTTTAGTTAGTTTCCAGCCCTTTGGCACAACACCATGTGCCTCACAAATAGAGCGAGAAGCTATGCTGTTAATTCAAATCATGACTTGGTGGTTATTACTGAACAACAAACAAGACTATTCCACAGATCACACAACAAATCTTACTATCTAAAAAAAGTATTCATGGGTCTGGTAAGACATTCTACTTTCCTGTATATTATAGGCTGAGGCTCACATCCTCAAAAACCAATACAATAATCCTAACAGAGTATAGAAAAGAAGATATATTGGACTAATTATTAGAGATACAATATTACAGAGAGGTGATCGGTCGACAACAACAACCGTAAATCCAATAGAGTGGGTTAATTTTTAGAAAATACGAGTAAATACTATATTTTACTATAAATTTACAATACCACAGCAGGGGAAGGCACACAACAAGGGACACGGCTCGACAAACACACATAGGAATATAGTAGATATATATATATAGGGTTAGTATTATATTATTATTAAACTTAATATAGAATAATTGTATATTATTAATTGTAATGAAGAGATAGAAGAACGACAAAATGGGGAAAAATATATACTGCGTCCAATAGTAAAAAGACACTAAAAAAAGATTATTATATAAGGTCTATAAGTATATATATAAAAATTGTACTGTATAAATTAGGGATAGTCTCCTAGGTAGGCAGGGGGGTTATATTTAATCCAATAAGTACATACTAAGAAATGTATTAAATAAAAAAAAATTTGTATTATGCATTCCTAATACTGGTATGTAAACAAGATAAGGTCCTAATACTCCGTTAAAACTATAATATTTAGAATATTGAATATTTAACTAACACTTATCGCTTCCGAACTGTTGTTACACTCACGGACGTACCTGGTGGTGAATGAATACCTGGGCGAGCAAGAAGCGAAGGGGGAAAAGGAAAAAGGGAAGGAAGAGGGGGGAAGGGGGAAGAGGGGGGGGGTGAAAAGGAACGAGGGGGACTGAGAGCAGGATGGCCGTCTGAGCGGTCCGAATAGGAAAAACAGACGTGTTCAGCGAGTCCTTCCATCCAGTCATCGTGACTGAACAGAAGTGAGAAAGACCTTTTCACTTCGATGAGTGGGGATATCAAAGCGTTGGTGCGTTCCGCGTCAGGGTGGAATGATGAACCTATAGGCGGCCAACCCACGATCCGTCGTGAGACGGCCCATTGACCGGGTCATAAACCCACTCAGGATAATAGAAGAATTAATTGAAGAAAACAAAGGAAACATATGGGAAGAGGTGTATGAGTAGAGGATAAGCAACGACTAAGCGGCGAAATGGTGCAATCTAACAGGCGGGGGGCTACACGAAATCTGACAAGACAGGAGACTCCAAAAAAGAAAATCATACTAGAGCAAGTGTTTCTAATCCGGGAAAAAAATGGTAAAACAATTCCTACAACCAAGCTCATTTGCAGGAGAACTCTAACCACATACAGCCGGCAAGTAAAAAGGGGTCAGAAAAAAAAATGTAAAAGACACTCGGCTAAACACAAAAACTACACGATTGACCTGTACCGTGTGAGATGAAAATAGATAAAATATAGACTAAATATTTGATTTGAGAAACTCAGGTGTGTGTCCGTACAGCAGAGAAGAAAAAACTGAAACTGAACCTAGACCTAAGCATTGTCAACAGTAAAAGCGGATCAAAAAATAGTGGGGTAACCAACTCTCGAGAAATGTCCAGGGAATGAGGGTTGCTAGAATGGGCGACACACTGTGAAAGAAAAAAAGTGGGGGAAATAATTATGTAAAGGGAAACAAATAGGAATGATGTGTTGTGTTAACACAAATAAGGTGATTCCAAACTATATTAGGTAACTCACAATGAGACCACAATAAGATAGAATGAGATCTCCAGAATTTGCGTTTGAGACATCCACACTGAGAGTGAGCATAGCAAAATAAGTGACAGCAACATCGATTTGTTAAGTTATTTACCAGTCAACTTAGCGCCTATGTAACAGCTTTTGAGGACACTGAAATAACTCGCGTAACCTTGAGAGACTAGACCGCTGCACAAGGCGGAGCGAGAATTTGGAGGTCAAAGGTTTCGAATAGAAAAGGGGAAAGAGAAATGAAAAAGTCATACACTAATTTTTTCCTTCCGGATTCCTTTGCACATCCACGGCTGTCAAGTCACGTCGCTGTGCAGTCTACGGAAGTGGCTATTTTTTGATGGCTACTCGTCTGGCAATTGGCAGCCTTCTAACACCAAGATTGCACAAAATGACACAAAACCGTGTCCCCTAAAAGGGTCAAGACTTGAGAATGAGTCTTCAAGCTCTAATTAGCTAGATAGACCAATTATAAAGAATGCATGCATACTTCAACTGACTGTGTTCAAGTTTACCGGTCTTCACTTTGAGCTGCAATGGGGTAAAAAGAGGGTAAAGGGTGAAGAATCAGGTATGCGCTAGAAGCAAGGGAATAAGATATGGGGAGAAATCAGTAGAGATGCGAGACACGAAGAAGAGGAAGATAAAAATAGGATCTAAAACGGGGTGCGGTACGAAAAGAGGAGGAGCTTATAACTTGTCTGGCAATCTTTTATATTTTCTGTGTGAAATTGGCTTTCTTGGTAGTCACTGCTTGCAAACGAGAGAAACAGAATACTTTCAAAGAACCCTATCACCAGTGTGTAGAAGCCGTGCTGCAGTAAAAGCAGAGCAGGGAGCCAAATGAGGCAGGTCCAGAACAGGGTGAAAGTACATCACACTAGGGATCTGAAACACTAGGAGTGCTAAGGCGGAAAGCTCCCACAGAAAGATAGGAGGAAACAGACAACAGAAAAAATGAGTAGAATTTCACTGTAACACCGGCCGGAGCCCATCTACAGATAGCATGTGTTACCCGTAGAACAGCTTATATACGTAACCACTGTCAGGACAACATCTAAATGATTATAGTTAACAGAAGAAAAAGAAAAAAGGAAGTAAAACCAAAAAAAAGAAACAGCCATCAGGTAGGAAGTGAATACGTACAAGCAATAAGCAGGAGAGGAAAGTTAACAAGTGACAAGAAGTGACGGCCAGGACAAGATGTAAGTGTCTAGGAAATCAATCATGTTGCACGTGCAAAAAAGATATCATATGACCGGCGTTTCATGCTGCAAGAAAAAATAAGGACTAAACCAATAGTAATTAAATCCACATCATAAATAATGAAGGCAGACAATACGACCATCAGACGAAACAGGCACAAGAGCGACGTCGATAGAGACCACCACTGAAGTGACTAATATGAATACGAGGGTTTGCTAAAAGACGAAAGGAATTCAAGAGAACTCAGAACAGATAAGTACGATGCTGCCGCTGGGTTCTGTAAGAATAAAATGTACATGACGCTGGTGGGGGGGTAAAATAGGTGAAACTTGTGTTTATAGAGCACTCAGAAATCAGGTCGCGTAAGGTTGCATTCATAAGTGCAAATAATGACATAATACGAACAAAAGGAAAACGGCGCACCGTCCGTTCGTCAGGGTTCCAGATGCGCTCAGTGGTGAAAGGACATAGATACAGAAAAAAGGGGGGACAAGGGCATCCAGAAATGAGTCTAATACCACAAATATGACGGAACTATAGGCGGCTTGAAGTGATACATGTGATATAATCTGTTAAAATAGTAATCGCAGGCGGGGGGTAAGAAGAGAGAAATCGAGCAGTTCAATTGATAAAAATAGGCGGGGCTAACAAGCGAAACTAAAGGAGGCAGGATCAACTAATAAAGTCTGGCCAGTATCAAAATGTTCGTATTGTCACCAACGAGGGGAAAACCTAGCACCTCATAGTGCTTTCAAATGAACAACCAAACCACAAAACAGCAAGAAGGCGATCGGGGAGCAGGGGCAAGGAAATAAAATACGTGGGGGAAATAACTAGGAAAACCCTTACAGCAGCCGCCAATAATCTAGTAAGAAGGAATTTTTGGGTGTTTGTTTTTTTTGGTCTTTAAATTGTTCTTTTCCTTAAGCCAAAAAGACCGCGCAGCGATCCCGTAACCTGTACAATATTAGCCATTTAAACAACACCAGGCCGTATGGACAGCAACGAAGGTCAAGAACAAAAGATGTATAAATGTAAACATGATCCAAAACTCACATACAAAATCTCTACGTTTATGAAAAAAGGACTGTGCTACTGGAAAGTAAGAGTTCATTAATAGGCTAAAATGAGGATTGTCTTCTCTATAGATTTAAAACACGAGAGATTTTCATTATCACATGTTAAGCAAATTACAAATTATTCAGGGAAAATACTTACTCAAAGAACAATAATGCAACACCATACTAGAGATAAAGAACATAACAAATCAGAAAGAGAACATGTATCATAGGGAGACAGGCAAACACATGTCACTTTATATGGCACTATTATGTATTTCAAGTCACAATAATAGTATCGAGTGTTACCTTGTCGGTAAAGAAGTAGTGTCAACGAAAGGTAAGTGTTCGGAAACCACAAGGGTTTGTTCAAGATAAAATCTTGAACTCATAAAAAAATCGGTAGAAATGTAAAATTGTATCGACTCGTCACCATAGTACACCACACACTACAGTAGTAGGTGCCTAGCATTAAATGGCGACCAGGAAGACCGAATTTCATCATGGTCGTGAGGTAGTTTTGTCCTAAGGTGGAGCTATTGATTGTGACATATGCTCGTCTGATCTTTAGATGTGTAGCCTAAGTATCACCATCTAGAATGATTTGGGACACATAATTCGCGGGGATAGGTGCAAAAAGCAAAGTCTAGGAAGATTGTCTAGTTGGAAGCAAAGTAAAGAGAAAAGCGTCAATTAACTCATACGAGCACAGTATAATCGAAGGGGCACAACATAATAGTGGCATAAAATGTAAGATGAAGAGAACAGATAGTGCAAATAAGACCACAGGATGGTGTTAAGAGAACAAGAGGCGGACCAAGAGGGCTGTGGGTAAAACGGGGATGCTGGGGGGGTCGATCGAGTGGGTCACGAAAAGAAAGAACACCTTCCAAAGTTTTGTTTTCCATTCAGCCCGGGTTTCACATGGGCTTCGCCTGTTGTGGTGTTTTTAAATTTTTATATACTTTTTTGGGCAAAGTCCTTTGTTCGGTGGACTACGCCCATAAAAATAAGCTAAAATAAAACCTAAATTCTACTTAAATCTAGATCTGTTTTATTTCTGTAACTCTGCCCTCCGTCCTAGATGCTATTTCATGGCCAAAGTTAATTTTTATAAGCTCATAATTAAATTACGATAAAAAAAACATGCTAACACCTTATATCAATGTACGGCAACGGCGCTGCGGTGTAGATCGCTATCGTTTGAACCAGACCTGAAATCGTCCTCCAGTGTTTGTCAAGAACGAATTACGCGGGTCAGATTTCTAATCCATGCTTTTCTCAAAATGAAATCAAGCTGCTAGGCAGTGCTTCACGTGACATGGAGAAGTTGGATTGGTCTTTTTTTAAATTACAAACATTGCTTCCGAAGGCTTCGGTGTGTGAAGCGTAACATCACACTATGCCCCACATGTAACTGGGTATCGAAAATATCCGAACGAGTAGTGAGACACCCACGTCAAAGACAGATGATAAGAAAGCCAGAATCAATAGAGTAGAACGTCAAACCAATGTGCGATAAAACACGTGATGTGGGTGGGTAAATTAGAAGTAAAAAAAGAGAGGTTGAGATTGTCAACTTGAGGAGTTTTTCAAGAGCTCCATGATTTAACCTACAAAATGTGATTGGAGCTGGCACTAGATTTTATAGGGATCGATTAGCAGTGCTTCGAGTACGAGCAATTCAATATTACACATAGTACGAACGGTAGCACCTAATATCAAGTAGCTGGTATTCGTAAAAGAAGGATTCAATTTTGACCAGGTAAAAGGAGCAGGACTAAAGCACTGTCGTGAGGCATACCACGGTAAGAAAGCCAGCGTCTTTACAAGAGAACAAGGACTGAGGAGGAAAAAAGCACACCGTAGTGGGAGACGAGCTATGCCAGGTAAGAATGCGCGAAATAAGTCGATGTTAAAAGGGGAAAAAAAAAAAGTTACGTCACACGTAAATGTTTCAGACGTAGAGATAGACATGCTTCGACAAAGTACATCGAGGAAGTTGAGGTTATGACACAAATAGATCTATATTGATATCATGATTAGCCAGAAACTTACATAGTTGTGCATAAGTGCAAAATAGAGAGTATCAGGAGATAAATATTAAACTAACACATTGGAATACTTTATATTCCAAAAACTGGTATCCGGGTCTATGCAATCTAAAATATGCCACTGCTACAGTATACTGAAACCACTTTATAAATAATCCCTATGTCGAATCCAGCTGCATGGGGTTAAAAGATAGGAAAAGATAAAGTGTAACAACCATCCACTATTATAATGCGGACGGTAGATTCATATTTTAGATCCGCTGTTGATATTTAGCTGACCACTCAGGGTCACCCGTCTTGTCAATTCTAAGAACGTTGGTTTCCTGGTTAAGGGAAATAACTTTTTTACTGTACAATTCTATAAGTTTGTAATGTAAATCTGCATGATTATTGACTCCGTTTATGAGTACACAATGAACAACGTCAAGTGTGATACAAGTAATGTTTTATTAACTACATAAACACTTAACTAGTCTAACATACTACATAAACACATGAAGCCGGTCTAACATACACATACACCACACACACACACACATACAGTTGGTAAAGGAAAGGGTTAAAGCTTAACTCAAGCATGAAAGGGCAGTAAAGACTGTTTTATGGAACACTTTGCATGTAATTCACAGTCAAAGCCTTCAGGATACGTCAGATGCTGAGTTCCAAAGCACACCTTGTATGAGGTGTAACTGTTACTTAATGTATCAATTAATAAGACTTAGTTTGATACTTAGCGAGTCTCGGCGGTCTGAAAGAGATTCCTGATGCAAATCTTAAAGCTTCCCGTAGATCTTTGCTGAATTCGGGTCGATGAGAAGAACCAGTTTGAGTCAGTGTTACTTGATGAATGTAAAGGACTAGGCCGAAGAAAAGGCCTTGCACAGATGCTTTGGTATCCTGAAGCATTTTTTCTCACATCTTCATCTTAGCATCTGCCTGAACCACCGACTGGGTGGGTCACATGGAGTGTGGTCTTTTAAAGTCTGCAGAGATTCACGCCTCTCAAGATTGGCTTGCCCAATGGGGAAGTCCGGAATCTCAAGTGGTAGTTCTGCGTTTTTATGGCCCTTTGTCTCTAAGCATGGTATTTTGCATATGTAATTCACTTGAGTGTTGATGCAGAAATTAGTAATGATTCTTAGAACATCCATATGTTGCAGAGGTATCAGCATGTAACATGCACTCTCAGTTAGATCATCCGAATACTAATTCATAGATACTAAACATGGTAGAGTTACTTTATATGAATGAGTGTTTATCGTAAGCATGAATAAAAATATTCTATAATACAACAGATTAATACGAAACAGCAATAATATACACAATGGCCGGAAGAAAATGGGTGTTCATTCAAAGAAGGTTTTCCTATGAATTAATTAGTAGAACAGTCCAGTTCTCCTGTGCATTTGTACCCCTTGTTTCTGGAGAAAGCAGAATGAGGGCCGGCTCGCATTCCACAAGGTTGTATATGTATCGGGTTACCATGAAACCAGGTTCTTGTTCGGCGTCCTGGGGTGTTACAGAGAATTTGTGAAATCTAGCTAACAAAATATATAGTGTGTTTGGATTGTGGAGTGTTACAAAAGAGTGGTTTGAACTCAATCTTACATAGTGGCGGCTGAAGGATTGTGGTATCTTGGGGGTGGGGGGTGAATATCTCAAATGTGCCTAAAATCCATTCATTTATGCCATCTTTCTAGGACTGAGTTAACTTTAACCCTTTCTATACAACGTATGTGTGGTGTGTGTGTGTGTGTGTTTATATGTATGTTAGACCAGTTTAAGTGTTTATGTAGTATGTTAGACTAGTTTCAGTGTTTATGTAGTAAGTTATAACCTCTGTATCCACATGTGAGCTTTTCATTTTTACCCCTCATACCGTAGTCATATCCTTCAGAGTTACGTTACAACTTATAGAATTGTAGAGTAAGAAAATTCTTTCCTTTAACCATGAATTAACGTTCTTAGAATATGACAGACCGGTTGCGGCGCTGGTCAATCACACGAGTACCACACTAAAATCTACGTGGATCTAAATCGTGTGTTGAAAAACGAGGATGTTAATTAGAAGGCAAGAAGTAGTGTGGAATATTATTCATATCCCATGAGCTGATTCGGGCTAACAATCTACGGGCCATCCCCAATGAAATCACTCACAAATTCATTTTTGCTCCTTTCTTTATGTTAATGACTTAGGGAGCTAGATGAGGCTTAAGGACTAATGGTGCGGGAGGGATCAGGAGAGGTGGTGTATTAGCCGAAAAAAGTGTGGAGGCAAAAAAAAAAAATTTCCCTTTTCTTAACGTTAGTGTTATGTTCTGTTTGAGCATAAACAGTAATCGCAAGTTACGACGCTGACGTTTCAATGCACGCGGAGATTCTCTTTTAAAGCAGCACTAATGTAACCTTTTCTATGTTAAAATGTGCAAATGTATATAATGCAGTACATTCATGAATTCATCTTCTCAAACCCATGTGTGTGTCTTATTCTGAATCAACGTGACACTTATAAATCATTACTTTATATTTGGATATTGTAGCCTGGTCGGTCGTCACTTAGAGCTGCGGAGTAACACATACCTGCGGGAATCGCCTAGACATAACTTAGAGAAGGTTACTCGGTGGTGGGTGTGTGTGTAATATAATTCCGCGGGCATGTGTGCAGGTTCTGTTTATTAATCGATAGCGCCAAAATTTACTAGTGCTGCTTTAAAATTATGGCAGTTTAATGTCTACAAAAATGGCTCTTAGGGACTACAACAAGTTACTTCCCGAGTTCGTGACATCACAAACCCAGATAAAACCCGCCCTCGGGAAAAGGCAGCAAAGAGGGCGAGGCCATGCTGTGCTGCTTTAGAGAAGAGGAAACTAGAGGTGCATGTAAAAATCTATTTATATATGAATCGTGATTCTGTCTTTTAACGATTCTAATGGATTCACAAGTTGCAAAATCAATGTTCTAAAGCAGCGGTCCTTAATCCTGTTCCTCGCTGCACACGTCTGCATCTGAAGTACCTCTCTCTCTATCGCTCTCTCATTCAGCTCAGCTCCAACAATAAACTGTTCCAATTATACACTTATTTTCACATAGCTATAAGAAGTGTTAAACATGGACGTGCGTGCAGTTGCCAGTACTGTATTAAAGCTTAATTCAGGGATAAAAAAAAACAACGCGTTTTAAAAAAATAAAAAGGGGTGGTATGAGGTGGGTGTTGCGTGAAGGGAGGCAGGGCCAGTAGCATTTACAAATAACATCATATCTAAAAGTATGAGACAACAACAAACAAAAAACATAGGCCTAGCTTTAAAAGCCGTGCTTGCACATGTTCTGCACGATACTTTTCAATAATATCCTCTGCTTCTCAATCGGGTTCAAACTGATAAGCGATATTAATGACGGCGTTGTTTACACAACCAAAGCACATGCTGCTGAGGTGAGGGGCGGGACGTTTAGATGTGCACTAGAGGCGGTTTAGCCAATCACAACACACTGGGCTAGCTAACCAATCAGAGCCCATCGCCTATTTCTGAGGGCGGGGCTTCATAAAAGCAGGAAATGATCAGTGTATTTCTCAGAAAAGGGACAGAGCGGTGTGGAATAATGGTAAATTATGTGAAAAATAATGTTTTTTTTAAACGAAGCATTAACACATGTTAGACTGCACCCCATAAACACAATCAAGCCTAGAAAAAAAACAGTGAACTACCCCTTTAAAAATGACATTCCTAATGCACAAGCACACGCAATACTTAAATTTCCCCAAACTCACAGAGATTAGTTTCGCCATACCATCATAATTCAGTTATCACAGCTATAGTTACAAACTGAAGAAAAAAATTACTCCCTTAAGGAGACAGTGTCAGAAATATATAAACAAACAATGTGGAAATCTGTGGAAATATTTGAGAAGAGCTGAGAGAAGTCTTTTGAGAAACAAATTGGATTTGCTTAAAGAGTGTAATTATATATCTAAAGGCATATACAAGCTGCCGTCTCACTGGGCAAAAGTGAAGGAGGTTTAGAGGGAATCAATGGAGCTCTAACAATGAACAGTTTGACGTTCTTCTGTTCCTTTTTTGTAATGAAAATAACGGGCCGAAAAATAAAATACAAGGCTAGCTGTTGGATTTGGAGCTTCGTCTTGATTAAAGCAGAAAAAACAAATAGACAGCCATATCATGATGTAATCAGCAAGCTCTTGAATACAAGACCTACAGTTTGATAAAAGCAGAATGTTGCTCACGATATAGTTAGTAGAATATTACTGAGGAATAAGTTCATAGTTAAACAAATTTGAAAATTACAACAACAAAGACTGTGTAGTGGACCAAAATTGTTACTTATTAACCATACATTAGTTCAGTATTTTACAAATGCATCTTCACAACATGACGCACATTGTGATTAATGGACCTCAGGATGCTTGTTCTTTCCATTAAAGGTCATTGTAAACAACCTTTCAAAACATGTTTTTAATTGGTTCTGCATAAGGTTACCAGTTATGAAACATCATCATTTGATCCACTACAAAGATAACTAGACAGTTGCTAGGAGATGGTAAAATCATTTCATCTGTGGTTTCTTTTTATGATTCTGTCTGTGTCTCAAGCCACTGGCCTGCTGTACAGAGATCCGGGGGCCGGAGTGTGAGTATTGCTCATGAAGGCCATGGGGAGCGCTCTTCCTGGAATGACTTGGAATACTTATGTCCTATTAAACGAGAGGGGGTTTGGTTGACATGCTGTTGATTGGATCCACGTGACAGCATTGCAGAATCTTCACAGTCCTGAAAACTGCTGCTCATTTAACTGTCTGTGATATGAACTGCCCAGAGACATGCGCTGAATGTAAAAAGAAGCCTCTGTGTTTCTCTCTTCCTCTCTGTCTCACTTACAGATGGGTTCTGCTTGTCTTGAAGAGGGAGCCAATTAAGAAAGGTTCATCATCCTCTTGTGCAAAAGCAGCAAATTATGACACAGACTCTATTATTACACTCATATTCTGACATAAGAGAGAGGCTTCAGCATAAATCACAGCAGTTCAACAAAGTTGACCAGGGGACCACAAGAGCACATCCAGAACATTACAAATATAGACAAATACAAAACATATGCCTTTCATAAAATTCACTGTGGTGAATGACAACCAGGACATGTTAAAAACTGTAAAAACGTAAAGGCAGAAGTCATCATTAAACATACAACAGATTGCCTGTGTGCAAGTGAGAGTGCAAATGAAATCACTTCTTAGAACAGGTGGTGTAGGTGAAAGATGCTATCAGCTCTACACTAAAGCAAAAGGACACATTACTCAGCGGCATGTTAAAGAAGGGACACTCGTAAACATTGGGACTGCTCAGCTAAAACCAAAACATCAATTAAACTGAGAACTCGCTACAAAACCAACTTTCACAGGCCTGTGGGTCAGCTTACTGTTGTTTATAAATTGCATAACACGAAAAGATCTCAACATTAAGATGTTTTATAGACTCGCTTTATGGAGGTTGAACGTACACAAAATACTGTAAAAGAGGGGTTCAGGCAGCTCAAGGGAGAATCAGTTGACAAGAAACTGACACTCCCACACCAAAGTTAGTAATAATCTAACATTGCACAGAAGTTGACTGATGCCAACAACAAAATAGTTACAGTATTTTAAACCAAACAAACACACATTCCTCTTTCATTAGCATAGGTGTAAAGAGCACCTCAAGATGCTCAAGTGGCACTAGTCCTCAACACCTAGGAGACATACGAATGAAAAAACAAGAAACAGTTAATTTGTGCAGAAAGCAATCGTGTTTATTTACTAAAATCAAAATAAAACTGAACACCTCAAAATTGCAATAAATCAAGGTCGTCACAACAGCCTCTTATACGTCTACAAACACTCAAGTCTCAATGAAGCTGAAGTGCTCAGAAAGGGCATTGGTAAACCAGTACGCTTCAAAAGTATGTCTTCAATATATCGATATATAAAATACTGTTAAGTAAAATTAAAAAGTCAATGGGTGTGCTGGTTTCGGCCTCATCGCCGGCTGCAGCCATGTCCTCGACTCATATGTGAATACCTTTGATACTCAGTAAAACAGCCAAAAAGATACTTAGGTACAGTAACTAAATACATTTACACAAATACTCTACTCCACTGTTCATTAGATCATGGAAACTATTAATTTAGTTGAAAACCAGATTTATTAGCAAAATCAATTTGCCTGAAAGGTTACTACAAAAGTGTCCTTCATATTTCTGTTCACTTCAGTGACGAGATAAATAATGTTAACTTCAAACGCTATGAAAGCTTTTTACACAGCAATTCTTCAAGGCTGTTTACTTGTCCTTCTAAAAAATAATAGCCTGAAATGCAGTTGGCTAGAATAACTGAGTAAATCAATGCAAATAATGAGATGAGTTTCTGCAATACTATTTAAAAATACATAAATAGTGGTACCATTTTTACAATTAGCAATAAAAGAGTCTACAGCCTTAATCAAGCTTACCAAGAGTAAAATTATGCTATAACAAACGATATATGCCACTGCAACCTGATTCCCACCTAAATCCATTTCAAAATGTCCTGGTATTGATTACAGACCAATCAGCCAACCAGAAGTAACTTGCTGTACTTTTATTGGCAGTATAAAATAAACATAAAGTTCAGTTCAGTCTGATTGGTTCTTATTTCCCATTTATGCAGGCTATGTACATAAATACATAATATGTTGATATATCAACTCCTGGTTTATGCTGTGCTGTTTAAGTGGAGTTTCGCTGATCACAATCTCTCTCAAATCTAACACATTTGGGGACAAATCTCACTAAACAGCTGAACTACTTTTCTGGTATTTCAACCATCTGTATGGCGTAACAGCTCACTGAGATCAGCTTTCCCTGCGATCAGATTCTGGGTGTGTTTAACACACCCGCAGCCTGCGGTTTTCAATTTGTACCGCCAGTGTCCCTGCACCAGTGGAACAGAAGTGATGAGAGCAGAACTGAGAACAGATCTCAAGTAAATTATCTTCTCTCTTTTTCATGCAGGGTATCATAATGTAAGATTATTTACGCAGTATGCCTCAAATGTCACTGCTTTTTATATGGTCTAAAACCCCTCTCATTGCATTTATTTTTAATATAGAATGTGCTGTGCACATTGGCATATTTTATGAAATAATGGTTTTGTTGAAAAGTTAAAGGCAAAGGTGTAGATTTGGATATGGGCACTAGGGACAAAATGTACCAGATCTATGCCTATTTTTTCAAGCCATCACAGTTGTGACTGATTGTAATATAAGCATTGAGAGTCATGTTTTATTTGTTAAATGCCTACTCAATGTTGTGCATTACATTGCTTTAAGCAGTAATTTTCAACCCAGTTAACAGCTGGTTAAACCACTAAAACCACTTGTTGAACTATAATGCAGAGAGCCTTTAAATTTAATTATTAAATTCCACTGTATATGTTTTGTTTGTCTTTTTATTATTCATTGTAAAAATATATAATTGACAAATATAGACAGTTAGACAGATAGATAGATAGATAGATAGATAGATAGATAGATAGATAGATAGATAGATAGATAGTGTCACGATCTCTAGCTGGAGTGCCTGTGAGCTTCGCTGGAGTGCCTGTGAGCTTCGCTAGAGGGCACTCCACTCCAGACTTTACCACTCCATCAAAAACTTAATTTCCCATAATCCTTTGCACGAACTCATCAATTGCATCACCTGCCTCTCATCAGATCTAATCATCAGTTCACAGCTGTCTCTTGGGGTCGTGGAGGAGCAACACGGCACTCCAGCCATGGCCGACAGCTCATCTTTTTCCGCAAAATGGCCACAACTCTGAGACTGTTCATAAAAGCTGCATTCCCCACAAGTAAAGTCAGTCCATCTATCGCTTCGTCTGTCATTCACTCACAGTTGATCGTCGTGAGTCAAGTCAGGTCACAGCTGATCTTTATGAGTCAAGTCAAGTCACAGCTGATCTTCCTGTGTCGAGTCAAGTCACAGCTGATCTTCTTGTGTCAAGTCAAGTCACAGCTGATCTACCTGTGTCAAGTCACAGCTGATCTTCCTGGGTCAAGTCAAGTCACAGCTGATCTTCCAGAGTCATGTCACTTCACAGCTGATCATCCAGAGTCTCATCACGTCTCAGCTGAACTTCCAGAGTCACGTCACATCACATCTGATCATACAGAGTCTTGTAGGTCTGACGCTCGTGGGTCATTCACAATCCCAGTATGTCTTTCGACAAGGTAGAGGCTGTGACCTCGACCTGGCCAAATTTGCCATATGGCCTCTGATCATCATGGCCATTCGCTACAATCCCCATAGCTGGCTAAGTGGCTTCATCACTCTGTCCTCCCTCCCACCATAAGCTGGTGGGTGGTGGGCGTCTGGCAGCAGATCATATGTGCTGCCGTCGCTCATCCAAGTGAGGCTGCAGCACTGGTGGTGGATAGGAAAACCCACGGACAAGTAACAGCGCTATATAAAATGTAATGAATAATGTCATGTCGCCTGCCAAGCCTACTCCCGACACGCCTACCACGCTAAGCCTGCCTCAGGCAAGCTAACAGTCCCTCAGCCCTCATGGATGCTACTCAGTGTTCCAGAGCATCATGAATGCAGCATGTTGAAAGACACTGAATTCCTCAACAAGTGGCGTGTCGAGGCTGGCATCCAGCGTGGACAGGGCCGGCCCGTGGCATAGGCGACATAGGCAGTAGCCTAGGGCGCAAAATGACTGGGGGGCGCCACACGAAAGTTTTTTTTCCTCTTGTAACCATCGTGCACTCCTACACCCATATATTAAACAAGGCTCTGTGACATAAACCTTTTTTGTACTGAATCGAATCTAAAACTAATTAAAATATGTTTATAATAATAGACATTGACAATTATGGACAAATCATAAATTTGAGCAACAGTCATGTTTGGTAACTAATTTAAACACTTTCTGCGCATGACATAATTATAATACATCATCATAATGCATTAATTATGCATCGCGCACGCACAGTTTTGTCTTTTGCACTTTTTTGTTGATTTAATTTCTAATAAAATTTTTGTGTTATTCTTCAGGTGACTGTAAGTCACATTTGTTTATTTATTATCACAATTTATTTACTACTTATTTATGTTTATACTTATCATAATGTTATGTTATGTTATGTTATGTTAATTAAGTAATGTTGTGAAAACTCTGCATTTTCCTGATTATTTGAATGGTGGGGACGGGGGGGGGGGGTCTAAAAGCTCGCCTATGCACCCAACAGAGCCTGGGCCCGTCCCTGTATACGAGGAGGTCCGCCTCAGTTTGTTTCGGTGCGAGTTTCTGGCATTCCAAAGGTCTCTGCGTTGCTGAGCCATGCGAGCCAGAGGTGGCGGCATCCCCTGCAGAAAATCTAGAGGTGGCGGTATCTGCTGCAGAACCTCCAGAGTTGGCGGGGGTGTTCGATTTATGAACTCTTTGTCTGTACTGACGAGGTCATGGAGACCGTCAGTGAATCCCCTGTTATACCAGTCTTGGCCCTAGAAGCCAATCATGAACTCTCATCCCTGCCTGTTACAGTCACTAAGACTGCCGCGCTGAATTTCCCACTGCACTGTCCCGCCGGTACAAGGGAGCCAGGTACGCGCCGATGTAACTCTCTGTTGTGTGGGCGCGCGTGGGGTTCACTAACCAAAAACGGAGATCGGTTAGTTGACCCTTCTGAGGTCCTGTCGACGGGCTAAGAGTCGCCTCGAACTCTCTTCCTGTCCTGTCACGGCTATGGAGGCCGGCTGTGCACTTTCTTTCTGTCCTGTCACGGCTATGGAGGCCGTCTGTGAATTCTCTGCCTATCAGTCTAGGCTATGCCGATTTCTGAACGCCCAACTTAGTCTGTCCTGGTTCCACCTATGGAGGTCGTTTCTTCTGAACTCTCGTGGCTGTCCAGCCAGGTCGACATGAGCTTCCCCTGAGGCCATTTGTAAACCTCTCTTTGCTTATAATGTTCCAGTTCTGCCTGTATCCATCCTTGTTTGTGGATATCCACCTGCACACGGTTTCAGCTCCGGCCCCCTGGTAGGTCTTCAGCTCTTACCCTGGGTGGACATGCTGTGCCTGGTGTTCTTCAGCGGTCTGCGATGCTCTGTTCGGGTGGTCTTTGGCTCTCCTGCTCTCCGGGAGGCCCTTAGCTCTGCTCAAGGTGGTCTTCTGCTCCTGGCCCGGGTGGTTTTGGCATCCGCCCGCGCTGCCTATGATGGTTTGGAGTTCTGGGACAATCCGCTCCTTGGTGGGGGGCTCTGTCATGATCTCTAGCTGGAGTGCCTGTGAGCTTCACTAGAGGGCACTCCACTCCAGACTTTTGCCACTTTACCCAGGACTCCATTTCCCATAATCCTCTGCCAGGACACATCATCAATTGCAATCACATGTCTTTCATCAGATCTCATCATAAGTTCACAGCTGTCTCACATTAGAAGCACTTTAAGGGCCTGTTTTACCCTGTCATGTTCTGCATTTTCGCTGTCGAATATACTAATCGGATTTTTTAAACACGTTTCCATTTACACTTAAATGGCCACATAATGTGGACACAACATGGGTGTCGTCGGACAACCACGGATATAACATCTGAATCTTCAATATCCCGGCGCCATATTTAAATTTAACGGATGTTCACGTCAAAAGAAATCAAAAGATAATGCGCTACGCATGTTTTAGTTACTTATCAGCTCTTTCCAGATCACAGACCAGCAATAGGAGAGCGCGCTGCATCATCACTGGAAGATAGTTTGTCTTACACTTTTTAATGAAGATGAGTGTGTGGTGGTTGACCGCTGCGTCTTAGCTATTTCAGTTTCATATCACGCAGTTTGCGCTACGTTTTGGCGGAAGAGCACTCAGCTACTCTTACCGCAGCGATGCCGTGTTGCAATTAGACGCTGTCTGACTAATGTACTATAGCCTATACACGCTCTCCAACATCATTTATATTTTACCTTTGGAGGAGATAAAATTTCATATGTTTGTTCAACAACCAAATCATTTACACTTGTCCAGTTCTCTGGATGCAGCCCAACCACCGCCTGAGTGGTTAGAGCGATCGATTTATATCCTTCTCGAAATGCGTTTCGGAGAGCATTTTACACCTGGTCTTTTTCACCATTCGAATAGATATCCGATCAGAAAAAAATGCATGTAGTGACCAGGTGTAAACAGGCCCTTAAAGCACACACACTCTGTCTTCGCTGGTGATTAACCCTTTCAGTAAACCCTTACTGTTTCCATGGCAACGCGTCATGCTTGTCACGTGACACACCGCGGCCACATAACATCTGTATGAAGATGGCTTTATTTCATGTTTTCCTTTTTTTATTTTCTAATGAAGAATTACAAACCAATCTTGCATACCAATGTCATGAACAATCTGATATCCATGCACAAATATGTGTAAAACGAGTGTGTTTTGTAGTTTAGAGCAAACTTTGCTAATGATCTTGATCGGATCTGTAATGTGATATGGCCCGCCATGTTTTATCGCCGTAAGCTGAGTTCAAGAGTCCCTATTCATCGTTTACGCATGTGAATTCTCATTATTCCCAAAATACAAGTAATAAGTGGCCGGTGAACTGGGTGAAGTATAGAGTGAACTTTATAGTTCCTTACAACGTGTATCTGATTGATAAAACATCGCAAATATAAATTTAATGATTGTTATTGTTTGCTGTCCATATACGTTGTCTTTACAACCTAAAGTATTGTTTTACTAGTACTTTGTGTTAGTTAATGTCTGAAACCTAAATAAATTATGTGGTTTAAAAACACTACTGCATATTGTGATAGATGACAAGGCACAGTGTACTCTGTCTCTCGCTGTCTTCTCGTGCCAGCTAAAGCGTAGAGCCATTTGAAATGGCAGATTATGTGACATCACGAAGCGTCTCACTCCCATATGTAAGCAGAAAAAAAAGGCGATGGAGGGGGACCCTACTCCATGGGCACGTAAATAAAAATCCCATATGTGGGACCATACCGCTCAAAGGGTTAAATGTTGCTTAGCCTTTCTGTGTTTTCCTGTGTTCCTTGTTTTTGTTATTGCTTGCTGCCTGCCCTGACCCTTGCCTGTTTTTTGGATTACTCTTTTTTGCCGTGCCTCTGCTATTGTTGTTCGCTGGTGTTTTGACCCTAAATGCCTTGAAATTAGTTCTGGAATAAAGCCTTGCATTCCCTGCAAACTTGTTCTTGCGGGGCCCATGCTGGCTTTTTGCGGGCACAGTGGGCTAGGGCCAGCCTACACCAAACCTAAACAGGCCCAGTGCAGTCTTGCCCAGGTGAGGCCCACAGATTTGGGCTCACCACATGCTCTCTGTGAGCAGGCCACACTATTGGACTCCACCCACATTACACCATGATGCCCATGTGGGCCAGACAGGAGCCTGTATAAGAATTTGGTGGGCAGCTTTTCAGATCCTAACACTAAGTGATGCTAGAAGGTGGTTTAAATAGGTTTACCTGATAATTAGGTCCTGTGGTAGAGAGAAGTAGCATAGCGAATCGCAAGTAAACAACGCGCATGGCTCACCTGCTGAAAACATTGTGGCTGAGTGGTGGGTAACCTGGGAATGTTGGAAAATAGGTAATTACATGTTCAAAGCCATCTCAGAGGAAATTAGGAGGAAGGTGTAAATGTGCACGCAATAGAATGTGCGTATTTTTTAATAAATGCAGCAGATTATACAGGAATTAAAACATGCATGTAGTCATAAAAAGGGTAATAATTTGGATGATGCTAGAGTTTAACGACGAGTAGTCAATATTGTGGTCATTCGATGATAGTCAAGGACTCTAAAATTATTGGTGATAGTTAACCGAAGCAATATCACATGGAGCCAGGCTTTAAATTGAAGATAGGAATTCACGAAATATACAATTTCGAGCATGACAATAGAAAGAAGCCTGAGTCTGACCTAATTATTTGACTGTGTTGATTTAGGAGGGCTTTGTGTTTGAGAGCTGTGGCTTGTTTTCATTACAAGAGGTTGGATTATTCATTTGCTATCAGCCAACTAAAACTATGGACAGGATTTGGACATTGATGTACTACAGACGAGACTTTCGCACACATCAACTTTCACATGACGAAATCCTACAATCTTACATTGCTTTGTTTGCTTTCGTTTGTTTTGCTTTTTATACTTTTTTGTGTATTTACATTTGTGGCTATATGTTGCTGTATTATCCTGAATTTAATGTTTTCTATTTTGTATTTAATAAATCCATTGATTTGAAATTCCTTTGACTACTGTACAATTTTGACAATATAGACATTAGTTATGTGGTGACCGCATCCATTTCAGATGTATAATAACTGATTTTCCTAAAGGCTGAAGTTGTAGTAGCTGAAAAGTATTTAAAGTGAAACAGATGTATTGTTATAGATCAGGGGTGCATCCTGTTCCTGGAGATTGAGTTGGGCACCCCTGTTGTAGATTAATAGTGAGGGCTGCCTGCTGGGTGCCCTTAGGCTTGCCCTAAGTGGTCCCGTAAAGGGCCAGTGCAGGCTTGTTTGCAGGGTTTGGATCCCCACACCGTTGTCACACCTCCTCGTTACAGACAGACAGATAGATAAAATATAAAAACAAATGACCAACAAAATGTCCCTTCTAATGTTAAAATAAAACCTACGGCCTTGCCAAAAAGCCTCTTATCGGTGTGTCTAGTATTTCAGGCCATGAGACAGATCCAGAGTGATCCTGTCGTCCTCCTGTAGGAGGGTGCCATGCTCAGTGCTGAGAGCTCTGCACCACCATCAATCATGTTTTATGTCTTGATTAGGGCTTTTCCTCTGACCTCTGCTATACGGTTTGAAGGATGTTACCTGCTCCAGGGTGTTTGGTGGTCTGACTCATCTCAGCCCATTGTCAGAATCTGCTTGAAGCTAAATTCAGTAGCACATATAGCCTTAGCATAAACGCTGAGCTATTTTGAGCACAGTGTAGCTGTGCATATTTTCTGAAATAGATCTCAGCTATGTGGACCACAAGGAAGCTCTGCTTTGACTAGGGGGATTAAAATGCCCCATTATGGATCTGAGTTGTTTTTTATCCAGACATCTGAATCTGTGATGGCAGCCTGTTAACATCGCAAACAACCCAAGGGGAGAGCTATGGGCTAAAGAGTCTTGCTTGGGATAATGGGGATTTTAAGATGATAAGATGGGAACAAAAGAAAATTCGGCCTGCTTGCTTGTTAGCGTTCACTCAAATAAAATTCTGTCATTTATTTTTCCATGCAAGAACAATGAAAAATTCAAGGATGTCAACCTTCAAAAAGAACGAAAAAAGTAGTCCATCTCACTCGTCTGCTATTTGCAGCCACATGACAGCTTTGTGTGAGGAACAAGTCATTTTCCACTGATACTTTTCCCTTTAAGCAAGCTATGAAACCTTGAAGAAATCATTTAGAATTAATCAACCATTTAATTGAAAAGACTCAAAGGACTGATTTCTTTCAAAAATTTGACCAAGATTTTTTTCATTAAGCTATAGGTTGGATTTTGTGTGACTTCAATTTTTGTTTGTTCCTCTAACAAAAATATCATATGGCTTTTTTTTAAAATTTGGAATATACAGCAGTGCATTTTGCGGTTATTGTGTTTTGTGTTCAGAATTCATTACAATCGTGTGACAAAAAGAGCCCCCAGATTGCTTCTTTTTTTCTTTTTTTTGTGTTGTGCAAAGTCACGCATATTTGAAAACAACATGAGGGTGAGGACATTTCGTTTTTTTGGGTGAACTATCCCTTAAAAAGGCAAGCTAAATAAACCCAAAAATCCTTTGTTAAAATTAATTGTTACAGAGCCTGCGGCACTGCAGAGGAGACTCTTACAGTTTAAGTGTGAATTGGTGTCATTAGTAAGTACAAAGAATATTTATGAGGGAGCTTTTTGCTTGACCTTCACCAACAAGACCTTCAAGGTCAAACAACAAGTGTTGTTTTCAGGAAACGATACACCCCACACTTCAGTCTGAACAACCAACTTACAGTTAAAGCTGTAGAACTAAAGACCTTATTAATGTAATGGCAAATACTGTAGTAACACTTGTCAGCAGATTCCGGGAACACTCAAACACATAAATAAATGTTACTGTCACATAGGACTAGAAAACAGAAGAATAATTATCAGCTAATGTGCTTCAAGCCTGGTATTATCTTAGGGGTAGGTTTGGATTTAGATAAAACCATGATTGAGACCGGGAAGTCTTGTAACAGGGTGAGTTGCATCATTCTCAGTTTACACAAACAAAAATGAGCTAGAGGGGTGAAATTACGTTCGTTCATGTCTACACACTCCTGGGGGGACAGTCTTAAGGATTATGGTTTTCAATGTTTATCTGCTGGTTTGAATTAAAATGTTTCCTACATGTTTTCCATTTACACTACCATTCAAAAAATTTGGAGTCAGTAAGATTTTCGAAAAGGCATCTCTTACACTGACCAAGGTTGGAATTATTTGATCTCAAATACAGTAAAAACAATAATATTGTGTAAAATATTACTTTCTGAAATATCCATTGTCTTTTTTAAAATAAACATTTAAAATATAATTTCTTCCTACAATGACAAAGCTGAATTGTCAGACATTGTCTTCAGTGTCACATGATCCTTTGGAAATCAATATAATGAAACATGTCTTATGATCAATGCTGAAAAAAGATGCTTAATATTTTTATGAAAACCGTGATACATTTTTTTTTTTTCAGGATTCATTCCCATTTCATTCATTGTTTTGTTTTTGTTTTTTACAGTGTGATCTCTCTTTTCTTTAAAAACAAACAAAAAACATACTGACCCCAAAATTTTGAACAGGATCAGGCTGAAAGAGGTTTGTTTAAGGTTTGTATGCACTGATAAGGTAAAGGTAAAAGGTAAAAAAGCAATCAGTGTTGGTTACATTAGGTTACATTTCGAGAGAGGTCACGTTAAAAGTAGTCTTTAATGTTACAGCGGAGGTCTGATATAAATACAATTCTGGATTGACAACCAATCTCGATTCCCATAGAGCTGAACATCACTGGCTCAATAAAGGAATCAGAAGGTTATCCAAGTCCACATTTTATATATCTTGAAAGTTTTATGGTTTTCAAAACACTACAATGCTGGAGCTAGTTAACAACTGACAGTCTGCCTTTTAGTCTGCCCGAGTCCAGCTGCTTACATCAAATTTTAACTTTGGAGCTGATGTCTTTGTACTATGAAGGATTTTTTTTTAAGCATTGCTGATGGATTGCATCGTTTTCTTTTACTTACTTTCTTTTTTTTTTCTTTTTAAATGTCATGTCACTGTCTCCCTTTACATCAGTTTCACTCCTGCCCTCCTATCCTTGACCTCCAACCAGCCTCCCAACTGGAGATGGGTCACTCACCGTACTCGCTGTCATAGAAAATGATGAACTTGTGCCAGCGGAGTTCAGAGAGGAGCGTGATCATGACATCATTCAGACGCACAGGAGGGCGGGCAGCCAGCGTGTAGCGCTCTCCGTCGGGGCTGGGATTGAGCTGGCACTCGGCGCGGGGTGTGCCGTCTCCGTTTCTCTGAATGAACAGGTGAGGAATGTGCATGGCATCCGTGAGAGACTGTAGCGCATTGGCTGCAGCACATCCCGTCGACGACACCAAAGCCAGTATCCCCTGATTCATGAGCTCACAGGCTGGAGAACGAAAGAGAAGAAAAAAAGAAACTCAGTTAGGCTCAAAAATTAGATTGTCCATGTGTCATAGGTACTACTTTACAACAGTTAAGCAGATTGACCATTATAGAACTTATGGTCAATTTTCATCAACCAGTGGCAATTAATGCAGCAAATGACAGGATCATCCCACAGAGAACAGGTGGGATAACGTGTCCAGATTTCACAGGGCAAATGTAATTCTCTTCAGTGTATTGCCATATGCTGCTAATGTATTTCCTCTGTTAAACACCAGTGTAACACTTTCTCAAGGAAATCTAGTTAAAATGGACATAAATAATTTATGAGATATGACATTTTATAGATGTTGAGCCGCAGGTTAGGAAACATACATTTATACATATGGTTACCCTTGTTTCTTACAATGATAAAAAGTGGATTTCAAATTCAAGGCTGTTTCAGGGTGCATATCTGACAATGTGCCTATTTAAAAAGGGCATTGTGGCATAGAAAAATAGTAGTAATATTCTCAGCTTTGTACACCGGAGGATTGTTCCCCCGTAGTATATGACTGCAGCACAAAATCATTACATTTATGCACAAATGCATCTTGGAAAAGAGCTATAAGTCCAAAATCATCTGACTTCTTTCATTCTTCATTTAAACAGTTATTTCTAATTCTTTTCTCATATTTATACAAATCAAAAGTAGTTAGGGTACTTTGTTGTATTTATTTGCACTGTAATGAATATTTTATCAGATTCCAAAAAGGGGGACTGCAAATTAATTTCATCTGTGACAGCACAAAAAGTTTTACAACTGCTGAAGCTGGAAAATCAATTATTAATAAAACCAAAACAGCATTCAAAATGCACCAAGCCCACTGTACGGAGAGTGGCTAATGGCGGTGTAATTATTTCCAAGTAAAAATACATAACCCAGTCATTTCTGTAACTTTCATACAATAACTGTTTGTCCTCGTGTCCCGAGAGAGGCTGTGTGCTAGGTTCATTTCAGCAAAGCCTGGATTCAGATTGGCTCAGCACAAAGGTTCTCTAAAGATGTAGGTAGATCAATGGATTACAAATCCCAATGAAAATGAGAGGAAAGACACTGATTTTTTTCATTTTAAGCAAAGAAACTAATTACTTTTTTCTAAGAAGCTGAGCAAATAATTTTGCACAAAGCCACTAGAGAAAATACTCGGCAAAACATCTAAACAAACACACTTTAAATTGTTATTCCACTGAATGGATCCACCTTAATTTAATACAAAATACCCTAAAACACTAACAGTCCCCAAACATATAGGTTGCTGAACACAATTCAAAATCCTGTTTTTCAACATTGAGGTTCACCCAAACATCCTTTAAGTTAAAAAAATAAGCCTTTAGACACAAACAACTGAAAAGCTCCAACAAACAGCAGCTCTGTGTGGTTTACAATAGTATAAACAAGATGCAAGTTATGAAAATCAACTGAATTTATGGTCCATTACAAACAAGACGATAACTGTAAACCACCCACAAATATCTTAGACTGTACAGAGTTCCATCCATTTTCAATGTCCAAATGTTCTTTATTTAGTTTAAAGGGATAGTTCAACCAAAAATTAAAATTTGTCAATTTACTTAGCCTCGAATTGTTCCAAACCTGTATGAGTTTCTTTCTTCTCTTTGATTGCGGGTAACCAAATGGTTGACGGTAGCCATGATTTCCGTAGTAGGGACAAAATACTATGGAAATCACTGGCTACCAGCAACTGTTTGGTTACCCACATTATTCAAAATATTTTCTTTTATGTTCATCAGAAAAAAACAAAAGAAAATTATACAGGTTCGGAATGACATAAGAGTGAGTAAATGATGACAGAATTACAATTTTTGGGTGAACTATCCCTTTAAGACACAAACTTGACTGAACTCAACTAGGGCTGTTACTAATGACTATTTATATATCGACTAATTCATCGATTAATCTAAACGATTAATTTCCCACAAAAAAATCAACAACTTTACTTAATACATTTTATTAAACTTGCAACTTTGCCATTCAGTAGTGTACAATAAAAAAGTATAAATCTAAACAAGCCATTGACGAAGTGTAAAACTAAAAGAGAAAAAATGTAAACAAACCTAAATGAAATAAAAAGAAAACAATAACAAACGTCTGAGAAAGTCATCATGTTCTTATCAATATATCTACATGTTCTGGGCTTCTGTTCATTACAGCTGTGAGTACAACTACAAAGGCAAAAAATCTGTTTCAATTACTCATAACAGTCATCTAATTTGACATAAAACCAGAATAGAGCTTAGAAAAGTAATATCTTACGCAGATCTTACAGATAAATGTGTCTGTTCGTGACTTGGCAAGGTTTCTGATGAGCTTCTTATCGCTCCATAACTATGCAAATAGTGCAATTTTTTATCTTTAAAATGTCTGTGTGTATAATAGAGCTATGGAGGAATATAGGTGTGAAAAGTCTGATAGATAAACGCATCAGCTGATTCACATCACAGAACTACATTTCCATAGATAAATCCAGAAAAAAAAGATAAGACTGGAAGAAAGAATAAGAGAGGAATAAGATACTTCAGCCTTCTATGTAATGTTGTCAAGATACAGCTGATAGACAACGGCGAAACAGTCACAACTCCATCAATCGACCAGACAACATCTCCAAATTCAGAGCAAGAGAAACATCCACAAGCTTCAGGGCACAGCAAAACACGCCACGGGAAACATATAAGTCATATGAGAATGGCCATTAAACCATCTGATGTGGAAATTCACATTGGCAGGCGTTGTTCGGTGGTCCATGAATGCTACATCTATACATTCTTACGCATCTTGGTGAAGACAACCGCAAAACAAAGGGATAGTTCACCTAAAAATGACATGTCTGTCATCATTTACTCACCCTCATCTTGTTCCAAACCTGTATGACTTTCTTTCTGCTGTGGAACATCAAAAGATATTTTGATGAACGAAGAATGTTTTTATTCATACAATAAAAGTAATTTGCATCCCACAGGAAAAAAAAGAGAAGACCTACAGGTTTGATTCAACATGAGGTTGAGTAAATGAAAACAGAAGATTAATTTTTGGGTGAACTATCTCTTTAATGCAGGTTTTCTATCAACATTCAACAGATGCTTCTCAGCCAATCAGAGAAGCGAGATGGAACAACACAAACACGCATCACTACTACAGTGCGAGTAGAATTAGATTAGAATTTAGTGTAATAATAACTCTGCCACAGCCTCTCTCTCTCTCTAAATCCACACGCTTCGTGCGCAGATTATGGCATATTATGGATTAATACTCAATTATAGAGGCACGATTTTTATGTACAGGGTGAACAGCACTATTCTTTGTAATCCCTGATTTTGGGATTTGGATATTGTGCGTCTCTGCAACGTTGATATAATGCATTTAAAAATGTATTTGTCATGCAGATTAGAGACCTTTATCATCAAACAGGATTTTAAAAATTATCTCAAGGAGAGCTCAAATCAGAGTGCAGGGATAATTCACAATCAGGCATTAACACACGGCCAAATGAAATTAATTAATCCACAGCTCACAGCGCACCTCCAGAGTCTCTGTGTCATTGATTTGAAAAGGCCCCAATGTCGTAACATTAACGATATGGCAATAGAGACGGACGACGGGTGATTCTCTTACCAGAAATTACATAAATCATGCCGCCAGGATGATTTCACACTAAAGGTCAGATGTTTTCATTGGTCTTTGTGAGCAGAGAAAGAGATGCTCAAGGTGTTGTGGACGGGCTTCCACCCAGCAGGGTGCAGTTCGTGGTTTGATAAGGAAACTCTGGCCTTTACGCCCAATCCGTCAGTCTGTGATTGCAGCCATGACTTCAAGACTGAATTCAGAATAGAGAATAACAGTGTGTGTATTCAGAATGTGTGGGTGTATGAACTGTATGTGTGTAAGGTGGTTTGTCCACTGAAGCAGCTTAAAAGATTACCAGACCACAAACATCAACCCCTACAAAATCCCATAATCCTGTTGGAATTGGCATCATCAAAGGCATCCCGTGCCTTGTACTATCAGAAGTAAAACGATAGTCCATCTGTGCATGATAAAGAACCCTATAATTAGCATTTCTTTATCCTAAAATACACACATTTAGCCATAAATGTGCAGATTTCAGGTTGGGGGGCAGTTTTGTCTTGCTGTGTCCGATATCAGGTACTTTCCAAAGGATGTAGTGTATTATATAGGGCAGATGTATATTAAAACATACTATCTGCCATGTTTCTATATGTTCCTTCATTGACATACTAACAATAATTATAAAAACAAATTACTCTGGTGGTATACAAGCGCAATTTCACTTTGAGAAACAATGTAAAACAACTCCTTGGTATCTACACTTGAAAAGATTTACTCAATTCACATCTCTCTGGTTTTTTCTTTCTTAGAAAACTTTCTTATTTTATTTCATACCTGTTGAATTTACAGTTTACAATTTACACTTGCCTGATAAACACTCTTATTAAAATTAACCATGGTTTTACTATAGTAAAAGTGGAGTAACCATGTTTTTTATTACCATTTGTATAACCACAATTTTACTACAAATACCAAGGTTTAAACTATGGCTGGTGTAGCAAAACCCGAGCCGCTGCTGCACTGATCATTTGTTTCCATCATGAATTATAAATTTTTTTAACAAATCTGTTTTGATGATCATTGATGTTCATAAAGGGTTTGTCATTTGTTCCTGAATAAATCAATGTTTTGAACAAATTTGCTGAATAAATGATTCAATCACTACCTTATAAACAAGCACTTGTTTATTCCTGAACGAGTCAGAGTTTTTGAACGACTTCCGACTCAGGGTTTTTGAACGGTTGACTGGTTCAGTTACTCAATTGTGAAAGCAGTCGCTCGCTGTCACCTACTTACACTAACAGTGTAACTTTCAGAGATAGTTTTTCACATGTTTTACAGTTGTCAGGAGCATGCAAATACAGATAAATGGAGCAATTCAAGGAGCGAAAATTCCCAGTGCTCATTGAACACTACTCTGCCAATCAGATTTGAGAAATATATGTGACCCTGGACCACAAAACCAGTCATAAGTGGCATGGGTATATTTGTAGCAATAGACAACAATACATTGGCTAAATTATCGCAATAAATCATTAGGATATTAAGTAAAGATCATGTTCAATGAAGATATTTTGATAAAAAGATATTTTATAAATTTCCTACTGTAAATATATCAAAACTTAATTTTTGATTAGTAATATGCATTGCTAAGAACTTTATTTTTTACAACTTCAAAGGCAATTTTCTCAATATTTTTAGTTTTTTGCACCCTCAGATTTGAGATATTCAAATAGTTGTATCTTCAACAAACCATACTGTAGCGTCTGGACCAATCCAACACACTATATATTCTCTTTTTATATAACAAATACTCTGTAACCTCAGTTAACAAGCCATACGAGGATCCATGAACCCTTCCCCCCCGGAATGCGTAACACCCCAGGAAGTCGAACAGGCCTCTTTGTTGCATGGCAACCAACGATGATATCACTGGGTTTATTGGCCAAAAGGATGTAAAGCAGGGAAAATCCGGCTGTCCCAAGGAAACGCAGAGTAGAAATGGACTGTGTTCTAGTTAAGTCATAGAAAAACCGTTATTTGAATGAAAACACATATTTCTTCAGGCCATTGAGTATATTATTGTCATTGTGTATTTTGTCTTTGATATTCTTAGACTATTTTAGTATGCTTGTGAGGGAACCCATTCTTGATCATCCCTTTTCACTATATGTAATCTTACCTTGTTTAGTATCTATGAATTTGCCTTCTTATGATCGAAACAAGCGTGTATATTAAATGGTGGTACATAGGCAATATATATTAGGGCCCTGAGAATCGTTAATATTTTCGATTTAAGTCCATTTGCAAATTTCCATGCTTAGAGAACAAAGGGTCGTAAACCCTCCAGCAATGGCCACCTCCCGCTCGGAAATTCCATTTTGCTCATTGGACAAGCCCAGCTTGAAAGGCGGAGATCTTCTCCGACCTTTAAGGCCCGGCTCCAGGGACCCGCCCCCAGTCGGTGGTTCGGTCAGAAGCAAAGATAAAGATGTGAGAAAAACGCTTCAGGATACAAAAGCATCTGTGCCAGGCCTTTCTTCAGCCTAGTCCTTTCCATTCATCAAGTTACTCTGACGCAAACTGGTTCTTTCTCCTCAACCAACTTCAGCAAGATCTGGGGCCTTAAGATTACATCAGGAATCTCTTTCAGACAGACGATACTCGCAAGTATTAAACTTAGTCGATTTAATTGATGCATTAAGTATCAGTTACACCTTTTACAAGGTTTGTTTGAACTAAGAACCTGACGTTTTCCCTCAGGTTTTAGATATGCTGAATATGCAAAGTGTTCCATAAAATTAATTCTTTATGCCTCTTTCTATGCTGAGTAAAACTTAACCCTTTTCCTATTCCCAATGTTTAAATGTGTGTGTGGGTGTGTGTGTCTGTGTATGTAGACCAGTTTATGTGTTTATGTAGTAGGTTAGACTATTTTAAGTGTTTATGTAAAACCTTACTTGTATCACACTTGAAGTTGTTCATTGTTTGCTCATAACTGGAGTCAATAATCATGCAGATTTACGTTACAAGCGTATAGAATTGTACAGTAAGAAAGTTATTTCCCTAACCAGGAAATTAAGTTCTTAGAATTGACAAAGCAGTTGACCCTGAGTGTTCAGCTAAAAGATCTACAGTGGATCTAATATATGAATAGTTAATTATAACTAGATATGGTTAATTATTCATATTTCCCATGAGATGATTCGCTACAGATTTGGTGGACAGAGAATGCGGGCTTGATAAAACGAAAGTTATGAGTTTAAACACTGGCAAATTAAAAGTGTGTGCGTGATAGCCCAGGTTAAAATAGGACGTGACTTCAGATGCCCTGTAGTGTCCCTATTTGCTGGCTTGTTTAGATGCAGATAAAGTGGGGTTTGAATTGGTACCGCTATTATAAATGTGAGAGTCTTTATGTATTTCATGCTAAATGTTATCAGTGTAAGGTTAATCTGATCTTAGCAAAAAAAAAACTAATTTCAGTATTAAAGCATAAATCTGTCATGACAAAGCGTAAGTCTGAATCTCAGCTCAGCGGCATGTCCAAAATGTACCATAATGTAATATGCTTTAGTAAAGAAATCACAAAATTGCAGTATTGTATAAATAGTTTCTTTGAAGAAGAAATCTCAATACAGTTATATCAAGGTAGATGTGAGCGCAGCTCCCCTTTCTACAGCATAAAGGCCTTATAGTTTATATTAGATTGAAGCAATTCATCTACACTGTGACTGTATATATATAAGCCGAGCAAACTGGTGGTCATTACTGTGTTTCACTCGCTGACTGAAATTAAAGGTGTAATACTGTACTGTAGTACTCATATGTGAGGCAAACATAAATACATATATGTTTAAACCGGTTTTAAATTACAGTAAACACGTTTTGTAATTCTATAAACAAGTGCAAGAAGTTTATTGTTAAACTAGAGAAGCACTCACAGAAGTGCTTAATGCAACAAGTCTTGAAGGACTGAAAACACCACATTTTAAAACTGTGGGCAACTTCTTGGAAATAGGCAGACACTAAACTATTTGAATTACACTGGCACTTACACTACATTGGTTACCGTGACAACAACTTGTAACAGGAAGTGCTAACTTCACATAGCACAAAACACCATGTTGTAAACAAACCACCTGAAGCAGCTAAGCTAACACGACTTAGCATCGTTTCATTTTAGGCTAAGCTACCAAAAAGCTTTAACAATTAGGGGTTAACACTCCTTAATTGAAGCTCTTAAATACAGCATGCATGTGTCCAGTGTGAAGCAATTTGAATTTAACCTAACCCCTGGTTTCTGATTTTTCCATTTCTCTTCCTTCTTTTCTTCTTTTTCTATGTTTCTCAAACTTCAATTCGTCTCAGCGAATTTAACTATCTAGATGTATCCTTCCTGAATGCTATTGCTTAGTTACTAGTTAATTAAATCTAAATTTAATTAAATCTTAACTGTCTATCGAGGAAAGACTCATTGAGGTATTGGGTGCTTTTAGTAACACACTAAACACTAGTGCTGCTATTTGTTCCTAATAACAGAATGATTACCTTGTTTTGTTAATAGCAGTCAGATAATTTTAAAGCCATTTACATGTTATGCCCCCTTGATGTTCTCTCTGTACCTCAAAAGGAACCAGAGACACTTTTATTTTTTTTATTTGTTTATTTTCAAACATGTGCCTTCATTTTTATGACCCTGTTACAAAAGTTATCTAGACAAACACTAGGGCATAACTATTTTCCTGAGCACCAAATAATAAGCATAATATGAATAGAAATGCCTCTCCTTTTTTTTTTTTTTTTTTTCCTTCTGTGTTTGTTTTTTTTTTCTTTCTTTTCTTTTTTTTTTTATTTTTTTCTTTTTTGTTTTTTTTCTCCTTCATACCTCCGGAGATTAGCCTGTTTGGGGAAACGTCAGCAAATTCTGAGTGATAATTTGACATTAATTTGACAGTAGTCTTAAGTCATCAATCAAAACGCTGTTTATGCCCTTTTCGGCAAACATATGCTGACCCAATCCTATCTTAGCATTCACACTCTGTTTGATCTTGTAGTAGTCTCTAGCCCTAACTCTCAACACAAGTGTGCCAAAATGAGACGTATGCTCAGACTAACTGCCCAGAATGCAGAACAAAGAGGGCTGGCCAGGCGTCGTGAGGAACACCCCCTTACCCAGGGCCGACGACCACCTACTGAGCCGAAAGCAACTGGACACAGAGAGAAGTGTACCTCAGACTCAGGACTCAAGCAAGAGTTATTGCTACAAAAAGCTCACCAAGGTCATCAACTTCCTGACCCACAACCTAATGGGATAGAAACAGGAGGAAATCGATAGATTTCAAGAGACTCCGATCCAGCAGCTGAACAACACTCAAGACAAGCTTGACATGCTCCAAAGAGAACTCAGGTACTCTTATAGGCTGCGAAAAGAGACGCAGTGGGAGAGATACCCTACTCCTGCATCCTCACTCAGCTGTGCAAACTTCCTCATATGCACCAAGTTACGAAGGGGGGAGCCAACACTTTCTGCGTAACAACTGACAGAACAGAACTGTAAAACTTCCAAGCATCCCCGCAGCAGCGCAAGATGTGACCCCCAGAAACTTTGACAAACTAGCCAGGAAAATCCCAGCATTCACAATGGCTAGGGAAACAATAGTTTCCTACTTTATACAGTACGAGCAGTAATTTAGAACGGTAGAGTCGTTTTAAACATTGCTTGCAAGCAGACCCAGTAATCAATCTTATGTGTCTGTTTCATAAGTTAGTAACTTCTTCTCCATGCGCATACCAGTTCCTGATCAAAACCAGATAAAATTATAGTTTGAATGCGCCTTCCTACGAGCAGTAAGAAGTTTTCAGTGCTATAATGTGTTTAAATCGTACGATAAGAACTAACTAACCTGACTTTAGCGAAGAAATCCTATTTTCTGTGTTAGTAGAGCATAAGTCTACTTTCTGACGACGAAATCTCGGGATTAGCAGCTCATATAAATGGTACCAGAATAAATCGTCTGATCTTGGGCGAATAAATCCCCTTTTTCAGCACTGTGCAGGTGATCTGAGCAATGCTCCTCATTTCACTGATTTAAGGCCTTATTATGTGTTATGTATCATTGTATTCATATCGACCCACTCATGTGAAACATTTACGTAACTCTTATACATGCGCGCACCAGGTTCTGAATATAATCAGATAAAAATATAGCTTGAATGTGCCTTCCTACAAAAAGTAGAAAGTTTTCAGTGCTATAATGTGTTTAAATCGTCCGATAAGAAACTAACCTGATTTTAGCGAAGAAATCCAAATCTCTGTTGTTAGTGGAGCATAAGACTATTTTCTGACGACGCAATCTCAGAATAGCAGCTCATATAAATGGTACCAGAAAAAATCGGTCTGATCTTGGGCGAAGAAACCCCCTTTTTCAGCACTGTGTAGGTGATCTGAGCGATACTCCTCATTTCATTAATTTAAGGCCTTATTATGTGTTACGTATCATTGTATTTCATTTTGACTCGCTCATGTGAAAATTTACGTAAAATTAATGGTGTTATTCTAGGGTAGCTAACTACGAATCCACCATTGCCTGTGAAGTGAAAGTGCTGTTTTGAGTAATGAATGAATTTGTATGGGACATGCATGAGTTTCCCATGCATGCTCACAGCAGTACAAGTCTGCTCCACCTGCACCTGTTGTGAGCTTGCATTGGTCTCCTAGCAACACGTGACCCCGGAAGTGTGAGCAGACTCTTCCGGTTAATCTGACAACAGCACCCACTTCACAGACCTGTGTGTAAACAAAGAATTGCGTGTAACTAACGCTAACTCTTAAGCTAAGCCCTTTACCTCAACTGCTAGCTGTTAGCATCTGGCTAACGCTTCGATAGGCGTGTAAAGTGTAACTTTCTAATCACACCTCTCTCTCCCTCTCTCTCTCAGTCACTCCTGGTGTCACTTCCTGTTGTCACTTCCTGTTGATGCCATCACAGGTCCCTGTGGGACCCACCACATACTGGGTTTTACTTGTGTTACTGTTTATTTTTTTTGTTTTGACTTTATTCTAACTTTTTTTAATTTTATTGCATTTATTTACATTTGTTTAGCACAAATGTACCAATTCAGCTAAATTGATTTGTATTAAATTTGAGATTTAATTAAATCAAATTCTTATTTATTTTTTTTATTTTATTCCATTTTTATTTTATTCCATTTTTATTTACTTTCCCCTTTTAATTTCATACAGCTCTTAGGACCCCTTTTTATTAAAATTTTTGTTTGTTGTGTTTTACTTTTAACTTATTTTAGTATTTTCACCATCACCATAGTCGCTTTTGGATAGGATTACAGTAGATCTAGCAACTGTCGTTTCCTTAACGATTTATACAGGTTATTAGTAGCATAATCACCTGTTTCCTCTCTACTTCTCCTCACACCTCAGTACCAGGCCTAATACATTGAAGGGCAGCTAATATTGCAACACAATGTAGGCTAAGATAAAACTAGAAACAATTCCCACTGTTTCTTTTCTTTTGACGAGGGTATTGGGGGTCCCTGATAGTGAGCTAACAGTCCTAAACCTAGGTGTATGGAAGTCTATTGCAGCATCACCACACAAGGAAACCTGCTTAGCCATATCTCTGGAAAAAAACTATAATAGGTAAAAAGTTCACTTTTTTTTTTTTTTCGTTCATCTTATTGTATTTTCAGTTTCGTCATAGTGAACCAAAACCCGTGAACCATCATGTATAGCCCGGTCATCAGCTTACCCCTGCTTACGGCCCCTCAACAAAAGTTACTCAAACTCTTCCTTTGGGTTCACGAACACAAAAATAGCACACTACCTCACTAGATCCTCACAGCTAGTCATTAACTTACACGGCGGGGGGGGCTACACAGCCCGTTCCCTAAGAGAATAGTTTTAAAACTATGTACGTACCTGCCATGCCTGTGTCTCTCTCTATCTGGTGTTCCCACAAGTGTGCCAGTTTGTCGCAGACATTCCACAGACATCCATCCCTGGCAGCTCACCAGGACCACCTGTACACTCAGTAGAGCACTGTAATGGACTTCATTCAGCTCAAAGCAGCCAACGACCGGCAATGGCAAAGAAAGGAACAGCGAGACTGCTACATAAGCGAACACTTGACCAGCATCGTCCTCTCCTCGGCCCACACACTCAAGGGTCTCAGACAGGAGGTAAATGAACTGAACTTGCAAGTCACAGAATTCTACAGGGAACTGACACTTGCTCAACGAGAGAAAGCACAGAACGGTTGCAAAGAACCTCACAGAATGGTGCGATAGAAGGAAATCACCAGTCTTCACAGATGCTCTAACAGCTGCTAAACACCAAGCGCCGCTGGAAAAAGCCATTACACAGGACTTGAAAACAGAACTGTTTAACACAAAGTCACTCTTAAAAACAACATATGAGGAACTAAATGAGAGAGACACCACATCTAAGGCCTTACAAGGCCAGCGGCATACAGCCAGAGCTGAGGTCCAAAACCTGACTCAGCAATTAAAGAGGAGCTTTACATGGTTCAGAAAGAATTTAAACAGTCCTACCGAATGCGCATAGACTTAAGCAAAAGACAGCCGGCTGAGTATCGGTCGCCAGCAGTGCAAGCCCTACACGCCTGTGCACAGCTACGAAAGGGGGGAGAGGGAGCCAAAGCCTTCTGCTTGACAATTCACAAGTCAGCTCCCTGAAAACCTATGCAGCTGCAACAAAAAAAAAAAATTCAGGCGAACCGAAACAACGCAACGAGGTTAATTCAGTTGTAACAAATTAACTGGAAATATGCTTGGAAGTACCCCAAGGGAACAGATAGGGAAAACACCGGAAACAGAACTTCCCTCCAGCAGGCCCACCCCTCAGCACAAGGAGTTTGAAACCTGTGGGGGGGGGGGGGAGAGAGCCATGTTCAACGTCACAACCAGCAGCCCACAAGGGGGTGGGGTAGGGACCTTTGCAGAGGATCACTGCAGACACACACACCGTGTGACACCACAGACCCCAACGAGCTGGCCAGAAACAACACATCTGGCAACCTAAATACTATCAGACCCAGAGTCTGAACACGGACTAATCACTGCCCTAGACACCAAACAGGGCCAGCATGAAACTCCCCATGCTCACTACCACAGACTTCGACAAGCTTACTCCAAAGCTCACAATTACCCTAGGATGGCGGAGGACACCAGCTGCAAGAAGTCTTCTAGGCATTAGGGCCTGCCGCACAATGCCTATTCAACAACTGTGTGACCTGACTCAGAAGGCCTTTAACAAGCACAAGGCTTCCACTAAAGGTGTTTGTCAAACCCCAATGAGTCTGAACTTCACAACTCAGAATTCAAAGCGGGCACCAGAAGGCACCCAGTATTGCCACAATGCAAAACCCTTCTACTGAAAGCCCCTAGCCAGAAGAGGACAGGGCCATCACCATGGCAACAGACCCAGGTTCCAGAACAACCACTGGGAAAAGGCGTCCTCATACTGCAAACACCACGGTATGCCCAACACCAGTCCACCACAACATCCTCATCCACACAACGGAGGCTACACAAGGACAGATGGACACGCCTACTTCTGGGTTACAGGAGATGCTGACACTCGCAAAAGAGCTCCTTAAACAAAACTCAACTAAGTAGTACTGAGAAGGACAAACCTCTGACACCTTGCCTGCTGCAACACAGCATCAGGCCCCTACAAGGGAGGAGCATCCCTTGAAACCGGCCGACACCCCCAGAAGCAGCCAGACAACGTTGGATTGAACAACGGGCCCACATGCCCAACAGCGTAAGCTCTACCAACACAACTCAGGCAAGATCAAGTCGGTGCCACCACAAGAGCCAAGTGACACAGCAAACATCGAATTTCTAGTGACGTTAAGCAAAGCAGAGAGCTCACAACCACCAGCCGCTTTCCTGCCATCATCACTAGGACAGTCAGAAATTCTCTACACACGATAGAATATCCATAACAGTTCCCGGCAATCCCTGGAACCACCTGCACTCTCACCAGTGGGAGTCTAACCCGGCTGTTCCACATCGAGGGTACCACAGATAGCCTACTGGCTAACAACATCAACAAAAACATCCTACCCGGACTAACTCACTTAAGGATGACAGGTGACACAGCCTCGACAACTGCTGCATAAACTCGAGGACCCGCACCTTGCTACAGCCTACATCACAACAGCACACCACCAGACAGCATCCAACACACGGCACCAACAGCCAGAGAGCCACCACTGTCTCCCAGCTGTGAGTGGCAGGTGTGTGTTCGATTGTTTTGCACCTTGACATCGCTCGTTGTTGTCCATTCTACGGACAACAACGCTCGAAAGGGGGGGGAATATGTAGCGTCTGGACCAATCCAACACAATATATATTCTCTTTTTATATGACAAATACACTGTAACCTCAGTTAACAAGCCATATGAAGACCCATGAACCCTTCCCCCCGAAATGCGTAACACCCCAGGAAGCCGAACAGGCCCCTTGTTGCATGGCAACCAACGCTGATATCACTGGGTTTATTGGCCAAAAGAATGCAAAGCAGGGAAAATCCCTGCATGTCACAAGGAAAAGCAGAGTAGAAATGGACTGTGTTCTAGTTAATTCATAGAAAAAAACGTTATTTGAATGAACACACATATTCTTCAGCCATTGAGTATATTATTGTCATTGTGTATTTTGTCTTGATATTCTTAGGATTATTTTAGTATGCTTGTGAGGGAACCCATTCTTGATCATCCCTTTTCACTATATGTAATATTACCTTGTTTAGTATCTATGAATTTACCTTTGTATGATCGAAACAAGCGTGTATATTAAATGGTGGTACATAGGCAATATATATTAGGGCCTGAGAATCGTTAGTAATTTCGATTAAGTCCATTTGCAAATTACCATGCTTAGAGAACAAAGGGTCGTAAAACCCTCCAGCAAGTGCCACCTCCCGCTAGGAAATTTCCATCCCTCTCATTGGACAAGCCCATCTTGAAAAGCGGAGATCTTCTCCGACCTTAAAGGACCGGCTCCAGGGACCCGCCCCAGTCGATGGTTCGGTCTTAAGCTAAGAAGATGTGAGAAAAACGCTTCAGGACACCAAAGCATCTGTGCCAGGCCTTTTATTCGGCCTAGTCCTTTCCATTCATCAAAAATTCTCTGACGCAAACTGGTTCTTTCTCATCAACTAATTTCATCAAGATCTTGGGCCTTAAGATTGCATAAGGAATCTTTTTCAGACATACGCAAGTATCAAAATTAGTCGATTTAATTGATGCATTAAGTTCCCTCCTTGTATCAGTTACACCTTTTTACAAGGTTTGTTTGAACTAAGAATCTGACTTTTCCCTCAGGTTTTAGATCTGCTGAATATGCAAATGGTTGTGTCATAAATTCATTCTTTATGCCTCTTTCTGTGCTGAGTTAAACTTTACCCCTTTCCTATACCAACTGTATGCGTATGCGTGTGTGTGTGTGTATGCGTATGTTAGACCAGTTTATGCGTGTGTGTGTATGTTAGACTATTTTAAGTGTTTATGTAGGTAATAAAACCTTACTTGTATCACACTTGACGTGTTCAGTGTTTACTCATAACCGGAGTCAATAATCATGCAGATTTACGTTACAAGCTTATAGAATTGTACAGTAAGAAAGTTATTTCCCTTAACCAGGAAATTAACGTTCTTAGAATTGACAAGACAGTTGACCCTGAGGGTCAGCTAAATATCTACAGTGGATCTAAAATATGAATAGTTAATTATAACTAGTTATGGTTAATTATTCATATTTCCCCATGAGCTGATTCGCTACAATACATCAATGGAAAACTTATTTATTCAGCTTCTCAATTTAAAATAATTGACCCTTATGACTGGTTTTGTGGTCCAGGGTCACATATAGTGTTGAAGTATGCATATTTGGACATGAATAAGTGGTATTCAAACCACTAAAAATCAGTTTAGACATGTTCACATGAGAAATGTAATCTCTTTCCCTGCATCATGTGTAATAACAAACAGGTAGTAATCAACTGTATCGATTATCACAACAAAACAAACAAAACTTCTGGCTTCTTATACACATCTAGTTGTTTGCAAGAGATATGCCTACTGTACAGAAGATATACTACTGATATAGAGCATTACTGTGTATGAGTCATGGATGGTGTCATTTGAAATGAAAAAACATGAGGTCAGGAACAGGAAGTGCTGGAGGAACTGATAAAGAACGTCAAACATTTAGCTCCACATGATTTTATAGTAATTCACATTACAGTATTTCTCTTTTTCTCTCCAGTAAATTAGCTGTAATTTTCCACAGGTTTTGACCTGAAGTCCCATTTACTTCCATGGAAGAATGAAAGCAAAACTCTTTTTTTTTCTAAGCATAAGGATGAAAAGAAGGTGCACGTGGGGAGGATAGAGAGAGAAAGGAAGAGCTAATTCACTGCATTATTCTCCATCGTCCACACCCCACTCATTTTTTCCACCACTCTTCTTCTCCTTCATCCCCACTTCATACTAAAACCCATTGCCAACAGGGCGATACAGGATGAAAAGAGAGCCTCCGTCAAGCAGACGGCCCGGCACTAAGTCCTTCCTGACTTTGTCAGAGTGAGTTATTCATACAGTCCTTCCCTGTCCTGTGTCCTTCATTAATACGTAATGTGCAGCACCTGCAATTATGCGCAGAAAAGCTATTTCAGGTTTGTTGCTCTGAATTACAAAACACGAGGCTCCTGTCTCAGAAATTTTACATTAAAAATTAGTTATTGACATTTTACCATGCCAGTCTCTTTTCTTTTCCAGTAAACAGAAATGCAGTACAGCTAGGATTGAGCTTCTAACAATGAAAAATGTTCTCTTTCAAACTAATTACAGTTTAAAAGTATTTTTTTGTAAGAGGTAGACGTTTTAAAGAGAAAATCCTGAGAAAAATGCTTCAATACTTCAGATCTCAAAGTAGTGTTCTGGGAAGAACCTGAAATATTGAAGGAGACACATAAGCGAGATTCTTAATCCACGTGAACTCCCCTGAAATGTCCCAGTACACTTTACAGTGGAAAATAAACAGGACAGAAGAACTAATCTCTTCCATGGAGTTCCTTTCAGTCAGGTCCATGAGCGTCATGTCGGGGAACAGAAGTGGGAATCTCGCTTCGATGAGAACAACAACTTCGAGTGTAACAAAAACGGAGAAATTGACATTGCATTGGGGTGATGATTGCATCCAGCTGCCGCTGATCACAGCGTGAGCATAAAAAAGGCAGCAAGTGCAACGCATACCAGCTTTTTGCTTCGGAGCCGAGTGACAACATTGTTCTGCTCCAACCAGTGTCTTCAGTGACTATGAGTTCAACGCGCTCTTGGAAGCTTTCTGTTTTGGCGGACGGCGCTTCAGCGGTGGTCGTTCCTGTGTCGAGTGGGTTGCGCACTTCAGGCTGCACTATCCCCTGTCGTGCTGCAAGCGGCCATCTCCCCTGTGTGCCTCAGCACATAAAAGAGCATTTCCCTGAAAGAGCCAGTTTCTCTAAAGGAGCTCACACGGGTGCATCTTTGTAAAGACGATGGATCTTCACCCGTGCGTTTCTGGATGTGGCCGTTACCTGGTGCCGGGTGATGGTCACGATCGCTGCCTCACGTGTCTGGGCATTAAACACGCTGAGGGGGCATTTGTGGATGAGTCATGTTCTCATTGTGGGAAGATGACCATCTCGGAGCTGCAGACCAAGCTTCGTTATCTCCAAGGGGGCGGAGCTCCGTTGCCTCTTCCGCGATCTAGTGTTCGTCCTGGCGGCTGCCAGGCGAGGACTACTTCCGGCAGTAGCACGGGTGGTTTGAGGGTAACAGTGGTGGCAAACCCTCCAGGGAACCAAACCCTCGGGGGCCCACCCAACCAATCTAATTCAATTCAAGTTTATTTGTATAGCGCTTTTCACGATACAAATCGTTGCAAAGCAACTTTACAGCAAATTAAGTTTCTACAATATTTAGTGGTAGTTTATCAGTGGTGACTGTCAGTGTATGTACATATGGCAGAAATTTACGGAAAAATAAATTAAAGACGTAAAACAAACAGATGATGAACACTATTAACAAAAAATATTATATGTTGCAATCAAACTTATACCAAAATGTGGTAGTTCTGTATGTTGTTTCAGGGTTGGCATCATCTGAGGTCCTCTAGAGTGTCCACCACTCCTCTAGCGCTTCAGATCCAGTCGAGCGGCCAAAGGAACACGCTGGGTCCTCTTCAAAGAGCGGATGTCGATCACTGCATCGGAGGGAGAGCTCTCTGGAGAGGAAGATTCGGCTGTGCTGCCGCCCTCCGGGATGGTGGCAAAGCATGAATCTGATCCGGAGATGACAGCTATGCTTTCCCAGGCCACCGAGAAGCTAGGGCTCGAGTAGAAACCTCCACCGCGTCCCGAGCCCTTGATGTTGGATGATTGGTTTCTCGGGGTGGCTCGCACTGGTTCTCGGCCCGCCCGGACCTTTCCTGAACGTGGTGCAGCGAGGGGGTATACGGCGATACCCCCGGTGGAGCGGTCGGTAGCGATGCAGTTGTGTCCTAAGACCTCCTCCTCCTGGCGGGGAAACCCGTCACTCCCCTCCCAGGCCTGTGGGCATTCGTCTGTTCTGACCGGCGGTACTTATACGGCTTGTGGAGAAGCTATGGCATTACTGCAGGTGCACCAGGCCAAGGCACTGAAGGACCTGCACGAGGGTGGTCACGATCCGGAAGTTCTGAAAGAGCTCCGAACCACTACTGACCTCGTGCTCCGAGCGACGAAGGTCACCGCGTGAGATGTCCACATTTGTGGTTTATGAGCACCATCACTGGCTGTGTCTGGCCGACATGAGGGACGCCGACAAGGTACAGTTCCTCAACACCCCTGTGTCCCAGGGTCAACTGGGAAAAGAGCAAATTCTCCCCGACGCAGAGGATCTCTTTTCTCGGTATGGAGTTGGATTCGGTCGAACAGACAGCATGCCTCACAGAGGAAGGTCACTGACGTGACGTCTCCGTTCCCTCCTTCAGGGAACGAGGGTGACACACGTAACCGAGACGTTATTCTCTCTAGAAATCAATGATGGTAGAAAAGCTAATGTGTTCCAGAAGAACAAAGTACAACAGCGTTTCATAGATGGCTAAACAACATTGGCTGTCCTTCTGAAAACTGCAGAATGTCCTGACTGCAAACTACAAAGAACACCATTCCACAGCCATTATGTTTTTATGAAAATTCAGAATGTAATGCATCAGATAGTTTTAGGTTCTAATTCTTCTGGTGAGGCAATTTGGCCAAAGAAATCTTGCTTCTTAAGGTAGCTGCATGATTTCTTCTAAATAAGGGTATTATGTGAAATGACCTTATGTTGGCCAAAATCAACCAACCAAAATTGTGAGATGATACCCATCCCATCTTATGACATTCAACATACAGCTTTGATGATGTTTCTCCATAGTGATGGGCAATCAAGTCAGATGATCTACTCTTAAAGTCAACATAACATTCACAACCTGTTCCACTCCATATGTGATGCATTCCTCAGTGAAACAAGATGTTCATAAAAAAAATAAAATAATAATATATATATATATATATATCAACAGTGAATTTTGATTTCAGGTTGACTTTCACAGCAACAGTGAATGGTGAGGCCTGGTCTGCTGAGGTTCTCTATTTTTATGCATAAATCACCACACTGTGGCCGATTATTGTGCTAATTAGCATAGTTAGTCTAGCACAGCTGGATTGTTAATTGCTCCTCTGGTTGCAGCAGCCTGTGCTGTGACAGACCAACCTATAAATGGAATGGATTTGGAGGAGACCCCAGCCTCTGTCAAAGCTGTAATAGGGACTCAATACATCACTGTTCTATGTTAAATTCTCACCTAGATTCCAAAACTTTGCCAGATTCCAACACCCTTTAATTACGTCTTAAGAAAATCACGTGACTCGTCATCCAGATGTTTAAAAATTCTCTCTGAAGTTACAGTCTGCAATCAGTGGGCTTGTGTGATAAACCCCCTCTGTTGGCTTTTAATCTTTTTTCCCTTTTCTTAAAAGCAAGCTGAGGTAAGCAAGCCTCTCACGAATCATAAATCACTTTCTTTCTTTTTTTTTACAAACATTCACTATTATTCTGTATTATTTTTGACAAATACAATGATTGCATAGCCTAGAAGGGTTTTATAAGCGCAGCTATTTTTTTTTTAAATTGTGAAGTGAACAGAAATAGGGTATACAATACAGAGCTGTTGTGGACTGGCAACTGTTGAGAAGAGAGAAGCAACCTGACTACTCAAAAAATTACCACGAATGCCGACTGCTCTGAGTACTTTCATAGTATGAAATGAATTGAATGAAGAATTTCTCAAGGAATTTCTGTTCGATGACAGGTAGTGTAGTATTAAATCAAAGTCCCATACAGTTACATATTATATATATATAGATATATATATACATATATATTGTTGTAATACAGTATACAGTATTCTATAATAGCATAACAATAAAAGTCATTATAAAAGTTTCCCAAATTAAAAAAACAGTTTATATATAAATAAATTCATATATCATTTTTAAACTGAAAATCAAATGGACATAATTTCAATTTAATTTCATTAATAAATCATTTTAAATGCATATTTTAAATGTCATTTTTGTTTGTTCATTTGCCACTTGCTGTTTTTGTCATTTTGTCAAATGATTTATTTATCCATTTGTGAATCAGTTTAAAAAAACAAAGTGTTGCTAAAAACAAGTATAATTTAACCACACTTGACAACTTCTTTGGTCTCAAAAGCCATTACACTTGAAAAAAGTTGCTGTTATTGAAGCACCTTGTAAGTTGCTGTAAACGTGACTACTGTTAGTTAATTTTAGGATCATCTTGGAGCTGAAGATATTCAAAGCTCGGCTGATCAGAGACTTCCCACGGTTGGCTTCTGTTATCTCAGCGGTAACTGTGGTGAAGGAGCTAGCGCACACTTTCTGCATTAGAGTTGGCATCCTACACACACCCCTAGAGAGGAACAGACGTTTGGAGACAAAACCTGACTGGATTTATTGCACTGCCAATTACTTTTTTTTTCTTTTTTCTTTTTTTTAAATCACACCATGTTGTAGATGATACCAAATAAGAATAGAAAGATTCATAGGTGTATTTCTGCTTAAAACACTGTGCTGATTCTATGAGGCTTACTTAATAAAGTCAAAAGACAGACAATAAAAAGAGAAAAGAGAGAGTGAGAAGGAAAAAAACAGACCTCAAAGAAGAAATAATGCAGAATCAAACAGAAAAGATGCCTGTGGATGAAAGGTATAGAAAAAAGTTTTGAATGATCAATAAATATGTCTCTGTCGGACTGTAGAGGTATAGAAGAAAAGAATGAAAAGAAATACAGTTGTGTTTGATTTAAAGTCACTAAAGGCTTCAGTAAACAGTAGCAGTGGAGAACAGATAAGCACTGTCATCTCTCTAATCAATGTCTGAAGACTGTGACATTACAAGAAGCATCAGTAAATGCCGTCTCGGGGGACTTCAGTTTGGACACACACAAACACTCTGCTCACTTACACACAGATGGCATGGATTACAGAAAAGTTGCCGTTAGATGACTACGTCATGGAATTGTGTTTGCTAAGCTTACAAAATCATCATATGGACAGTAGAAATCCTGAATTTTAAATAAAGCATCAGATATAAGCTTTGGTGACATGACCTGATGGAGGAGAGAAAGAGAGAGGGTTAAAAATGACACAGCAGATGGTTACCGAAATTTCAAGCTGTAGTGTCCTCAGAGCCAAATGTTCAACAAAGTGCCCTAAATGAGACTCCAGTAGGAATTCATGTGACATTTAAGTCTGAAGGCTGAAGAGATGACGTTCGCTCTCGAGATCTTGAGATGATTCTTACTCTCTTTTAAATGCATGGAATATTGAAAACAGTGCACAGGTGTCACTCTTTTTTTCTTTCGCTCCCCTTCTCATCAGGTGTATCTTCTCTCTCTCATCTTTGGTCTGACATTAACTTTCAAAGGATCCAGTCTATAGTAGAATGAGTTGTATCAAATGTCACTGAGAGTGTTTGATGGACAATTTGCTTCCCTTTAAATTATTGTTCCACCTGTTTTAAAGTGACAGGACACTGAAACTTGTCCTATACAATTCTGTCATTGTTTACTCACCCTCATATCACTCCAATCCAATATGCTGTTATTTTTCCTTAAAACAAAAGCAGAGAAATGTGAAAACTCCTTGTCTACACACCAAAATGACAACTTCTTTTGGCCAAAACAGCACCATAAAAGAGTAGACGTGTGCACTATATTACACATTTATTTTTAAAACTAATTTAAATTCTCACTGAAAATGACATTTGTAACATGAAATACGGAAACCAGTAATGAATTTCATGATGTTATTAATGACCAGTCTGACATAATGCATCAAAAGCTACAACAGATGGCATGTATCTCATCAGGTCACCAGCGAGACCCTTTTGCAAGAACGAATGCTGTTTTAAAAAGGCACCGCAGATGACATAAAATGGTGAATGTTTCAGAGATTTCTCTGAGGTTTGTTTACTGCAAAAATAGCATCTGCAGTTAGCAGCAAATAATCTTCCGTAATCACTGATTCATTCCAGCTAGATCATTTACTTGGACTTGTGTAATTGTACCCACCATAATGAACGTCTGCCAAGCTCCCAAGATAAATCAGGAGGCATGCCAGTGTTTTAAAAGGATAAATAAACAATGTCATATTGTAATCTATCTACTTTCACCTCACATCACGACACCAGAGAGCAAACAGACAGCTTAGCGCTGATATGACTGTGGGATATCAAGTGAGTCATGTAATGGAGTTCAACACATACTAATGTAGAGCATCACATAATCTGCAGAAGTCACAGAAACCATCTTGAGGGGATAAAAAGTCCCATGTCTGATGTTAGAAAATTCTTATTTGGTGCTAAAAGTAACAGTCACTTTACGAGTAAGAGTTGTGGAAAGATATACTGAAATGATGCACCTAACGTACTGCTCAGCTTACCACAGACTAAATGAGATGTTTCAGTGGCGAAGGTACGGATGAAACAAATATCAATCAGTCAGTAAATATTGGCTATCCCAATTGAACCTAAGTCTTCACAATGAATTCCGACCATCTACAAATGAAACCAGACTACCTGAGGATGATGGATTTATATGTTGGAAACTTCTGAGCCAAGCATGTTTGTAGCTTCATATTAGCATAGGTACAGTATTTGATCCATTAAATAGATGCGTCTTTTGTGGGAAGCACCACATAAACGTTTTGGTAGATACTGCAGGCACGCATTTCTTTTGAACGTGAACTGACAGAGACACTTGATTATAAGATCATCTGTGAAGCCTCGCTGTCTTAGGCTAAGGTAATGCATGCTTTACAATAAACTTTCTTTAGATGACATTAGTTAATGCATTAACTAACATTAACAAAGAGCAATATATTTGTTACTATATTCATTAATCCTTGTTAACGTTAGTTAATAAAAATACTGTTCATTAGGGAGTGTGAATATCAATAATAATCGATAATCACTGCTTCACTGCTATAGCTGAAAAACCAATAGCAATTGCAGAACAACAGGCAAATATTTTATCATTTGCAGAACAACCTGACAAAAAACAGGCTCAGTTGCCTCATAACCACCATTTTGGAAAAATGATATAAAATAGTAAAAAAAAAAAGATAAAAAAACTGATAAAAGTGTGGCATAGCCCTCACTAAACTGATTAAGGCTTATGCAAGAAAGAAAGAAAAAATCTGCCAATGGAGTGGAATAAATTCATATTTAAATCAAGATGAAAACATACAAGTCTTAATACCTTATGCAATTTTTTAAAATATATTTCTACCGGAAAACAAACAAAAACACTGATTTTGAGTTTGGGTTGTTCAGGGTTAAGGAAATAAGTTCAGGACACACAAGTTCCCCACCTTTTCTGGATCTCAAATATAAGTATTGCATATGACTGATTCCAGTTGACGTTATGGGCTTCAAATCCCCCCAAAACAACCTCACTCTGCTGGACAAACACAACATCTGACATTTAGGCCTGGAGCAAGCAGGAGGCTGAGCTTGAAATTATTCATTTTGAGTTTTCAGTCAGAGCCCAAAACTAAGGAACATAATGTGCTTCTTCTCTTCTGTTCTGTGTGTGAGCAAGACCCTGCATGTTTTTTTCCCTTTTCTTTTGTCTCTCTGTTTTTAATCTTGCTAGGCAAATTTACAGAACAAAAAGAATTTCACTTAATCTTGTTTCTTCATTTTATTGTCTTTGATCAATATATTATAACTGGGTATTGTGCTGCCATCTGAAAGACATCTAAATGTTGTTTTCAATTCTTGTCAAACAGTTCTCTTGGCTGACATGCCATATCCAGCAGATTTGGGAAAAACATGATCGTGTCTGCTTGATTGGCTGATTATTAGGCAGAGTTCAAGAAACAGTTCCCTGCTGAGGTATGTCTCTCTGCACGTCATACCAACAGTTATTCCCTCATAAAATGCAAGACAACTTGACGGCTTCATTTGCATCCAATAGAGCTTCTAAAAATGGCAGAAAAATCTGAAATAAATTGTAAATATATTCAAAATAACTACACAAATAATTCTATATATATATATATAAAAAAAGCTTGAAATCATGTACACTCACATGAAATGAAGACTCGTGTCATATCAGTAGCCTAATAAAAGCAGTGTTATTTTACATGCCACATTGCCTCATGGGACACTACTACTAAATTGTTGCTTTACTCGTTTCCTACTGGATGCCACACATAAAAAAAAAAAATACTTGATTTACTTATTAAATCGTGTTTTTAATTAGCAAACACATTCAATCAAACACTAAGAGTTATAACAAAGCAAAGGCTGTAGGCTTCAAGCTGAATAACTAAACATGACAGAAGGTTGGATCTATGTTAGACGTTAAATTAATAATTTGACTAATCTCCATTGTTCTTGCCAAAAAGGGATTATTTTGTATCATCAGAGCATACTGAAACATATTCTCCTAAAATCCTGGCAGACCATGGACCATTTATTTTGTTGTACTGACATATGCTAAGCAATAGCAGCAAATCATACTGCATTTATTTTTCTTTTAGTTAAAGCTAATTAATTTAGATTTCAAATGAGCAGTGTGAGACCCCAGACTGGATGATTCATCCAATCCAGGTCTAAACATGGTCTTTTCATTTCCTAAAAAAGAGACTCTAGAACCATAATTACCCAATAATCCACAGTTGATATGAAGAGTTTAAATTTTTTTATTATTCATTTTCATTTCCTTTAGATAGAACTCTCAGTGTACAGTGTACCCTCAGTGTAACTTATAAAACATTTATAAGTTGTGATGTGTTTATTTATTTCCACCCTCCAAAGCCTTAATGGACTTTGTAATAGCAATGGCTGGGCTGATGCCCATTAGTACCAGGGCTTAATGTTTGCTCACAGAAGCATGTGGGCCGCATTTAAAGTCTGGCAGAATGTGAGCATTGGCTTGACTTTGCTTGGCTAACGGCAGGTACCCACATTTGAGGCTAATGAAGCTCTCTCCCTACGTTTTAGTATGTCTGTTCTCCTTAGAGGGCAATGAGGCTTAAAGCTACAGAACATAGCATCTGGGTAATATGCTTTTTAGTGTAAGGCTGTTTGCGCATTCATTTGCGAAATGATTATGAGCAATTTTTTACATTAGCAGAACATGCTAATGCAACTGTTTTTCAGGTTGTAGCTACGATATGGACAACTTCAGTAAGAATCCAACAATACTGGGCACATTTTCAGCCATAATGACCCTTGTAGATGTACAAAAACTACACAGCATTTAGAATTACACAGCATTTATCAGATAATTCTTTTGATAAAAGCTGTTGTCATATAGTCATCCTGAAAAATATATGTAGTGTAAGGAGACAACCTAAGATATTTAATAAAACACAGAAACCAATTGGTAATTGAGATATTTATTAAGGTAGAAGTACATTATTATAAAAGTGAAAAAAATGGTAATATCAGGAAATAATTATCTAAAATATGAATATATAAATGTAAATCTTAATATAAATGTAAATTCACATCTATCTATCTATCTATCTATCTATCTATCTATCTATCTAACTATCGTATCTGTATATATATATCTTCATTCATTCATTTATACAAATATATCCTGCAAAGAGTTTAAGTAAAAATTAAAGTTAAAAAATCGTAGATTATATTATTAAGGAGTATGAAAATATGAAAAACATCAGATCAAACACATAAAAAAACAAATGAATACAGTATTATACGATTGTACAAACCCCCCCGCCAAAAAAAAACATTTTATGATGAATGAAAAATCTTTTGAAGGTCTGGAAGAACCTCTGGCTATTATTAATGTACTGTAATGACACTGATACAAATAATCAAATTCTTCAGATCTGTAACCTAATATGATCAGTATTTCTCATGTTTTGATCCGTGCTATGAATATTCAAGCATGTGTATGTTGATGATTCTTATTTGCATTAATGAGAATATTTTAAAAGGTCCATGTGTCATATAGCCCTTAGGGGAGTTTAATTTTAGAAAACCTCCCACAGATCGGTGTCAGGTACTTTTATTACTGCAAAAAAAATATCAAATTTGACCATTAACGTGGTGGTAAGCAGCACTTAGGCACGGCTTATTAAAGAGTGGAGACCTGATGAGTATAATTAGCTCATCTGTTTCCCTCGACAGATGCGCTGGGGATATTACTGCGTTACTAAAATCTCTCTTGGATGCACGCTCATCACTCATTATGCCGATATTGTCAAAAACAAAAGCAGGCTGCATTTAAATGTACATTAAAAAAGGACTGCGCCAATCATCCTATAACAGGAGCATTATAAGACCAAATGTCAAATTAACGCGATATTTTATTCATTAAAACAAAACATTACATTAAAAATAAATACAAGGATATAAGGAAATGAGGGACAGCACTACAACTAGGATACCCTGAGTCTAGATTTACAGCTACTTGCATCAAATTTCACAACTATTCAAACTATTCAGTAATGAGCATGAAAAAGAAAAATTATGGCGAGTAATCAAAATTTCCCTAATTAGTGTATCTTATTTATTTATTTCTAGGAAGCTGCCTCTAACATTTCATTCAACGTTATGCTTATTGTATTGTATGTGATTTTGTTTCTTTTTTCTTCTGTGCCTCTGTGAATATATGAGAGACAAACAAGAGAAAGAGAGAGAGAAACTGCTTAAGGCCTCCTGACAGGTGTCTTTACTGTGCTGTTGCACTTACCAGTGCTCCTAAAGCGGTACCGTTGACTCGGTGGCCAGCATCTAAAATTAGAAGCAGAGCTGATGCTTATTCAGGCCACGCTCAGAGCCCAAGCTGTTTCATTAAAGAGATGGGTATGCCCTATAGGTCACAGACTCAGACAGGATCCGTCACGAAAAACCCCTGAGTCAATGCCTCCGTCTCTTCGCCCACACGCTGCTCCAGAGAGGCATTTCAGAGCAAGCAGATAGTTAAAAGATTGTAATAATCAGGAGATGATACTGGTGAGCTTGCATCCATTTTGAGTCCTCATGACCAGCATTTAGCTTAAACATTAACATTTTTAAACCATTTTTCAATATGGTAGTGCATGGAGTTAGCAACACCTCAGTTACACGGTCATACTGGTTTTGGTTTTCTGTGGATACACTCACTTGGAAAAATGTGTCTGCCAAATGCATAAATGTATCATCATTTTATAAAAAAAAAAAAGAATAATTTCCATAAAATATTTGGCTTGTTCTCTGGAATTGTAAGGTTGCTTTAAAACAACATCTACAGGCGAATCAAACTAAATTGAACCAAACTAGTCTGAACTGAACTGAACTTAATCAAACTGAATCAACTCTACTAGAATTGCACTTCACCGTGCTGAACTCAACTGAACAAAATCAAACCGGTTGAATCAACCGAGTTGAATTGACTCAACTTGAATTGCACTGTACTGAACAGAACTGAACCAAAACATACTGAACTGAATAATTAAAATGAAGTAAAATGAACTGAACCAAACTAAATTGCACTGAGCTTAGCTGAAACTGAATCCCACGGAACTGAACCAAATCACCAAATCAAACTTGAACAACTGAACTTAACTGAACTGAAAATTTGTGAAGACTGGCAAACACTGCCATTCGCAAAAGCTCACAAATTATTAATCTACTCAAAAGCTAAGAAGGATTGGAGTTCAGATCTCAAGAGCAAAACTTAACAAATTTTGGTGGCCTAATGATTAAAGATATGGGCCGCTTGTTTGAATCTAGTTGAAATGATTAATCCTTTTTGCTCTGCCACCTCAGACACCCTTCAGCAAGACACATAACCTGACTTGGCTCCTGCAGAACTGTTCCTTTAATTAAATGTGTGTCTAACACGTCACAAGGGATAAAAATGTCTGCTAAATGACTAGTAATAGGCAGGCATCAGACAATGACACACTAATGGCGAAGCATGTCTGCCTCATCACTGGAGGGTTTTTAGCCGAAATCGGCATCTCCTTGAAGACCAAAGATGAGATTACAGGAAAGAAATGCTCTGTACAAGGTCGATGCCTACAGTCAGTACACTGCTTTAAAAACATGCAAAACCTTTGAATATAATTTGAATATTAGACGAAAGCTTTTCTCTTTCTTTGTGAAAACAACAATCTGCCGCAGTCAGCACATCTGAAATAATCCATCTGCGTGAAAGAGTAAAACTACACAGCCACAGGCAGTCCGAACGATTCTCTCCAAATCATGCTTCCGTTTAAACTCATCCTGTGGTCACACAGTAAGCTCTCTGTACAAAACAGCTCAACTCAGCAAGATACCAGCGTTCCTAAACACAGCAGATGAAGACAAATGTTTGCAGGCACCATAAGGTGTCTGCTCTTCCCATCTTTTTTTTTTCCCTTAAGCTTAATGCATCCCAGTGTGATCAATTATCAAGAGCCAAGAAACTGAATCAAACTGGATCTTCTAAATACGCTAGTTAATGGCACTTCAGAAAACAGTTGGCGATTTACGCCACTGAATGGATGCGGTCAGCCTTTGAATAAAAGGCTAGTGGGGGAGATCACATGCAGGAAGGGAAGGACGAAATGAAATTACACCAAATAACATGTAACGGAGGGGAATGCATAAGCAGCTCTGCGATCCCCAATGGCAAAGCACGAGTCGTTGAAAGCAGAAGCCGAGCTGCAATTACTCTCAGAGAATAACACTGTCCAAATCAATCATTGGCAAAACCCAGACAGGTGCCAGGGAGAATGAGGCGCAGTCCAATCGGACGCACGCTCCGACGCTCCAGTCACCTGAGAGTTTTGTCATAACAAACCCCCCCTCACCCCAGTCTTAATTGGGGAATGATTAACGAGCTCGTGGGAGACGTGTCCTTGAGTGTGCCAGAGAAAGCAGATGACCACATCAGTCCTCCAAAAACTGTTCAGAAAGCTCAAGTTAGATGGATACCGAGGCCTCAGGAGTTTTTGTCTATCGTGTTCTGCAAATCAGCCTGAATGGGTAAAAACTGTGGAAATGGATGAACCAATTACAAAGTAAACAACTCAACCACACTTGCTAACGCATTAAAATCTAAATCATCTCAAAATGAGTGAGCCGGTTTTAGCTACCACTCAGCTCAAGTAAAATGCACCTTCATTTCAGTATCATTCATTACACTTACCAAGAATTGCATGACTAATGGTCTAAACAAAAGTGTTTGAATTACTCTTGTTATTATTTTTGAAGCAACTGAACATTGGCCAAAAATCTCAGAAAATGTCTCCACTACGTATCATACCATACCATTGCAAACAAAACGAAAATTGTCAATTAAAATAAAAAAATGTAAAGAATAAAAGAAGAAAAAAAGAATATATTACTGGTGTGTATTTGGCATACATAAAATGCTAGCTATGAAATTAGCCTTCACAAGTAAAAGGAGACATTTATTCCAAAAATGTAATTTCCATATATATGAACAACATATACAGTAGATGTTGTAAAAATGGCACTGTTGTGGGGACATTGTTATTTGACAAATTAAATAAACTAGGGAGAGTGTGCAAAGTTTTCTTTTTTTTCCAAAAAGTTCAAAAGTGCCCATAGTTGAAGAAAAACCCATAAATGTGACAATTAGAAACACTGAATTCGTGGAAAAACATATCTGTTATAAATGTTATAAACAGAGTGATTATCTACAGAATCTACTTATTTATTTTTCAATTTTGAGAGAGAAAAAAACCTTCCATAAACTCACTTCAATCTTAAGAGTATGTTCTATGCTTGTGGTTCTCACTCAAGGAAGGTTGTTAGCATCACATTATTAATTCAATGTTTACTGACTTTACAAATATTTTGAGTGAGGCTTAATGAGAGATCATTTGAATTAGAAACATAGACGTGAGCTGTAAGACTGGGTGCATAAAATAATTTCCTGAATATGTGCTCATTTAGGATCAGTAATGAAGAGCCTTTGTACTCTCAGCATGGCAGATCAGTGCAGAAGGGACAGCATTAGTAGAGGATGGAAAGGTCATGGTTATAACCATTATTTGCGCCCTTCATCTACTCAGTCTTAACTGCATGTCTCGACTTCATGCCCCATAACTCCAGTTTATGAACCAGCCGGTTCAGTTCTGGTATAAAGATAAAATGACGACGTCCTCACATTCTGGTCCAATCTTATAAAGTGGTTCTAATGGACATCAACATTATGGCTTTAAAATTAGATAGTAAAATATAAAAAATGGCATAGTAAAACATAAAATAAGGAAAATCAAGACTTTATATGCCATCTTTGCATAATTTGTTCAGTTATTTTTGGAGGCTTCAGACAAGCAGATGCATTGGAAATTCATATCCTTGCATGCACACAGAGATTGCACACCAATATTAAGGAAGATATTTTAAATTATGGGCAGCTTTTAGCTTGGCAAGCTGCAATTTCAAAGAAGTTATATAACATAGTCCAAGCTACACATTTCTTTTTAAATAAAAACCTTCTGAAATCATCCTAATATGCTGATGTGCAGCTCAAGAAACATTTCTTATTATTATCAATATTGAAAACAGTTGTGCTGCTTAATAATTTTGCGGAAACTGCCATTAATTTTTTTTTTTTCAGAAATCTTTGATGAATAGAAAGCTCATAATAACAGCAGTTATTTAAAATAGAGATCTTTTGAAACATTATAAATATTTTTACTGTCACTTTTGATAAATGAAATGCATTTTGGGTGAAAAAAGTATTAATTTCTTAATTGATTAAACAAATGTACTGAACCCAAGCTTTTAAAAAATAGTGTACATAATACCAAAAATATTTAAAGAGGGAGAGTTTTTAATGAATTAACAATCATGATTAATGTGAAAGTATGAACAAGAAAATACAAATACACAGTGACAGAAATAAATAAAACATTATACATCCTTACACATTTAACAGAATCAAAAATGCTATAATGAGCTACATTATTAAACTAAATATTTTCCTTAAAAAAAGTTCAGTTCATCTACTGTATATGAGCCATCTGAATGAATAGATTCACTAGAATAATTCAACCTTTAAAAAATACAAAAATGAAGGCAAGCAATAGTATTGCAAGATGCGTTTGATATTGCCTCAGCTTGCTCAGCTATCGGCTGTGTGCACAACAATGCAACTTTAAAAACTGAGATATAGTGTACATAGTGGCATGTTACACCAATGGATAAAGGAACTTGTTACTGAAAAACCTACACTATTTTACTTCTACTCAGTTACTCCCCAATAGCAGTAACTCCAGTAACCCAGAAAGCATCAGTTCACGGGCACTACAGTGTTAGAACACCTGCCTTAGACACAATGGCAGCAGGTAGTTTAGTTTAGTTTTATTTAAAGTTTGACATGACAGGATATTGCGGCACAAAACCCTGAAATGTGTCAAACATACACATACTCCAAGACAATCATTACTTAGTATAAAACAAATAAAAGATAACTGATATACAAGCATACTAATAGAATCAACATTGGCTAATAGGATATTACAATTAACTAGGGCTGCACGATAAATCGAATGCGATATTTAACGCGCATCTTGTCAGTAAAGCCATTCTGTAATCGCGTAAATCAACCATCACTTGCGGGCTTTCACATGGAGCAGCATTAACTACACAGAGCCGTTGTTCACCGACAAGCTGCGCAAAACATGTGCAAAATATGATTGTGGTTTTGCGCAGCTTGTCAGTGAACAACGGCTCTGTGTATTTAATGCTGCTCAATGTGAAAGCACGCACTTGATGGAGATTTACCGCTGATTATAGAATGGCTTTACTGACAAGATGCGCGTTAACTATCGCATGCGATTTATCGTGCAGCCCTAAATATAACACTATAATAATATAATTGTGGCGATTATCCCGAGTCCAGATTAGCGTCGCCCTGGAAACGCCGCTGCCCCACTGATCACAGAAGCACAACACCTGTGCATGATGAGTGGCGCACCTGGAGCTCGTTCACGCTGGCCTTAAAAGCCAGGAGAAGAAACACCAGCGGGAGAGCACCCCAGAGCTCCAGACAGCATTAACGATTGTTCTCCTTATTTCACAGACTCTAAAGGCACCCAGGGAGAGGGATCTGCATCACATCACCTTCACCCCACACGCACCACTACTGGACGGCACCGTAGTCCACCGAGCACCAATCAAGGGCACGTGTGATCAGTGTGTGGGCAAATAAATCACCCTCCGGGACTCTTTCGACCATTAACCGACCGAGTCTTTGGCTCATTCACGGACCCCCAAGCGACTATATATATATATATATATGATATACACCGTTCACAGAAAAGGCATCCTAATCAAGGACCTGTAAGTTATCCATACGACAAATTTAGAGCACGGGGAATAAAGGAGAGTTCATGACGTTTGGTTTTACTCCTGGGTACAACAAATGTCTTGTGTCACCGAAGAGAATAAGCAGGTGTTGGAGCCATAGGCAGGAAACAATGCAATGGTGATTAACTGTCCTTGAGTTTTTTAGTAAGCATACGTATGGTGGCTTCCTCACGCCTCTCACTCAATGTTGGGAGAGTTGAAGTCGGAATGCCTATTAACTGACAGCATCGCTTTTGGATCCTCTCTAACTCCTCAGAGAGACCTTTAGGTAGACCACCACATACTGGACTAGCATATTCGAGAACTGGCCGTATAAAAGTCAAATATACTTGTACCAAAACATCACAAGGAAGACCCGCTTTTTATGCAGCGCAAAGATAGTATATTCTGGGGCACACCTTCGAAATAATGTACTTAATGTGGGCATCCCATGACAAGTCAGAGGATATTTGAACTCCAAGCAATTTAAAGGTGGAAACTCTACTAATTGCATGTCCTGAGATAACAGGAGAGGGAGGGGAGGGAATGTTGTCCTCTCTCCTGGCACTAATTACCATGTTCACAGTCTTAACTCCATTCATTGCCAGTGTAAATTCCTGTCCCCATTCCACTACAGAGTCCAAGGCCTTCTGAGTGAGTCCAGTGTAATGAGTTGTATCATTTATTTATTCATTATTAATTTGTAATTATAGGGAATTAATGATTATTAATTTATTCAGGTTTTTTCTAGAACTCGGGTCTGAATGTCCCAAGTCCACCTGATCAAACCATTACAAATTTGTTAGTTCCCTTTCATGGGAACTTCGAACTGCGTCCTCTAGGGGTCGCTATGGGGAACGCCTCGTCGTGACCCGTGTCTGAATCATACATTGAAAAAACACCAACTCGTTGGCCGGGCGACAGCCATGACGTCACTACCGGTGTGGCTATAGTATAAATAGGTGCCGGGAGCTATACATCATTCTCTTCTTCGTCTTCATTTACTGTTCTGTTTGAAGCGTGCATTTTTAAGGAAAAAGTAAGAGCTATCTATTTATTATGGCGAGCACTAGTAGAGCATTTAGAAGGTGTGTGCATCCGTGTCAGCGCTATTTGACACCAGATGACACACACGATCTATGTGTTGTTTGTTTGGGCGAGGAGCACGCACGCGATGTCCTCGAGGGGGCAATCTGCGTGCACTGCGAGTTTTTTCCAATGAAAAAACTCCGTTCTCGTTTGTCTCTCTTTTGCAAGTAAAGAGGGGCAGCCATCTGCTTCCCGCGGTTCGGGACCCTCCGCTGCTGAGGCACGGAGGAGAATGAGCTCGTGGGGATCTCGGGTGGACCTGGCCGATGAGTTTAGAGATGGGCTTTCCTTCTCGCGCTCATCGGCGGGGGGCGAGAGACAGCCACTGGACGATGATATCTTCTCTTTGATATCATCTGATCCAGGGGCCAGTGCTATGCTGGGTTCAGCTCAGGAAGAGCAGGAAATGTCTGAGGAGAGCGAAGAAGCTGAGGTTGAGCCTTCTCAATCCTGCTGCCCTGTGTATGATGAGCTCTTAGAGGTTATGGGTCACGCCACGGCAAGACTTGACTTGCCATGGAAGCGGACTAAGGCAGTGGCGTCGCGAGGTCGTCTCGACGCACGTTATCTTTCTGGCCATACCCCTCCAGCTCAGGTGAGCCTTCCTTACTTCCTGTTTTCCATACAGAGATTGAGAAGAAATGGAAGAGGCCGTTTTCCTCACGCATATACTGTTTTTTTTCAGCATACCATTAGGAATATCGATGCGATGCGCGAAAGCGGTTATGAGAAGATGCCTCTATAGAGAGACGCTGGCCAGCTATTTCTCTATGGGTGAGATATCTTCTCTCAAAACTCCCTCCTTGCCATCCCTGCCTCTTCAAGCTACATCTAAAATGAATGGCAAGGCATACGCAGCAGCATGTCAGGCTGTTGCTTCACTGCACACGGTGGCGGTGCTCCAAGCATACCAGGCTGATCTGCTGACAGACCTGGATAAAGGCGAGGGCCTTTTTTCTGATGAGATGGCTGAGTTGCGCCACACCACGGTTCTTGCTCTTCGTGCTACTAAGCAGGCTGCCTCTGCCATGGGCAGATCTATGGCGCCGATGGTAGTGACGGAGAGGCATCTGCGGGAAAACCTGGCAGACATCAGGAAGAAAGAAAGGGGCTTTCTTCTCGTGCCCCTGTTTCGCCCTCTGAACTTTTTGGTACCTCCGTTGAGACTGTGGTCGAGAAGTTCAGGGAGGCGAAGGCGCTCTCAGCGGCCTTCAAAACCTTCATTCCACCAAGGTCCAGGTCTGAGCCCGAACAACCCAGGTGTCCTGGCCCGTCTCGATTTGAGGATCCGAGACGAGCACAGAAGGCTAGTGTCGCGACTCGCGCTCCTCCTCCGCCTGCGGGTAGGGGTAGGAAGTATCGTGGGTCGAAGGGAGGTAGGCAGGACCTGAGGGATGTGATCCAGACAAGGCGTCAGCGCTTTCGTCCTGATCAGAGTAATACTTAGGTATCCACTCTTTTTCTCAGGGGGTGTAACATCTACCCTTTCTTCCCCTTCCTAATTCCCCTGTAACCACCATATCGCCTGCATAACAGTCTCCTTCTGGAACTATGATGTTTTTGGTTGGTTCTATGGTTAATCATAGTAACCACCTTACTGAAGGTCCGGTCTAGAGGCTTTTCCGGACAGAGCTCCAACGCGGGAGCCGTGGTGGGTGAGTACGATCCATGTCTAAATATATGTATATAAATATATGTATGTGCTATGAACTGGTGGTTGTGTGTACCTTTCTGCTAGTTTCTTTGCAGTGTTTCCCGTGCTGGGTTCAGAAACCGGGTGCTCGACTTGCAGTGTTTATTTCACTCGTCGAGATATGTTCAGAAGGTAAGTAAGGTTTCGGTTTCATAGTTCCTGGATCATGCGGCTATAACACAAGCTTCTGCGGGAGTTTTGTGATTATCAGGCCCCCGGTTTCACTGCAAAAAATTCCCGGGACGTCCGGGCTGGGTGTTACGCTTTCTGCTACCCTGACTGACTGGTCTACCGTATCCGGGTCGCCCTGAGGGTTTTTTCCCGATCACCAGGATATCCTCTTGAAGCATCACCACCCTCACCATTGAGGGTTTTTGTGAGCATGGTGCTTTCTTTCGAGCGTTTATTCTCTCTGAGGAGTTGGATTCCTCGATCCATGGGGTGTTCTCGTGGTAGTGTTTAGCAGTGTTCCCCTTTTATCAAAGGGTTACCTGGGATGAGAGTCTGGCTAGACGGCAGTATGCTTACCCCTCTGATTTTTCAATCATGCTGCAGGTCGAGCCCCCGCTCGTTGAGAGCTGGGTTTGTGCTCCCTCAGCCAAGGTAAACTACTGCTAGCGTTCCTGCATTGGAACATGCTGTAGGCCGAGCCCCTTCTCGACTGAGAACTAGGTGTGTTGCCCCCACAGCTAAGTAAACTATTGCTAGCTGTTCCAGTTTTGGAACATGCTGCAGGTCGAGCCCCGTATCGGTTTGAGAACTGAGTGTGTTGCTCCCTCAGTTGAATAACTGCTAGCTGTTCCACCATTGGAACGTGCTGTAGGTTGAGCTCCCTCTCGTTTTGAGAGCTGGATGTTTGCTCCCTCATCTACAGATTTACTGCTAGCCACTCCAGCATTATAGCCGTAGATATAGCGTCTGGGGATACGCTATTTTTATCTATAGGCTGCCTTTTCAGGGTGCCACGAGAACCCCTAAAACGGTATTCAAGTGTGTGCACATTATGCTTCGCCCACTTTTCTAAAATCCACATAAGTGGTAAGTGCGCACGTTATTCTTTGCCCACTTTTCTAAAATCCACATAAGTGGTAAGTGTGCACATTATGCTTTGCCCACTTTTCTAAAAATCCTGTACGGTAAGGGCTACGCGCAAGACTTCGTGCTCTTTTTGAGTGGTTTAAAACCCCGGTTCTGCCTTGGGCACCACTCCTCCTATGTATCCTCTGGATACCTACTTAACAGGGTGCTACTAAGGATCTGTTGAGACAGTTCCTTCACCACATGCAAAGACAAACGTGCGGTAGCCCCTGTGTGACAGGCCAAGACTTAGTATGATATTAGGCTCTTGGTCGTATCCCCTTAAAGGAATCATTATGATTCCAAACCTTGAGCTCTACCCCGGGCCCAGGAGTCTGGCCCTAACAGGTAAGTATTTTGGGGTATGTAGCCTAGGCCTTTGGCCGTAGGGAATAACGTCACTGACAGCCGTCTAAACGTCCAAGGGGCAACTCCCATAGCAATATGGTAGAGTTGGTACTTAGTGCTCGCCATGGTTCTGGCTTGCACTCCCCTCAGCATGGTGGCGTGGGTATACCGTTCCCCATAGCGACCTCTAGAGGACGCAGTTTGAAGTTCCCTTGAAAGTGAACGTCTCAGGTTACTTATGTAACCATGTTTCCCTGAGAAGGGAACGAGACACTGCGTCCTCTATGTTTCTTGCCATGCTGCGGACGCAAGCCTCAGACGAAGAAGTGAATGATGTGTAGCTCCCGGCACCGATTTATACTGTAGTCGCACCGGTAGTGACGTCATGGCTGTCGCCGGCCAACGAGTTGGTGTTTTTTCAATGTATGCTTCAGACACGGGTCACGACAAGGGCGTTCCCCAATCTACCCCTGAGACGCAGCGTCTCGTTCCCTTCGGGGAACCATGTTTACATAAGTAACCTGAGACGTTTTACTTCAAATCAAGGTCGTCCAGCGAGCCAGTGATTCTTGGTATCTTTTTAACAAATTTAATATGTGTTTTCTTGGCCACAGTCCACACAATTGAGGTAATTATTATAAGTAAGCTACGAGATAAGTAGCAAGCAAGGATCGTTTGGCATAGGTTTAACCTTGAAATTATATGAGCCAAGACATTCTTCTTTATAAATGAAACATGAATTTTATTGGCTATTCTAGATTACATTAAAACTAAGCTAAAACATACACATACACACAAAGATTCGAGGAAATGAGTTGACGGAGTTGCATGTTTTCAAAGTCCTAACTCGTTTAACGAGTTGTTTTAAATTCAGCCTAGGAGAACACCAAGCAGCGATTGTCTTATCTTTACTGTTTAATTCAATTCTACGCCAGGTCAGTTGAGTTGAAGAGTTTGTTCGTTTACTTGCGTTCTTTGGCTTGACAGCTGAAAGCGGAGGTGATTCAGTCGCTGTAGCGGACTTCCTGGATGTCTGTTGAGGGGAATTCCTTCGCTGATTGGCTGTTGCTTTGACGTCGGAATGACGTATGGGTGACGTCCTTTTGGGAAACCCCTCGTAGTAGTAGTTGGTTCTTTGATGACACAGAGGCTTGAGTAGTTCTGCTGAAAAAGTCTCTGTTTGCAAGACTTCAAGTTCTTTGAAGATCGCGAAGTTTCTTAGAATGTTCTTGGTATGGCGGTGTTATGGCGTGGCACGCTTTCTCGCGCTCACCAAGGTGCAAGCCAACGTCTTGATCGGGTTAAACAAGCAAGCAAGCCCAAAAAGCAACGAATCTGTGTTGCAGTGGGGTTTTGATTCGCGGCGTAAGTCCATCCCACTGGTCGCCGTTCCAATCAGATAGTGGCTGCGGGGTCTGGCCACGCCCTGTGTGGTTCCTTTCTCATGTTTGAATCACGTGCTGTTTGTGGCGAGTATTTCTGCAAGTTTGAGAACTTCTTATAAAACTATCATAACCGGAAAATGATGCTGAATATCAATTATTCACTTACACCACTGTTCTGTGAATACAACCAGCTCTCATTCAAGCTTAAACAACAGGTATTTTGCATGCACAGTAATCATAATCACTAAAAGAAAAGTTATAAAGCAAGGGTTAAGATATCGTGGTTTCAATAACACATCACACATATTTAAGACATAAAACCTATTATTTGTGAATATAGTTACTCCCATACTTTCAATGATTTTTAAATGATTGTCTGTGTACCCTCTGTTTCTTTGTCTGTGACAAAAGGAAGTAAGGGTTTTGGTCATGCGGGAAGCTGGTGGTCGAACATCATGGGATAGTCATGTGGCGTCACGCTGTACATCCTGTGCTGGCCTGAGGATTCATTTAGATCTTTTTCCTGTTCTGGACACTAATTCTATGCATCCACGCTCACGAGGCAGCCATATGTCGTCAAAAGGCTTTTCAGCTCTGGTACAAAAGGTCTCTGTGGTATCTCTTGATTAGATTAATTCAAAGCCTCATGATGGTGATCCAGTGGCATCTCCGTGTCCTGTATATGAAATCCCTACACCAGGTAAAGATCCCATTAGAAACGCTGTGATTGTTAGATCACCAGCATATTTCACAGGTATTACCGTAGGAGGCAAATATGAATCCAGGCTATTTATGCATATGACAAAAAGCAGAGGGGATAGAAGTCCCCCTTGAGGAACACCAGCTGAAACTGGAAAGGCGTTAGACACACAGGAGCCCCACTTCACCCTCTGCTCTCTTTTACTCAGATAGCTCCTTACAATAAGCCAAAGGGGTCATCTAACATGCAAGTCAGCTAAGGAATGTAGCAGTCGACAATGTTCAATTGTGTCAAACGCTCGAGTGAAGTCAACAAAAACAGCATGTATATCCATTTTGGGGGAGCTGTTAAGTGCTTCATGCCAGTGCTGCAGAATTTGAATTAAGGCAGTGTCAGTTGATCTGTTCCTCATAAAGCCGTGTTGTGATGGTTCGATCTTAGTAACTGTATCCTCCAGAATGGCATCTCTGAGGATTCCTTCAAACACCTTTCCAACACAGCTGAGTAGTGAAATCTGGCGATTGGTAAGCAGGTACCTGTTTTACTCAGGTAAAACAGAATGGCGCCGTTTCACCTGAGAATCCAACTGTCAACTTTTAGATCATGACCATCTTTGACAGCCATAATCCATAAATAGCGTATTTAATGCACCACGGGCCAGTAATGGTGCTGATATGAAACATTCAGGAACAAAAATCAGAGATTCACAGTTCACTGCCTCAAACTCACTCAAACAGTCATGTCATCAGGTTTATTCATGCGGAAGATCTGGACCTCAGATTAGCGGAGGGCCATATCTGTGATTTGCTGAGGAATGAGCCAAGCGTGAATGTGATTATAAGAGCATATGGATGAGTGGAAGTATGAAGATATTTACTAGAAAAGGGTTCTGGCCTTACATGGCCCTAACACCCATGGCAGCTCTTCAGATCAAATCAGCTGTCCTCCAAGATGCCTCTTCACTTTAAATAGCCATGATGGGACTACCATCTAATGCCATCTTGCTCTCTCTCTTTAGCAGGATCTCCAGAGATCTTCCAGTATGCCTCAGATAGCTTTTTATGAAGCAAATACTATAAGGATTAATAAAGATGTCAACAACCAGAACATTTCACATACACAAATTGCATTTGGTAAGTAACTTCTACAGTCTGCACCTAATCGTGACATAACTGAAATAAAACTTAATGTGCTTAAAGGGGTCATATGATGCGATTTCAAGTTTTCCTTTCTCTTTTGGAGTGGTTCAACTCTGTGCATGCAAAGATCTTTAAAGTTGCAAAGACTAAATTCTCAAACCAAAGAGATATTCTTTATAAAATTTAAGAGTCAACCACGTCTACCTAAAACGGATCGTTCTAACACTCCCCCACATGTCTACGTCACTATGTGGAAATATCTACGTCAATATGCCGCCCAAATGTGCACGCAAAGAAAAGGCGTGGTTTTCAGGAACAGCAGTAGTGTTGATGCAGCCATGTCAGGGAGACGCTGTGTTTCAATGAGAAAGCAAAAGCACTTTATTTGGCCTTCCAGTAGTATATGCAATTAGGAATCATTGGTTAAGATTTATTTACAACAGAGATTTATTTACAACAGAACAGCACAACCCATATGTTCGAATTTGTGCAAACGCATTTTATGGACGACAGTTTTTTTTAAACCTGAGAGTACAAGGCCGGCTGTGCACAAAGGCTATTTCTAAAAAAAAAAATAAAAAAAATGGGTCAATTTCGACTTTGCTATGACAATCTGGTGCTTCTGAATCAGTAACTGTAGGTATGTTTTGTTATTAGTTTAAGTTTTGCTATTGGCTTGCAAATGCGAGTTTTGCGGGGCAGCGCAGAGTAATGCGTGTGGTGTGAGTGGAACAGGGTCACATCACAGGAGTGTGAACTGTCTGTCAGAAATCATAGCTGTCTTAACCGCGGCTTGTGTACTGCCTCATCACTGTGTCTGTCACGCGACTCTGTTGCCCTTTCGGGCTTGAACTGATGTAAAACTAATGACATTATTTACTGTTTATTTATTTTGAAAGATGAAGCTCGTGGTTATGGTAAAGGGCGTTACATTTCCGACGTGTGCTTACGGTGTTCAGCCAATCACAATGCACTAGGTCAGCTGACCAATCAGAGCAGACTGCGCTTGTCAAAAGAGGGCTTTTGTTTAAAATGACGTGTATTGAGAGAGGCGGGCATAGAGGAATACAAAGATGTACAGTATTTTAAAAATAATGTTGTTTTTTGAACATTAAAGCATGTCAACATATTCTGTTACACCAAATAATTATCTTTAAAATAGCATCATATGACCTCTTTAATATATGAAAAGAGGAGAATAAAATGAACATAACCATATGGGTGTCACGGACCAGGTGTGTGGAGGCAGGCAGGATGACAAGGATATTTAATGTAGCAACAAGGCAGAGACAGACACACACTCGGGGTAATATTCACAATAACCGACAAACTAGAACACATGAGACAGATATAGGGCAGTTAACGAGGGAGCGACAGGTGAGCATAATGAGGTGATTAATTAATAATTAGACGGGCTAAACCAACACAAGGGGAAGAAACCACAACAAACAGTCCACAGGGTGTTACATTACTCCCCCCTCCCGGGAAGGTGCGTCCTCGCACCGTAGAAACAGAGGGAGGGGTGGAGGGGGACTAAGAGGAGAACAAAGTAGTGGATGTGAGATGGTGACAGGGGAGGGCAAAGGGCTGGCAGGCAGAGCAGACAGGTGGAGGTTTCGGCGGAGGACGGACTTCCAGGAGGAGGACGGCTAACAGAGTCCAGGGAGGTGACGATGGAGGCAGGAGCCAGGGAGACGACAGGAGGGAACCGAAGCATAGGCTCCCTGTGGACCCTGCCCCATAGCTATATACGCCCCGTTGGAGCCGACGGAGGGAGGACCTGGGGAGGAATGTCCACCGCTTCAGGGGGCCGCCAACGGCGGGCGGAGGCAGGTGGGGAGGAGCCCCGAGTAGGCGGAGACGGATAGCCAACGACCAGGGGGATGCCGAGGATCCGGGGGGCCAGGGTGGAGCCGAGGGCTCTGGCGACCAAGGCGGAGGCGGAGATCCAGAGATCCATGGCGGAGCCGGAGCGACTGAGGACCAAGGTGGAGCTGACGGGAGGAAAGAGCCCAACGGAGCCGGTGGGACAGAACAACGAGGCGCAGCCAGAGGAGTGGAGTCCAGAGGCGATGGCGGGTCGACGCCGGGGGGACGAGGGAGCACGGTGGAGCTGATGGATCGATGGGTGACGGTGGAGGCGAGGGAGCTAGGAGCCGAGGTGGAGCCACTGGGTCTACGGACCGAGGCAGAGTCCGGGCCTCGGAGGCTGGGGTGAGGGAGACTCCGACCATGGTGATGCTGGAGGAGGCCGGAGCAGGTGGGCGGGTATCTTTGAGGAGCGGGCATTGGAGAGAGCTCTTGGGCCGGAGCCCTTCCTGGGCAAAACTGGGGATCAGGAGCCCATCCTGGGCGAAACTGGGGATCAGGAGCCCTTCCTGGGCTTGACTGGGGATCTGGAGCCCTTCCTGGGCTGGACTGGGGATCAGGAGCCCTTCCTGGGCTAAACGAAACACCAGGAGCCCTTCCTGGGCTGAACTGGGGATCTGGAGCCCTTCCTGGGCTGGATTGGGGATCAGGAGCCCTTCCTGGGCTGAACTGGGGATCAGGAGCCCTTCCTGGGCTAAACGAGACATCCGGAGCCCTTCCTGGGCTGGACTGGGGGTCAGGAGCCCTTCCTGGGCTGAACTGAGGATCAGGAGCCCTTTGTGGGCTATACTCGGGAACAGGAGCCATTCCTGTGCTGGACTGGGGATCAGGAGCCCTTCCTGGGCTGGACTGGGGATCAGGAGCCCTTCCCGGGCTGGACTGGGGATCAGGAGCCCTTCCCGGGCTGGACTGGGGATCCAGAGGTCTCTCCTCCTCGTTTTGGCACTGACCGCCCTCCATATTCTGCTCACCCTCAGCCATGATGCAGGGGGCGGAGCTCCTCTCCGCGCTCACACCGTCCACGGCTTGCTCCCTCGTGGTGGGCACTGTTGCCGGCTCTCGCACCTGGTCTGATGGTTTGGGCTCCACATCCGAGGCGATCCTCCGCTGAGTTGCTTGGCTTCGCTCCGGCTCGTGGATCGCGCCGGTAAATGGCTTTCCATCATCGGTGGGCTCAGGCTTATGCTCCGTACCGTGTGGAGATGGTGGGCTGGGCTCAGGGTCCCGAGTGGGGCTGGTGTCGTCGTCAGCGATGCCCACAGTTAGCTTGGACTTGCAGGACACCAGCACCCACTCAATGAATGTGGCGAGGCTCTCTCGAGGACCATCCCGGACAACTGCGCTCGGATGGTGGTGTTAAGTCCAACTTGATTGAATGTGCAGAGGCAGTTGTCTGGGTAGTGTGTGAGGTGGGCCAGGGACAGAAAGTCGTTGGTGTGGTCCTCAAGAGAGTGTTCCTTCTGCTCCAGCTGGAGGATTTGGAATGAGGGGTAATCCATAGAAAAACTAAATAAAAACTGACAAAAATTGAAAAAAAAACAAACAAGGGGAAAGATGCTGCTATTCTTTAGGGTCGGTTATTCTGTCACGGTCCAGGTGTGTGGAGGCAGGCAGGATGACGAGGATGACAAGGAAAGGAATTTACCTAGCGCAGCGAGGCAGAGGCAGAGACGCAGAGAGACAGAGACAGAGACACTCGCCCAGCACAACAGCACGCAGCACGCACGCACGCACGCGCACACGCACACACACACACACACACACACACACACACACACACACACACACACACACACACACGGGGTAACATTCACAGTACGACAAACTAGTACACAAGAGACAGGAACAGTTATAGGGCAGTTAACGAGGGACCGACAGGTAAGCATTATGAGGTGATTAACTAATAATTAGACGGGCTAAACCAACACAAGGGGAAGAAACCACAACAAACAGTCCACAGGGGTGTTACAATGGGAGTGAACCCACAACCTTTATGTTAGCATCAATGTTTCTTAAAGGTTAAACTACCACCTTAAAATGCTGCAGTATGTTTCTCTTTGGCTTACTGAACTGTACTAAAAAATATATTTTTAACCATCTGTGTAGTAAAAAACTTGTTTAAAATGAGTTCCCCATGGAGAATCTTAAACCCTGCCGAGCTACTATGTAATGCAGTCCCACTGAACATACTGAGTTATATTAACAAAGCATACAAAAAAACTGGCTATAGCGTGAGGAAATAATGCGGTCAATGAGTGATATTATTGGTGGGACCTATAAACATCCTTTACTGATGAATCAGTTTGTTGAGTCTGCATGAGAAATTTCAATTGTAAACAAACTGGGACATCTTGTCCATGAATGAACTGAACAATCAAGGCATGAGGATCTGCTCATCGGAAATAACAGAATTAAAGAGGCCATGACATAATGTAAGCAAATCTTGTTCAATAAGAAGAGAAAATGGTGTGCTAGATGACCACACGCAATGTATGGATGTTATTTGAAACTCATGATCCATTTATTTGGATTATTGTTGACAAAAGGACAACCCAATAGATCTGTTTTCCTTGCTTTGGTTGAGACATTTTGGAGTTTCTTATAAAAGACATACACACATTTAATATAAATCACTTGTCTGATTGACGGTTGAATGGTCTTTAGATTTTTTTGGGGGGGGGGGGGGGTAGGGGGGGGGGGGGGGGGGGGGGGGGGGGGGGCGGGGGGGGGGGGGGGGGGGGGGGGGGGGGGGGGGGTGGGGGGGTCAAATTTTTTCACAATCAGCGCTCATTTCAAACCCAATCTTTTTTGGAACAAAGAAAAATGTTGAAAAAAATATTTCAACTGTTTTTGTCCATATAATAAAAGTCAGTGGGGTCCAAAATCACACTGAACCTCATTAACTTTCACTGAATGGGCAGTCCCTTTATTAGCTAAAATAAAACGTCACTGGGAAGAATGAAAATCACCACAGGCCCACCAAACCCCATGTTAAAATGCATAAACAAGTTTGCTTGGTGTCTTGGTGACCTTCCGTTCCTACAAATATCACTTTGTGGTGCAACCATAATGCACTTCAAAACAGTGAAAAACACAGACCCATTAGCACATACGACCACCACTCTCATCACAGCCAGAATCAAAAGACCCACATTCTCACTCACTGTTTGGAAAATAACACACTGCAGGTTTTAAACAGCTCTAACCTGAAGATGTCAAAGATGAGTTCCTATAACTGCTGATTCAACGATGACAAAAAAAAAAGCAGAGAAAAAATGGAGGGCAAAAATAAGTCATTATATCCGTTCATTGTAAGTCATAGGGTCAGAATGAAAAATAGCATGCTTCCCAGTTCACAAACATTCTGCTGAGAAAAACATGTTTATATCTGCAACATGGTTCCACTTGAAGGAGTAGATATTCTGACATGTTTTCTGTGTGATCAATTAGTTGCTATTGTTGTTTGCTGCAGCAGTGGTCACTTTGACAGAGATGAGTCTGTGTGAGAGAGACTGACAGTGATCAATGTTAACACCAAACATTTAGCCACGCATTTTGTTATATACACAGTAAATCAACAAGAGTGCTAACTTTCTCCTAGATAGATTGATGGGGTAGTTGAAGTAGGTGTTTTGGAGTTTAAACCAAGAGAAACCAAAGAGTGCTGTTCAACTTGAGTCAGCTAAAAAAAAGAATGTCCCATCCAGCCCTGTAAAAATGATTTCACTGACTTGGCTAAATCCTTCATGAATTTTCTCTCTCCCTCTCCCATCTTTTTTGTTCCCACTTTTGATTTTCCCTGCTGAAATTGCTGATATAGTCAGTAGTCATATAGACATGATGCAGAAGATGTGAAACACAGATTTACTTCTCTGAACATGCATCCACCTGTTCCTATTACTACAAAATACTTTCAAACTAGTTCCTTTCAATTAGGTAGTGAAATTATGGCAATGCTTCTAACTCTACATTTTTCAGTGCCAATAGTAGCTGTTTTCATTCAGCTTTTCCAGTTACAAAAGACTGTTAACAACAAGTAAAGCCAGCTGTCCAATGAATCAGTTAATTTGGTTTAAAAAACGATCCTACTAATTCTTACGTAGAGCTTTGAAGTCTATATCATATTGAACCAATTAGTTTAGACTTTTTTGTCTAATGTTTCCAAATGCATAGTGCCTGCACATCACTTCCTGTGCTACTTGTACATTTACATCTGTTAGTAGTGAAATATTTAGTGAAATTCTGTTGTTCTTCACGGTTTTCATCTCAGTTATATAGATTAGGAGTTGTAATTAGTGTACATGTGCCCATTAAAGTATGATTATTTCCGCTAATATATTTGATTTGATTTATTCTGTAATTCATATGAGAATCAATAAAAAGTGGTTAATCTAAATATTTAATATTTCTGTTGACTTATAGCGAGCTAAAATTACAAACCCGATCCCAAAAAAGTTGGGACTGTACAAATTGTGAATAAAAACAGAATGCAATGATGTGGAAGTTTCAAATTTCAACATTTTATTCAGAATACAACATAGATGACATATCAAATGTTTAAACTGAGAAAATGTATAATTTTAAGGGAAAAATAAGTTGATTTTAAATTTCATGGCATCAACACCTCAAAAAAGTTGGGACAAGGCCATGTTTACCACTGTGTGGCATCCCCTCTTCTTTTTATGACAGTCTGCAAACATCTGGGGACTGAGGAGACAAGTTGCTCAAGTTTAGGAATAGGAATGTTGTCCCATTCTTGTCTAATACAGGCTTCTAGTTGCTCAACTGTCTTAGGTCTTCTTTGTCGCATCTTCCTCTTTATGATGCGCCAAATGTATTCTATGGGTGAAAGATCTGGACTGCAAGCTGGCCATTTCAGTAACCGGATCCTTCTACGCAGCCATGATGATGTAATTGATGCAGTATGTGGTCTGGCTTTGTCATGTTGGAAAATGCAAGGTCTTCCCTGAAAAGAGACGACCCCCACGTCTGGATGGGAGCATATGTTGTTCTAGAACTTGTATATACACCTTTCAGCATTGATGGTGCCTTTCCAGATGTGTAAGCTGCCCATGCCACACGCACTCATGCAACCCCATACCATCAGAGATGCAGGCTTCTGAATTGAGTGCTGATAACAACTTGGGTTGTCCTTTTCCGGATGACATGGCGTCCCAGTTTTTCCAAAAAGAACTTCACATTTTGATTTGTCTGACCACAGAATAGTTTTCCACTTGGCCACAGTCCATTTTAAATGAGCCTTGGCCCAGAGAAAACTCCTGTGCTTCTGGATCATGTTTAGATATGGCGTTTTTTTTTTGACCTATAGAGTTTTAGCCGGCAAATGCGAATGGCACGGTGGATTGTGTTCACCGACAATGTTTTCTGGAAGTATTCCTGAGCCCATGTTGTGATTTCCATTACAGTAGCATTCCTGTTTGTGATGCAGTGCCGTCTAAGGGCCCTAAGATCACGGGCATCCAGTATGGTTTCCCGGCCTTGACCCTTACGCAGTGATTGTTCCAGATTCTCTGAATCTTTTGATGATATTATGCACTGTAGATGATGTTAACTTCAAACTCTTTGCAATTTTTCCTTTCTGATATTGCTCCACTATTTTCGCCGCAGCATTGGGGGAATTGATGATCCTCTACCCATCTTGACTTCTGAGAGACACCGCCACTCTGAGAGGCTCTTTTTATACCAATCATGTTGCCAATTGACCTAATAAGTTGCTAATTGGTCCTCCAGCTGTTCCTTATAAGTACATTTAACTTTTCCGGCCTCTTATTGCTACCTGTCCCAACTTTTTTTGGAATGTGTAGCTCTCATGAAATCAAAATTGAGCCAATATTTGGCATGACATTTCACAATGTCTCACTTTCAACATTTGATATAATATCTATATTCTATTGTGAATAAAATATAAGTTTATGAGATTTGTAAATTATTCCATTCCTTTTTTACTCACAATTTGTACAGTGTCCCAACTTTTTTGGAATTGGGTTTGTATTTATTTTTACATATTTACAAAAAAAAAAAACATTTAGTATTTCGTAGGACATAGCTTTAGTGTTAAAGCATTTTCTTTTTTTAGTACTGGTTGGGCTATGTCTCCCCCACAGGTAATTATTTCAGTTTTACTATTGATTCTGGGGACATTTTGTTTCCACATGGAGCAAAACCTGACTCACACACACACACACACACACACTTTCCCTGAGGGTTCTATGTGCTGGTCCTAATCACTGAGGTTTCTGCAATAACAGTGTAGGTAGAGTATTTACTGTATGTATAAACAAATTAAAAAAAATAAACCAGCCATTTGTGTTGGACAAAACTTGTCCAAAAATAGACCGCATAGTCTCTGCTCATTCTTTCCGGCTAGCAGACCGAATGTCAAAACATCCTGTGTTCTATATTGTCATTTCATCCAATTCCCTGTTGTAGGAAGTTTGCTTGCTTCTCTTTTGCAAAGATGTTGTCACGTTACGCTGTTGAGGAAGCACAGGAGGCACAAGTAAACGAGAACTGTCCTTAATAAAGGAAACTCAGGAGATAATCCACAATAGGAGCTTGAGCCAACACATATAGAGAACGGGTAGACCTGACAAACACAAACTGAACAGACTAGGACTTTTAAACAAAGGGCAATCAGGACAACAGGTGACCTAAACATAGTACTACGAGGACCGGAACATGACCTACAATAAGAAACCAGGATGGGGGGGGGGGGGGGCCCACGGGCAAAACAGGTCCAAAAGTCTGACATTTCGCCCCCTCCCGATGGTGCGTCCTCGCACCGTAACAACAACAGAGGGAGGCATAGGTGGGAGCTTGGGAGGACGCTCTGGGGCCGCAGACAGAGACCAGTGAGTGACGAAGGAGGGAGAGCCAGTGAGGATACAGGAGGCTTGGAGCAGAGTGATCACAGTATGACCCGGCAACGCATGATATGCCCACAGTGGAGCCGACGGAGGAGAGCCATGGAGGATGAATGGAAGCCGACTCCAGGTGCTGACCAATGTGGCGGATCTGTGATGGAGTACGCCGAGGCAAGACAGAGAGCCACGCCGCCCGGGTGAATGCAGAGGATCCGGGGTCCAGGGTGGCCCCAGGGCGCTGCGACCGAGACTGAGATCCGAGATCTGCGGCATAGCCTGAGCGACTGAGGACCAAAGGTGAGTCTGCGGTAGAAGAGCCCAATGGAGCCGTTGTGACAGCGTACGCGTGCAGCCGAGGAGCGATTCCTGAGGGCGTGGCAGGATTGCCTCCCTACCAAGCGGAGCCGGAGGGACAAGGGAGCCCAGTGGAGCGACGAGTGACGTTGGAGGTCGAGTACTATGAGCCGAGGTGAGCCCTGGTCTATGGCCGAGGCGGAGTCCACATCTAGACTTAAGGCGCCATTCTCTCGCCAATCCACTCCACGAGGCGACGAATCTCTGAGAGCCACAAAACCAACGCATCTTTCGACACGCATCGTCGGGTACGGTGGTGCTTGCTACAGCTGGATAGTCTTGTATGGTCCTGAGAGATCTATCCCCCGCTCCAGATGGGAGAGGAATCTGGCAGTGAAGGGATCCTTTACAGGAAACACCACGGAAAAACAAAAACACTGAGAGAAAAACGAGAAAACAAACAGAGGGGAAAACGCGGAGGTAACTGTGTAGGTCAGGTCTTCTGTCACGTTATTACGCGTTAGAGCACAGGAGCCCAAATAAGGAGACCGTCTTTCATAAAGGCAACTCGAATATATCCACAAGAGGAGCTTGGCCAACCCACCGTGATAACGGGTAACCTACAAACACAAACTGAACAGACTGCAGTTTTTAAACACAGGGCAATCAGGGGAACACAGGTGACATCAATGGAACATAATCAAACTAAACGAGGACAGGAACATGACCAAATAAGGAAACACAGGAAGGACTGCGGGGGCAAAACAGGTCCAAAAGTCTGACAGATGTTCAATGTCTTTTATTCAGAAGATTACAAATGCAGAGACTCAACTGAGTACAAAATTACTGTTCTTTTTGCTTCACTAAATATTACTATTATTAAATATTATAACACTAATGAAATAAAAACCACTGATGAAAAAAATTAATATATTTGTCTGTCCAAAAGACAATAAGAAAGATACTTAGACAAAACTTTTAAGGATAACATAATTATCTGGCTTTTGATAGTTTAATCAATATTACAAGACTAACAGGGTGGGTTGTGGAATTGGTGACTATAAAACCTATAAAATGATTATTAGTTAAATTATCAAATAGTTGTTTGAAACACTTTGATAAAGAAAACTGGAACACCTGGGCTCTTTTCTGGAATATATATTGTAATGCATTGCCAGTTTCTCATGTAAGAAGACATGATTAAAAAGGCAACATCTTTACAAACCAAAACAGACAAAATATGAATTATGAATATGAATAATTATGAACAATTCTTGAAAGGTAAACAAAAAAAAAAATGTCAACACTTTTAAAAATAGTTATTTTTTGGGAAAATGTCTCTTTGATGAATAGAAAGTTTAAAAGAACAGCATTTCAACTTTTGTTACAATTTAAACATCCGTCCTGTCAATTTTTTATGCATTTAATTTTAAGTTAATTTCTTTAAAAAAATTAAAAAATCATATCCCAGACTTCTGGACAGTAGTGTATGATAGTAAGAATAAGGGAGAATGTCTTGGCTCCTCTGAGACTACAGAGCTGATGCACTTCTCTTCATTTCTTTCTCTGTTTGCCACACTTTTCCTACTAAAGTTTTAACTTTAATTTAACACTCATCTAATCATCGCATCAACAGCATGCCGACAAAGCGCAGAATAAAACAAATTAACAAAGCTGCCAGTCAGCGAGACAGTGGTACATGCAAATACTACAAAATCTCATGAATAGTCATGGCAGGAGGAAAACAGGTGTTTGTAAGGCAGAGATTAAATGATATGGGCTTTGAACCTGTCCAGAACATAATAAGGACCTCCAAAGGCCAAACAAACGAATCACCATCCAGCTCTCAGTGACTGACACTTCATCTTTGTAATAACCTTGGGCCGAGACAACAGCACAATGGAAAAGTGCCAGCTTTTATTGGATTTTCTGAACTGCAAAGCCCTGCAGTGAGCAACGGCCCAATTGTGCAGGAACTACTTCTTTTCTTTTTCCCCTCCGTTCTTCCGACATTTTTTACTCCTCTGGCTAAAAGTCAAATTCTCTCTATTCTTCCTCCTCCTCTCTGTATAATACACTCTCGAACTCACTGGAAATGCAAGGTAGTTTACTATGAGGCGTCCACTGTCCTGAAACATTTGTTGATGTGTTGTATCTTCCAGGTGCTGGATGCTAGGTTTGCATTTAGACAAACGCAGTACCGCTGCTCCCTATACACAGAGTACGCAGTTTGCTTAGGGCACCAACTCCAAGGGGGGCACCATCCCAGTTGCTAAAAAAAAAAACTTTTGTTCTATATTAATATTAACAGAGACAGAGAACATTAAAATGTAAAATAAGTTTTACATTTACATTTAGTCATTTAGTAGACACTTTTATCCAAATCGACTTACAATGAGGACAATAAAAGCAGTCAAAACTAACAAAAAAGCAACAATATAAGTGCAAATGACAAGTCTCAGTTAGCCTAACACAGTACACGTATATATATATATATATATAATATTATATATATAATAATAATATATATATATATTATACCCACCGTATACACACACACACAAATAAAACAAGTAGAGAGAATAGAAAATACAGAAGCTTGTGTTTTTTTTTTTTTTGTTTTAATAAAAAAAAAAAAAAAGATGAAGTCAATTAATGAACAAAAGTGTAGAGTTCGAGGGTCAATATAAGTGACAGATTTTGTAGTCGTTTCTTGAAGATGGCTAAGGGACTCAGCTGCTCGGATTGAGTTGGGCGGGTTATTCCACCAGGAGGGAACATTTAATTGAAAAGTCCGTAAAAGTGATTTTGTGCTTCTTTGAGATGGCACAATAATACGCTGTTCACTTGCAGAACGCAAGATTCTGGAGGGCACATAAGTCTGAAGTAGTGAATGTAGGTAAAGGGGTCCAGAACCAGTGGTGTTTTTGTAGGCAAACATTAATGCCTTGAGTTTTATGTGAGCAGCTACTGGTAGCCAGGGCAAATTGATGAACAGAGGTGTGACAAGCGTTCTTTTCGGCTCATACAAAATTAATCTTGCAGCAGCATTTTGGATCAATTGTAGAGGTTTGATAGCAGTGGCTGGAAGACCTGCCAAGAGAGCATTGGGGCATTCCAGCCTGGATGAACAAGAGCTTGAAGAGAGTTGTTTAGCATGTTTCTGAAGTAACGAGGGCCCCCCCCCCCTGGATCTTCGTAATGTTGTGATAAATCCAACTGCAGGACCGGCAGTTTTAGCAAGTGTCAGAAATTCATCTCCTCATCATCACAACTCCAAGGTTCTCAGGTGTTTGTGGGAAGGATGTATGGTTATGAGCCTAACTGGAGTGTGAAATTGATAATATGGGTTTGTTGAAACCACAAGCGTCCTGTCTTAGCCAGTTGATTTGAAGGTGTGGTCCATCATCCAACACGAAATGTCTGTTGATTCGTCGATATTATTATAGAATTATATACTGTATATATCGTTGTATTAATATATATTAGATATTATATAATTAACGAAGTGGCAGTATAAGCACAGCTGACGCCCTTCCCGCATCTGTGCCCGCGCGTCGCGCTCGCTCTCTCCCTCCGTTTGCGCTTAAATACAATGTCCATACATCATAATGGACAACTAGGCTATATCAGGGAAAAGACATCAGCGCAGTCCGCCGCAGAGAAAATAAAAATAAAAAAGCCCAAGATGAAGCCCGTGCATCACTTTCCGGTAGCTATAACGTTCATAATCCTGTGAAACTTTTTTGACTGTTGACGTTAGTAACGTGTTTTAATGTCGGTAATAATTTCACCACTAACAACAACGCATCTGACTTAATATTCTAGTTTTCATGACTTAAAATGTATTATATAAAAAATATGAGGCAATAATGATTGGTTAATTAATAATAATAATGTGGTTTCATTGAATAACACTGTTAAAATACAGATTTGGCCAGTAGCTGCCCTGATAACAAGTCAAAAAGTCAAGAGTAGTGATTTAAATAAATGGCAGAGGAAAACTCTGGTTGCATTAACAAGGAATAGAAAGCTAATTTTGAATGCTATTACAGAGAAAAACACAAGTCAAATTGTCACAGAATGCTGTTGTAAATCACAGTCGTGTCACTCTTGAACTTTTCGGGTAAAATGTATTACTGCCTAGAGCAACCATCAAACATTTACCAAAAGCAGTACTAGCACAATGATTTATTATAAAGAGCGTGACAAGCACTTCAACCAATCTCTGGTCATTTCATTTGTCAACGTTCAACAGATCCGTTCAGCATGCACTAAAAGCTTTAAGTTTCTTTGTTCTACAGAGGACAGCAGATTCCCATTTAATGTGTCTGCTGTGATTGGGTCTCAAAGTATGAGTGCTCATATGACTCATCTGTAGAGACTCCATTTTGTTCTGTCTGACGCAACGAGACAGAATGAGATTATTCTCAGCACTCCAATAATCACAAAGACTGGACAATTAAAACCCGATTAGCATGTTATAGTTAGCACCTAGTAGATTTCCTAACTACACCATCTGGACCTAAAAACCATGTTTCCCCATTGACAGAAGCAGTGTGTTCTGACAAATTACATTTTTTGCAAGTAATAATTCATTGATTTATTTATTTTTCCATAAGCATTCTGAACTTTTTTGGAAAGTAATGAATGAATAAGATAGTATACAATATAATAAATTACATATAGATTTATTTTGAGAGACAGTAACCAGGCAACTGCCACTGACATGAATGGGATGCTAACGGATAGCTTTTCTCCTTGGTTATAACCAATCAATACTGATTCAAAGCAACATGCCTGACATTCACTTCAGTGTTTTTGAGATCACCAGGTATCACCTGTGACTTTTTACAAAACCTTAAAACTCACAGAACTCAATAATTCTCAGAACAGGTTTAATAAGTTCCGAAACAGAGTGCAGAGGGAATCTTTTTTTTTTCTTCTTGGGATCTGTAAAAGTCAGACTGCAGTGTGAGAATTTTTCATTCCATTCAGTTTTTGCAACAACATGGTCATTTTCAGCCAAACTTAAAGGTCAGGTCAGGCAATGAACCAATGGTTCAGCTGAAAGGCCATTGATATAAACTAATCATAAATACTCACTTTTCTATAAATATTACAGCCGTCAGATCGCTGCCCTGAAGAAAGTCGTGTTTATTTCAACCACCGCAACTATTTTCAGAAGATATAACACTCACAGGAAAGAACTCATACATTAAAGTTGAAATTTAAAAGTGAACTTTGTTTATTTTATTCTGTCTTTCACATATCGCTTTCTTCCTCAAGACCAACTTTGAGTCGATGTCTATGCAGACATGAAAGTTATTTCTCTTGAGACTAAACCACACGTGTCCAAAAGCATTTTGAATTCAAAGGCAGGAAACAAACCTTCTGAGAAAGTCAACATTAGCAATACCTTGTTAATTGGATGGATGGATGGATGGTTGATAGATAGACAGACAGGAAGACAGACAGACAGATAGAATGATTTTCATCCAACCTTCCACTGCATTATGAACAAAATGTTATCAGTGATCTCCTGGATGGATGAATGCAGACAAACTGCACATACGTAAAGGAAGTCTAAAACATTACAAATTATCATGACTTTTGTTCACATTGCTGTATTGTGGCCAATCGTATCTGCAACCCTGCTGGATTCTTTGTATTTGACCCCAGGACTTCAGTGATGGATGTCAGCTGCCTCAGACCTCCTTCTTCACTCCACGGGCCCACATTACTCTTCCTTTCAGATACAGAGTGGCAGTGAGAGCTTATGTCACAATGAATGCTGGGAAATATGTTTTCCTGGGCCCAAACGGATTATGTGTCTGCAAACTCATAGGTCCTTATTCATCTCAAGGTTAGAGCCCTGACTTCTAGCACTCAGTCTTCAGCAAAAAAGGGATGGGGGAATAAGAGAGAGAGAAGGAACCAAAGGGCGAGTGAAGAAAAGTGTTGTTTTTAAGAGCGTCTCTGTCAAAAATGCACATTATGTGTTGTCACATCCATCAGTGTGTGCGGTCCAGGCAGATGGAGCTAGATGAACACAAATGAGGGGATGCTGGAACATAAACCAGATAGCACTTCAAACATCATTCATGGTAGTATCAGACTCTGAAACAAATGGTATTGAATAAAATCTACTTTATATTTGACCCATTTGTACAAGCCATTATTTAAAATATCCATACAGGCTTTAGAGTGCTAAGAGTGTGAACAGATGTATGGATGTGTTAGGCTGTTGAGATGAATCGATATTTCAAGCCATTGGGAAGAAAAGAAAAATTCAAACCTGGACAAACTGAAGCATGCCCAAGTCACAATTCACCATAAAATCACAAGAAGAAAAATGAGACATCATATTTTTCCATAAGGAAAATTAAAATATTAGATTTTTTTTACAACAGTTAAGCACATGTCCTTCCCAGTTGGTGATTCTCACACCTGTAATACAATGATTTTTAATGTCTGTAATAACACCAGCAAAATTAATTCTACCAGTGTCCCAAATTAACATTCATCAAGTACCAAATGCAAGTAAAATTTGACTTTGGGAGACATGCCATTGCGTTTTTGTTTTTAAAATAATAATACAGTAGACGCTGAATGACGGTAATTGTTCTGCCAAGCTATGTGGTACATTCTATTAGAAAAGACTCTTTAGCTTGTGGTAACCCTCGGTCTGTTCCAAATTGGGATCTCGCCCGAGATCCCAATCACCTTCGAGTGTAAACTAACCAAGCCAATGACAGTTGGCGTGCGTGATTCGCCACACGCACCCTGCCCCGCAGCGCAGGAATAAAAGGAGAGCGCGTGCAAACGCAAATCAGTTTTTCGCTGAGGAGCCGAGAATACGCGCCCCGGCCGTACAGCGGTGGAAAGCAACTGTGGGATGGATGTAACATCTCCGTTCCCTCCTTCAGGGAACGATGGTTACACAAGTAACCTAGACGTTCCTTTTCAGTCAGTCACGTTCTACGTTACCTCAGTCGTGACTGACGAATTGGGATCCAAATGGAAAACGCCACTATTGCTGACCACCTCCAGTGCCCTGCGGAAGCCGGCAAATCCCCCCACACCAGCTGGGGCGGAAGAAAGGACAGCGGCTAGGCAGAGGTGTCCACACTGCTGTTCCATACAGTGGTACATAGGATAACACTGGGAAAGCATACCCAGCTGGGAACGCTACGGAAGCCACATCCTCCGCATAGGATATAGGTGGAAGTAAAAAACACCTAATGACCGTCCCCAGGGCATGCTAAATATAGAAGTCCTCCTGTGATAACTCAACCCGCCGGAGTGAGACGACTACACACAGAGATGCGATAACGACTGCCCAAAAGAACGTGCTTCGTGAGGGGAGTCCGTACCTTAAGAGTACACATGTGGATCGCCCGAAGGGGAATCCCCACACAAACGAGCACCTACCCAGCACAAGGCTGACCTTGGTCATCACACGAGTTCTGAGCTGGGACTGGCCTGCGCCACGACCTGACCCGCATAGGTGCTGAGGAACGTCAACAGTGTTCGCCATTGGGACTGAACTATAAGCGAAAAGCGCACGTACTTTGCCTTAGAGGGGAATGGCGCAGCAGCGTGATCGACACAGAGCGGTCCATTGTTACTGCTCAACCTGAGGCAAGACTGAGAGGACAACTGGCTCTACACACGAGATATATATCTTGCAACTTTTGGCGTCGCCCAGCCGCCGCTCTACAGATTTCTGCTAGCGAGGCCCCGCGCCAATGCCCAGAAGTGCCACTCCCTCGTAGATTGAGCTCTCACTCGAGGGGCCGGAACCGTTGGCCTGGTAAAACCAATACTATAGCCTCCACTAACCATGGGCAAGTCTTTGTTTGGAGAGCACCTTTCCCCTTCTACTTCCCTCTGAAGCAGACAAAAGCTGAGTCTGAGTGTCTGAAGCTCCGCGACGGTCGCCACGTAAAGTGCAAGCGCGAACGGACAGAGCAGAGCGTGGCTGGTCTGGCCTCTCCCCGTTCATCGCCCTTGCAAGTTCACCACCTATCCCTAAAGGCTTAGTGGTACTTTGGGCACATACCAGCCGGGGTCCGCATGACAACGGAGATTTACCCCCGTTCCCGAAAACAAAAATTTCCTAGGCCCGAAGCGTGCGACCGAAAATGCCTGCAGGTCCCCTATCCTCTTGACCGAGGCCAATGTGGTGAGGAGCACTGTCTTTAACGACAGAAACTTAAGCTCTATTGACTGCAGAGGCCCGAAGGTTCCTCCTTCAAGGCCGCCAGGACCAAGGGAAGATCCCAAGAGGGTAACAGGTGAAGGCGCAGAGGATTTAACCTCCTTGCCCCTCTAAGAAACCTGATGACCAATTCATGCTTCCCCAAAGACTTACCGTGTACTGCCTCGAGATGCGCGTCAATGGCGGCAACATACACTTTAAGGATGGAGGGAGACAGCCTTCAATCCAACCCTTGCTGCAGAAAGGAAAGCATGACGCCTCGGGCATCTACGTCTTCCCGCGGAAGAGCACCAATCTAGCACAGTTTCCACTTCACCTTAAGCGTGTGTCGGTAGCGGGGCTCTACTGACGTTATGGTGTTTTCTACCACTGAGGAGTCCCACCTTAGAACCTCCGCCCCCATCCAGGACCACACTGGAGATTCCCCAGTCTGGACGCGGGTGCCCAGAGGGGTCCCCTCTCTTGCCCTAGGGGACTCCCCGTCCGAAGAAAGCAGGATCTGACGACGGCTGAAGATCTGCACGCAAATGGGGTGACTGACACCCCAGTTACATTCCTGTGTCGCCATGGCCCATCCGGACCCGGGCTGAAGCAACGCGAAGCGTCTCATATGAAGCAACCCAGCGGCTGACAGCGCTGCGATGCCATATATGCTCCAGAGACTCGAAACTGTTTCATTTAACCGCCGTCTTGCGCTGGACGACCCCAGGCATTCAGCACGCGACTGTGCAACCTTCTACTGAGAGACTGCGATAGTTGACCGAGTCCACTCCATGCCGATAAGAATCCTCCTGCACCGGGGAGAGTTTGTGCCTTTTCCCAGTTTGACCGACCTTAAGCCCCAACCGCGTGAGTTACTGAGGCCCGCGTATCCTGTGTTCGCACAACTGCTCTCGGACGTGTGGCCAATATTAGCCATTCCGTCGGAATAGTGAAATCTAATACCCGCCTCCCTCATGGAACGAAGGGATATCCCACGACCTTCTGGTTAAGCACAAGCACAGGGTAGCCCGATTGAATCGCGTACCAGTCTATGTTCTCATGACCAGCGAGATGGCCTGGGACGCTAACGCAGGCCCCACGCGACCGACAAGCAGCCCGGAAACCACCACGACGTACCAGCGTGGGGGCCTGTTGTGAAGGCGCTGTTGTTGCCCGAGCCGAGCGAGGTGGAGCCGCGGAGTGGCCGCCTGATGCCTGCCTCGCGGCTGTGGGTGCTCAGTAGCATACCGCGGTGCAGGGATATGTCTAAAAACCGACCCTCTTCTGCTCTGCGCGTGGAGAACTGGTCTTCGCCAAAATAGGTCCGTCTGGGAAAGTATCGTGGAGTCCAGGACGATGCTTGCCGCCTCCCTCAATATCCCCAAGGTCACCATGGTGGCGCTCTGGCGCCCCATGTGGACCATTGTCTGACCCCGCCCGGCGCCGTGATTTCGTCACCCTAGCGCGAGGTCCATTCCTTGCGCGTGCGGCAGTCCTTGCCCGCCCCCTGGTTCAGCACCACCCTCGTGCAACTGCTTTAACGCTTTGGCCTGGTGGACTTGCAGTAGGGCCATGGCATGCAGGGCGGAAGCGCCTGTCCAGCAGCACTGTAAGCCTTAACCGTCAGAGCGGACGAGAACTTACAGACCCTGGACGGAAGGCGTGGACTACCCATCCAGACGGCGGCGCTTTGTGGGCAGAGCTGCATAGCAACTGCGCGCTCGACTGGGGGGATGTCCATATAACCTTGGGCCGTCCCACCGTCGAGGGTGGCGAGGACGGAGGAGGCACCAAGCCTGTTTCGGGCAGAAAAAGGTGCCCTCCAAGACTTAGTCACACTTCAGCACCCACAATCTACATATAATGGACGAGAGGGATATATGTTTGAGGTGACTTTTTCTTTAATCTTTCTTTTAAAAATAAAAATAATCATGTATACACTCTTATAAATAAAGGTGCTTAAAAGGTTCTTCACAGCAATGCAATAGAAGAACAATTTTTGGTTCCACAAAGAACCATTCAGTCAAAGGTTCTTAAAGAACCATCTCTTTCTTCCTTTTATAATCTGAAGAACCTTCTTTCACACCCCAAGAACCTTTTGTGCAATTGAAAGATTCCATGGATGTTAAAGGTTCTTTATGGAACCATTTAGACAAAAAAGGTTATTCTATGGCATCGTGAAGCTCCTTTATTTTTAAGAGTGTATTTATTTTACAATTTAAATGAAAAGCAAAACAGTTTCTTTCTTTTTATTTTAGGGTGAAAGGTGACCCAGACATATTCTTCACTGGATTCATGAGATTCACCCCTTAAACAACCACAGTATGCATGCAAAGCATCAGACCAGCGCTATCACAGACTCACAGCTGTGCAGGGACGCATGGTCAGACTCTCTGTCCCTGTGCGTGTGTGAGTGGATACGTGTGTGATGTTTATTACTACTCCTAAACACAGAACAGATGTATTCCTAATGGCAGAGACTGAGGTGAGGCTGTGCATGTATGTGCAGAGGGTGAACAAAACCTATGATCTATCATTTTAACATCAGGTTGCAAGCATCCATCAGTAATGCCACACACACAATCTCATGCTCTCACTTTAGACTCGTCAGTCACTCTTTTCCTCTCTCTTTCACAAACACACACACACTCCCAGAAGGGTGAAGTCCAGGGAGAAGGTCACAGACAGAGAAAGATTTGAAAAAGAAATTCAGTCTCTTTATGAGTCTTTTCAGCAGTGACATTGAAGTTGGTCTCTTTGCTTCCTTTAAACTGCCTTTTTAAAAATCTGCTGTTCTTAAGAAAGTGATGTAAAAAAAAAAAATCTAAACAAAAAACGTAGACATGTCTCCTTGAACTGTAACTTTTTTACAAAAAAATTAAAAAATCTGTCAAATCTTGATTGAGGTTCAGCAGCGTAATAGCACTGGACTATCGCTCTCCAACTTAATTAAGTTCACAGGGAGAGGTTACCTAGTCTCAACGGGAATATGTTTTGTTCATAAGGGCGTATAGTAATGGAATGGCCCGCATCTTTCATCTTTTCAGCAAAAAGCAAATGAAACCTTTTCAAACATTTATTTAGTGAATCTAAGTTTTAACTGAATAATACCTAATCAAATCTTAAGTGCGGCTACATTAAAGCCACGAATACAATTAGAAGTCTTTAAATTATGTAATCATAAAATCTCTTTACCGGGTGCGGGGCTGTAGCTCTGACCCCAAGTCGCGATTCCTCCAGCGTGCCATTATGAAAATTCAATAATTATTAAATTTACCAATTAGTGAAGAAGTCTTGCAGGGAAAATGCTAACAATTCATTCAATTTGAAATTAACACGACCCATGGCAACTGGATGTTAATTTTGCAAGTTTATGAAGGCCACGGAAGCAATAATCTGATTAAACTATTCTTTTGAGCAATAATTAAAGGGAAAATTATAATTGACTTCTCAGACTGTGTCTACAGGAACTGGGTGTAAGTAACAAAGACTTATAATGTCCGTTCACAAACTACTACATTTTCTTAATCATATTTTAATTATTCAAAATGACATATAAATACATTTTGTTAATGGTGTAATAATGTATATATGATATCTAATCATAATATAATATATAATATATATATATATCTATATCTATATACAGTATATCTATATATATATATATTAATATATACATTTTAAACACAAAATAAATAACAATTTGAAATAGTACTTTTAATATTTTTTAATATTATTATATTACATATGTTACAATATTTAAATTAAATTAAAGCAAATACAAACAAAATAGTTGTAAAATAAAAAAGTATTTACTGTGTTTTAGAATATTTCGATATTTTTAAAGTGAAAAACAAGACAAAAATACTTTCTTCAGAGTAGAAAAGAGTCTCAAGGATGATGGGACTACCTTAGCAACAGAAGCGACAGCCTCACAGCAGCCAGGCGCCCACAGGGGTTTTAGGGAGGACAGCGTTCGCCCTGAGTGAATTGTGAACCAGCAAACATCTCATTCATGATTCAGGGTTCCTGCTCTCTGAACCACAGCTTTGGAGATGTCAGAAAGCTCAGATTATGTCCCCAAGTTCCTCTAGCTGTCACTGAGACGGCAGGTGATAGACGGAGCTTTTGCCAAACACAAAAAATTTATTTTTAATGGCTATGGTAGTGTCATAAGCCATGGAAATGTCCAAATCATGAGATAAATTGGCTCGTCCAGAAGCATCTAATATGTTTTGCAAAGCAGAAATAAGAACATCAAATAGCCAGATAAATCAGAGGATCTCGGAGAGGAAAAGGTTTCTCCCTCAGGCGAGCTGTTTGATGGAGGGAGCAGATCAAGGGGAAAGAGGCAGAGCGGCAGCACTGATGAAGGTAAGGGACGTTTATCTGCTGGACGGATGATGGAGGTTTTGTGTCATCAAAGAGTACACAAAATTATCTACATTTCATAACTTGGAATTCATTTGGATCTAATAAGATTTCAGCAAAATCCACAGGACTACAGACTTTAACTGCTCTTATGGTGCAAACTCAAATATTGGGTTTTGTTTGAGTGTATCAATACAACAAAAAAGAAGTCATTGTTTATTATTATTGATATTGTGGTGGGAAGAATAATGTAATTATGACTAAACTGTTAACTATGAGTCTTGATGCCTTTTTACTTTACATAATAACATTAACTTTGATGGTGACAATAAACTTTGATTACAGTTAATGTGCCTTTTTCCAACAATTGTGCTCAGGGTCCCAAATTAACACTCACCAAATGCCTGGCAAATAAACTGACAACCGTATATCTTGTTACAGAATATATAAATAAATTGGTAAATAAATAAACAGTTACTTGCCATTTGGCTGCTAACGCTATGAATAATTGCAACATAAATATGGTTTTAAATTGCAAGGAACCTTGCTGTTTTTTACTTGACATAAGTAAGATGAATTAAATAAGACCAAATGGGGAAAAAACACATTCAAGTAGATAAATGTTTTTATAAAGGGTAGCATTTAACAAAGACTTATGATACTGAGTGAAAAAAAATAAAAAATAAATAACAGCTCATATCCGGTTTGAAATATTCATAGCTGACATATTTCAGTTTCTTCACTTCATCTGCTATTGGCAATTATGGAAAAAAACATATAGACATTTTTGGACCTTGTAAATTATATTCTGTTTTTAAAAACCTCACTTATTCTCGGGTGCTCATAAAGGTCTCTCATAAAATCTTCAATATTTCTCCTCAGCCTTTTTGTTGGTGTTAACTGTTAGAGAATTTCTCCAAATTTCATGGTTAGTCACAAATGAAAACCCAAAATCAAGCATTTCAAAAATTTTTTATTGAATTTGAAGTTTGGAGTTTTCATCCATTAAAAAAATCTCTGTTAGCACTGCAACAGCCATTTATCAGGCTTAAGCAGCTTAAATTAGTCTCAAGCAATTAAGAGTAGAAAAAGCAAAAGTCCTAGTGATGACATTCAGTTAAGCTGAATTAAACGGCAATGTGACCACCACACCTTAGTGTTCACACTCCCTCTTTCAAGTGACTATCCATACACCTAGTCTGGTTGTATCACTCGTCTATACCTTACGACATGTGTGAAGTGGTTTCCTCCATAGCTGTTGTATTATTAAATTCGCACCTGTATTCAAGCAAATGATCCGGTTAGATTGTCCTTCAGTAACCGTAGAAAATTCATTTTCCAGGTGGGCCTTATCTTCTTTACGTACTTGTATTACCTTCTATGTAACGCCTTATTGTTACTCTTACGAGACCCTCATCTGTCCACTATAATATACAATGGCCCTTAACACCCGTGCTTCACTATTCCTAACACCCAGGTCCTCTCTCCTAATCACAACGCTGAGACCAAGTCCACCTATATCCTCCTTACTCTCGAACCCCCTCAGTTCAAGTACTGCCATTTCGTAATTAAACCATCTTCTATCTTGCCTACGTAAAATTGCCTACCTACTTCTCGCGCTATGTCGCTCACGATGTAGGTTGGCTTTATAGAACATCCTATAAGAACTAATGTTGACAAAATATGCGCACAAATCGTATGCTGTTCATGCAATATCAAACTGATCTGCTTAACGTACAAGAATCTACAAGGTGTATGTCATTGGGATGTCAAAAATACGGAAGTTCTAATCGGCATGCATATTTTTTTTTTTCCTTCTTGTTTCTAGTTATAACGACTTATTTCTAGTTATCTCGACATAACGAGAATGTTTTCTTGGTATAACGACTTATTCTTCGTTATATCGACATAACGAGAGTTGTTTTCAAATTTTGCTTCGCCTAGTAATACGTCTACAATACAAAAATAAAGGCTTATCAATCACGGTTGATATTTCCAGAGACGGTACGCTAAACATGTGTTTGTGTAATTACCATGTTTAAGGTTAAAGCAACACCGCAAACACAGGCGGAGTTCCTTCAGGATGCAGAACTATTCTAAATTCTTTTAGAGCTGCTTGGATTCAACTCACTTTCAATTTTCCTTTTATTTGAAAGAAAATTATATATAATTTGTCATTTTTAGTAGTCATTATATGCTGTGACTGATATCATGTGCGTCACAAGCTTCTGTTTGAAAAGAGCGTTCATGAGTATGTGTGTTGTGTGTGTGTGTGTGCTTGTGTGGGTTTCACAAAGAAATGTAGAAAACACAAAAGATTACAACACTGTAGAACATCACTGAATTAAATTAGCCTATACACGTTACATATAAATCACATTTCTTATCAATATACATTTAATGATTAACAATAAAGATTAATAATAAGGAAAAGAGGCACATTACAAATAGCCTACGTCGTTGAAGCCCGTCCTACTGTAGATAAACAGAACACCCCCGCTTATTAACTAACAATAATGTACCTCAAAGAAGCACAAATAAAGATATAGATGCAAACAGAATAGTGACGTCAACCTTGGTTTTAATAAACAGTAATTTTATGACACAGAACGCGTTGGTGAAAATCATGCATCTAGCAAGAACTTAATACACAAAATAGTCATACTGATTCAAGCATTTAACATTTATGAATGAATTAAATGTCAGTAGCCTAATGAACAATACTGTACAAATTATAGCGATCACGAGGTAGGTCCTATTCTATCCCAAACGCGTACAGTAAAGTGGACATACAGCATAGCCTACAACACCCAGTTATATTCAGGTCAATAGTGCCACCTGTTGGCGCAGTTTTGTAACTTAGAGAACAACTTTTTTTATGTCGAGATCACAAGAAAATTAAGTCGTTATAACAAGAAAACAACTCATGTCGAGATCATCAGAAAATTAAGTCGTTATAACGAGAAAAAAACTCTCGTTATGTCGATATAATGAGAAAACAACTCTCGTTATGTCGATATAACGAGAAAATTAAGTCGTTATAACGAGAAAACAAGAAGGGGAAAAAAAAATAATGCATGGCCGCTTAGAACTTCCATACTCACAACAGCAGATACATGTGCCAATGATTTTAATGGTGCAAAGAACAATGTTCATTAGACAAATGCTCTAAAAACACCATTTTGGGTCCTGCCTAGACATTGTGCTTATTGGATGGATTTTTGATCTCTATATAGTATATATTTGGGGGCAAAAAGTGACTACACATTCCGCCAAGAAGTGGAAAAAAAAAAAATAAGAGAATAATATATATATTATTTTTTTTTTTTACATTTTCTGTAAAACAGCAGACTCTGTATGTGCTGGTACAGTAACCTAATCTGATTTATTTTATTTCCTAAGAGCCACATTTCAAATCTTATACATTTCACAAGACTCCAAACAGAACAATCTTTCATTTTCAGTCCTTATTCCAATGTATTCTCTGCTAGGGTGCTTTGTGTAAAGGGGCCCCTAAAGAGTGATTGACATGCCTGGATTAGCATAAACTAGCTGTGGTGTGGCATCAGCTCACACACACACACACACCTACACACACAGTGAAGAGTCGGCGCCTCTGATACCCAAGCTGGTATCATGCTGCTCTGAGCAAATCATTTGCTCCACAAAATTACATTCTTACACTGCTAAGAATATAACTTTTTGTATCACCAGTCATTTGAATCAATTGATGCTATTATAATATCTCACTGAGTATGATTAAATCTAAGTGTACGTTCTTGAACTTTTCACCGGACAGATGAGGTGACAGCAGTCCTGGCAGGTTTACTTCCAGGTCAGCCGATCTGTGGGACTGATGAGTAACAGAAGGAAGGTTACTGAGGTCTCTGTCCTGTTTTGTCACGGTGGTACCCTCGAGCAAGTCGTTTCATCTCGCATCATATCAAGAGGATTGCGGTTTGTCTACAGCAAACTCCTTCTGATAAAATTCAAATTTAAATTTTAGATATGTTCAAGGAGCTGAAGGCTAATAAAGTTTATAATTAAAAAAAACTTTCAAAGCTACTGACCGAGCATCTGACTTTCCTTTTGATAGACTCAAACTCTTTAAAAATTCAGGGACATATTCAGTATGAATTTGAATACAGAACCTGCAGGATTGCCATGTTTATTTCGAAATGCTATACCAATTACATTTACATTCTTGGCGGATACTTTCTTACCAAAGTAACCCACAATAAAGTGGATATATTGTGTATTACAAGAACATATGGAAAATTGCCATTCACAGACATTCTAAAGGGCAGCGGCCTAAAACAAATAATGTCTATGGTAAGGTTAAGTTACTAACTAGCTAACAAGACACACTGATATTTGATTACTCTCTTAAAACACTGTCTTTGCGCATTGTCATCATTATATTTCACCACCAGTCTACCCTTTTTCCATGAAAATACATGCAACACCTTAAATACACTTGCAACTTTATTAAACAGCCCAGTTTCATTTAAAAAAATGTGCATGTGGGTACATTTTTGTGAAATGACACTACATTGCTTGCAGCATGTTCCATGGTAGATTCAAAGTTCAGTGATTGGTGTTAAATAGTATTTTCAATTTTCTCAGAAACAGCTAAACATGACTGTGGCAACATTTTATTATGTTGGTTAACGCATGTATTATGGCAGTTCATGAATGAAATGTCCAGTGAGTGGCACTAAAAAGGTCTTAATGCTCATCGCGCTTAAAATCAAAGTAACCCACCCACAACAAACCCACCTAACTAAAAGGGTGAGCAAAAAAATGTGACAGAAAAAAACACATCTGCATGAAGAACCCATGCTGTTTTAACATCTACACAATGCTGGTGGTCTGGATGTGAAGGTCATGGACTTGGACTGTTTCCACTCTCTTAATAAAGGTGCATTGTGTACAGGGTGGCTTACGGCAATTTTAATCTATTTGGAGGGGATTGTGTGACGTAAACATCAAAGTTATTAATTAATATTAAACATATTAAAGGGATAGTCACCCAAAAATGAAAATTCTGTCATAAATTACTCACCCTCATGTCATTCCAAACCCATAAGACATTCCTATTTCATCAAAAATATCTTAATTTGTATTCTGAAGATGAACAAATGTCTTACGGGTTTGGATCGACATTAGGGTGAGTAATTAATGACAGAATTTTCATTTTTGGGTGAACTAACCCTTTAACAAATCATGCACTATGGACTATGCACTTGAAGTATTTTGAGGTTATATCATAGTATTGTTCACGGGACCATGTGAAAATATGTCTTTAATTATCTGCACCTGCAAACAGGTGAAAAAACTGTTGGTGTTTTACTGCCTCTAGTGTTGGAAAGTGCAGTGGAATGTATGTATGTTTTTGCATTTTTGTAGAAATGCCTGGGTTGCCTTTTTCACACTTTTTTGGCTGTCATGATAGTCAGTGCACATCTCGTGTAGTATGGGCATGAGAACCAGCAATCAACTTTGAGTGTGATTCACGGTTTCCTGTGATTGTGATTACTGTCTAAGAACAATTATACCGCCTTTGAGCATTAAAACATTTGTGAAAACACTCTTTTGTTATATGGCCTTTCAAAGGCCACTTAGCACAAAAGCTGAAAGATTCATGATTGGTTCTGCTTCTGATTAAGCATCAGGGTGGAACAAGGTGAAGTTTGCACTGAGAGTGGTTAGTTCACTCTGACTTGCCAAGTTCAATTTTGGGGATCTTTTTCACTATCAGCTGCTAGAAGTGAATGTGACCCGACTACGTGTCTGCTCTTCCAAAAATAAATTACAGCTTCGTGTCATCATGTGAAATACAGACTGACAGCAAGTGATTCACCATCATCACTCCAACAGTATGATAAAACAGGAAACTAGTTCTCTATTCTCTCTCCACAAATGTATAAGTACATAAATAATGAAGCGTTGTCATTTTAGACTTTAACCCCTGGTTTCACAGATAAGGCTTAAACTAGTGCCAGATTAAAATGCATGTTTGAGCTGTCTCAACTGAAAATATCTTAAAATATGTCAGTGTCATTGCTCTGTGTCAAGATGCACACCTGTAATGTTTTCTTCTAAGGCATTTTTGTAAAAGTTGCTTAAATATCTTAATTTAACTAAGGTCTAGTCCTGGCTTAAGCTAAGCCCCATTTGTGAAACCGGGCCTAAATGTGTCTGTGTGTGCGCTTCTGTTAGTGTGCTCAATAGCATGATGAAGAATGTTGTGGGCGAGACTGTTAGTATGACAAATATTGCACACGTGTGTCTGTAATGAGCATTTAGGGAAATAGGTTTCACTGTGTATGTGTGTGAAGCTCGCAGTGGTTTCCTGCTGCGGGCGGCTCAAGATTAAAGGTGGATTAATGTAGTTTAGTAGCTCTAATCTGCCTCAAACTCTCCTGTGTTTGTCCACAAAGCTACAAGACACCAAATTCATGACCACATGATTTGTAAGTCTGGTTGATTTGAAAAAAAAGCAAGCGTCATAATTTGATACTGAATTTTGACCTGCACCAAAGAGCTCTTTTTCCCACTTTGCACAAGCCTGATAACTTTTAAATGTTGGTACAACACTGTTGAACAATGAATACAAAATCAACACAGTGCAGCCAAACCACAGCTGACACAGCCAAACCGCAAAGAACATCTTAATTCTATAGCTCAAGGCAGATCACAGCCTCTAGAGGAACTTCATCAAAGGATTTTGAAGGGATTTTCATATTGTGTACAGTGAACTAATGAACCAGAAGGCCATTGGATAGAAGTCAGTTCTGCTTCTAGATCATTTTATTCATTTAGCAGATGCTTTTATCCCAAACGACTTACAAATGAGGAACTTCATAAGCAATTTATCATAAAAGAGCCACCATACTTGCAATGCTGCAATTGCAAGTATAAAGAGTAAAGTTAGAATAGTACAAATGACAGTAAAATGCAAAAGAGTTATAAAAAAAATAAAAAATATTAAAAAAAAACAGAAGAGAACAAGAAAAAAATTTGTTTTTTTCAGGAGGTGCCATTGCCTATGGTTAGGAAACAGAATAAAGGATCAGACCTAGTTCTGCTTCTGCATCTTTATTAAAGTCATAGTTTGCTTTTGATAAAATAAAGAATTCAAATGTAACCCAAACAAGGCTTTTGTCTTCCTCTTGGTCTTCTCAGTGGATAATCCTGATGATGTAGAGGGGTTTCAGATAGTGTTACTGAAGGGGCTTTTGCTTCAGATTCAGCCTGCATAATTAAACAGAGCCAGTCTGAGGAGAACCGTGCACAAATCTACATTGTATAGCACCACAAAGTGCAGAAAGGAAATGCCATTGGGATTTCTTATTGTCTCAAAGAGAGAAGGGAGAAATTAGCAGTTACATGCAACTTTTATTTCCCTCCATCAATTTCCCCTTCATCTCCGCTTCTTGTCTTTCCTTCAGCGAGCCCTAATTTCATCAGCACAGAGATCCAGTGCACACAAAGGCTCAATTCACAGTGCACACCTCATAAAAATGCCCAGCAGGAAGTTGATTGCTGACAGCCAATCCTCAAACAACAGACAATTATTCTTTCTCCTCCCTTTACTCTTACTCGTTTTCAAATTGCCACTTCTTTGTTTATTTATTGCTTCTAACATTTCAATGCTATCATTCCTCAACTCCTATTGTTATCTTCTGTTCCCCTCTCATCCTGCTCTTTCTGGAAAGTATGTGATGGTGTGTCGTTATTCATGTCTCCAATTAAAGTGGATGGATATGAGTAAAGACTGCCAAAAGAACTGAAGCTGAGACTTAGAAGAAAATATCTGTACAAAACATTATAAATACAATGACCCCAAAATAAATACAAACAATCAATCCTAATCATAACAATTAATATAATAGTCTCTATGTATATAATTAATAAAAAATAATAATAATAATAATAATATGCAAGTAAATATTACTTTTACCTCTAATTGAGGAACTAAACTTGTTATTAATACATAATAATATAATGATCATCATCATAATATTTATATTATGGATATTATTATATTATTATATGATTATTAGTAACGGTAACAATTAATGATTATTGATATTAATATATTTATTGTATAATAAAAATAATAATAATCAGTAAATTATTACCTTTACCTTTAATTTAGGAACTAAAAATGTTATTTAATACATAATAATAATCATCATCATCATATGTATTATTTATTTATTTATTTGATTGTTTGTTTGTTGCTTTTATTGTTGTCCGCCAGTAGATTCTACCAAAAGGAATATGCACAAAAATAATTTAAGTGGATGCATGACCTTTGACATCAATAACAAAATAACTGCATCAAAATAAGCCAGCATCCCATCATTGGGTCATGACCCACTTACATTAAGCCATACTAAAGCCAAAAATATATGATTGCCATTGCATTACATAAATATCAAGTGGCATTTATTTTAAAAAGACAGCAGAAGCTGCATTTGAAATTATATAACAATAGATATACTGTTGAAATGTAGACAAAAAGTATTTGGACCTGTTGAGTTTTTATAGAAGTAAGACAATCTGGTTCTACGAAAGTGTTTACATCATTGATTTTCAGATGAATCTCGGCTTGATGTCATTATATCTAATTCACTGACATAAAATTAAAATGGCTTTTCATTTCCAAACACAACTACAGCCTCACTGCTGCTTCAGCCAGAAGCTCACATCGCTCAACAAAACAGTAATTCTGCACCACAGAGTGACGGAGTTCACACTCTCCAGGGAAGTCAACCCACAAACGCTTGGCTAATTGGCTTACTTATAGCTGTCTCTGCATATTAAACTTCTCCTTAAAGGAACAGGTCATGGCACATCTTACCCTGACTGCTTAACCTCCCCAGTGCCACATTCATTTTCGAGCAATGAATTCAGAACACCTAAAGCTGCTGAAATGTACCACGTGGAGCCGAGCTGCTGTGCTGCGTTTGTGAAGGTGGGAGGAGAGAGAAATAATTAGCCTGCCAGCAGTTGAGAGCTAAACCAAGTCAGGGTGTAGCAATCCAAGCCTTGAAGTTCATACGCCTCTCTGAGTCGTACAGTGAGGGTGAAAATGTCACAGCTTGTGAATGTATGTGTATTAGAGCAGAACAAGATAGAAACGGAAACTAGCTGAGAGAGGACATCAATAAAGCATGTAAAAATCTACTTTGACTGTACTAATGCAAAACAAATTCCCACCTGTTGATTTGCTGCACTCTTTTTCTCTCAATACAATTTACCTTTGACCTAAAAGCAGCTCTCTATCAATCTCAATAAAGTGTACTCACTTTAAATGAACACAAACCAGGGCCATTCATCACTTCTTAATCGCACACTCTTTTTTCCATTTCATTTGAATGACATGCCTGCCAGAGTCAGAGAAAGAGCCTTGCAGGAAGCCTCAAGCTAAACCAGCTCAACCAAAAACACTTTCTCCGATAGAGAGATCAGGGTTTGTTTACAGCCTGAGTGGAATGAAATCCTGTTCTGAATAGCTTGTTCGTTTATGAATAAGTTCATAACTTAAACTGTATAAAGCTTATTTAAAATGTAAACATGGATGCAAAGCTACAGGTTAAGAAGACATGAGCTTATGTCTTGAGCCAGACAAAACAACAGATGATCACACCCTTTGGAAGTACCTGCTTCTGGTGTATTAGCAACATTTTTTTTGTCTTTTTGATCTGAGTTGTTGCCTATTGATAATCTTCACTTTCTTTTCTTGTCTTAGGTTTCCTGTTGTTAGCTGACAGACAAATCAGTCTAAAAGCTGTTTAATCTTAGCTACTTCCCACAACACACTAATATATTTTCTGTTGTAGTTTTTTAAGATGTTACAGTTGACTTTAGGGTAAAGAATGATTGAATAAAAAAATCATAATATATTGCTTTCTGTGTGTCTTATTGTAATATTATATTTTTATTATAGAATTATTAAAATAAATGAAATTAATTATTAAATAGTAGTTAGTAAAATAATAATAATACAAATTATTATTATTATGTGTGTTGTAATTATTATTATTATATTATTAGTAGTAGTAGTGCAGTTAGTGTAGTGTAGTAGTAGTAGTATATTTAATAAGGGATTGCCACAAGAAATTTCCGGCAACCGAAAAGGGCATTTTTGGTTTTTTGGCGAACAGAGAAAAATGGCGGGAAATATATGCTTAATGGGCAACACTCTCGTGGGATGCTATGCTATGCTCAAATGCTCTGATAATAATAGCTTTGTAGGACAATACATTATTTGGATAATTTAAAAAATGAGTTAATAATTACAATTATTGAGTTCAATTTAAAAAAAGTCCTACACATTTTTTTACCATCATTCAGTAAATAATAATAAGTATATAAAGCATTTTGGTTTCGGTTTTTGGCCGAGCGCATCCAGAATGATCGGCTTCGGTGCATCCCTAATTATTATTATTATATTATATTTGTAATAGTAGTAATATTATATTAGCAAACATTTTCTGTCAATTATTATGTCAAGGTCAAGAAACTACAGTACAATTAAGAAAAACTGCTATAGAAGTCTGTCTTGAAGTCTTGGTTACTGTGTCAGTCTATAGAGAATCATTGAAGCTTCTGGACAGAGCCGGTGGTGAGACCACAGCACAGACCCTGAATGTACTAAAGGTCATTCTTTGAAATGTGCCATACTTAAGTCTCTCACATGTCTTTGTTACATGTCTCTGGGCCTACTTCAATCTCCAAACGTGTGTCCTCTTATCCTGTGAACTAATGCTGCTCTCCCCAACCTCCAATCCTCCTCAAAGAGTGCACAAAGACATTCACAGTCAGTAGGTGTGGTGCCAGGACTTGGAAAGGTTGTTTATTTAAAGGGCTAGTTCACCTAGAAATGAAAACTCTGCAATCATTTTCTCACCCCCATATTGACGTATTATTACGTATAATGACTACACATGTTTGGAATTGTATAAGAATGAGTAGATGATGACATAATTGTCATTTTAGGGTGAACGATCTCAATCAATCAATCAAATAAAACTTAAAAATGTTAAGCCAGTGCATTCTAGCATGGCTCTTTAGGTTGTTTTCCTTTGCATGTCTGTATAGTCTGCTTTTCCAATGAAGCTAAAACACTTCAGAATGACCTTCTGCAAGGGTCAGCAGAGTAGTCCACAGAGGCTGTGTGAAACGCAAAAAGTACCCATAAAAAGTGTTTATTTTGACCCATTCTTGTCTAATACAGAGAGGTTCTGTGGCGTTGCTAGGTAACGTGATAGGTGACCATTTTAACAATGTGAAAACGCTGTAGAGGTGTTGAGGCACAGCCTGCATGCTTCCCAAAAAAACTATATTGATGAAAAATTAGACAACACACTCAGGATTAACTGCGGCTGGACCAAACAGCACAAATTCATTGTGTTTTTGCAGCCAAACAATAAAGCTATTAATTTAAAAGCCACTGATGACCTTTCTTCTGCCTGCCAGATTGGTCAGCCAATGATAATTACAGAATATGTCAGAGATAACCTTACATTACCTTTAACAGAGGCAGGAGGACAAGAAAACAGATCATGCATAGAGAAATTATTTGGAGAAAATGCAATACAGTGGCTGTAAGAAAGTAAATCCCATTTTTTAATTATTAAATGAACCAAAAAGCTTTTTTGTAAAGGCATCACCTTGACATTTTGCTCTTGAATGTTTATGTACATGGATCTTGAATGTTTAATCATAATTTTATTTAAATTTACATTCATTTTTAATCAAAAAAGAATTATCTTGCTCCCATTATCATTATCAATAATATTAAATATAATTAATAATTATCAATAATATTCTTTAATGAATAGAAAGATCCAAAGATCAGCATTTATCTGAAATAAAAAGCTTTTGTAACATTATATACTGCACCATTCAAAGCTTAGAGTCAGTATTGGAGGTCTGCAAAACCCGACCGGATTTTTTGTGTCGCAGGATTAAATTCCCGAATAAAACGCGGTAGCGGTCGGTAACTCTGGTGTAATTTGAACGGGAGCGGGCGGTCTAACAATATCCCGTTCCCGACGTCCATTTAGCACAGCATATCTGCGCTTTATTCTTATTGACCACCGGTACAGCTTTCTCAGGACTGTTATGCACGCGCTGCACACATGCTTTAAACGTCACGCATTTTATTTGTATGGTCTGTGCGCAGCATGTGCATATGCTCAGAGCAGGCTGTACCTGTGGTAAATATACGGCCCTCAGACAGACCAGGCAGGTTGTCGATGAGTGACAGAGCAGAATAAGGATGGAGCAAAGTGTGGATGTGCTTTCATTGAAGGACGTTCAACTCTGTTTTGTTTATATTTTGCTTAGCCTATAATTTTAAATGAAAGATGTCCTATTTATTTATTTTTCTCTGCGACACTTTTCCTACTGTGTTAACAGAAAAATGTCAAATGAATTTAGTATTTTGACAAGACGAATAAAAATAGCTAATAGGCTATTTTTGTACAACCTACATTTTTATTTTATTTTTCTCTCTGCGACACTTTTTCCCTATTGTGTTGTCAATGTTAAACGAATTGTATCCTGACAAGACGAATAAAAATAAGAAATGCAATTTTTGTACAACATTTTTATTTTCTCTTAAAATCCACACATATTAACACTCAAGATTTTTTTTGACCACTCTTGATTTAGATTTTAGCTGATTTTAGCTGTTGAAGGCTTGAGAGGTCAGTACGTTGCAGTGATTTGATCAAATTTGGAGCACTGACATCAGTGTACCAGCAGCAGAATGAGTAAATGTTTTGGAAACATTCCCGTTGTCTTGCTACCACCGTGCTAATGTGCTAACAGGTCTGTCCCATGACCCCATCACTCACAGTCAGGGACTAAGGTGACACTGACACTGCAAAAAAACAACAACACACAAACACACACAAAAGGCAAAAACACTCACCTTTTGTATTTTAGCTTTAACATTACCTTATATCTGACAGGTTCCAGCCCATTATGCTCATAATGTGCATGCATGCACAATTTGCATCAGACACAAGTAGATAATAAAATTTGGCAGATATGCCTTAGTCTTTCACGCTATGCAAATATGACTCGAGTTGTAGTACTAAAATTTTTTATCATTTTTAAAGATGTATATACACTGATTATGATGTGAACAGAGTCTTTAAAAATGAGCTTCATAAAAAATTCAAACATATTTGAAATGATTTCCATCTCTTTCAGTCCCTAGATACTCTCCGACTGACTCTATGTATTGCTCACTAAGTCTTGGATATTCACGTTGTGCTAAAGGTTCTCAAAACATAAATAGAAAAGTGTAAATGAAGCTAACACTTTATTTGCTTCTTTAATTTGGACAAACATGGCAACCTTTTTCATGGAAGGTCTCTTCCTGAGAGACAAGGGCCATGCAGAATGTCCAACTGGATTTCAAACTCACTTTTAAATGCAGCTGCACTAAAAAAAAATAATAATAAAAAACTCTTGGGCAAAGACTGGATTCATCCATCCATTCATGTGAAACTAATCCTTCATTAACATGCATTGAAGATTGTTGTTCACTTCACTTGCTCAAGCGGTTTTGACATTTAACCCATGGTTTCACACAAACATGTACACAGGATAGCATAGACTGGCACTAAATACAAATAAAAGGAACATTCTGAGTACTTAATTACACTAAATCCTGGAGCCAAGCCAGTGTATTTGTTTTGTTTTTTATTACATATAATTTAATACATTTATATACAGTATATACTAGACACACACACTGCGGCAATCTCTTGTAGAGTTCACAATCCTCCAAACTCATTCTGATTGGCATGAGTTTTATAAGTATGGAGACTTACGAGTGTCCCCTTGTCTGCATGAGAGCCATTCTCTCTTATCTCTCTGTCTCACAGGGGAATTTCTGTATCACCAATAAATTCAATTCACAGTCTGATGGGGAACAATGACACGGTCATCCCCTGCTCCGTTATACTGAGTGTACCTTTTGTGGTTTGTGATTTATGAAATGGCACTATTTGAAATAACGTACAAACACACATAGAAAATAGGAAAATAACATCACAAGGAAGAATAAGATGCCCTTTGAAGTTCATATAATGCTTGTTTGATCTTAAATATGAAAACACTGATTACTTTGAGATGGGCAATATTTAGTAGCTAAATTGATAGTAAATGTAAAAAATATATATACAGTGTATTTTATCATAGTTAATATACTGTGTAATAGTTCATATATTAAGTATAAATTGTATAATTTATAATAAATACATTAAATAGATTAAAGAAATATTCTACATTTATATGAGCTTATTTAACATTTTTCATATGTATATTTATTTTCTTTTTTGGGCTGTTCTGATGGTTCAGGTCATTAAATGTAAGACTAATTTACAAATGCTGAATATTTCATTAAATAATATGTGCACATCAGTGGGGAAATGTCTACCGCAGACCATTTAAACATGTTATGTGAAACAAATCAGCCTGAACTCCATCCCACTCGGTCTCTGAGACCTTAACGTCCATTAACAGTTTAGATATGGTGTCCAGTGAAGTGCAACAGGACACGGTTGAGTTCAGTCCATGAAGCTCTGGCACAGAAGAACCTGCAGCTGATGAAAGGGCTGATGAAATATAAATAATTTAGTGTGAAAGAGACTGATATTCACTTGATCTAATTCACCTAAACTAAGAGTAAATTCTAGACATTTTTTAGCTCAGTTTGAGCACATTTTTTTTAAGCAGGCACTATAGTGAAAGTCTGACTCGCACTGTGTCTTCTGTGAGATAAAGGGATAGAAAAAGTTGGGAAGCTTTCCAAGGGGGAAACATTATTTGTCTCTTGATCAGTTCTTGTTTAGCATTCAATTCCCAGCCAAATTTACTGTACATATAACTTTTATTTTTAATTATACAGGTACAAATACTAGAAATAGTCTCGGGTTACTTGTGTAACCATGGTTCCCTGAGGGGAACGAGACACTGCGTCCTCTAGGGGTCGCTATGGGGGGAACGCCTCGTCGTGACCCGTGTCTGAAGCATTCATTGAAAAAACACCAACAACACGTTTGCCGGCGACAGCCCATGACGTCACTACCGCTGCGACTAGTACAAAATAGGCGCCGGTAGCGCACATCATTCACTTCTTCATCTGAAGCTTGTGTCCGCAGCATGGCACAAAAACTAGAGGACGCAGTGTCTCGTTCCCCTCAGGGACCCATGGTTACATAAGTAACCCGAGACATTCCCTTTCAAGGGAACTTTCGAACTGCGTCCTCTAGGGGTCGCTATGGGGAACGGTTTACCCACGCCGCCATGCCGAGGGGAGTGCAAGCCAGAACCATGGCGAGCCACTAAGTACCAACTACACCATATCGCTATGGGAGTTGCCCCTGTCCTGGACTAGACGGGTGTCAGTGACATTACTCCCTGCGGCCAGAAGCTTAGGCTGCCAAGGGACATTACTAGAGGCTCACAGTGTGCAGGTCCCACCGGGACATGATTGGTAGTAGAACCCAGGCTACCAATAGTCTAACACGGGAGTCAGTCTCTCGAGATTGATCTCTGGTGTAATGAGGGCGGCTGGCTCTGTGCCCAGAACTGCGGGACGGCAGGGCCACCGTACCAGCTGTGCCAAAACGAGCCTCCTCGGAGGTGGCGCCAGGGCTTAGAATCATGAAGGATTCCTTCCAGGGAATACGACCTAGAGCCTACTTATTGGATCAATTACTGGTCTTGGCCTGTCACTCAGGGCTACCTCACTTACAGAAGGGCCTGTCTCAAGAGGCCTCTAGTGGAAACACTCTGTCAGAGTAGGTATTCGAGGATACCAGGAGGAGTGGGTCCCAGGCGGAACCGGGGTTTTAGACCACTCAGAAAAAGAGAACGAAGCTGTGCGCGTAACTCTTACCATATAGGATTTTAGAGAAGTGGGCAAAGTAGAACGTGCGCACTTACCACTTTCGTGGAATTTTAGAAAAGTGGGCAAAGATACCGTGCCCACTTACCACCATGTGGATTTTAGAATGTCCATATGTAGATGGATACAACCGTTCTAGGGGGTTCTCGTGGCACTTCTGGAGGGCAGCCTATAGATGGAAACCTGAGTAGTCATCAGTCCCACCTACGGCTATCACGCTGGCGTGGCTAACCGCGAACCTGTAGCTGAGGGAGCAGACATCCATTCAGCGGGAGCTCGACCTACAGCATGTTCCATTGGTGGAACAGCTAGCAGTTATCAGCTGGGGGAGCAACACGCCCAGTTCTCACCGAGAAGGGGACTCGACCCACAGCGCGTTCCAACTAGCAGAACCAGCTAGTCACAATTTTGGCAGGGAGCACAACGCCTGGCTTTCCCCGGCTGGCAGTAGCTCATTCTAGCTGGGGGAGCCCAACCCAACTCTCACCGAGAGGGGGGGGGCCCCCAACCAGCAGCATGATTAAAAATCAGAGGGGTAGCATACTGCAGGCTAGCCACATCGCCAGCGCATCAGGGAGGCGGAGGACGGCCCAATCCTACTGATGCAGCTGGTTCGAGGTCTTTCTGGAAAGACAGCGAGCTCAAGCCTCTCATGAAAGAGGAAGCTCCGTTTTTCCTCAGCGGAGGAATACTGTTCCCATTCCAGGTGACCCTCTCATGAAAGGAAATTTACCACGAGGACAGCCCATGGAGCGAGTGATTCAACTCCTCGGAGAGGATCCTGCTCGCCAGACGACACCCTCTTAGTACCCCTGGATATTGAGGGGGGCAGTGCCTCCTGAGTGCGTCGATCGAGACACACTGGTTGAGAGAAGCCCAGGACATCGGGTTCTAACCCATCTCCGAAACAGAAACGAAGTCCGAAACACGTAAACCCTCACCGAACAGGATTTTAGAGAGGTGGGCAACGGAAGAACGGGCCACCTAACCACCTTTCTGTGGATTTTAGAGAGTGTGTGCGCACCTACCACCTGGGTGGAATTTTAGATGGGTGGCAAAGCCTAACGTGCCCACTCACCACTTATGTGGATTTTAGAAAAGCGGCAAAGGATAACGCGCACACTTACCACTCACGTGGATTTTAGAAGATGCGCAAAGAGCACTCTTAACATAATCTTGGATTATGGCACACCTCAGAGGTGAGGGATGAGTCTCCAGGGTGGGTGTCGACCACGTACCCACTATTTGACTGGGACCCAGGGTAACGGGGTGTTACCCCACTCTGAAACAAAGAGAACGAAGACAGCACACGTAACCCTTACCTTCACAGGATTTTAGAGAAATGGGCAAAGAATCCCGTGCCCATTTACCACCTACGTGGAATTTTAGAAAATGGGCAAAGTAACACGTGCCCATCTACCAGCTATGTTGATTTTAGAGAAATGCGCACAGCTTCATGTGCACATCCCCCACTCACGTGGCATTTGCTCTTCTTTGAGAAATGTGCAAAGCCTTGCTTTACGTGGACATTTACCATATTATCTGCTTTGAATTTAAGTTCATGGAAACCCGACCATATCGGCCAGCCGGAAGAGGCCGGCTCGCACATCTCAGTAGTGATGGGAGCCCTGCCTACGACAGCCTTACACAGGAGGATCCTGGTGATGCCCCCTGTACCTCCCGTTCGTTGCCTCAGCAAGAAGGAATACGCCGGTGGCCAGGAAGCCCCTCGGGGCGACCAGGCACTGTAGCCCAGTCCGGGTGCATCGCAGCATAGCCCCGGGGGCCTGATGTTCACAAAGGCTCCCACAAAAGCCTGTGTTCGGCCGCATGATCCAGGAGATATGAAGCCGAAGCCCGGCTTTTCTTAACGTCTGGACATATATCGACGAGTGAAACAACACTGCAAGTAGAGCACCTGGTTTCTGAGCCCAGCAACGGCACCTCACCGAGGGCGTCTAGCAAGGGACAGAAACATACAGGTCCCGGGAAACACTGCAATGGAACTATAGAAGGTTACACACACACAGCCGTCTCGGTCTGTCCTCGATATACAGATATTATTATATTTGGATCGTACTCACCCCCATGGCTTCTGTGCTGGAGCTCTGCTCCGAGGCTTTTATGACCGGATCATTCCGCTGCAGGTACCTTTATACTTTCTCTATTAGGTTATTTTTACACATGACCACCTCAGTCTCTCATTAGTATACATGCTCTCATGATATATGGATCGTACTCACCCACCACGAGGTTTGTTGCCGGAGCTCTGTTCGGGGATTTTTTGACCGGACCATCAGTCAGGCGGTTACTATGATCTGGCCATAGAACCACCAAAACATCATGGGCCCAGTAGGAGACTGTTTGAAAAATTTTTTACAGCTAACCTCGGTCAGCTGGAGATGGTGGGCATAACAGGGGAATTGGAAAAAGGGGAGGACAAGGTAGATGTTGCACCCCCTGCGGGAGAGAATGAATACCTAAGTATTACTTTGACCCAGAGGAAAAGCGCTGGCGCCTTGCCCAGGTCTCACCCATCGGGTTTCGCCTGCCTCCCCTTGACCCACAATACTTCCTACCCCCACCCACAGGTGAAGGCGGGGCGCGAGTCGCGACACTAGACCTCTGTGCCCGTCTCTGATCCTCAAACATTGACGGGCCAGGACCCCTGGGTTGTTCAGGCTCAAACCTGGACCTTCATGGAATGAAGGACTTGAACGCTGCTGAAGGCATGACCTGTGCTCCCTGAATTTGTTGACCACGTCTCAACGAGGTGCCAAACCGTTCTAGTTGTGGAAAACAGGGGCATCGAGAAAGCCCACTTTCTTTCGTCCCGATGTCCCCGCCAAGTTTCACCCACAAACTGCCGCTTCTCCGGTCAGACCACAGATAGCAGCCATCCGCTCTGCCCATGGCCTAGGCTTCCTGCTTAGTAGCCCGAGGCCAGGTCTGTGGGTGCGCCGCAGCTCAGCCATTTCCGCCAGAGGAAAGTCCCTTCCCCCTCTCTCAGGTCCTTCAAGAGCAGGTCAGCCTGGTATGCCTGAGGCACCGCCATCGTGTGCAACGAAGCCATAGCCTGACCTGCCTCTGCGTATGCCTTGCCGTTCGTGCGAGATTTGGCTTGAAGGGGCACGGATGGCAAGGGGGGAGTTTTGAGGGATGACGTCTCCCCAGAGAGAGATAGCTGGCTAGCGTTTCTTCCACAGGGGGCATCATCCCATAGCCGCTTTTGCGCATCGACTCGATATTCGCATAACTCGTATGCCGAAACCGGTATACGCGTGAGGAAAACGACCTCTCCCATTCCTTCTCGATCTCAGTATGGAGATCAGGAAGGAAAGGAAGGCTCACTTGAGCTGGAGGTGTATGGCCAGAGAAATAACGTTCGTCGAGGCGACCTCGCGACGTCACCTCCTTGGCTCGTTTCCACGGTAATTCGAGCCTCGCCGTGGCCCTATCCATTACCTCTAGCAGCTCACCATACTCAGGGCAGGTGGATTGGGAAAGCTCATCCTCAGCTTCTTCACTCTCCACATCCATTTCCTGCTGTTGTTGGGCTGGGCCCAACTGATCACTGGCCCCTGGATCAGATGATATCAGAGAGAGGATATCAGCGTCCAGTGGCTGTCTCTCGCCCGACACGATGCGCGGAAGAGGGGAACCCCCCCTTCAGCCTTATCGGCTAGGTCCACCTGAGATCCCCACGAGCTCATTCTCCTCCGTGGCTCAGCAGCGGCGGGTCCTGAACCGCGGTAAACCGATGGTTGTCCCTCTCCCCTCGAGAAGAGAGACAAACGAGAGCGGAGCTTTTTCAGCGAAAAGCTCTCACAATGCACGTAGATTGCCCCCTCGAGGACATCGTGTGCGTTCTCCTCGCCCAAACAAACAACGCATAAATCGTTTGAATCATCGGGTGTCAGAAACCGCTCACACGGATGTACACACTTTCTATACGCTCCGCTAGTGCTCGCCATAGTAAAAAAAGAAAAAGCTCTTACTTTGCTTTTGGAATGCCCGCTTCAAACAGAATGGTCAGTGAAGACGAAGAAGAGAATGATGTGCGCTACCGGCGCCTATTTTGTACTAGTCGCGGCGGTAGTGACGTCATGGCTGTCGCCGGCCAAACAAGTTGGTGTTTTTTCAATGTAGGCTTCAGACACGGGTCACGACAAGGCGTTCCCCCCACAGCGACCCCTAGAGGACGCAGTTCGAAGTTCCACGAAAGGGAAACAATGTTGCACTTAGAAATAGCACCTGGCTCAAAAATCAGAGACGAAATGTTTGAATGGGCACAGCGCCTCTGGCTATATCCCTAGTGAAAATGGAAAAAAAGCATTATACTTGTAAAGAAGACATTACCTAAGCTTGAGTTTAAAAATAGCTTCAGTGGCAAGATGCTCTGTCATGCACTAACAAAAAAGAAGTATTGTTCAAAACAAAAAGCCTATTCTAGCACTAATGTGATTATTTTCTGCATATAATCCCCGCAGGCTCACAGGATATATGCATTTGTGTCTCTCTTTTTTTTTCTTTTAAAGAAAAGCCTTTTGTTTCATCAGCCCCAGTGTTACAACTAACTCAGAGTTCAAAAAGGAATTTGGATGCTCCACTCGAGAACAACTAAATCAATCTACACAAATTCAAGCATGACAGAAGCCAAGAGAGAGGGAGATGATTGGAGAAGAGGCCGTGAAGAGCTTGGTACACTCAGCAGTACGTGAAGCACAATGAAATCACAAGAACGACGTGTCCTCTGAGAATAGGGCTCCTTAAGGTCAAAGCACAGGTGGAAACAATCAATTTGTTTCCATCACAGACAAATGGCCTTTGAGTAGCATGTGCACTGCTGTATGCCACAGTTTCTATTGATGTATGTGCTAATGGCTAAATGGCTTGTGGCTTTAAACCAGAAAGGATGATTTCTGGTTCAAGTCCCGGACAAGACTCCCTCCCTCTGACTTTTGCTGTTGTGCCCTAAAGCGAGTTACTTTAAACCATTTTTTTGTGCTGTAGGGGGTGCTGTGTTTTATCTGAAATTATAATGTAAAATATAGACATTTATTCACAGTTCACAGCTCTGAGTTTACAAATTTAGACTAGGATGAAACGTAATCTTCTAGTCCCCTACTACATACTGCAAGCTGAATTTTATGCAGAAACAGAGATGCCTAGAGTCCGCAAATAGATATTTTAATTGAACTTCAATAAATAAATAAAAATATATTTTTATCCTAAAATATTATATCATAATTTGTAAATTGTATTTATACATTTAATTCATATATTTAATTCACACACACACAGCTGCAATTTTGCTAGGCAAAATATTACAAAAAAATAAATAAAACAAAAATAGCTAGGTTCTTGCTAAATAAAAACAACACTAACACTAGACTAACTTGAAATTAATCATTAACTTGTTAAATATATTTTTCTTCACATAATAAAATAATAAATAAATACAGTTTTATTATGTACACATTGAATTCACAGCAAATTAACTATATGCTGTAAAACCCAATTTTAAATTTTATTGTCAATGTATTAAATTAAATTGAGTTCATTTTACTCTCATACTGCGACAAGTTCAGTGGCAGCTATATAAAAATTAATGTACTGAATAACTGATTATACCAAGCAGAACTTTAAAACATCAATTGCTTTTTTATGTGTTTTTGCACAAGAATACCTTGAATATATATATATAGGTTCTCAAGCTTTCTATATAAAACATACTAACAATACACCTAACATTAAATTATCATTAACTTGTTAAAACATTTTTTCTTAAATATAAAAATAATAAATAAATACATATTTTTAGTATAAACTATAATATTATAATTTGTTATATTCAAGTACACATTTAATTTAATTTATACACACACATATGTATGAATAGAGAGAGAGAGAGAGCGAGAGAGCAATTTTTGGGGGGCAAAATATTAAAATAAATAAATAGGTTCTCAAACTTGCTAAATAAAACAATACCACTAGACTAACATGCAATGAATCACTAACTTGTTAAGTAAGCTAGGACTGCTGCTGGTGGCCCGTTAAAAACATTGGTGCATGACGCCCCTGCTTAACGACGCTAAAAATATTCTCCTTGATATTTTCCACCTGCAGATAATGTGTTTATTCGTGCCCTTTTCTAAAGTACAGACCACAGCAGAACGGTAAGCCTCAAAGAGCTGCAGTCCAAAATGGGTACACACACACACACACACACATTGAAGGCGTCCTCTCGCTGTCCAGTGATTGATAGAGCCCATTGGTTTGATTAGTGTGTCTCACAGATTAATTAGCGATGAATGGAAATGAGCTGTGAAAAAATTGCATCATTGTTTGTAGAGGAAGGAGGAAGACGCGTGGGTGGCAGCGATGGATCTGATGGGCCAGTGAAGGATGAAGCCTCCATGTTTAAACCAATTTTAAACATCCGGTGCTCACAGTAATGGTCTGTATGGAGCTTCTCCAAGTCAAGGCAAATTAAAGATCCGCATTTGCTCAGTCATTGAGCGCTGGGAATTCTTAGAGGTCAGAACAAAAGCACTAAAACGGCACACTGAACTGTAAAAGGGTAGATAACTGTAAATGAAATGTTAATCACTGCATTGCTGTTTCAATTAATTGCACCGTTGTTAAATTATATTCCAATAAGCACATGGGTGTAAAACATTTCCTCCTGTTTTCATTCCATTATGGTCATATATTCACAGCAAGTCAGAGCAGCCCAGGCTGGAGGTTTGGTTTAAATCAATCAAACTATGCAGATGCACCATGTTTTAGTCTGCACAGTGAAATTGCCTGTTACAGCTGATTTGTTGTTCTTGTTTAGAAGTATGGAAGTACTGTCCACTGTTATTTGTGTTATTGTTATTATTAATAATATTTAATATAATTTCACTGCTTACTTCAAAAGAGTGAAAAATGAATTCATTTTGAATGTGCTTCTAGCATCTTGGAGAATGCATAGAAAACACTTGAGTATAATCATCTCAGCAACACCAACGTGTGCGAACAATCTGTCAGAGCAAATGTGTCAAGCCGTTTCATTGGAACAGACAGTGTTCGGATGAGAGATGGAGAATTATGTGCCGGGGTGACACTGCCGCCCTATATCACCTATGACCAGGTCCAACACTGACTAAAGGAGATAAAGAGAAAAAACACTGAAAGTAATTCAAAAACAAGTAAGTGGGTGATTCACAGTGAAATAAGTTAGACCACATCCCTGGTTACTGATCATTTAAATTATGAATAAAAACATGACACAGAAATACACAATACATTTTTTACACTACAGTTCAAATGTTTTGGGTTCAGAGATATTTTGATGAAAGAAACTGAATACTTCCATTCAGCCCGTATAATTTAATTGATTAAAAGTGGCAGTGAAGTCTTTTACGCTGTTACAAAACATTTCTAAATCAAATAAATGCTGTTCTTTTGAACTTTCTGTTCATCAGACAATCCTGAAAAAAAGTGTATCATGGTTTTTCCACAAAAATATTAAGTAGCAACTGTTTTCATCATTCATAATAATAACAAATATTTCTTGAGCACCATATCAGCATATTACAATGATTTCTGAATTATCATGTGACATTGAAGACTGGAGCAGCGGCTGCTGAAAATTCAGCTTTGCCATCACAGGAATAAATAACATTTTAAAATATATTAAAACAGAAAATGATTTTTTTAAATTGCAATAATATTTAAAATATTGCAATTTTTGGTCAAATAAATGGTCAGCGTAAGCGATTTCTTTTACATACATACACTATACATATATATGTATGTATATATGCATAGAAACGTACAGACTTTTAAACGGTAGTGTTTATTTATTTTTAACGAGTATGCAGTAGTCTCTTACTTTGGCAGAGACATATCTGTACTTTCCATATACCACACCTGCACTCAATATTGATTAAACAAACTGATATTGTGACCTCTGACCCTCCCTATCCTATACTTCTCTTGCATATGTTGAAACAGTCAGCTTAGCCCTAGGCAAAGTAAAACCTTCTGAATCTGAAAACCTTCTTTCTGTTCAAACAGAACAATTAACACATAGGATAACTACTATGTTTTGAAGTTCATTCAGGTATGGTATCATTAAAGCAAGATAAGGTGAGTTAATTGTGTGTCTCTTAATTGTTTCTTGCCAAGACTTAATTCTCTGCTTTACATATTAGCTTGAAGTTTTTTTTTCCCTAGTCAGGCCAATTTTGTTAACAGTAGATGGCAACACTACAACCTTTTCTAATAGCTGCCTTGCAGTAGGGATTGTGGCGGTTCTCTTTCAAAATCCTAAAATGCCCCTCAAACCCCCGGATATAATCTGAATTTAGCACTTGATGTCTTTCAAACCCCTTAGGACTCAAAAGAACAACTTTGATCCCTCATCCAAGCCATACACCTGCCTCAAAAAAATCTAAACACGTCGCCGAGCATGTCTGATAAACGTTTCTGACATTTAAGAGCTACAAAATGTTCATGAATCATTTTTATTGAGCTCTTAAAACCAATTTTCAATCCTAGTTGTGAATGTCCATAGAAAAAAAAAGATAGACCATTTCAACATGTTCAGCGTGAGGGAGTGAAATAAATCTGGCTGGAACATTCAAAGCATTCAATTTTTTCAATACTGTGCTGGACAGCCGTTTATCAGCTCCCACAGTTTGTGTCTCAGTTATGTCGGCACGAAGTCACCGCATAATGAAATAATTCACCGTGCAATTAATCTCTTTACAACAGCGGTCGCTAATTAACCGAAATCAACCAGATTAACTCATGCCTTGTAGGGTTACTTTCCACTTTTATCTGGACCGGAGCGGAATTAATTCTCTACATCAGCGTCCAGTAACTGAGCCTTTTACCAGCAGCTGCAGTTGTTTCAGTAGTACAGCAGCGGTGTGACTGAACACGGGCCTGACAGTGTCTCCAGGTCTGGTCTGCTCTGTTAATAGAGAACCCAGAAACCAGGAGTGAAAGACAAATAATTAGGTCACACAGGAAACAAAGAACAGAGTGGTTTGAAGGGCAGACACTGTCCAGCTAAACAAATGAGGCCACTTGACCACTGCAAGTTAAATTAAAATGCATTACTTGACTTCTATTCATTCGTTTTTATTTCTTCTATGCTTGACTTATCTGGCTACAGTCAACATCAGGACGAAAGGGGTTAAAGGTCAAAGCTGGCTGTTAGCATGGCTCAGTTCGCTCCTGCTGCTTTACATTATAACTACACTATTTGCATCAAAAAGCATCTTTCTCTATTGACAGCCATTCAAAAGTAACTGTACGTTTTCTAACTAAAACGTTTCTGCAAGAAACATAAGTCATAAATATTTTACAGTATATGTTTTATACTGCAGCACCAAGTTTGCAATGTTCATGATATTTTGTGCTTTACTTTGAAAGCTCACCAATAATCATTATACAATTAGTGTTAATCACAGTAGGAGTATCTGTAAATATTTTAGTTGACTAATTATGCAGTATGCAAATATTAAGACAACAGTGCATTAGTCTCTTCAGTTCTATATATTCTGTATTTAGCAGAGTCAGAAAAAAACAGAAGTTCACAGAATTAACTTTACTAATTAATAGGGATGCACCGATACGATACTGGTATCGGTATCGGGCCCGATACTGAGCTCATGTACTCGTACTCGTTAAAATGCCCCGATACCAAACGCCGATACCACACAGCATGTGATAAGTGCCCTATTCAGACAAAGAAACACTGAAAACAGAACAACAGACAGCGGAATGGAGTTAAGTATGTCTACTACGAAGTATATGTATGCAATGAATATAACGTTAAACATTCAGTATTAACGCCTGTATAGCTGATGTGCGCGAGCTGATAAACAAAGCACGCTGAGTGGATTGAGCGCGCGGTGGCACAGATGCGCGAGCTTGTCGAGTGAATATACCTTTCTCACAGACATCACTGGAAAGTTTGTAGTTCGGTCGGATATGTCAAAAACAAGTAAGTAAAACAATGCACAAGTTACTTAACGGTAGGGAGAGAGAGAGCGAGAGAGAGAGAGAAAAAGAGAGCGAGAGAGAGAACGATATAGCGCACTATTCTGTTGTGGGAATCTTTGATGTTCACTAATTAGCACGCCATCATTTGTATTTAAAACTAATCGTAAAAATAGACCATTTATAGGCATTCCCTATAAACTAATTTTTTTCAACCTTAGGCATAACACTTTATGCGAAAGTGAAACTAGCAGCCGTGTGAAAGGCGCTAGGCTGTACCTGTACTTGTCACCCGCTCATTCTGTTCTGCATCAGTACAAATACGTGCACGCGTTGCGCGTGTTTTGCTTGCTTGAGTGTTTCTGCATTATATGAGTGGCTTTGGAATATAAATCGCAGCACGTTTCAGATGAAAAAACGCGACTTCTATTTCTGAAAATATCACAGTTAGGAGATTTATAGCGAGTGGTTCCCTGCATTATTACAGCAAAGCTCGTGATTACAGTACTGAGCCGCTGCAATGGAGCAGCTCTAATGCTATTAAATTAAAGATGATGTACCATAGAGAAAAAAATGAACAGTGAAATTAACAAAAACTTGTAAAATACATTTTAATGCTCATTAAGTGTGAAAAATAACCGAAGGATATACAGTCAAACCAAAATTTATTCAGAGACCAGATATATTTTTTTTATATTTTTTTACTAGTGGGTGCAGGACACTATAGTTAATTTATGTAAGTGAGGATAGCAAAATAAAGTAAACTGTGACAAATCATACCAAAAATTCTTCATACAGTGGACTACCAGTAAAACTGATAAAAATTTGGGACCAAAAATTATTCAGACCGAGTCTGGGAAAAAAAAATGAAGTTGAGGTTTTCATGAAGCTGTGTGACAGCATGCCCAGGAGACTACAGGCTGTCCTAATAATTTTTTTTGGTTGTGCTTGTACATCTATTTACAACCTTTCTAGCAAATGTTATCTAAACATTATCAGTTCTTCGTCATATTTTATTACCATTTTCTAAACTATAGCGAATAAACTGTGATAATGTGAGAAATGTTGAAGGTGTCTGAATAAATTTAGGTTTGACTGTATCTATTTGATAAATGAAGTTAACCAACTAACATTATGCATACTATTTTGGTTTCTGTACCCAATTTTTAAATTTTTTTTCAAATGTAATAAAAATATTGGTATCGGTACTCGTATCGCAAGTACAAAAATAAAAGTATCGGTATCGGGCAAGCACTGGAAAAAGTGGTATCGGTGCATCACTACTACTTAGCAAATGAACTGATGGCTTGAGAGAGGCAATTAGAGTTTTGTGTAATATGTTATTTAACAATATTCAAAACTGGATTAAGTCACTGTACACAAACCTCCATGTCTCTACACCTTTTAGCTGTGACTTTCCATGCCATTTCCCGTTTGCGAAAGAGCCAATTAAAAAAAAAAACTGAATTTCTGTCCTCTAATATATATAATGTAATCAAGTGTATATATATATATATATATATATATATCGTATATATATAATAATTTTTATTCTACAATAATTTATGGACAATGGGACAACTGATGTTTAGTAAATGATGACATTTAAATTCCACAGCTTTTCAATTCAAACTGAATCTTGAAGAGCACTGTGGGACACTTTTTGCAGCAACGTACCGCAAATAATGCATGAATAGGTTAAATCTGAATTCATTTCTGAGAGAGACGACCACATCCTGAAGGGACTGACAGATTAGTTGCACTTCACAACTCCCAACAAGAAATTTTCTTGGAGTTTTGTAAAAAATAAAAAAAAAACAGTTCATAACCACTGGATTCTGTAATAAATATTTTAACATGTGATATCGAGACAGACTCTTCTTTTAAAGTGTTACATTATGTGAAATGTTCGCAGTTGGCAAATGTCTAGATATTGTCGGGAAGACTAAAACACACACACTTCGCTGCCTCTGCAGTGCTGTAGTGTCACTCTTTACTAATGGAAAGCACACCAGGCAAATGAGATCATGACTTCCTGCAAATGAGGTGTGCAGTGGAGAACAGCAGTCTGCTTTAAAGAGCACCGCACAAACAACACACACACATACTGTCAATACATACCACTGCACGCGTACACACACCATTTTCAGGCAGACGGGGCTGTAGGGTCTTCAGTAAGAGTAAACAATGCTTTTAATTAAAGTTTCAGCATGAGTGGCCCCACTAGTCTTCCCTGACCACCACACCTTGTGCTTTTCATTTCTGTCTGTTTATGTCAGCCCTGATATGTATTTGTTTGTTTATTTATTTTTCTTATCATATAAAAGACACAGTTCAGTGCTGCTGCTGAAATGCAGTACAGATGTGGCTTGTGACCAGATGAACCAACGAGAGAGTACACACACACACATGCACACACAGCGGAAGAAGAAACAGCTGCTGAAACTGCCTCTGTGATGAGGATTTGATTTAATATCCAAATCACCAATCCTTAATTACGTCTTATCTCACGATCGCTGAGCACACTGTGATGACTAAGAGAAACAACAAAATAAGGGGTTGATTTGGAGTTTCGCTGTCTTACATAGTAGATTCGCTATTTGTAGCAGCGCTTTTAGTTTCTTAGAAGAGCGATGGTAGTGATGCTAGTTTAAAAATCAGCTTTTCAGTATCAAAGATATTTTAGCATGGAAGCATTGACAAATGCTGTGTTATATTTTAAATGAATATTTCTGAAAGTAGCGACATCTTTTCTTCCCTATTGTGATGTACATCTGAACGAAACAGATTATTGAAAAAGAAAGAAAATGTAGACGCTTGGTTCAATCCAGTGGTTGTTGATTGGATGGAGGAAGATCTAAGAGCTTTAAAGGGATAGTTCACCAAAAATGTCTATTCTGACATTAGTCGTGTAGTTCCAAACCTGTAAGACCTTTGCTCATCTTCAGAACACAAATGAAGATATTTTTGATGAAATTCAAGCGCTTTCTGACCCTACATAGACAGCAACACCACTACCAGGTTCAAGGCCCAGAAAGGTAGTAAGGACATCAGGGCCTTTCGCACAGCTTTAGTTCCAGAACTAAATGTACAGTACTAAAGTACTGGGACGATTTTGCGTGAACTATTTCCCCGTACCATTTAAAGGGTTGCATTCGCACCGACAGTGTGTACTAAGAAGTGACGTAAGCCGGTCGACAGCGACGTCATTTGTGCGCGGCGTTCAACAACAGAAACAAAGAAGAACAACATTAACAACAGGAGGATAGAGGATGCTGTGATCGCAGCTGTTTTTGTTGTGTCTTGCGGGTTTCACAATAATGGACATGGAAAGTCGACGTATATGTAAAGCGATTGAAAGAACGGAAAGGAGGACTAAGAATCTCCAATGACAACTGGCAGTGCTACATTTGCTACAAGTGCCTGCACTTCAGCGTCCGTCCATCTTTCGCTGTTCTCCATACTTGCGAAATAAGTTGACACAATGTTTACAGTATGTTTACACGGCGTTTTAAATCATGGCGGGTGAGGGTGTTTTCGCACGCGTTTGGCCAATCAATGTCTACTTACGTCACGATTAGTACCAGTTGTGCTGGTTAGACCCTGCTCCAGAGTAGGAGCTAATTTGGTTCTCGAAAAAGGCAGTCCGGTACTAAAATCGCACCCAGTTCCGGCGGTGCGAAAATGCCAAAAAGTGGGTAGTTCCACAATTAGTTCTGGTACTATGAAAATGTTCCCGCGGTGCGAAAGGCCCTATAGACTCAAAATAGGCCTGTACATTGACATCAGTGGTTCAACCGTAATGTTATAAAGCTACAGGAACACTTTTTGTGCACAAAGAAAACAAAAATAACGACAACAACATTCCACGATTTCTTGTATTCCTGGTCAGTCTCAGCCGCGCATTCACGAGAGTACCACAACGCTTTTGGGTTCTACGTACTCTCGTGAAGTTGCACAAGAGTTTTTTTTGCACACGAAATATTTCCGTATCTCATAAAATTACGGTTTGAACACGATGTCCAGACTCTATTTTAATGATGACTATGCAGGGTCAGAAAGCTCTCGGATTTAATAAAAAATATCTTAATTTATGTTCCGAAGACGAACAAAGGTCTTACGGATTTGGAACTGGGAGAGAAACAAGCTATTAGCTATTTACAGTAGAATGAAAACATTTTTTTTTATATCACCACACTTATTTTTTTCACACTTTAGCCCACTTACACAGTAAAAATTGTCTCTTGCATTACAAAGTTTGAAAACCTCTAAGCACAGAGAACAGAAGCAGTGCTGGATACAGAGAATATTTAACTGGCAATATCAAACTGAAATCAAACCTGCAGATCCGGTTGTTTGCCAGCGATGAAGAAGATCTTATTTGAATTAATTTGAACACCTACATGTGAAGCTTGTGAATGATTCTATACAGCAGGTTATGACATTCTCCAACCAAATGACAACTTTTTCAAAACAATACATGAAAACAATAATGTACTTTATTTCTGTATGAGTAGTTAGTAGTGTATCTAGCTAAATCTTTGAGTAGCTTCCTCAACACAGCCTCATAAAACACAACCTACATTTTATTGACAATGTGTCATCATTGCCTACATAATTGCACTTTCAGGAATATAAACTCATAAAGGCTAATGACTCATTCTCTCACTACACTGTTTACCTGTAATATTGTGGGCTCTAGTGATAGCTTAGTCACGACCAAATTACAAAAGGTGCAAATTATTACATAATTTATCAGAAAACGACAGCATACAATGGTCTATTACCAAAGAAGCAAAATAAACACAACCTAATTTGCTCTAAACCAGAATCACTTCCTGGCAACAGCATTACAGCCACATGTTATTGAATGTACATTTAGGATTTGAAGATTTTATTTAGGGATTGCGTTATTCTATGCATGATGATGACTTCAAATATGACTGTGTAAGAAAATAGGAGTAGCAAATATTATTTTATGGTTATAATCCTAACATTGTACACATAAGGATTATTAGTTCAGTTTTAATGTGTGCACTGTAAAAAAAATCTCTGTCAGTCTGGAAGTTCATAATATTATTAGCTCAGCAGTCTCTAATTTTTCAAACCAGGTGCATATCAGTCATTTTTAATGCATTTTTAATATAAAAAAGTCCTGTCAGCCGTTTTGTCACTGTGTGAAAGTCGTGCTAGCAGAAATGTGAAAACTGAACCGCATGTGTAACAAAGAACAAATACATCATCTAAGAGTTTTCAAAGCAGCCGAATGAATAAATGGCAGATGGGCATTTATTCGGCTGCTGGTTGTCAAAGAATATAATGCAGATTCACACCAGCCTCACATAGAAAGAAAGAGAGGGTGAAATGAACAGACATTAAAGAAACAGATATACGGTTGGAGATAAATCTGAAGTAGGAGAGCGAGAGAAGCTAGATGAGTTGTCGAGTGGGTGGCTGTGGTCAATTACACGCTCAACATACTAAAACAAAATGGCTCCATCTGAGCAGTGTTACAGCAGACAGTGCCCAGGTAGGCTTAAGATCTTTAATGAACGACTCTTCTTGCACGGATATGAAGAGAAGAACCTCACAAGTGCACGTAAACACAGAAGACTTCTGGGACTGAACCGACAGAGAAAATGAAGTGTCTGTGGGTCAAAAGACAGTTTGAGATCAACTGTACCTGTGTATGTTTATGTCCTTGGGTTAGTAGCATTAGTGATGCAGTTTAGAGAACATGAAATCCTTGATCCTTGGTTTTCAGGGCTGAGTTGACATTAACTTTAAGCAGCCTACACAGGTAAACAAATCCATACTACAGTATAAATAAGTAAAAGTTACACCAGTGCTCACCAAACATCTACCTGTTCCTAGGAAACTTCCAGTCAAATAAATGCTCAGCTACTTCTAATTAAACTACTAATATAATTAGTCATGTTATTAGAAAGATTTAGTGTGTAAATCAAAACACATTTTAAAATAACATGTTTTTCATCTAAATATCTGCCAATGTGAATAATCGTTAAATATTAATTAATACATTGAATACATTCAATGTCTACAGTATGTAGGATTTTCATTTGTACTGTAGAATTTGTCCTTCACTTTTAGCATTTTTATGTTGTATTTTTCCCATTTCAAAATAATGCTTTGATCTTTTGACATCACAAAAAAATTTATCTTCATAGTCTTTTTGACCACATGGTTAAAACCAAGGTAAGTTTCTCTTACAGTCTATCTCAGTATTTATTATGCTCAGACTTGTATTAGCCTCATCTAAATAAATAAATAAACAAACAAACAAAAAAAAAATCAAACTTGTTTTTTTTACAGCATTTATTGGCCCAAAATATAAAAATATTTACTATGAAAATGAAGATTGAGTGGATCATTTTCAGTCACTCTGTCCTTCAACCACATCATGTTCAATGTTTGTAACAATGATAAAAAAAAACATTATTGTTTTGAATCTGTTCATTTAAATGAACCATCCAAACAGATTCAAGTGAATAAATCACTCTACTTTGAAAAAAGGGTAATTTACTGTTGGAGAGATATAGAAAACTCAATGGGCTTGAATGGACTGAGTGCATTTGTGCAAGAGAGTGGCAGGAAAAAGTGAAAAGCTATTTTCTCTTTGACAGTACTTTCACGTGAAACAGCCCCAGCAGCTGGTGTAATGTCTGCTTTATCGCTACAGTCTCTGACACTTTGGTCGTTTTGACCTGCGGCGTGTTGCTGCCGGCAGGTTTCTGACACTCTGGACAGGCTACATCCTGACGATAGGTCACAGAACATCACTGAGATTGAGTTTTTATTTTTAGGGATGTCGAAAGCCTTGCTTCATGAACTCGCACACAACAACACCTTCATGTCTGAGGTTAAAAGAGAAGAGGTCGCCAGAGCAGACACATAAGGTGTTTAGCTCATGAGAACACAGGTTCGGATCTGGCCTGCGCTTGCATGTCACAATCCCGTCTACTCTCTATTTATAAAAAAAGCGAATGTTTTTGCCACATCCCCCAATGCAGAGTCAACTGAGAAATCTACCTCCTATAAATGCTTCTTAAAATGTTCCAATAACAACAGAATCATCTTTTTCCTTTGCAAATTGTCATATTTGTTATAAACAGCCCAGGTGATAGTGTCAGATGAGCTTTCTGTCATTAAAACTTCAAGACACATTGTAATTGTGTTCCTCGTATTTTCCGATTAAAGGTTCAATGCCAAGAAATAATCAATATAGGCTATATGGCTGGCTTGAAGCTGTACATTTATGTAGAACATACTGTTAAAATGATGGAGCTGTCATGCATGTGACATGCTAACGTCTTAGCTGACAGGCCCTCAGTGCCATATTTATGGTAGAAAAGCATATATAGCTCATGCTTTGTGACCCAGTGTGCTGTTCACGCAAGCATAACATTCCGCATCACGTAATTCTCACTTCAGAACCTTCAAGGTTAACACTATTTTCTGCACTTTTCTTTGGAAAGAAAGAAAGAAAGAAAGAAAGAAAGAAAGAAAGAAAAAAAAAAAGGAAACGAAGGGAAAAATAAGGAAAGAAAGAAAGAAAGAAAGAAAGAAAGAAAGAAAGAAAGAAAGAAAGAGCCATTTCAACTTTACTTTGGATGGATGAGTAGAAATGCATGAGGAAAATTCGGCTTGATCTTATCAAATAATTAACTCGAATAGGTTTGGTGCTCTAATACACACAACATCCATTTGACAGGTTGTTCTGGCTAATATCTTGCTCTATCAAAGAGGTGAGTTGCTGTCGCTTCTGGCATAATGAAATATTAAACATAATACATTTTATACAACTGCACACACTTTCTGATTGCATTGTGCAGAATGAAAGTACCAAAAAGTTCCATTCACCACTTATTCATTTAAAAACTTGCTTAGAAAGCTAGGTAGCTAGCAATAAATGCTCACATCAACAAATCATTCATGTAGCTAGCTATTACATTCAATTTAACTAACTATATCAGTTAGGTAGTTAGCTATAAATATTCACCTTCACTTCTTATTCAGGCAGTTGGCTGCAAATGTTTACTGGTAGCTAGTGATAAACATTCACTTTAACTAATCATTCAGGTAACAAACTACAAATTTTGATTTTAACTAATTTGTCAGGTAACTAACTATACATGTTGACTTTAAGTAACTCACCATTCAGGCCGCTAGCTACAGTATGCTGTAAACATTCAATGTAACGAAGCAATTTTTCAGGTAGCTACTAATTAAATGTTCTCTTATTCAGGTAATTAGATATAAATGTTTACTTTAACTTATTCAGGTAGATAGCAATAACCACTCGCTTTAACTTTGACTATTCAGGTAGATAGTGGATTTAAATGGGTCCTATTATGCTTTTTCACTTTTTCAACTTTAGTTAGTCTGTAATGTTGCTGTTTGAGCATAAAAGGATTTGCGAAGCTACAAAGCTCAAAGTCCAATTCAAAAGGAGATATTTTATTTAACAGAAACTTTTCAAAAACTACAACGAACGACTCGTTTGGACTACAACGCATATTTTCCGGGATTTGTGATATCACAAATAGCGACGAATGGGATGAGACCTGGTTGAGCGGCACTAGAGAAGCAATAAGTGTTCCCATTCAGTCAGTCACGTTCAACGTTACGTCAGTGACTGACGAATTGGGATCTCGCCCGAGAGCCCAATCACCTTCGAGTGTTAACTAAACAAGCAAATGACAGTTGGCGTGCGTGTTTCGCAACGCGCACCCCGCCCCGCAGCGCGGGTAGAAAAGGAGAACGTGTGCACATCAGCTTTTCGCTTTGGAGCCGAGCCTTCTAAGGACGAATCTCCACAAGTGTTTGGAAGAAACAGCTGGCGTTGGTGCTACGGCGCGTCAGCGGGGGTTGCCATCCAGTGCTGCTAGAACCTCGGCGTGCTGCAGCTTCCATTCTGTGGTCTCGCCGTGACCTCCCCTGGGCGCTTTAGCGCTCTCACTAAAAGAGTGTTTTTTTTTTCCATTTCTAAAAGAGCAAATTCTAAAGGAGCTCCACGAGCGACGGGCGTCTTTTTTAAGATGGCTTCCCGCTCGTGCGTTTCTGGAGGCGGTCGTTTCCTGCCTTCATAGACGGTCATGGCACGGCCTCTCGTGCTGGGCTTACAGCAAAAACGGGGCGAAGCCAGCGATCATGGATGAGTCATGTTCTCAGTGCGGGAACATGACCATCGCAACATTGCGGTCCAGATACCTCCTCATTAAACGGGGGAGTATCCCCCTTGCCATGCCCCGCTCTAGCTCCTCTGGTCCTCGGAGGGCTACTTCGGTTCACGGTCATGGAGACCTGAGGGTTACGGTGAGAGCATCCCCGTCGAGTACGTCTCCGCAGTCCTCTCATTCCTCAAGCATGGCGCACAACCTGGGGTTTCCGGACGAGTGTGCTGTGTCCTCGGACAGGGCGGGGTCCAGCATCTTGTGCGGGGCACAGGCAGAGGACAGGATGTCGGTCGCTGCATCGGAGGGCGAGCTAGGCTCTGGAGATGAGGATTCCGGGTTCCATTCTTCCCGGAAGTGCATGAGGAGGTTACAAAGTCGTGGAAGGCACCTTTTTCTGCCCGAAACAGACTTGGTGCCTCCTCCGTCCTCACCACCCTCGACGGGGGGGCGGCCCAAGGGTATGTGGACATCCCTCCGGTCGAGCGCTATTGCCATGCAGCTCTGCCCGCAAAGCGCCGCCGCCTGGAGAGGTAGTCCACGCCTTCCGTCCAGGGCCTGTAAGTTCTCGTCCGCTCTGACGGCTAAGGCTTACAGTGCCGCTGGACAGGCCGCTTCCGCCCTGCACGCCATGGCCCTCCTGCAAGTCCACCAGGCCAAGGCGTTGAAGCAGTTGCACGAGGGTGGTGCTGACTCAGGTGTGCTGCAGGAACTGCGCACCGCGACGGACCTCGCGCTTAGGGCGACGAAAGTCACGGCGCAGGCCCTGGGTCAGACGATGTCCACATTGGTGGTCCAGGAGCGCCACCTATGGGATATGAGGGAGACCGACAAGCATTGCATCCTGGACTCCCCGATCTCCCAGGCCGGCCTATTCGGCGAAGCGGTGGAGGGCTTTGCCCAACAGTTCTCCACCGCACAGAAGCAGACGGAGGCGTTCCGACACATCCTGCCCCGGCGGTCTGCTGCTGTCCGCACCCCACCGCCGGCTGCAGCCCTTCTGTCTGTTCGTTGCCGAGGGCGCCCTCCTGCGGCCTCCACCTCCGCTCCGGCGCGGCCACAACAGCAGCCTTCACAACGGCCGCAGCGTGGAGCTGGCCGCAGGAAACCGGCGCAGCCCGCCTCCGCCCCTGCCAAGCCCGTGAAGCGCCAAAGCAGACGGCGTCCCTGAGACGGGCGACCCGGAGCCCTTGGATCCTGCTCTTCAGGAGATGGTGACGCACCACTCCTTCCCCCGGAGGAGGGCCGGGTGGAGAATCTTATGTTCCCTTTTGTTTTTGTTCCGCCACTGGCTACTCAGCCAGTGGTACCCAAAACTTCATTAAAAGAGCAGTTTCCTTTGCCTCCGGGTCCCAAGAGGGTGAGGACGGCGGTGCACGAGACCCAGTCTCCACTCAGCCGGCCCCCTCTCCCTTCGCTAGTGGGCAGCAGGGTTCAGTTCAAGGACGCTACGCCTCCTCACGAGCCCCCTGCCCAGCAGTGGAGCCAGGTAAGTCGCGCGCTGCGCACTCAGACCCCACCCTGGGACGCGCGGCCTCCCGGGTCGGGTCCCTGTGTTCCACTTCGCTGCCCCACTGCGGGTACGTCGGTGGTCTCCCTAATCCCGCTAGTTCGGTCACTGGGGGCCTGGTTAACGCTCCCCAGGCCGTCTCGCTGGCTCACGAGAACCATCAGACTCGGCTACGCGATTCAGTTCGCCCGGCGCCCTCCCAAGTTCAGGGGCATTCGGTTCACCTCTGTGCCGGACAAGGATGCTCCTGTCTTGCGTGCAGAGATCGCGGTCCTGCTAGCGAAGGACGCGATACAGCCGGTCGACCCTCCAGCCGAGATGAGGTCGGGCTTCTACAGCCCATACTTCATCGTACCCAAGAAAGGCGGTGGGTTACGACCGATCCTGGACCTGCGCGTACTGAACCGGGCCCTTCACAAGCTCCCGTTCAGGATGTTGACGCAGAAACGCATCTTTCAATGCGTCCGTCCTTTCGATTAGTTCGCAGCGATCGACCTCAAGGACGAGTTTTTTCATGTCTCGATTCTCCCTCGACACAGACCGTTTCTCCGCTTTGCGTTCGAAGGGCGAGAATATCAGTACAAGGTCCTCCCCTTCGGGCTATCCTGTCGCCTCGTGTCTTCACCAAGGTCGTGGAGGCAGCCCTCGTTCCATTGAGGGAAGCGGGCATTCGCGTTCTCAACTACCCCGACGACTGGCTCATACTGGCCCAGTCCCGAGCGCAGTTGTGCGAACACAGGAATATGGTGCTCAGTCACCTCAGGCAGATTGGGGCTTCGGGTCAACTGGAAAAAGAGCAAACTCTCTCCGGTGCAGAGGATCTCTTTTCTCGGCATGGGGCTGGACTCGGTCAACCTCTCAGCACATCTCTCACAAGAGCGTGCACAGTCGATGCTGAACCGCCTGGGGTCCTTCCAGTGCAAGACGACGGTTCCACTGAAACAATTTCAGAGGATCCTGGGGCATATGGCATCCGCAGCCGCTGTCACGCCGCTAGGGTTGCATCATATGAGACCGCTTCAGCATTGGCTCCACGACCGGGTCCCGAGATGGGCATGACACGGCACTTACCGGGTTTCTGTTACAACGTTCTGCCGTCAGACCCTCAGCCCATGGACAGATCTTGCCTTTCTTCTGACAGGGGTGTCCCTTGGGCAAGTATCTAGGCATGTTGTTGTGTCAACAGATGCTTTTGCCAGGGGCTGGGGTGCCATGTGCAGGGGGAATGCAGCTGCGGGGCTCTGGTCGGGCCCCCGATACAGTGGCATCTCAACTGCCTCGAGTTGCAAGCAGTATGGCTGGCTCTGCGCCGCTTCAAATCGCTGCTACACAACAAGCACATACTGGTCCGGACGGACAACACTGCGACCGCTGCATACATCAACCACCAGGGCGGTCTACGCTCCCGTAGCATGTCGCAACTCGCCCGCCATCTCCTCCTCTGGAGGCAGAAGCATCTGAGGTCACTTCGCGCCGTTCACATCCCAGGCGAGCTCAACTGTGCAGCCGACGAGCTCTCACGTCAGCCAGCCCTTCCGGGAGAATGGCGACTCCAACCCCGAGACAGTCCAGCTGATTTGGAAACGCTTTGGGGACTCTCAGGTAGCCCTGTTTGCCTCTCCGGACACGTCCCACTGCCAGCAGTTTTACTCCCTGTCCGAGGGTACCCTCAGCACGGATGCGCTGGTACACAGCTGGCCTCGGGGCCTACGCGAATATGCGTTTCCCCAGTGAGCCTTCTCGCACAGACACTTTGCAAGGTCAGGGAGGACGAGGAGCATGTCCTCTTGGTGGCGCCATACTGGCCCTGTCGGACTTGGTTCCCCGAACTGATGTTCCTCGCGACAGTCCCTCCTTGGCGAATTTCTCTGAGGAGGGATCTCCTTTCTCAGGGAGGGGGCACCCTCTGGCACCCGCGTCCAGCCTTGTGGAATCTCCACTTATGGTCCCAGGACGGGATGCGGAGGTTCTAGGTGGTCTACCTCCAGCGGTAGTAAACACCATCGCTTCAGCTAGAGCCCCGTCTACCAGACACGCTTACAGGCTGAAGTGGAACCTGTTCGTCGGTTGGTGCTCTTCCCGCCTGGAAGACCCCCGTAGATGCACGATCGCAGTCGTGCTTTCTTTCCTGCAAGATGGGTTGGAGAGAAGGCTGTCTCCCTCCACACTTAAGGTGTATGTTGCCGCCATTGCCACACATCACAATGCAGTAGACGGTAAGTCTCTAGGGAAGCACGACCTGATCATCAGGTTCTCGAGGGGCAAGGAGGATGAATCCTCCGCGCTCTCACCTGTTACCCTCTTGGGATCTCACCTCGGTCCTGACGGCCCTGAAGGAGAAGCCCTTCGAGCCTCTGCAGTCAGTAGATCTTAAGTTTCTGTCATTAAAGACAGCGCTCCTCACCGCTTTGGCCTCGGTCAAGAGGGTAGGGGACCTGCAGGCATTCTCGGTCGACGATTCGTGCCTAGAATTCGGGACGGTAACTCTCACGTTGTCCTGAGACCCCGGCCCGGATATGTGCCCAAAGTTCCCACCACGCCTTTCAGGGATCAGGTGGTGAACTTGCAAGCGCTGCCCCGGGAGGAGGCAGACCCAGCCATCGCTCTGCTCTGTCCCGTTCGCGCTCTGCGCATTTACGTGGACCGTACGCGGAGCTTCAGGACCTCAGACCAGCTCTTTGTCTGCTTTGGAGGCCAGCAGAAGGGAAAGGCTGTCTCCAAACAAAGACTTGCCAACTGGTTAGTGGAGGCTATAGTCTTAACTTACCAGGCCCAACGGTTACCATGCCCACTCGGAGTGAGAGCTCACTCTACGAGAGGAGTGGCATCTTCTTGGGCATTGGCGCGGGGCGCCTCGATAGCAGACATCTGTAGAGCTGCCGGCTGGGCGACGCCTAACACGTTTGCGAGATTCTATAATCTCCGTGTAGAGCCCGTGTCCTCTCGTGTACTCGCCTCAGGTAGGCAGTAACACCGGACCTGCTCGGTGTCGATCACGCTTGCTGCGCCATTCCCCTCTACGGACCGGATACGTGCGCTCTTGTGCTCCTCATTCAGTTCCCCATGGCGAACCCTGGTGGAGTTCCTCCCGCACCCTCGGCGGTCAGGCGTGGCGGAGCGCCAGACGCCAGGCTCAGCACTCGTGTGCATGCCCAATGTCAGCACTTGTGCTGGGCTAGGTGCCCGTGTGTAGTGATTCCCCCTTCGGGTGATCCCACATGTGTATTCTCCACGGTACGGCTCCCCTCTCGGTGAGCCCGTGTCTTTCCCTGGCAGTCGTTCACTGCCATCTCTGCAGTGTAGTGATCTCACCCCAGGTGGGTTGAGTCTACCGCAGAGACTTCCATATGTAGTACTGCCCTGGGCCAGTCCATATGTGTAATTCCACATGATACCTCCTATGTGAGGGATGTGGCTTCAGTAGCATCCCAACTGGGTACGCTTTCCCAGTGTTATCCAATGCACCACTGTATGGAACAGCAGTGACGGACACCTCTGCCTAGCCGCTGTCCTATCTTCCGCCCCAGCTGGTGTGGGGGGACTTGCCGGCTTCCGCAGGGCACTGGAGGGGGTCAGCAATAGTGGCGTTTTCCATACGGATCCCATCGTCCGTAATGTGGAACGTGACTGACTGAAAGGGAAAGTCTAGGTTACTTGTGTAACCCTCGTTCACTGAAGGAGGGAACGGAGACGTTACGTTCCGTCGCCACAGTTGCTGTACCACCGCTGTACGGCCGGGGCACGTAGTCTCGGCTCCTCAGCGAAAAAAAATGATGTGCGTTTGCACGCGCTCTCCTTTTATACCCGCGCTGCGGGGCGGGGTGCGCGTGGCGAAACACGCACGCCAACTGTCATTGGCTTGTTTAGTTAACACTCGAAGGTGATTGGGCTCTCGGGCGAGATCCCAATTTGTCAGTCACTGACGTAACGTCTCCGTTCCCTCCTTCAGGGAACGAGGGTTACACAAGTAACCTAGATATCACTATGTCGGAGAACGCGAGCTTTCCCAAGGCAGATGAACTTAGAGTGGTTACAGTCATCCGGGTTTAAATCGTGCTCAAATTGAATTGATATTGACGCAATATTTACACTGAACCTCGCAGGTGGCTATGGTAAGGGGCATGACATTTCCCGACCAGGCGCCAAGTGCTGCCAATCACAGCACATACTGGCCCAGCTAACCAATCACAGCACATTTCGTATTTCAGAAGGCGGGCCTTCATTTGATACAGGAACTATTCGAGCCGTTCATGCCAGACTGGGGAGAGAGGTGCTGTAATAATGTAAAATATGTGAAAAATTATGTGTTTTTCGAACAACCTAGTATGAGAGCCTGTTCTAGTACACCCCCAAAACTAAATCAAGACGTTGTAAAAGAGCATAGGACCCCTTTAACTAACTTGGTTAACAGTATTCTCTGAAACTGTCCTGGAATAACAACTAGGTGACCTGAAAGAGAAAAATGACCACAGAAGTGCCCCTTGCACCTACACTATTCCAGAGCACAATGAGATAAAAAAGAAAAATCCTTGCCTGCTTAAGCGGTGGTGCAGAGTATGTGTCGGGTTTAACCATACAATGCTTGGAGAATTCTGTGACACAATGAGAATGCAACATGTTGTGGAAAGGACGTTTTAACTGAAATGATCTAATCAGGTCTGAATTTCTGCAAAGTGCCTCAGCTGGAATACATTTAAGAGTTTGCGAAATGGAAAACGATGTCTCTTCATCTCTCCTCTTTTCGAATAAAGCCACAGATACCACCCAGTCAAATTTAGCTCGCACAGAAGACAGACAGTTTGGATCTCAGTATTAAAGAAATCGTTTGGGCTGATTTCTATTTTAAGACTCTGCAAAAATAGCATTTGCTAAAATAGCACATCAAGTATTCTGGTCATGCCGCAAACTCTCGCCAAGGTTAAAAGCCATGCAAAAAACTCCTGACCAAGACTAGGACCTGGGAAGCCAGAACCAGTTCAGAAACACATTTATCATCTTGAGTGGTCTATAGGCCAAGGGTTAAGAATAAAAACGGCAGGAAAGAGGTTAACAGTCAAGATGAAAGTATTAATAATTTAGACCCTGGCAAAGCACTTTCTGAGCTATTCAAAGACTGTAATGTGTTAAAAAGGGCTCTCTTGATACACTACAGATATGATTGACTCTCAGCTTTAAAAAAAAACTTTGCTATCAGTCCTTTGATTAGGCATTTAAAGAAATCAGTTACAGAGCTATGTACCTTCCCCTCTGGTCTGAGTCAGTAGACATTATATATCAGCAATGGAAGTGTCTGTTCTTTGCAGAACTGGCCTGAGCTGACACAGATCTTTTCAATTATAACATATAAGCCTCCTTGTTCTCATATTTAATTCATATCTATATCAGCTCTTGAATTCTGCCATTGAGCAGCTGTTGGGATGCATGCTGAGCGATCACAGGACCACCTGCAAATGGGTGTCGGAATTACGACAAGTATCGACAAGCTACTGAAGTGTACTTTGTCAGACTTGATTGATGTAAACATAGTGTGCGCTCAATCATAATAGAAGGGTTCACTCTTTGCGCGCACGTATGCGTGCAAAGTGCTTTACTCTTTTCCTTAGCATATAAATGAGCCACCTGTGCCACAGCAAATAAATAACAGGAATATTATGCAGCGCTGTCTTACCTGAATAGCACGTGTCATCAAGTGGAGAAAGCATGAAAAACAGAAAGAAGAGATAAGCACCTGTCAGTTAAAATCACAATGCTTTTTTTCACAGATATTTAAAGTTTGCAGCACTTGACATGAGCTGTATGGAGAAGTTAAAAGTCATTGTCAAAAAAGGCAGGCCAGAATTTCACAATTAAACTCTGTAATAATTTTTCCAGGAACAAATGCATGTGCCTTTCATGTATATTCAGACTCTATTATAAGGCCTACTGTGCATAAACCATCCAAATCTAACACCTAAAAAGGAGATGTCTTCCTGATGAGACTACTCCGCTTTACTTCATTTACTTTTGAAAATTCCTGAGAATCACCCCCTGTTAACACTCCATCAGACTCATAATCACAGGGGGTTGTACTATTTTATCAGGGTGATTCATCAAATGATCCCATCATTCATACTCCAGCTGGGACGTACCATTTCTGATCATGATCATGACAGATTAAAGACAAAAGACAAAAAAAGAGGACAAAAACAGTAAAATCTTATAGTTCCAGATTGTAGTAAGTTGTTTTAATAATGTCACTTTAATTGTTCAAACTCAGTAATGGATGACTGTTTCAAGTTAATTAATGCATGTTTCCAGAAGAGTGAATTTTGTCAGTTTACTTTAAAATAACATTGAATGGGTTTGTTTATACAGTACACCTAGTCTGATTTCATCATGAAATAATGTACCATTATGTGTATATTATTACCTTTATGCAATTCAGGTAATACTGTAAAAGTTTAGTATTGAACCTGAGTGTTTCTAGTCTTTCATCAGTACTGGGACACAAGCCACTCATTAAAAAAAGCCCATATTTTGATACTCTCCTTTAATACTGTTTTGGATATAAATGGATATTACTTGTCTTTACCTGTAGTACAGTCATTCGCAATTTGAACACACCATAAAAAGCTGCTTTGTCACTGACAAACAAGAGAAGGCTTCTGCTAGTTTTTCTCCCCCTACATTGCATTGTAGGTAAATTGTGCTATATCTTATAAAATATCCCGCCACTACTTCACTGTGAGAATTCACTGCAAACGATTCAGTGCACGAGTGAACTGTCCTAATGAATCAAACTGAACAGCAAACAATTTCAGATCATTTTCCAAACTTATTTCACTGATGAAAGTGGCTAATTCACGAATCTGGCATAGCTAAATTTGATTCAAGACAGCTGATATAAAATACACACTGATTGCTAAAATATCAGAGAAAATGTTTCTCATGTCGTTATTCAGTAATCTTCAAAGTCTGGATAAAAATATAGGGTTTTTCTCCATTATTTGATCACCATTTGATGAATAATTGTTGTTCAATAAAAAAATATACACAAACATCTCTCTGAAATGAAATTCAGTTTAACACCAGCTTTCCAAAGGTAATAATAGCTTGCTGTTAAGTTCTACAGGCATTTAGCACTGAGTTTTGAGTAAAAATCTATAATGAGCCTAATTTGCATAGAAAGGAGGCGTGTCTGCATTGGCAATGAATTAATTTAAATACAGAGTTGCACTATTGTAGCACATTTAGCACTCTGTTTATCTGGACTGTGGGTGGTTGGTGAATAAGATGTAGGTTTTTGCATTGAAATATCACACACAACTGTTTAGCGAACAAAGTAGCGTACAAAGTAGCGTTCAACTTCCATTCGAGTCTCCTCTCTCTCATATGGCTGTCTTTCAGTCCCTTCCTCCTGTTTTGGGACTCTGATAAGGAAGGCCAAGCTATTCAATTTATATTTTTTTCCTCTCTCTTTGGCATTATCAGCCTATTCTATCAGGAGTCTTTAGAGATGTCTCCACAGTCCCTTTCCCTCCCTCTCTGTCAATCTAATCTCAACGGCTCCAGCTGACGACAGGCGGGAACACACAGCCACTCACACACTCCATCAGAGACTATGGCTGCAGGTTTTGAGGCTCTATGATATGATCTAGGCTGTCAAGATACTGTTGAGATCTCGCTCTCCCTCTTTTCCTCCACCTCTCTCTATCTTTTCTCCTTCCACATGCACACACACTCAAAGAATCATAAATACAGACACATAAAATGACACCTGTTCTTTTATCTGTGAAAAGCAAGCCACTCCTACTAAATGACTCCTGTGTTGCGAACCACTAAAATAGCACTCAAATCACAAGAGCCCTATGGAGCGTGGACTTCACGTCTACAAATCCCCCATAGCAGGTTGTCGGATCTAAAATAATACAGTGAGAGCATGTGACTGGGTCATGAACCGCATCCTGCTGGCATGTGGGTGAAGTGGTCATGTTGGGCAGTCCGCAATTGGCATTACTTGATCAAATACCAGCATGGTCCGCAGCAGGTGGCCGGGGGGGTGGGTGGTAACCAAAGGGCATCACTGGCATGAGGGATTATGTAGGGGGCCGCGTCCGTACAACAGGTGGCGAGTTAAGGCAGGGTGCGGGAAGAATACCATGGACAGGTTTTCCGGAGTGTCGATGCCATTAGGAGCCCCAGATAGACTCAACTCCCACAACCAGTGGACAGCTAGCACGATGGTGCCAACAGCCTGGAGTCGCCAGGGAAGACAGCCCACGGATTCAACACAATGTTTTTAGTCCAACCCTAGATAATTGACGGAATAATGACCAGGAAATGGAGATGCAACCGACCGACGGACACCATGTGTGTGAATATTGCTGTGGCCCACTGCAATATTCACTCCCAAACTCAAAAAACCCCTGATCTATCATAACTAACGTATCGCAAGTAGTATGATTGTAAAGAGTGACAGATACTAACTGAGATGAAGTGGTATGGTATTATGTGTGGTGTGTGGGTGGCAGACAAAAAATTCATAGCATAGCTGGGTGAGGAGAGGAAGACTTGAATTTCATAGATAGAATAAAAGACAGATAGAACAAATTATAAAATAATAGCTGGAACAATAAACAGACAGAGAAACAATGATAAACTGAACAGATTGTAGATAGATCAACAGACTAGATAGATAAACAGACAGACAGATACAAAAATAGATAGATAGATGTGACTGATACTTCATAGAACAATAGATGTACAGAATGACACAGAAGTAAACAGACAGACGGACATAGATGATAGAAAGAAAGAACTGCAGAAAGATAGATAGATAGATAGATAGATAGATAGATAGATAGATAGATAGATAGATAAATAGAACGATAGATAGATAGATTCCTGGAAATTAAGTCTCGTGAAGTTTTAAACTTTAATGTCACTTTATTCATGTCCTCGTCTCTCCTGTCATTCAGAGATGCAGCACGACTGTCACACTGCTGAGTTTTAAATTCAGTTCCTGCTGTGAGTGAACGTTCACGCCGGCGTCCCTGGTTCTGGACACTCAAAGGACGAGTAGGGGACTTCAGACTCCATGTTCTGCTCATTCACTCACAAAAGAATTGGAGAGATGTAAAACTAAAAAAGAGAGAGACAAGACTCTGCTCCTGTCCTGGATGATTCATGAAGAACCTGGACACGACAGATAAACTAAACAAGGAGCGATAAGGTACTCATCTCTTCCCTTTTTGACAGGCCTAAAATTCTTTCCTCTCTTCTCCCCTGCTGTTCTCTACCTTGTCCTCTGGTTTGCGGAGCTGCCGCCGACCCCCACGGACAGACAGTTCGGCACACTGCCATACCCTGGGGGAGGATGAAATGAGTTTTAAGAGGAAAAAAGAGAGGAAAAAGGAATGACCAGAGAGTCTGGTGAGGAGTAATATTCAACATGGCCTGGCAGTAGTCGTCTAAATGCTAATCCACTATCAGGTACACAGTTGCTCATAGTCCTGCGGCTCTAAAACAGCTCTATCAGTGTGTGCCAGGAAATTACAACAGCTTAATTTAATTAAGACACAGGGTTTTTCCCCAAACCTGGGGGAAAGGGGGGGGACTGCCGAGTGGACACGACAGTTAGCACTAGCATTGTACAGCGGAGACCGTGACCTTTCAGCACTTTGAAGCATAGACAGTGGACATCATTCCCGAAGGCAGGAATGTCACAAACGTCTTGACCCATGAAAATCTCCTGAAGCTGTTTTCCATCATCCATTAATTCTCATTATAATTTGATGACATCCATCGGGACATAGACTTTACATGTCTGGACTCAGATGTGCCTATGGGCTATACTGAAAAACACATTAAAAGCAATAGTTCATCCAAAACTTTAAATTCCTCCATCATTTACTCACTCTCGTGTTGTTCCAAACCGGTGTAACTTTTTCTTCTGTGGAAATGAAAGACATTCCAATGATTCCATGTCGTTTCAAACCTGTTTAACTTACTTTCTTTTGCGGAAAAAAAACAAAAACAAAAAAAAACAAACAAAGATGTTTCAAATGTTCCATGTCACCCCATGTCATTCCAAATCTGTTTAACTTTTTTTCCCTGTGAAAAACAGACAATACAGTACTTTGAAAAATGTTTGTTTTTGTCCACACAATGAAAGTCAATAGCGTCCAAAACATTTTTCATTTTTGACTGGACAGCCCCTTTAATACATATAAATTGAATTTCACATGTATGTTTGGAGTCTAAGATCAATTGCATGACAAACCCAAAACACGCATTTGCATGACTCATTTGAATACTCAACTAAATTAACTGACCTCTTCAACAGCATATTCAAGCGATTTCACAGGAAATTCAATATAGCATGTCAGAAGGGTTTTCATAGGCCATCTGTGCACAGAACAGCTGGCTTTACAGTGAAAAGAACTTCCTGATCCTGATGCAAGCAATATATTTCTTGCTCTGCAGGTAAATTACCATGTAATTGCTTGATGTTCTACCAAACATGGTACAAAAAGCAAAACAACCACTTCAATTCCATTTTAGTGATGGCACTCGCATCATTATTGTGTGCCGCATATACAGGGTTACACTACCCTAACGAAAAATAAGTTTATTCAAGTGTGCTATTGGTATACTTCTTTTAAACATAAAAATAGGAAAGTATACTTTCAGTCTACTTTTTATGTACTTCTCAGAAATGTGCTTTATGTACTTCTCAGAAATATACTAAAAATGACATTTAAGTATACTTGAATATACTTAGAAAAAGTCTATATTTATTTGAGCTATAGCCTACTTGTGCTCTGAGCAGTGTTGGGAGTAACGCGTTACAAAAGTATGTTACAGTAGTATATTACTTTTTGCTGTAACGCAGTAGTGTAAGGCATTACTAATCAATTTTCAGTAATATTTTACTCTGTACATGTTCAGTAATGCTTGCATTACAGCACACTTTTAGCCCAAAATGTAATAGTTCGAAGAAAAAAAAACAGCAAGACTGCGAGACATTAATGAATCAAAAATGCCGCAAATAAGTTATATTTCCTGTTCGTGGTCAGTCAATAGCCGCGCGTGGTGTCAATTTTTTTTAATAAAGACTAAACGACAGCTTCTGATATATTTGTTTAGCGATTTATTTCATTCATCTCGCTGGTGGAACTTTGTATTGTGTGACGTAGTCCAGTGAAGGTGTGTTTGGGGCGGGTTTTACAGGACAGCGGAAACGCGGCATGATTTCGGCCTCTGTGCTCGAGGTCCGAGGCTATTAGCCCTGCCCGGCTCGCTGTAAGCCCCGACTCGCACTGGCCAGTGGAAAAGTGGCTAATGGGTGAAGATGGCAGAAGACTGTACATTCGTGAGATGGACGAATGCACATCTTGTCATGGCATTAGAGTTAGTTTACATATAGTCCTGTTGTGTCTAATATTAATAGACCCAAGCTATTCACAGATATTGCGAGATAATCACTTTACCTCTACCATACTTGTAACAGACTTGGATCGTTTGTGATTCAGGTTGTCATCCTTTCTTGCATTGTCTTGATCCTTCACTTTTCCAATTATAAGCTATATTGTTAGTGGCCTGGATAGCCCACAGTCATTATGATACACCATATCACCCTTTACTGGATGTAAAATGCTCTGCAGTACATTTTGTCATTTTAGAATGTTAAGTTCTACTTCTGTAGTTATTTTGGTGAAAGTAAATCAAAAGTAATACAGGAGTCATGTAACGCATTACAATTATGAGACAGTAATATTGTAAGGTAAGGAATTACTTATAAATACCGTACTGTCTTACAGTTGGAGTAACTTGCACCAACACTGTCGTCCAGAATGTTTTTTCATTGTTAATAAGGGTAGGGGGCGCTATTACCATCTTCTGTACAGAATTTTCAAAACTGGAAACAGCGAAGAAGAAACCGAAAAACAACAGATCTTTCCACATAGTCTAACATGACTCACCGACATAACAACCGCACAATTGTGTAACTTGTGAATACAGTTGACACATGAGGGTAATATGATTGTAAAGAATTTGGACATCTACTTTTTGATTATCGTTCTGAATCCAATTCCTAGTCTTTTTTCAGCTTTTTGTTAAAATGTTTGTTTTTATTTATTTGTTTATTTTATGAACTACCCATCAAATGTTTATTAAAACAAGACTGCATGAAGCTAGAATACAGCTTACCTGTCTTTCATTGATGTTTTTGTATGTTCAGATATTCCATATTACCAAAATAATACACAATTCTTACAGGGACCATAGTATATACTAAGTATGATTAGTTCACTTTAAAGGGTTCATATGATGCGATTTGAAGTTTTCCTTTCTCTTCGGAGTGTTACAAACTCTTGGTGCATAAAGAAAATCTGTACATTTGCAAAGACTACCGTCCTCAAAATCCAAAGAGATATTCTTTATAAATTTAAGAGTCAACCACACCTACCTAAAGCGTCTCTTTCTAACACGCCCCCACATATCTACAACACTATGTGGCGATATTTGCATAATGCGCCCAAATGTTAACGCAAAGAAAGAAGGCGTGGTTTCAGTAACCGCAGTTAGTGTTGATGCAGCCATGTCAGGGAGACGCAGTGTTTCAGTGCGAAAGCAAAACACTTTATTTGGCCTTCCGAAAGTAGATGCATTTGGGAATTTTTAAGATTACTTACAACAGAACAGCAATTCATTTTATGGACGACCGTTTCGTGAATTTAGGAGAGGAGGTAATTCTGACTTTGTTATGACAATCTGGTGCTTCTGAATCAGAGACTGTAAGTGTTTTATTATTTGCTATTGACTGTTCAAATGGGAGTTTTGCGCATCGTGTGTGTGTGTGTGTTGTGCACGCAGCCGCTTGTGTGGTGAGAAGAGAGCGATAGAGAGATAGAGAGAGAGCTAGAGAGAGAGAGAAGGGTCACATTCACAGTGATTCATCTGTCTACCCTCACTACCGCTTTGTGCTGTTTTAACCGTGGCTTGTGTACTGCAAACACCTACCAGCTTCATCACTGTGTCTGTCACACGACTCTGTTCCACCTTTCGGGCTCTGTCTTTACATTTATTTTTGAAAGATGAAGCTGCGGTTATTATTTGGGGGGGGTTTTTTAAAAAAAAAAGGGGCGTTACCATTTCCAACTATTGCTTGCGTGTTCCGGCCATCACAATGCACTGGTCATCTGGCCATCCGAGAGACTGCCTTGTCGAAGGAGGGACCTTTGTAGAAACGAAGCGTTTGAGAGAGGCTGGGCATAGAGGACCTACAATAATGTAAATAGTGTGTTTTTTGAACATTAAAGCATTTCAACATTTTTTGTTACACCAAATACACAAAATAATTTTTTTAAAAATCATCATATGACCCCTTTAAAGAACTTACGGGTATACTTGCAGTATAAAACTTTCTAAACTATTAGTTTACTGAGACTATACTTCAAAGTGTACTAAAAATGCTACTACAAGTTTTTAATTAGTAAACTATCAGTATACCTATCAGTTCACTTTTAGTATAGTTGCAGTACAAACTAAAAACATTGATGTAAACTAGTTGTGTACTCAAAGTTTACTACTGTTATACTTACAGTATACTTAAAAGTATACTTTTATACACTAGAAAGTGGGCCAATTTAGTCCCAAAGAGTACTGAAATAGTACACTTACAAGTATACTACTAGTACACTGCTATTTGTATACTTACTACATAAAGTATACTAAAAATATAAACATTTTTTTTTTTTGTTTTTTAAATATATACTTGAACTTTACTTAATAAAATAAACTTAAAGTATACTTTCCTTTCTGTTCAGTAAGGGTAGGAAGAAAATCTCTTGGAAAACCCGATGTTGGTACCCAAAAATTTACGGCACTCAGGGGCGGAGTCTTTAAATAGAAAATGCTATAGGGGAGCTCTTCAACTAATTAATATTTTTTGTTAATTGAAATTAGCTAAATAAAAATAAAGATTACATTAAAAATTGAAATGTTGAAATAAAATAAGTTAAAGTATTTAAAATTACTAAAACCAAAAAACATTAAAGTTAAATAGACTTTAAAAAAAATAAATGATTACTGACACAACCCTTCAAAACATTAATAAATATTTCTAATACGATCAATGTATTAAATACACGGATATATCGTCAAACTGATTAGGATCATAAGGATAATATATTAACACTTACAGTCTTTTATTAATTTGCTCAATACTGATTTAGTGCAAATTGCCTAAAGACGCCTAAAAGCCCGACAATAAAAAGCTGCTCTTTTCTCTGGCATATACAACAGATTACGTATTTACCACCACACCAAGGATATGGCCCTTCCATTCTCCTGCTCTCTTCCAAATTCTCGGTCTCTCTTCCTCCCTCTCAGTCTTTTCTCTGTTTGCAAATGACAATGTGTTTGCATCACTTTCAGCTCATCTTTTACAATAGAAAGACTGCACAAACAGATCCCAATAACACAGCATGTCAGCATTCTCTAAGATTTTCTTCTGTCAAATCATGAGCTAGTCACCTGGTGGGGCCATCAAAGTGATCTCACTATGCCTTACTACTTTAAATTTAAACCCCAGTAACATTTCAATTTACCTACATTTTCTAATAAAGAGGCTACTAATTTTAGTTTGGAATGAGCCAAGGAGTACCATCACCTTCCTGCAGCTCGCTTCAAAGGTGCAAAAATGGCATTTGGAATCCATCCAAAACCAAACTCTGCTTCTGTCCCTTGTTATCTTCTGTATAATGCACAGGTATTCCCAGAATGACAATTGTAAAGTCATCTGCTCTTTTTAGTACAAACTGAAGTGCTCTTGCATTTTTTACCATCTGCACCAGTAATTCCCCCTGCTCAGTGTATGTGTTTGATTTCGGTGACAAGACGGTTATTTTGAAGTTTGTTTGCATGGGTTTGCGTTCCACCCACCCTTACTCTCACCCTTCTCCCCGGTGAGAGTAAAACCCGCTGAGGGAAAACGTCATGTGTTTTTTGAAGTGTGATGTCTCGGAGCCTGAAGAGAAGTTTAGGAGTTCTCCTCTGATTTCAAAAGGAGTTGTGAATACTCATCTGAATAATTATACCCACTCTCTGCTTTCTTTTGTCAGTCCAAACACTTTCCCTGCGTACATTAACGGCAGCTCCGCACCAGTCCTGCCCTAGATATTAGCGTCTTCCCAAAAATAAAAAAGTACAGAATGCTGAAAAGTAAAAAAGAAAACCACCGTGAACTGTCCACTAATGGATATAAGATATACATTGGCAGGTTGTATATATATACATACATCCATAACTGCCACTTTCTTTACTATACTTGTGCAAATGGAAAAAGGTCTAGTCTATTAGCCCTTATATTTACGAAGAGATTGTCAGTTTAGTGCACAATACACATCAGACGGTCAGCAAATGGACTGTGAACGTGCCGTCTGAGTCTAGCGTGAGACTGAAGCAAATCCCATCATGAAGAGCTTCACTTAAACCAATTCAAATACATAATTAAATGTAAGCAAGAGCCCATAGGCAAAACTGCACAGTTCAGTGGGGTTAAAATGAGTTAAGGCCCTTTTTCTGAGATTTGCGTAATATTACATCAGCACAATCTAGCTGATGATGATGAGAAAGAATAAAAAGCATGAATGGAGATGAGAGAGAGAGCACTTTGTCTCATTTTGGACTCTTACCAGAGCATATGCGCAAGTGCTAATCCAAATGTGTGTGTGTGTGTGTGTGTGGCTGTGTGGCTGTCTTTCCAGCTGTAACACAAAGGTATTTGCATCACACTGGCAGCCGTGTGAATGGTTGCATCGCAGTGTTACTGTGCACAAACACAAGAAAAATTGGCGCAGAGGGCAAAAAAATCACACCCCCATCCACACTTCCTCGCATTCGCTCCAAGAGTTCAATGAGTAATTATTGCACTTTTATCCAAATGTGAGTAAAAATCAGTTGTTCTGACTATGTGGTGCAGTGCTGCAGTTTACACCAGTACAGTTACACCAGTAGAGATAATTAGTGCTGTTTAGCGTGCAGCTCTTTAACTGCGAGACACTCATGCTCAAAGATTCATGTTTTGAAGTCAAGAGTTTTGTTTCAAATAAAGTCAGCTCAAGACTGAAAAAAGGGTGAGTGATAAAAAAAAAAAGCGAGAAGACCGAAAACATTATTGGACTTAAAGAAAACAAATTCTCAATATCAAAAAACAATACATGAAAAAAAGACAAAATTTTCCAGATGTAATCTTAAAATTACCTATGGAAAAACAGTAAACAAACACTGTATATGTATATGAAGACCACACACATACTTGCATTCATGAATGCATTCATGTCACATTCAAAAATGATTTCCAAAACAAAAGCAATCTCTTGGAAGGCAAGCACTGGAAAAGACACAGAGCATCATAGTTCTGCGGTGACAAGGCTTTCTCGCATCTGAGCGCTCTGTGCACATATAAATCAGAAAACACAATAAGTGCATGCAGTAGTAACCATATGGAACTGAATGGGTGATGAGGTCATTCAAGAGTGATGGCTTGCACAGAATTACTAATGATGATGTGTCTGGAGAGCATAACAACATATATTCAGTATATATAATTACATATTAACCTCCAGAAAAACCATAATCTTAGCATCTGATCAAGTTTTAAATAAACAAAAAAGGGGCCCCCCCCCTTTTTTTGAAAAATTTTTTGTTTTTTTTTGTTTTAAGTATTTACCAGGTGGATCAAGAGGGTACATTATGAGTCAAAAACAGGCTCTATAATTAAGAGAAAAACAAACAAATTTAAATTTGTCTGTTCTTGGCAAGTGTCATGAGAGGTTTTACAGGGTGTTCAGCTCCTGGAGTGCGTGTGTGGCAGGGTGTTTTGTCTTACAGAAAGATTTTGGAGAGGATGTGAAGTGAAGTAAAGTGACATGTGGTGACCCATACTCGGAATTAGTGCTCTGCATTTATCCCATCCAAAGTGCACACACACAGCAGTGAACAGCATAACACACACCCAGAGCAATGGGCAGCCATTTTTTGCTGCGGCGCCCGGGGAGCTGTTGGGGGTTCAGTGCCTTGCTCAAGGGCACCTCAGTCGTGGTATTGAAGATGGGAGAGAGCGCTGTACATTCACTCCCCCCACCTACAATACCTGCCGGTATGAGACTCAAACCCGCAACCTTTGGGTTACGAGTCCGACTCTCTAACCATTAGGCCACGACTTCCCCTGTGTTGCCATACTTTTCAATTTACTTTCGAGATTAAAGCGTAAGACAAAACACCCTGCCACACACGCACTCCAGGAGCTGAACACCCTGTAAAACCTCTCAAAGATCCGCTGCATGACACTTGCCAAGAACAGGATTACTGAACAGGATCTCAGCATCTCTGCAGTTCCTGGGACCGAAGCTGCCACCATAGTTTTGAAGACTTACATCCTTTACCATTAGGCTCAGATGGATCCACTGGGCCATAAAGGGCAATGACAATAAAAACCTGTCTCGTCTCTTCAGCTGCTTCATAGCTGCTGACATTGACTACCTTCCCCCAGCCTTCACTTCCCCTCGCTCGAGAAAAACACCACACACCATTCTGATTCCACTATGAACAACTCTTTGAGAATACAAATAGAAATCACAGTGGGTGTAGGACTCCTCTCATAAATTAAATCCATACAGCCTACACATCTGGATTCCCAGATGACCAATGACAAGAATTTGTTTGAGATTTAAGTCTTGCTGAAAAGAAAAAGGGAATATTTTGTAGATAATAAAGGACATATTTTTTCAGATAGATAGATAGAAGAATAGAATGACAGACATATGTAGATGGATAGAACAATAGACAGACAAATAGATATACAGACAGATATACAAATAGAATGACACATATCAACAGAAAGGTAGTCAGAGATGAACAGATAGAGAGCAGCGAAAGCCATTATTTGCTTTATTTATCTGTCAGTTTTATTCATTAGCTATTAAAATCATCCTTGAAAAATACCAGTTAATTTTCAATTAATGAGCCAAGTTTCAGTTCACTCTGGTGCCAGCTGAATCTGAAATTACATTGACCCACGCTTAATTGATTTCGTACAAAGCCATTAGACTTTGGATTAGAAGTGCTCTGATGAGAACGGCTCTGCTCTTCCCAAGAGAGGACTGATCATGGCTTTGGTGTAAACATAAGCACTACACAAAAACTCAAAAGAAATCAAAGTGAGCCACTTCATGCTTCCTTTAGGATCTGTGTTTTATTTTCATTTTCATTTGTTTTTTTATATCTTAAGAACTGAAAATGAATAAAAGCGGATAGAGTGCATATCTATTGCAAGAGAAAACTTTCTCCAGCACCTGTGGCAGAGCTTTATATTGAGCTAATAGTGAGTCTTCTTGTTTCTCATTACTTATGTAACACACAAAAACACATTGGGTACCAACGGTCCGCAGCCAGCACAATTCCCATCTCTAAAGCTGAGTAATGTTAGTAAATGGCTAATTATGTAAGGCTTTGTTTTGACCACTGCTCTCAAGAGCTCAGTTTCCACTTAGTTTTGAAGGGCATCTAGTTTTAAAGCCCATTTGTCTGATTGCAGCATTGGGACATTCAAGCCAATTACTGTACCACACAGCCCAAGAAACCCCCCAATTCGGTGCTTAGCTCTCTGCTGCTCATTTTATGTTCCCCCAGACAGGGCCGAGAAGCTGCAAATAAGGTAACATACAAGATTCATGTTAATTAGCAAGTCCTGAGGCTCCGGGCTAAATTAATAAAGTAGATGCAGCCGATTAAGTGATTAGGTGAAATGAACTTTTGTCATCAGGTTTATCTATATTTTTCATTTCAAGCTCCGAGGAGTCGTGAGTATAATTGAATTTATATACTGAATTTAATACTAAGACATGGCCAGCTTTGTAAATAATATTTAATTATATATTCCTTAATATTTCATCTCATCGCGGTGAGCCCCGCACTTCTGTTTTTAATAAAACACACGTCTCCTCTAGGCTCCATACACTGACAGACAGCGAGTGAAACAAACAACATTTCAGGTCTGTAAATATTTTATAAAGCCACCGGTGTAATATAGCGCAAAAGCTCATTTGTTTCGGGACTTACGTTTATGCATGCATGAGATTTTCGCTACACGTCTTTTTTCCTACAAATCATCTCTCTCTCCTAATGAGAGCTGGGAATCCTCCAAGCATATAATGCAATAACCACAAAGTATGAGACCGTGAGACTTTGGGCTACAGCCAGAACATGCAACATATAGACAAATTTAGCAGCACAGCGCACCCTGCATCATGTGATTTGTTCTGGAAGAGATCTGTTTGGATCATATGATTTAAGCAGCTGTGTCACTACTATTCTCTAGTTAGATGCAGATGTTGGTGGTCAGCAGGGCTACAGCTGAATGCAAACACACCATCTAAACCTCTGTGAACATTACACATTCCATGAGGATCTATGTGACAACTTGTTGGAGCTGATAATGAGGTGCAGAAAAAATTAGCAACATTAATTGCAGATGAATGCGTCCTTTTACGTCTGCTGCTGATAGCATGTAGAAATGTTGTTTGTCAGACTTACAGGAATTAAAACATTTTTTTTTTACTAAAGATGCACAATACTCGTACCATTTATCGGTCAATATTTAATCGTACATGATCAACAGATGAATAGACAGAGAGATAGACTGAAAGAAAAGTAAAATGTTTTAATACCTTCAAGTCTGACATAAACAATTTTAGTTTAAACAAAACAATTTATTTAAACAAAATAGTATATTTTTAATAGTGGCCATTTATCACTTATTTGAATTGAAACATTTTACAAAGGATGCACAATATATTTGTACCATTTTATCAGACAGTATTTAACATTTAATCGTGCATGGATAGATGGATGAGTGGATGCATAGATGGATAAAGAAAATTAGTAATATGTTTAATTTCTGCAAGTCTTAAAATGAAATGTTCCATTTTAAAACGAAATATCCAAGAATGTTAATATAAGTGCATCCTTAATTTTTACATTTCAAAAATCAAAAAAATGTAAAAAAAAAAAAAGAAAGAAAAAAGAAAGTCCAATACATTTGATTGTTGTCTCTGCAAACAATCTCCAAGTCTCTCGAGGCACCTCATAATCACTACTTCTTCTCAAATAACAAACTTTTTCAACTCAAATGAATATTTCATGTCCATTTACTCATTTATTTCCTAGGTAACAGAATAATTAGTTGGATAACGTACAGTCAGCCATTATCTTTTAACACAGAATCTTTTAAGTGTATACAAATGAGCAGCATGCCCTTCCCTACATGCAGAGGGAACGTTTGCCAGAGCTTTTACCAGGAAATGGCTTTTTTTCCCACTGAAATCTCTCTCTACACTACTGTAGCCAACTTTTGACCTTTTCTTTCTGTCAGTTCGGTGTGCTCTTGTGTCTTTTGATGAAGATGTCACAGAGCCACGGCCTCTGAGAGACCGAGGGCTTGATCTGGTGCTTTGTAAGTCACTGCAAACATTGAGGGTGAAATCTGTCTGTTCATGTTTATGCTAATGTTGAGAGCTAAGAGAGGTCAGGCCTTTCGAAACATCTAATCTAGACGTTACCCAGAAGGAGTGATAATAATAAATGCCAGCCTATTGATTTCTCATGGTTCAAAGCATACAAGTGAATTTGAACCATCAGAGGTCAACAGAATACACTCTTTTGACTCTGACCTTTGTTTTTGAGTTTTTGAATCTTATCATTGGAGAAAAATAAGCTGGCACTAGCAGAACTACATTGTAAAAAAAAAATCGGTGAAATTTACGGTAAAATACCGGCAGCTGTGGTTGCCAACACTTCACCGTAAAAAATATGGTAGCAACATTTTAGGTTTTTACAGACTTAACTTAAGTTCACAATAAAATACAGCATTTCATTAACTCATGTAATGTTAATAAACCAACATATTAAAGTGTTAATATCTGTTTTGAACCATTGTAATGCACTGATAACCACCAAAAACGGGTTACATTATGAACTAAGGCTCATCACAAACAGCTTTTCTACGAGCTGAGGAGGGCAATACTTATATATAGAAGGTGCACAGTGTCATTCACACTAACACTAAACTCCATCATGGTGACACACATGATACTGGAATAATGCAATAAACATTCATTTAACAACATTAGATGTAAGATTAAACCCTAATGTACACAACTGATAAGAAAAAACTAAGAAGAAACATGTTATTTCAACAAAAAAACATCAAATATGAAGTGTCATGCAGGGAATTCTGGGATTGTGAATTTAGGTTTTTTCACTGTAAATTATACAATGACTTTTTCTTTTTCACTTCCAAAAATCGTATTTTTAACAGTATTTTACTGTAAAATTACATTAAATGTATTTGCATTTATTCACCGAACATAGTATGGAAACTTACTGTTAACCAGTTAACAGGTTTTTACTGTAGCATTTTTACAGTCTTTTACTGTTAAAATCACAATCATTTTTTTTACAGTGTAGCTTATGCAGTAACGATATGGCTTAAAAGGGAAGAAAAATATGATTTTATTCTGAATGACAGTCTTACTGCAGAAAACAAAACATTGGGTTTCTGAAGAACAGGCAGTTCCAAGCTGTCGATGAGTCTCTATCTAACCTACAGACACAATGCGTCACCTCAGTGTGTGTGTCTGACACCCAGTGTCTGACAGCAGTCACACTAAATTCAATCACATTACAAGCTACAGTCTCACATTGGACCAAGCAAATGCTCCAAACCAAATGTTCTCTGACTCCATATTAAATTTCAGGATGACTCATTCTGGAGAGCCTATATGAATGCTAAATGCTAAAAGCTTTTAACTCGGCAGTACTAGCTTATGATTTTCAAACTAAAAAAATTATTAGACCAGTGGCTCTCAAATTTCGTTTGCTCCATGTGTATAAAAAACAATTAAGACATAATTATTTGCAATTTATTTAAACTGTTTCATAGAAATTTTCTCCCAGGACCATCAGAGGGCATTAATATTGCTGCCCTCTAATGGTCCTGGAAGAAAACACGCAATATATAAACAAAGCAATATTTCACAGTTTAATTTGTATTGCATTAAATCTGTGCAGACTATTAAAACAGATCTGATTTCTTCTAAATTATGTTTGTTTGTTTGTTTGTTTGTTTGTTTGTTTTTTTAAGACATATTGTATAAAAGGGGATGAAATACCAGGTTGAATGTTTTAAGGAGCTTTAAAAAAAAAAAGAGAGAAAAGAAACATAGTGTGAGTGCCCAGCCTGTTACTGTAGCAAACTGCACACGACACATGAAACTGATCTAATGCGGAGTTCACACTGCACGATTTTAGTCCGATTTTTCACTCGCTGACAGGTTTTGCGAAATCGCAGACAAATGCCCGAAATCAGAGGCAAATCGGTGCTCGTTCACGCGAGTGACAATCACGCAGTGTGAATTATCAAAGACGCGATCTGAGGGAATCGCCGACACGTCGCCAACGCCCGCAAAATATTTGGCATGCTAAATATCTGGAGTTGTCTGAGATTCACAATCACGCTGTGTGCAATGATTTCTGACTGAAAACTACATTGGCGATGACCTACAGTCAATGAGAGACCAAGATACAGGGCAGAGGGAAGTTCGGGGAGGAGTTATAGACCAGAATATCAGTATTTTAATAGATATATGAACAATTATATAATACAGAAACAAGCACAAACATTTGCTTGACCAGCCACAACATCAGCATAACAGTTACTGCAAAATTTACCTCCAACTCACTTCAAAATCATGCAGTGTGAACTCAGCATAACTGACCTGTGTATTCTTAAACGTGTATTTTGTGAATGCATTACATTACTTTTGCTTACATTCAATGGAAACATATAGAATCTCACCAGAATTTCCAAAGCCCCTTCTGGGGCTGATTATAAAGTTAGACAAAGAAATGCTGAGTGGGCTGAATCCAAAGCTAATGCCTGTGGACACACATGCACACAGTACACACTTACTCATATTTAAACGCTCCCCTCCTGGCGTTCCAGGCTCTTCCTGCGCAGGGAAGCTGTTTCTCTTTTATTCAGCATAACCACTCTTCAGAAATGCAATGAATAAATGACATGCATCTTCTCTCATTTTTACCCATACTCCTTTTATCTTTGCCTGCTCATTTTTTTTTTAAATCTACCAATATCTATCTATCTACTGTATCTCCGTTTGTCTGTTTTTCAAACTACAAATCTCTGTCTGTCAGTCTGTCTCTCTGTCTATCAATATACCCAGTGTTGGGGAGTAACTAGTTACATGTAACGGAATTACGTAATTTAATTACAAAATAAAAGTAATTGTAATCAGTTACAGTTACTGAGAAAAAATGTGTAATTAAATTACAGTTACTTATGAAAATGTTAAGGATTACAAAGGGGGTTACATCTGCTTTTTTTCCACACACACTCCCACACACAGATTTAATTGATTTCTTTACCAAACTACATTGACTGCTCTAAAATATGAGACAACAATGTTTCAGGAGTTTAGGACACATGCTTATTCGATAACTCTTTTATATCCTATATGGGTTTATGCATAGCTATGCTTCATTTTTTTTTAAAGATTAACTGTTTTTTTCCAAGGCATTGTTAGATTCCAGTGTTTACTGTTATAGCTTTGTAAAGATTTGATTCCAAAAACAGTATCATAGCTAATAAAATATTTATTGTTATGATTTTAAATGTATTTAACCTCAGAATGATCTCAAAGTAAGTCTGATTTTGTGGTGGCTGTGCTTCAAAGGGGACATTGATCTTCCACAATTTGGTATGATTCTTTAGGGTCTTCATTGAATTTCTGTAACATACTTTGGTTAAAATTCTTCAGTGGGCGTGTAAAACAACACCCTTTTTACCTTGCTCTATTCACAGTGACTCATTTTGGGGCATGTCCCTTTAAATGCTAATGAGCTCTGCTCACTCGCCCCTTTCTTTCATGGAAGAGCAAAGGCGATTTGCAATAATCATAAAATACAAAGTGCCAGACTTACTTCTTCTGGAGGTGCAGCTGTATCACGAACACGGGGTACTGATCTATCCTTGAATTTTTACTTTTTAACAAAACCTGTCTTGAATTGTCCCTCGTTCAGAAAGCAGTCTGCAGTAAAAATTATTATGCGCAGACATAAACCGAATTTAGGTATATTCGTGGCGGCATCTACCATTAAAAACAAAACTCACTGCCTGCGTCCTCATTCGGTTGTGGGTGGGCCTGAGCAAATATGACATCATACTGCTCAGAAAATAAAAACAGATTGATAATTGAGATTGTTTGGGATTTTGGGGGATTAAAAAAAAGGAGTGAATGGATTTTTATCATTGTAGGGTGGTTGTGTCCACACACTGCTAAGATACATATATATGCAAACACCATGTAAAAGTGAATTTTGCATCCAATGTCTACTTTAAAATTGAAATAATATAATCTTAATTCAAGTAATGAAGGATTTCGAAAGTCTGACAGTAATCAGTTGAATACTACTGTAAGGTTAACCCTACCTGCTTTAAATGTTTCAAAATAATAAACAGTTGAAAACATTAGAAATTTAGAAAAGTAATCAAATGTAATCAGTTACATTACTTTAATAAAGTAATTGAAAAATGTCGCTACTTATTACATTTTAAGTAGGGTGACTTGTAATCTGTAACCTAATACATTTCCAAAGTAACCTTCCCAACACTGAATATACCATATCTCTGTCCGTCTATAAGTTAATCTACTGTTTTTATGTCTGTCTGTCTATCTATAAAAATACTTGTATCTCTGTCTGTCTGTCTATGTATCAAACTACTGAATCTCTTTCTTTCTGTCTGTCTGTCTGTCTGTCTGCCCGTCTATCTGTCTATCTGGATATCTCTAGAACTCTTGCTTCTTTGTTCTCTGTTTCCTGGGGATTTATAAAAAGGAATGCATTTATAAAATATGCCTTTTTCTTCATTTAGAATGAATTTCTCACAATCTAAAACTAATTCTTCTCATTTGTGTCTTTAGGGGGCTCAGCTTTCAGATGTGTAGGCTGCACAGATTCATTTGTCAGCTTTTAGACGCTCTGCGGGGATTCTCACCTGCCAGACTGAGGCCAAACGCAAAACAAACTACCATTACATTTGCAGAGAAAATGGAAGAATTGGCCCTGTAAAAGGTCCACAAGAGGTCACCTGAGACATGCACAGACCATTTCTAAAACAACTGAACCAACAGGGTGCAGTTTTGTAGTGATAAAACCAACGCTGCACATTGCTGGCCACACACAAATTCCTAGAGGGCAACCGTATCTGCAAAAAACTGCATATTTGAGGTAGTGTTGACTACAGAATCACCCACAACATTATCAGCAATGTACCGCTCGCATCATTACCCATGCAGACTGCAGACAAACTGCCATTCGGACCGTGTATCATCAAGGTGACGCAGACTTCACAGGCTTGGCAGGTGTTTGCAGGTGAAGACATGAACAGCGGGCGCCTGTTTTGCAGGCCAGATGGCATTGCTTAGTTAACCCTCCTCTGCTAGGCAACCCATCAAAAGGTGAAAGAGAGAGAGAGAAGGTAAGAGCGAGAGAAAGAGAGAAAATGTCCAGTGCCAAAGCTTCATTAGAGGCCAACCAGACGACTCAAGTGGCTGCAGATGTGTTTACATGAAGGCTGGAACTGTTTGTGGTGGTAATTTTTCTCAGAAATCAGGGTGCATTCAAGGTCAATGGGGGCTTGTGGGTGATCTGAGATCGGCTTTACATATACAAATTGGCTATGCAATGGTAATGCACAGTGATAATATATTTTCAAAAGTTATCTTCGCAATAATATTTTACTGATTTAAACTGTCCTTTTATTCTGGCTTCTAATCATCTATTAACACTATTTAATGTTAAAATTTAGCTCACAAGCAACTGGTCTGTTAACATGTTACACTGGTGAAAGTGTTATACTTCCCTCTCATGTAAGGATGCTAAGACTCAAAAAAGAAAAATGCAAAAACTCCTTGCTACAGGCAAAATCATGCAACTCCACTTCCTACTCTGGTACGAGCGAGAGAAAAGTGAAACTAGGGTCTGTTTATGAGTAACAGTCTGGTCTGCTATGTGATGTGATGCCAGTAACTGATGCAATTTGGGTTACAGGATAAATGAATGGTTAGTATGGCAGCATAAGGAGATGGGAGAGAGAGAATGGTGAAATTAAAAGTAAAAAAGACAGAAAGAACGAGTGAGAGAGAGAGAGAGAGAGAGAGAGAGAGAGAGAGAGGTCTGCCTGAAGCGCTCTGTAATTGCAATGGTTTGCAATGAATAAGGCCATTACTGTTAATGTCTTTAGGGATAGTGCGTACCATTTGTCACTCTTATCCAGTCAAGCGGCGGCAAACCCTTAAAAATGTGGCGTGGTCATAATCTAAACCGCTTCTATAACATGAAATCAACTGTACGTTCGGTCAATACATCATGTTTTTCTCTGACGGCTGTTATATATAACACTGGCCCAATGAATAATCAATCTCTCTGCCAAATAAGATAGATGCTTATTATTTAAAGACTTCATAAAGTCAGCGTTGAATCAGATGTAAAGCTTTATCAATGCTGACAAAACGCATACCATTGCAAGTTCATTCCATTGCAAACAGTATTGAACAAGCTAATGTGATAAAAAAAGGTTTGTTCTGACCAGATGCCCAGTATCATATATTTTACAGGGATCATGTCTTCTTTTTTTTGTAACTGAGGTCCCATGGAATTTTTTTTATGCATGCAGAATTACACTTTTGTTGTTGTTCTTGCTGTACCTGTAATTTTCAGACCAATTTTCAGCAGACCATTTTCAGCCAAGTCTGAACAATAAAGTAACTAACTAACTAAAAACATACTAACCATAATTAAGCATTGGCCTGTTAGCACCTGCTGGTAGATGTTGTAACTACACCATCTGGACCCAACATCTTTCTCCATTCAAAACAAGCTATGTCCTGTGCAAATGGATATATGAAAACGAAATATATTTATTTATTTGTTTGTTTATTTGCACGTATATTACTAATATTAATTTCATAGTATATTATATTGATGATTACCAGTGCCCAAGCTTTTAATATCTAATAAAATGAAATAAATAACTAAACTGGATGCTTCAAATTTCACATCATCTTGCATCTTTGAGATGAATGACAATAGCCTTCTCCAAATATTATAGACCTCACTGATGTAAACACTCTCTTTGCATGTAAAACAAGCACCGGTGCTTTGCTGCGTTCCAAACATAGTCCAAATATAGTTTGCACTGCCCCATTCTTCAGTAACAGCATCTTTGCACAGCCTGCACTTTACATTGACAGGTTCACTAAACATCCCACGCTGAAATGTGCCACACAAACTATTAAGGTTGGGCTGAAATTATTTGGAAGACTGTTAAAAATAAACCTCAGCCACTCTTTCTCAACATCAGGATGCTCTGAATGCATATTTCAGAGAGAAACGTGCTACACACACAGCCAGGAACAGGTTTGTCTTCATTCCTTACTCTTAATACTAGATAAGTGTTGCTGACATGTAAATGTGGGCAGTCATGAGTTGAAAACATTAAAAAGCAGCACGGTTTCAAATGCTCTTTTTGGATGGGGGATGAAGTTTTGAGCTCTAAAAGTTACAAAATGTTATTATAGCACATAAACCCCCTATGTACAGTCCATTTAAGTAGTTTAGCAAATTTACCAATCTCTAAAGCCTGTGACACACCAAACTGACATCAAAGAACTACAGCAGCATCGAAATCCGACTGTGTTGTCGCCTCACGTCAGCACCGCCTAGACCAAAAATTTGAGCTTGTGAAGCACTCAGAGACACAACCACATTCAGAGATTCGAATCCATGCCCAAACACACAGCTGACTCTTTCTGCATCTTTGGTAGACAGAGAACACTAACTATCTCTACCAGCAAATAGCAGTAGTCAACATTCGTCATTAAGGGAAGTGCACGAGTGACCGTGTTGGATTATATAAAAACCCCAGTAAAGTCGACAAAGAGTTTGATGTCTACCATTTAAGCTATGAAATCTTAGTTGGTCACTTATTCTGAACACCCTGTGCTCGAGTCACTTCATTTTCACAGGCGACCAATACTGAGGTCCACCACTGTATGCCATGTTCCACTGCAATAACAGAATGATCTAATGTATGATGATGATCAGCCTCCACAGTCTGTCATATGTTTTTGCTTTCTTTTGACACTTTCCGACACTTTCTTCTCATGCACTGGTTTGCTAAGCTGAACAGCCAATCAGAGGGTTCTCTCATCTCAACTTGCGACTGCCCGGATCCAATTTACAATCCCAAACGCTTTCCAACTCGGAATCCAACCCACACATGTCAGCTGGCACTATGCCAGTGGTGCAGATGCTCAATGACAGCCCAACCACAAGTCAAGCATATACAATTAAAAATTCAGATCAAAAAGGTCTTCTTTCCAGACACATTAAGTACATTTACATGAACTTTACAAGCTGAATTTCAGTCAGACTAAAATAATAATTAATCTTAAAACGTCATGTAAACACTTTGTCCGACTGAAATTGTGACAACCATGCCATCTACATCTTTTTGTCCAACTTAGATCATAACTATGTAAGTAAACATACAGTTCTAGCCTGACTTGGTCTATCTGTTTACTCACACCTTCCTATCAGATCTGGCCGACTCTAAGGAAACCTTCAGAGGGCTCTGACTGAACTGATGACCCAAATAGAAACAATGCCCTTCTGTGGCCTGAGGCCTGCCCAGCAACACCCCGCTCCTGACTTGGCTAGAGGAAATGGCTCGGGTCTTCAGCTCGAGCCATATGTCCAGTGACAGACCTCCCAGCATTAGGAGGCCAACGCCGTGTCCTGCCATGACTTTGGTCTCAGGCCGCTAAATGCTGAGCCAAGGACAGAGTCGTTTTGGGCGTGTACCGTGAAATTCCCCTTATTTGGTTATAGAAAAGAATCATGAGGTCTTGACTTAATGGAACTAATGAATGGACAGATTCATTCATGCAAGCGTCGTCTTCTTGGCAGCATTTTCTTTTCTCCATTTCCCAATTCTTGTTTTTAATAAAACACTACAGAGGGAATCTGGCAGTTCATATGAATAAGGATAGTTACGAGGATTTCATAACCTATACGTTCCATTTGATAAGCCGAAGAGAGCTTTAACGTTCCTACCGATATTGAACAGCAGCTTATTTTCTTTGACAGCCGTCAAGAACGAGTGCGAAACACTAACCGAATGCAGAACCGTCCTCGCACTTTGATGATCCACCACCACCCTGTAGCAAATTGCATATGCACCATGGGAAATTTAAGTGGGCGGAAAACTTTTCCCAGGGAGAAAGAGAGCTATCAGTGCACGTAAGCCCTTCTCTCTGCTTTTGATTCGAAGCTACACCTTCGTGTAATTGTGCAGCTCTTTTGGCGAGAATAAAGCCGGCCATTTAGAAACATAAAGCACGGCCCACCCCGCTGTTCTGGCTGGAGATGGACCCACAGATAATTATTTCTGCCTTGAGTTGCTCTTTCATCTCAGACTGCATGAGGGGTGCTTTTCAACTGGCCACCAAAAACAAGTTCTCTTGCCAGTTTGTTTCTGGAGAAAAATGCTCCATCTTCCCTTCCCGCTCGTCCACTTCTGTCCGTTTCCCTCCTCGATTGACTCTGGACCCTCCCAGCTTTGTGTTCTTCCCCAGGCCAAGAGGAGCGGCTCTGATCAATTGTGGCCTGTTATTTCACAGAGGAAGCCGCAGCACTTCCCTCTCAGCTCTCATTATTCATTACGAGCACACAGACAGGCCTGTAAGAGCATGATGAAGAGATGCTCCAATACACCACAAAAGAGATCTGGAAACTATACGGGCCGCTGGAGGAGCCTGTTTGTGTGCATGGTGAGTGTTTTGAAGCAAGGTTACGGTCCCAAGGAGAAGGGTTTCATGGCAATCAAACCACAAGTCGAGAAAGATAATGAGAGAGCAGAGCCTTTAAAATCCACGTCTGTCAAACGTCTGCTTTGCTTTTGTTGAAAGATAACTACACGCTATGGCTCTGTTCTACACGTGAACCCTGTCTGGCAAATTAACCGTGGCCGTCTAAAGGGAGAAATGAATGTCTGGATGGAGAACAATCAAACTGTTGTTTGTTTGTTTGTTTTTGGCGGTTTATAATTACTGGCTCTTATCTACCTGACACATGTGTACAAGTGCTGCTATAGAAATTATTTATTGCCTCTAATCTACCTCGGGCATGTAATGAACTTTCAGATTGTAATAGGTGCGATTGAACACAAGTGTTTTTGTTGATCTGAGATGAGAGAGCTTGTTAACATGCATAACGGACGGCGGCAGAAGGTGCGCTGGTTATCGGCCTTGATCAATAGTTGACTGGAAAATCAGATAAATCACTGGCCCTTCATGTTCAGCGTGAAGCCGCAGAACTTGAAGGCTGTCAGAATGCGCTCTGATCACTGTAAATCACATTTAATCTGTCAATCACACACACAGTTTCATTTATGCTGCCTGGAGAGTGGGAGAATGATGTGGTCAAAACAGCCAGCTGTCCTAGCGAGAAATTTAGCTCATATCAGGCAGCCGCATAGCTAAGGGCACTTTTACAATAGAGCTTAGACACAAGTTGGACAGAGTTTGGTTTGTATGGTGAACTTTGTGGATTCTAATGCCATTTGTCCTAAATCTTCAAGTGGAAGTGGACTGCTAATAATGTATAGTTTACACTATTGCTATTGAGGACCATGAGTGCCACAAAATAACATGACATTTTTAAAAGGAAAATATTTTATTACTTCGTTTTACTGTAACATTTAAATGTTATTTTAAAAGAATAAAATATTTTACATGTCTATTTGTCAATTGAAAAGAGATGTAAAACTCTGTTCAAAAAAACTGCATTCAAACTTCTCAGGTACCTCCGGTGACTAGCTGTTCAAAAGTTATAAGCCAAAATATAATTTTTCATATCTCACGATCCATAGGTGGCGCTGTTCCCAACTTCGGCAATGGACCCTCATACCATGCTGTTGATGAAGTGTATCAAGTTTCATTTTGAATGATCAAAGTTTGGCCGAGATACAGCCTCTGAACCATTTTTGGGTCGACCTCGGTTAAGTTCACAGCATCAAAACTTTTTTTTTTTGACCAATAGGTCAAAAAATTCTGCTCAGTCATTTCTATGTGGATCGGTCCAAAGATAATCTCTGCCAAGTTTCTGAAACTTCTGAAAAATTGGACAAAATTTGAAGGAGGAGTAGCATTTAAAAATGAAAAACTGTACTTTTCAAAATGGCTGCTACTGTAATGGGTGCAGACTTAATGTAAGATATTCAATGTGATCAGCATGAGGAGAGTAATCAGATGTACTATATTTTATTTTTCTAGAATTAGGGGTTCAAGAGTTATTACCATTTCAATGTTGAATTTCTGAACTGGTGGTGGCGCGATAGAGTTGGTCCTAGAGACCCCAAAGTTGGTCAGATCACTATTCATGGCCATCACTACAAGTGTGCCAAATTTCATAATTTTCCTGTGTTCCATTCATAGGGCTGCTCCCATTGGACGAGAAGAAGAGGAAGAATCAGTACAGATACAATAGTATCTTTATATATACAATAGTTATAATTATATAAATAATGTTTCCAAATAATTTTAAACATGAATAAAATAAACCACTTTAATCTGTGACTTTATTTGTTAATTTGACAAATTACATCTTTTTATTTTCATTTTAATAACTTGATAATTGATTACATTTTATTTGTAAGTGGCACTTGCTAGTCCTCTATACTTTACATACTCCTTACTACACAGTGTAATTGCATGCTTTGCATATCTTATAATAAATCGTTGTGAATAAATTCAAGGGCTGTTCTGTGTGTGTAAAGTTTTTAAATTATTAATACGACAGTAAAGCTGGCATTTTCCCGCTCTGTGTTATAACTCTAACAAAGGTACACATAATGACGACACATAGTGGTCTGGAACCAGAAAAACACAGTAAAAAAGAGACCAGCAGAAACGGGGGTGGAATCGAACTCTGGTTCGGAACGAGCAAATGCGAAAACAGCCTAAAGCCTGACAGAAACACGACCTTAGCGCAGCTAGACATCACAGTCTTGGGAAATCAAAACTTAAGGATGGAAGAAAAAAAAATAATTGAGAAAAATCACGACAGTACAGAGGGAGCAGTGAGCTCTGAGCTCTCACAATGGCAGCACTGATAGTTCCATACATTTCTTACACAAGACTACACGCCAATGCTCGATCCAACCTAGTTAGCTACCTACTGAGACAACATTTAAGACTTCATACCATGTTGTTTCAAGCTGGATTTTCAGGTGATTAAGCTAGTCTCTGACACGATCTTAACGCAAAGGTTGGTATAACCAGTGACACTTAAAGGGTTAGTTCACCCAAAATTTTAAATGCTGTCATTAATTACTCACACTCATGTCATTCCAAACCTGTAAGACCTTCATTCATCTTCAGAACACAAATTAATATATTTTTGATTAAATCCGAGTGCTCTCAGACCCTCCATAGAAAGCAATGCAACTGCAATGTTCCCAGGTCCAGAAACATATTAAGGTCCCTACGAGTAAACTGCTTCGTTATCGCCATCAGACGGCGAAAGCAGAAGCGCAAGCGTCCGCGGTCCCACCTGTTAGCGTCAGGAGATACTCTTTCAAAGTGGCGGGCACACCGATGCAGACAGATTCAGGCTCGGAGGAGAAAAATTGTTGAATAAAGTCATTATTTTTGTTTTCTTTGTGCACAAAAAGTATTCTCATAGCTTCGGAAAATTACGGTTGAACCCCTGATGTCACATGGACTATTTTACCGATGTCCTTGCTACGTTTCTGGACCTGGGAACACTGCAGTTGCATTGCTGTTTATGGAGGGTCTGAGAGCTCTCGGATTTAATCAAACATATCTTAAATGGTGTTCTGAAGATGAACAAAGGTCTTAGGGGTTTGGAACAACATGAGAGTGAGTAAATAATCTGACGCCGTTTTTCATTGGGGGGTGGTGAACTATCCCTTTAAGCTATCCAACTAAATGTGTGGTCATATTTACTGTTGTTTGGCAAATTTTTGGGTGAAATCCAGTAATTTCAATAGGAATAAACATGATGGTGATTTTCATGTATAGGTGAAAGATTTCTCCATGCATGTCTTTGGGACGGGTTCAGATTCGCTGCAAAATTCTGCAAATGTTATGGTATCTTTCACAAAAATTACACTGAATTTGACGGCAGCTTAAGACACAATGTCTCTGCCAAATTCTAAGGCAGTTTTTCTCAGAAATGTCACTAATGTGATGGCACCTTTTGCCAAAATGACAGAAATTTAGCTAATTTGACAGCACCTAAAGAAAACATGTTTTGAGCCAAATTCTAAGGCACTACTGCACTTTTCACCTTTCATGACAATTATGCTGATATTTTTGCTAATGTGATGGCAGCTTAAGACATGTTTAGTCCAAAGGGCAATATTGCATGAATTTCGCCAAAATTTACCTAATGATACGGCAGTGATGCGCCAGTCCTTGCATTTTGAACAAGTGCCCAACATGTGCTCATCCTGGTCAGCGCGCCATTATAGACGAGTATTGCAACTACATTTTGCCTCACAGAGATCACAATCCTTTGACAAGAAAAACGGTTACCCACTAATAGGCACGTAAAGATGACTACAGTATATAAGGTAAGAAGCTCACTAGGTTTTGGAACACAACTACTGTATAAGATGTAGCAGAAATTTCAGAAGTAAAAACTGTTGACAAATGCTGAACAATTGAAATTCAGAGAGGAAATAGATAAGACAGAAAGAGCAGCTAGTCATTTCTGGATTATATAACAGCGCGAGCACATTAGACAGGTTTGGGGGAAAACGGAAAAGAAGAGAGACAAACATCAAAGACATTCCCAAACAACCTACTCTCTTTCTTTTACTCTCTATTTCTCTTTCAGTCATGCGATTACGCTGTTTTGTGAACATTAATCAGAGGGCAGTGAGGTGACACAATGCAAGAATAAAAAAATGAAAGAAAAGTGCCGTCAATGAGCAGAGGTCAGATACTCCGGGCCTTCTTTTATGCCTTGTGTTCACCATATCAAAAGAATGTCACAAATCCGTTATTATTATGCAGAGTACATGGACAGGACGAGCCCCTGTGTGGAGATTCATAGAAAAACTGTTTAAAATGCATCACCCGTAGCAGTGTGACCACAGTTGGGATGAACTCACGTTCTCGTTCACAAACACCCAGGTGAGATGGGAGACATCCTTCAAAGGCCTGATGCCACATAAATTAGCTTAGCTAAGAGCGTATATGTTTGAAGATGCATTAAGCAAAGAACTGAACTCTTTTTAATGTCCCTCTAAATGGAAATGAAATAAAGGAGAGGGAGACTTAGACGAGACTGAATGACAGAGAGAAAATGTGAATAGCTTCCGAGAAGAATGAGGTTTTTTTTCAGAGCATATTGGCTTTAAGTCGCTGCACGAGTACTTTATTCAGTATAAAGGCTACGTATATGCACGACATCAGAGTCTGTGAGCACAGGTGTGTGTGTGTGTCGCTGTGGATGTTCTACTGTGGTTCAGAGCTGTCAGTCCTATTAAAAGACAGGGTTCGCGGCATGCAGATATTATAGGCCTTGATTGTAGAGACAAGTAGTTGTCGATAGACCGACATAAGCTCAAAGAGGCAGAGCCCCCACGAATAGACCAACCAAACCAACAAAAAAAAAACCCTACTCTGTTTAGTTCCAGAGGCACACACTGAATGAGCTGATGTGCTTTTACTTCGCCCTTCTCTCTCGCTTGCACATACAATATAAAAGAAAAGAAAGAAAAACCTAACCTAAAGAAAAACTACCTAAAAAATGTAGTCACCCCCAAACTTGTATGATTGTCTGAAACACAAAAGGAGATGTTTAGCAGAATGTTTAAGCTGCTCTTTTACATACAAGTAATCATAAGTGCCAAGCTCACAAAAGACCATAAAAATGAGATGAACCGAATATTGATATCAGTGGCTCTTGTGTGTAATGCTAAATGTGACTCACTTCCAAAAACCGCTTTGACACTCAGGTCACACGCTGAACCCCCCCCAACCTAAAATGTCATTCTGTTCCTGGCATTAGCTATCATGGACATCTGAAGATCTGGATATGTTGCAGGGTCAGTTTATTAGTGGAAACTTGGCAGGCAAAAATTAAGCCATACACTTCCTTTTATTTAAAGAATGGATCTCGAAAGAATCACATGCCATCACAGCCCTGTGGACTGAACCTCTAAGAGAAGGAACAAATATTATCGTATTGTGTAGGGCGGCAGAAGGTAGGGCTGTGACAAAAAATATCTCGCGGAGTTTCCTGCTGGTATGTCGTCAGTAATGCCGGTTCTGTGATTAGTAGTAAATCATCATCGTGTGCTTTCAGATGGAGCAGCATTTACTGCACAGAGCCGTAGTTCACTGACAAGCTTAACAAAATCGCGTTCAAAATCGGCAATGAAAATCGCATTCGATTTTTTGCCCAGCCCTAACTGAAGCTATAACAACACGTATACTATCTTGGGGTAATCATCCTTACATCTGCACAATAGAAACAAGAAAGACTGCTCAATCTTCTCCATTCACCTAGCCTACTTGGTTCCTTTTACAAAAACATAACAACGTATGTGTAAGATGAGAACATTGGCCAGGCACATCCTACAGTGGGGGTACAATAGAAGGCCACACTCTAAAAGATCTGGAAGTTAACTATTTAAACACTAAATAACGTTTTTGCGAGAAAAACTCTGCTTTAAACAATCTAATAATAATACTAAAAAAAGGACACAACATAAGAGACTAATTAACTGCATGTTGGTTCCTTTTGTACATATGGTCAGACACATCTTGGATTCATACCTAGATGCCTCATTAGAAGGAATGAAGGGAAAAAGAAAGAAGAAAGAACCAGAAGAAAAGAAGAAGAAAGAAAGCAAGAAGTTCACTATAGTGACATTGAGACATTTAGGCTACGGTATGTCGGTCGAGATGCAGCAGAATTTAATCCTAATGTGTGGGAGTGGGTGTGTGGGTGTGTGTGTGTGTGTGGTGTGTGTGTGTGTGTGTGTGTGTCAGATAAGAGATAACAGGATAAATGTGTCCCCAAGCAAGTGTGAAAACACTGTGATGACATTAACTCTCCTCATACTTCCTGCTCTAAAGCACCAGACCTGAAAGAAATAACCCCGATGGGGGAAAACCACTTCCGACAGGGTGATCCCTTGACACATTGAACGTAAATCAGCAAGTGGCTTTAGCGGCACTTGATAACACACAGAGTAATAGGGCAGGAGCCGGGAGCAGAAGCAGGGCAACCAAGAGGAACACAGGCCTGAGACCTCCTGTGTCAGGCTGCGTTCTGCCAGCCGGACAAGCTTGTATCGTATCTGGGACGTTTGTTCATTTCGTTAATCTGGGCTGCGTTTCCCGAAACCTTCTTAACGCTACGTCGTTCTTACCTTAACCTGTACCTTATCGTTAATACGTGTTTCCCGAAATGTTCTTAGTTAAGTATACCTTCTGTAAGTCATTCGTTCGTAAGGTTAGTCTGGACCACTCTTAGCTATACCTTATCGCTGTTCACAGTTCACTCCGCTAGTGGCCACCATTGTGCAAAAACCTTCTTTACATTTCAGTCGATACGATTGTAATTCTGTGGCAAGAAAAAGTGCAGAACCAAATAAATATGACAATTCTAAAGTTGTAATACACCCAGTGTTCAATTAGTGTTCAATAAATTGAAGTGTTTTATGCAAAGAATAAAACTGATCATTATACTGATGGTTGTTAGTTTTTCCATTATAATATACAAAGGCACATCGGCTGGCAAAATATTAGGCAACACATAATTAGGAGTCTATTTAAAGGGAATGAATGTGATGGGGAGTTTGGTCAAACTATGGCAGCGAGACAGCGAATAGTTGTCCTAAATCAAAGACAGCTGCATCCGCAGAGCCAGTTAGTGTATGTGCACTATTTCATAATAGTGTCAGAATAGCTACCATGTCAAAAGATACAATTCTACAAAAATGTTGCCTGCCACAGGAGCAAATTCAGCAGCTTTTACATCTTGTCGGTCAAACTTTGTAGAGACAAACTTGACGGAGCTACCCCCTAAGCCCCGAAATTCAACTGCTTGCGGCTCTCCGTTTTTATGCTGTGGGGAGTTTTCTGGAGGTGGTTGGGGATGGATATGGGCTGAATAAGACCTTGGTGTGGCGGTGCGTTCACTCAGTCACAAACATCCTGCTCCGTCACGCCACCAATTACATAGCCTACGTATGCCTTACGCCAGGCATGAAGTGATGGAGGCACATCAAGGCTTCCATGCCATTGCGGGTGTTCCGTGAGTAATTGGCCTTGTGGACGGGACACTTAACCACATCGCCTGTCTCAGGACCCATTCAGCGCTCGCCCAGGCCTTCATAATATATAGAAACCTGATACTATAAAATGTACACATTCAGAGCGCAAGCGAAGCCTAAGCCGGCTGAATACTTTTTGCCATGAGGTTGCAGGTTCGCACCAACCTTTGCACAGAATGTCTACATATACCCATAACACACACACACCACACATCTATGCGATAGTGTGTGTGTGTGTGTGTGTGTGTGTGTGATATCCAAGTTTGCATTTAGTTTGAAATTTGGATTATTTTATAAATGCAATGACCCCCGATAACAATTTCTAATATTTCTAAAGTGTTTCTTTATAATGAACATCACTTTACCCGCTCTATAACGCAGTGAAAGAGCTCCAGTATTGAACAATCGATTCTCGAGCCATCGATATCAACCTATTCAGCACCACCGCCATGGACAGTACCTGCTAACGTCGCACGTAAGAAGGTTTACCTTAAGCAACATCCTAAGGTCTAGTTCGGGGAGCTGCCTAGAACAGGTATCCTTTAGTAAGATATACCTTTAGAGTCTTCGTAGCGAGCTAAGAGACAACGTTATCGGGAAACGCAGCCCTGGTCCCTTCATAGTGGTCCCTTCGAAGTATTCCTTTAACCTTATTGTAAGGTGTCACCAGAAAAATTATATGTTAGTGAATGTGGGTTCCTTTGCACCTAAAATGACGTGCCATTTTTTTTCTTGTTTAACACCACACATGCATTACAAATGCATTCATGACAAAGATCTTAATTAGACACAATTATGTGCGTGTGGGAGTTTGAGGGGGCTGTGTGTTTGTGTGACCAGGTGTCCACATCTATAGATGTTTTTAGCCCTCTTCTCCACAGACATCACACCCACAGACATCTTGGAGATGCTTGCCACTGCCATATGACAGTTCCCTGTGAGCCAGCCGTTATGCCAGATCTCCAAATACACACACGCATGCAGCGAGGTGCCTGCTAGCAGTGGGAAACGCAGCATTTGTGTGACACCAGAGGGGGCACGCTTGGGATCCTGAGAGGAGAAAAGCTCTGTGAATAGGTAAAAGCTACTCGAGTTGAGTATGTATGTTCAGGAGGGGTGCTAATCAAATTCAAGTTTGTGTGTTTTCTCCACAAGGACACAATCCAGATGAACTCAAGATCTTCAGCTGTCTTAAGCGAGAGCTCTCCAAATGGATCAATAGTTGTTATGGAAATACTGGTTAATATGCAGACATAATTAAAATAACACCAATATTAAAAAGGCTTCAAGCTGTTCTCCATCCGCCGCGTGTGTTGCTCGTGGTACTTCCAGCGCTCTTCATTTTCACTTTAATGCATTTTCTGGGTTCCAGACGTAGATTAAAATTAACTCTACATGAAACAGCCTTTTCCAAATGAATCTGCTGTGGAAAATCCTTTTGAGGGAAGAACTAGGCTTAATACTGAATTCGTCTAAGAATCAATCACATTTTTGTTCTTTCGCTCAAACAGCCCTCGTCTGTTCCCTTGTAAACTATATTCTTTCTGTGAGATGCCTTTAGTGTTTACTTTGTCTTTGTGCACTTAAATACATCGAAACAGTTGGTAAATACAGAACAGCCCTTGCAAAAATGTCCTGTGGTGGTATCATGGTACACATATGGCACTTTGAAATGTAAAATTCAATTGCCATGGCTTTTTACATTGTACTCCAGGGAACGTCTAAGAATACCATGGTACTGCCATGGTAAATATCCACCTTTCTGGGCTGAGTCTGTCCTCCAGATATACTGAGGTAAGAATGCAGTAACTTCCAGTCTAGCTCTACTAATCTCAATTAACATGAACATAAAACTGTACGTGAAATAGGTTTTTATTCTCCTCCCTCTCTGAGATATAGTGGTGACAATTCCTGGTCCAAAGCACCATATGCCGACCATATAAATCTCTCAGACACTGAGAGCTGTAAAGGTAATGACTGTAACGTGGGCCCCCTCTCTAATGAATTACCCACGAGGGGGTAGTTAGTGTGTTTAACAGTGTCATGTCCCTGAGGCAGCGCTGACAAAAAAACCTAGTTAGTCGTAGAAGGTCGAATATCAATTTCTTCGCAGTGATTCTTTATTCTTTCAGGGTGAAGCCTTCCAGTCATGCTCCTCAGAAAGCACATCCTAAAAAGACAGCACATTACTATATAATTACTAGGGCTGCCCCCTAATAGTTGACTAACCATTAGTCGACGAGAAGAGGCTTGGTCGACCAAAATTTTATTAGTCGCTTAGTCGCAGAAAAAAAAGTCACGCACTCCGTGACGGACAGAACGTCTATGTGGTAATGGCTCAAATATGGCTTATCATCTGAAATATGTTGGTAGCAGCAACTTTACATGGCCACTCAATCTAATGTTAACCTAGAAAAATGCACGCTATTGAAGTGTCTGTGTGGAGTGTGGAAGCTGAATAGTAGCGCGCTCACTGCATGACAGATGGAGGTGCCGGTGCAGTCACTTGCTCTTAAAATACTCCGTCATTTTTGGTCATACAAAAAGAGTAATACATCTTTCGAATTTGTAAAGACTCTACGTTTATTTGTGTGCACTCACAATAACAACAAAACGTTGCGCTTTTGTAAAATAATGAACGCAAACAGGTTGCGCTTTCTGCCGTCTCGGTCGCTGTGTATATCTTTGCCTTACAGACATGAAAAATATATCTATAAACAGTGAAATGTCAACTTTCAAATGAACCAATTCAAATGGAAAATAAATATTCTCAGATTACTGTATGTAATCATTATGAAACATGCGTACAGGTGCATCCACTACTGTGGAGATGACAAGTCTGTGTTGACTTCATCACTGCAGCCGAAAATACAGAAAACACTAGTTTATCAATAAATTATTAAAATGTTAATGCTTTTCCCTGACACATTCATAATCATCACCTCTGCCGGTGTGCTGTGGCAAGCTTCATGCATATGCTTCAGTGCTTATTAGGCTATGTTGGCAATTAAAGGCTCATTAGCATGATTTAAATGGCTTATTTATAAACGTGTGATTAGTCGACTAATGTTTCAAATGAACGATTACTAGTCAACCAGAAAAATCTTTAGTCGAGGGCAGCCCTAATAATTACTAAGAACTAGTGACGAAAAAAAACCTTAACCTTAAAAAACTTTTTTTGTACTTCTGGTTAGTTGCACAAACACAGTGTTACCAGAGAAACAAGCAAAATAAAATAAAGTAAAGTAAAGTAAAGTAATGTAGCGTCAATTACCATGCTTAGAGACAAAGGGTCGTAAACCCTCCAGCAATTGCCACCTCCCGCTCGGAATTTCCATCTTTCTCATTGGACAAGCCCATCTTGAAAGGCGGGGATCTTCTCCGACCTTAAAGGCCACACTCCAGAGACCCGCCCCAGTCGGTGGTTTGTTGGAATTCTGAGAGGTGGGGAGAAAAACGCCTCCAGAACATCATTAAGCTGTGCAGGATTCGGCCTTGTCCTTTCCATTTCAATCAAGACTCTCTGACTCAAAACTGGTTCTTTCTAATCAACCAACTTCAGCAAGATCTTGGACCTTAAGATTCGCATCAGGAATCTCTTTCAGACCGCCGAGACTCGCAAAGTATCAAACTTAGTCTTATTAATTTATGCATTAAGTATCAGTTACACTTTTTTACAAAGGTGTGTTTGAACTAAGAATCTGACGCTTCCCTCAGGTGTAGATCTGCTGAATATGCAAATGTTTCCATAAATTTCATTCCTTATGTCTTTTTCTGTACTGAGCTAAACTTTAACCCCTTTCCTATACCAACGGTGAGTGTGTGTGGTGTGTGTGTGTGAGTGTGTGTGAGACCAGTAGGATGTGTTTATGTAGGATGTTAGACCAGTTAATGTGTTTATGTAAGATGTTAGACCAGTTTATGTGTTTATATAGTTAATAAAACCTTACTTGTATCACACTTGACGTGGTTCATTGTTTGCTTATAACTGGAGTCACTTAATCATGCAGATTTATGCTACAAGCTTTGTAGAATTGTACAGTAAGAAAGTTATTTCCCTTAACCAGGAAATTAACGTTCTTAGAATTGACAAGACAGTTGACCCTGAGAGGTCAGCTAAATATCTACAGCGGATCTAAAATATTCATAATTAATTATAACTAGTTATGATTAATTATTCATATTTCCCATGAGCTGATACAGTAACATAAAAGTTCAAAACAGCCAAAGCCTTTATTTACTTCACACACACACACACACACAAAACGCAAGGCTAAACTCCTATGTGCTGCAAAATAATTACTAATTTAGTAATTTCAACACTTATCCTTCAGACAGACAGACAGACAGACAGACAGACAGACAGACAGATAGATAGATAGATAGATAGATAGATAGATAGATAGATAGACACAGGAGGCTAACAAGCTTAACAATATAACAAGACACACCTGAGACTTATCAAGGGGAACCAATGAACAAACTGACCACAAACACCACCGAGAGACAGGAAGTGACATAAAAGTCCAAGACAAAGTAAATAGATAGATAGATAGATAGATAGATAGATAGATAGATAGGTAAGATAGATAGATAGATAAATGAGAATTAATTAATGAATGAATGACTTGGGCATACCACATATGACCATATGAATAGAATTAATAATTCAAGGAATTTCACATGAATTGGTCATCTACAGACCATGCTGTAAAAGGTAGAAACTAGGAGGAAAGGAGAAACAAACTGCAGAGATTAGACTAGAATACCATAGCGCCCCGGGGAACAACTTACGACACCCTAGCAACAACATAAAACACCTTAGCTATGCCCTGGCAACCTCCCACATACAGCAACGACTCCTGCACAGGCAAAGAACTTACAAGTTTCCTCATAAAAAGCATAAAATCTACTCCTTCATTTCTAGATGCAGCTGAATACCACATACATCTGCATATCTTCATATTTGTGCGTGTGGAGGCATGAAATCTTCTGTGGGTGTGTGAGCATTTAAACCACTTAAGATGCATTTTCAAAAGTAATCAATTCATTCACCAGCTCAAATTTGTGGCTCTGTTTTTGGTCTGAAATATTCATGGCGCCTTTCTTTTATCTGTGTTTCGCCGCAGGCATCAAGCCCGTCATAACTGGCGGCTGTGGCACATTTCCGGAGCAGACGAATGCATGCGGAGGGTCACTGTGGTTCAGTCATTGTTTTACCTCCCAAACAGCTCTATCTTCACAATGAAAGCAGTTCATAATGAATGTTTTGTTTAATAAACACTTCAGACCCACACATTATGGATAAACACGTACTATATTCTCCTACCATCCAAAACGCTGTGCATTGGTTGAAATAATGTTTTCAATTATATGCAAAATGTGAAATGTTTTTTTTCACCACCGATAAAGGTAACAAAGTATATTTAACATCAAGAAACCAGCAGCACATGCACATGATAATTAAATAAAAGCAAGGTTTTTTTTAGATCTCTTCTCCTGCACTTTGCGTGTAATTATGCTCTGGATTTGGTGCAAAAGGTCACAAATGAGATCTGACTAGATAGTTCCCACACCTGTCATGCAGTCGTCAGCTCGACGGAGACATCCAACTCCAACCGAACATGTTGCACACTTCCGAACATGCCACTTTACCAATTGAAGCCCTTTATGTGGCTTCGTGTATGATTTATTCCTCTTTGTCTGACTGCGCCCATGATACCCCAACCTTATGGAGTATGATTTTCCTCATCTAAATGCAGGAGGACGTCTTCTCAGCATGAAGGTTGGGTGCTCGCTCTCAGAGCAGGAGGCTGAGATTAAAGATGCATGAAGCACTACACATCCCCCTGAAGATCATCAGCACGGTTCCATATTCTCTCGCAAGCCCTCCTCAAGACATTTCTGAGGCAGAAGCTGAGCTCCAAACGTATGTAGATGTTCTCCACACACCCCTCAGAATCACACTCGCAAGCTGCAAAAGAGAGAGTTGCCGGCTCGCATTAGCAATACCCATCAGGCAACAGGGCCTTTGTTTTCCAGAGCAGCTTTGAGAAGTGCACACCTGTTTGTTTTTGAATGTTAAATGCTAATTGCTTGTTTGGTACTATGAACACTCTCTCCCTAAAGTCTGCCGACATAAAAAAATAACAAATCTGATTACAAAGCATACAAAGACTGGAAAATGCTCAATTTCTTCAAGAAGTCTTTCACTTGAACATGTTCCGAGTTGATGTGTCTCAAAGGAATATTTCTGTCTTATGTGAGAGAGGTTGTGAGTTCGAATTTCATTCAACTGAAATAAATGAAATTCAAAAATAAATAAATAAATATTTTCTGAATTAGAATTATTTAGACGATATAATTATTATATAATTTATTTTTAGTTTTTCAATTAACAGTCCAAAATGCAAGGAATTACTAAATAATAATATTAATAATATACATTCTAAAATTCTTCATTTATTTTATACTTATTTTTTATTTAGGAAATGTCAACAACATCTGAAATATCTTACATTGAAGATATAGAATGATTGCAATTGAAATGTGAAGTAAGGGAACGTCTAGGTTACTTGTGTAACACTCTTTCCCTGATGGAGGGAACGGAGACGTTACGTCAGTGACTGACGGATTGGGATCTCGCCCGAGAGCCCAATAACCTTCGAGTATAAACTAAACAAGCCAATGACAGTGGCAACGTGGTGTTTCGCCACGCGCCCCCGCCCGCAGCGCGGGAATTTAAAAGAAGAGAGAGTGCACGCACATCCGTTTTTCGCGAGGAAGCCGAGACTACGTTGCCCCGGCCGACAGCGGTGGTAACAGAAAACTGTGGCCAACGGAACGTAACGTCTCCGCCCTCCTAAGGGAACGAGGGTTACACAAGTAAACATAGACGTGCAATCAGTCAGTCATGTTCTATGTTACGTCAGTTGTGACTGACAAATTGGGATCCGTATGGAATCCACTATTGCTGACCCCCTCCAGTGCACTGCGGAAGCCGGCAAGTCCCCTCACACCAGCTGGGGCGGAAGATAGGACAGCGGCTAGGCAGAGGTGTCCGCAACTGCTGTTCCATACAGTGGTACATTAAATAACACTGGGAAAGCGTACCCAGTTAGGACGCTACGGAAGCCCCCCCCCCCCCACAATCCGCACATAGGAGTATAATGTGGAATTACACAATAGGACTGGACCAGGGCAGTACTAAATATGGAAGTCTCTGCGGTAGACTCAACCCACCTGGGTTGAGATCACTACACTGCAGAGATGGCAGTGAATGACTGCCAGGGAAAGACACGGGTTTACCGTGAGGGGAGCCGTACCGTGGGAAAATTCACATGTGGGATCACCCGAAGGGGGAATCAATACACACGGGCACCTAGCCCAGCACAAATGCTGACCTTGGGCATGCACACGAGTGCTGAACCTGGCGTCTGGCGCTCCGCCACGCATGACCGCCGAGGGTGCGGGAGGAACTCTACCAGGGTTCGCCATGGGGAACTGATGAGGAGCACAAGAGCGCACGTATCCGGTCCGTAGAGGGGAATGGCGCAGCAAGCGTGATCGACACCGAGCAGGTCCGGTGTTACTGCCTACCTGAGGTGAGTACACGAGAGGACACGGGCTCTACACAGAGATAGAATCTCGCAAACGTGTTAGGTGTCACCCAGCCGGCAGCTCTACATATGTCTGCTATCGAGGCACCCCGCACCAATGCCCAAGAAGATGCCACTCCTCACGTAGAGTGAGCTCTCACTCCGAGGGAGCAAGGTAACCGTTGGGCCTGGTAAGCCAAGACTATAGCCTCCACTAACCAGTGGGCAATTCTTTGTTTGGAGACAGCCTTTCCTTCTGCTGACCTCCAAAGCAGACAAAGAGCTGGTCTGAGGTCCTGAAGCTCCGCGTACGGTCCAAGTAAATGCGCAGAGCGCAAACGGGACAGAGCAGAGCGATGGCTGGGTCTGCCTCCTCCCGGGGTAGCGCTTGCAAGTTCACCACCTGATCCCTGAAAAGCGTGGTGGGAACTTTGTGCACATATCCGGGCCGGGGGTCTCACGGGGCTCTAGCTGACGTGATGGTGTTTACTACCGCGGGAGGTAGCCCACCTAGAACCTCCGCGTCCGGTCCAGGGACCATAAGTGGAGATTCCACAAGTCTGGACGCGGGTGCCAGAGGGTGCACCCTCTCTGAGAAAGGAGATCCCTCCACAGAGGAATTCGCCAAGGAGGGGCTGTCGCGTGGAGCATCAGTTCGGGGAACCAAGTCCGACGGGGCCAGTATGGCGCCACCAAGAGGACCTGCTCCTCGTCCTCCTTGACCTTGCACAATGTCTGTGCGAGAAGGCTCACTGGGGGAAACGAATATTTGCGTAGGCCCCGAGGCCAGCAGCACGCCAGTGCGTCCGTGCCGAGGGGATCCTCGGCCAGGGAGTAAAACCACTGGCAATGGGACGTGCCCGGGGAGGCAAACAGGTCTACCTGAGCGTCCCCAAACCGTCTCCTAATCAGCTGGACTGTCTCGGGGTGGAGTCGCCATTCTCCCGGAAAGGCGGGCTGACGTCAGAGCTCGTCGGCTGCACAATTGAGCTCACCTGGGATATGAACGGCACAAAGCGACCTCAGATGCTTCTGACCCCAGAGGAGGAGATGGCGGGCGAGTTACGACATGCGACAGGAGCGCAGACCACCCTGTCGGTTGATGTACACAACGGTCGCAGTGCTGTCCGTACGGAACAGTACGTGCTTGTCGTGTAGCAGCGATTTGAAGCGGCGCAGAGCAAGCCATACTGCTTGCAACTCGAGGCAGGTGATATGCCACTGTAGTCGGGGCCCCGAACAGAGCCCCCGTGGGCTGCATTACATGCACATGGCACCCCAGACCCTGGCGGAGGCATCTGTTGACACAAAAACATGCCTGGATACTCGCCCAAGGGATACTCCTGTCCGAAGAAGAAAAGAAAGAAGGCAAGATCTGTCCATGGGCTGAGGGTCTGACGGCAGAACGGGGTAACAGAAACACGGTAAGTGCCGTGTCGCCATGCCCAACTCGGGACCCGGTCGTGAAGCCAACGATGAAGCGGTCTCATATGAAGCAACCCGAGCGGCGGGACAGCGGCTGCGGATGCCATATGCCACAGGAGCCTCTGAAACTGTTTCAGTGGAACCGCCGTCTTGCACTGGAAGAACCCCAGGCAGTTCAGCATCGACTGCGCACGCTATACTGAGAGACGTGCCGAGAGGTTGACCGCGTCCAGCTCCATGCCGAGAAAAGAGATCCTCTGCACCGGAGGGAGTTTGCTCTTTCCCATTTGACCCGAAGCCCCAATCGGCTGAGGGGACTGAGCACCATATCCCTGTGTTCGCACAACTGCGCTCGGGACGGGGCCAGTATGAGCCAGTCGTCGAGGAAGTAGAGAACGCGAATGCCCGCTTCCCTCAAATGGAACGAGGGCTGCCTCCACGACATTGGTGAAGACACGAGGCGACAGGGAAAGCCCGAAGGGGAGGACCTTGTACTGAAATGCTCGCCCTTCGAACGCAAAGAGGAGAAACGGTCTGTGTCGAGGGAGAATCGAGATATGAAAGTACGCGTCCTTGAGGTCGATTGCTGTGAACCAATCGAAAGGACGGACGCACTGAAAGACGCGTCTCTGGGTCAGCCTGCTGAACGGGAGCTTGTGAAGGCCCGGTTCAGTACGCGCAGGTCCAGAATCGGTCGTAACCCACCGCCTTTCTTGGGTACGATGAAGTATGGGCTGTAGAAACACGACCTCATTTCGGCTGGAGGGACCGGCTCTATCGCACCTTTCGCCAGTAGGACTGCGATCTCTGCACACAAGACAGGAGCATCCTTGTCCGGCACAGAGGTGAACCGAATTCCCCTGAACTTGGGAGGGCGCCGGGCGAACTGACTCGCGTAGCCGAGTCTGATGGTTCTCAAGAGCCAGAGAGACGGCCTGGGGAGCGCTAACCAGACCCCCAGCGACCAAACAAGTGGGACTAGGAGAACCACCGACGTACCCGCAGTGGGGCAACGAAGGGGAACACAGGGACCCAACCCGGGAGGCAGCGCGTCCCAGGGTGGGGTCTGAGTGCGCAGCGCGCGACTTACCTGGCTCCACTGCTGGGCAGGGGGCTCATGAGGAAGCATAGCGTCCTTGAACTGAACCCTGCTGACCACTAGCGAAGGGAGAGGGGGCCGGCAGAGTGGAGACTGGGTCTCGTGCACCGACGTCCACACCCTCTTGGGACCCGGAGGCAAAGGAAACTGCTCTTTTAATGAAGTTTTGGGTACCACTGGCTGGCGGAACAAAAACAAAAGGGAACATAAGATTCTCCACCCGGCCCTCCTCCGGGGGAAGGAATGGTGCAGTCACCATCTCCTGAAGAGCAGAATCCAAAAACTCCGGGTCGCCCGTCCCAGGGACGCCACCCGCCCTGGCACTTCACGGGCTTGGCAGGGGCGGAGGCGGCCTGCGCCGGTTTCCTGCGGCCGGCTCCACGCTGCGGCCGTTGTGAAGGCTGCTGTTGTTGCCGCGCCGGAGCGGAGGGAACAGCGGAGGTGGAGGCCGCAGGAGGGCGCACTCGGCGACGAGCAGACAGAGGGGCTACAGCCGGCGGTGGGGTGCGGACAGCAGCAGACCGCCGGGGCAGGATGTGTCGAAACGCCTCCGTCTGCTTCTGCGCGGCGGAGAACTGTTGGGCAAAGCCCTCCACCGCTTCGCCGAATAGGCCGGCCTGGGAGATCGGGGAGTCCAGGAAGCGATGCTTGTCGGTCTCCCTCATTTCCGCCAAGGTCAGCCATAGGTGGCGTTCCTGGACCACCAATGTGGACATCGTATGACCCAGGGCCTGCGCCGTGACTTTCGTCGCCCCAAGCGCGAGGTCCGTCTCCATGCGCAGTTCCTACAGCACACCTGGGTCAGCACCACCCTCGTGCAACTGCTTCAACGCCTTGGCCTGGTGGACTTGCAGGAGGGCCATGGCGTGCAGGGCGGAAGCGGCCTGTCCAGCGGCACTGTAAGCCTTAGCCGTCAGAGCGGACGAGAACTTACAGGCCCTGGACGGAAGGCGTGGACTACCTCTCCAGGCGGCGGCGCTTTGCGGCCAGAGCTGCATGGCAATCGCGCGCTCGACCGGAGGGATGTCCACATACCCTTGGGCCGCCCCCCCGTCGAGGGTGGTGAGGACGGAGGAGGCACCAAGTCTGTTTCGGACATAAAAAGGTGCCTTCCAAGACTTAGTAAACTCCTCATGCACTTCCGGGAAGAATGGAACCGGAGGCGGCTGCCGACGCCCGGCCTGCGCCCCCAGGAACCAATCATCCAGCCTCGAGCGTTCGGGAGGAGGCGGAGGCCTCCAGTGCAGCCCGACGCTCTCAGCGGCCCGGGAAAGCATAGCGGTCAGCTCTGGATCTGACTCGGGCAATGCCACTCTTCCTGACAGAGGTAGCGCAGCCAAATCCTCATCTCCAGAGCCCAGCTCACCCTCCGATGCAGCGATCGACATCCCGTCCTCTGCCTGTGCCCCGCACAAGAGGCTGGACCCCGCCCTGTCCGAGGACCAGCACACTCGTCCGGAAACACCAGACGGTGCGACATGCTTGAGGAATGAGAGACCCGCGGAGACGTACTCGACGGGGAAGCTCTCACCGTAACCCTCAGGTCTCCCTGACCGTGAACCGAAGTAGCCCTCCGAGAACCAGAGGAGCTAGAGCGGGGCATGGCAAGGGGGATACCCCCCCGTTTAATGAGGAGGTATCTGGACCGCAATGTCGCGACGGTCATGTTCCCGCAGTGAGAACATGACACATCCATGAGCGCTGCTTCAGCGTGCAGTAAGCCCAAGCACGAGAGGCAGTGATAATGACCATCAGATGGAGGCAGGAAACAACCACATCCAGAAACGCACGAGCGGGAAAACAATTTTTAAAAAGACGCCCGTCGCTCGTGAAGCTCTTTTAGAACTTGGTCTTTTAGAAGGAAACAACACTCTTTCAGTGAAAGCGCTGAAGCGCTCAGGGGAGGTCGCGGCGAGACCGCAGAATGAAAGCTGCAGCCCGCCGAGGTTTCAGCAGCCTGGATGGCAACCCCCGCTGATACACCGTCACACCAACGCCAGCTGTTTCTCGAACACTCGCGGAGATTCGTCCTGTAGAAGGCTCGGCTCCGAAGCGAAAAGCTGATGTGCGTTTGCACGCGCTCTCCTTTTATACCCGCGCTGCGGGGCGGGGTGCGCGTGGCGAAACACGCACGCCAACTGTCATTGGCTTGTTTAGTTAACACTCGAAGGTGATTGGGCTCTCGGGCGAGATCCCAATTCGTCAGTCACTGACGTAACGTTGAACGTGACTGACTGAATGGGAACACGTTGGTTTTAGGGTATACGAGCAGACAGGAAGCATCTAGCAATGTGAATACAATCTGGAGGTAAACTACACGGGCATAGCAGCAAACTGGAATGGAAATCCATAATCTCAATTGACAGCAGACAAATTCAATGGCCAGAACAAAATAAAGGAATGATTACTGCTGCTGGAAAGAAGAAATGACTAAAAAATGAAGTATCAATGCACAAACACAACGAGAGACACATACAAAATCACGCTTGCATACAGAGAATTCATCACTACTGCGCTCAATCGAGCAAACATACACTTGTTACACTTGTACACATTCTCACACATTTCACAAAATACACATTCCTCTGAACTAAAGACATTTAGAAGGCACAGAGAAGGATCCCTCAAGACTCCACTGCTACGATCCTATTTTTTTTACTAATATCTCATGTCATGGTATGGTATTTACAAAATGTGTAATTTATTTGAATGTATATTTTTCTATGTTAACTTAAAATATTATTTAAACTGGTTAAATGACAATTTTTTTAACACGGTCACTGACTTTACCTTTATCTCTATTTAATTTTTCATTCTGCTTCTAATTACAATTATTTTATTCTACTGAGTGTCATATTTAGAACACTAAAAAATATCAAATTAGTTTTTAGATATACACTACCATTCAGAGGTTTTGGGTCAGTACATTTCTTTTTTCAGCAAGGATCCATTAAATTGATCGGAAGTGACAGTAAAACATTTACAATGTCACAAAATATTACTATTTGAAACAAATACTGTTCTCTCTATTCATCAAAGAATGCTGAAAAAATTATTTCCAAAAAATATTTTTTTTAAATATCAAGGGCCAGTTTACTAACAGCTTGCGCCAGCCAAAAACATTTGGTGTTAAAATAGTACTGTCAGGTTTTACTAAAGACGCGCAGTGACGAATTAGTGCTGAAAAGGCGTGGACATAGTCATTTTTGCGCCTGACCTTATTGAATATGCATTTCTAGGAGTTTCCCTTTCAGATGCAAACGTTATGGGAGGAGAGTATTCAAATTAATCACACAACAAGATTTACTAACATTTGCGCTCGTCAAATTACTGGCATTTGCACCATTATTTAACGCCAAAAAAAGCATGTCTTAAACTATTTTGCACTTGAAATGGCTGCAATTATTGCTAGGAAAGGCACCACAGAGAACAGAGAGCACGTGGTAGAAGGGAGAGGATTTTACCACAAGTATTACTTTATTTGGAAAGAACACATTATCCGAACATATTGTTTGCCAAGCCACGTTATTTTTAATTTGCTTCAGGAAATGAAAGACGACTTGGAACCCTCATCTAGGAGTCACGCAATACCAGGTCTATCAAAACTGTTGCAACCCTTCATTTTTTGGCCTCCGGTTCTTTTAAACGTACTGTAGCTTATTTTTTTCTTTATTGTTTATTTGCGACTACATAATTTGCGCTGTGCGGGTATATGCATTGGTCGATGTGTAAATGAGATGTTGCGCCTGTGTTCTTTAATTTGCACGTTGTTATTAAATCACCCGCAGAAATTTCCACGCCCATCGGCGCTGTTTTGGAATTGCGCTTTCACGCTAATTTGCCCTGTTTAGTAAAACTGGCCCTAAAACAGGTATTTTAAATTTTAGCAAATTTGCACAATATTAATGTTTTTACTGTATTTTTGATTAATTAAATGCAGCCTTGGTTTGCTTTTTTTTACAAAACCAATACAAAAACTATTCGTTGTATGTATTGTAAAACTATGTAAAATGTTGATTATTAAAGTTAGTATTATTAAAGCAACATGTTGCCTTTATAATATCACACTTTTTTAACCAGAATCATTTCACATCATATTTAAAAAATTTGAACACCACTGCAATAAATATAACCAGGTAGTAAGGTTTGTTTTCTGTTCAGTAAATTACAAAGCTTTATTTTACAATTTAATAGTAACATTATACAATTTTTTAATAAAAATTAAAGATACTACATCTCATATCTCATTATTGAAAGCCTTAGCTTTTAAAACTTTATAGAAGGAAACCAAAAGATAAGATTATTCCAAATAAATTACTGAAAACAATAAGGCAAGGCAAATTCATTTATATACTACATTTCATACACTGTGGTAATTCAAAGTGCTTTACAGAAAAATAATTAAAAACAGTAAAAAAATAAATAAATAAAGTATATAAAAATAGAAAAGTAATCAAAAAAGCTTTATATGTATCGGGTAACTGGGTTTTTGGGTTTTGTTTCATGTTCACGTTTTCATGTTTTTTTATTTTGGAGTTTTGTCTTGGTTCCTGTCTAGTCATGTGATTCCTTTGCCCTTTTGTTATCCTGCTATTGGTTCTTTGGTTCATGTGTCTTGTTCTCTGGTTCATGTGTCATCTTCTCATTGGTTGTCTTAGTCATGTGTCTTGTCTCTCATTGGTTGGTTCTTGTCATGTGACCTGTATTGTTTGATATAAATAGCCCTCATGTTGCCATTGTCTCCCTGTCAGTGAGTCAAGTCTGTTCATGCCAAGTCAAGTCTGTTCAAGTAAAGTCAAGTCTTTGTTTTGTATTTGTTTGTATTTTGGAATATTTTTTTAATAAATTGCACATGGGTTCTTAAACTTGCCTTCAGTGGACCATTTGTTACAGAGAAATAAAAAAGAAACCAAAATAAAAGAATACATTAGGTAAAATATAATAAGATCAGAAAAAAAGATTAAAACTTGATTTAAAATGTATTAAGAATTCAGAGTAAGAAGAGAGTTAAAAACAAGACTCTGATAAATATGATTAAATAATCCACACCTGAAGCAAACACGTGCACACACATGGCCACACATCTGTTCTATATAATCAACAGAATTCCTCACAGTAGAGTAGTTTTGAAAGAGGTTTTCCAATGAAAAGATGGAGAACCAAGTATGGATAAGAAAACCAAGCAAGAACATCTTGCCTAGCAACTAGTAAGAAGACCTTTGATATAACCAATTAACTGCTGCCCAACTGAAGCGACTTCAGCCAAATTTCTTCTTCTAATCTATTCAGATCATGTTCCAAGTCCAGATATCAAGGACTGTATCTTATCAAATCACTTCACAAGTAGTCAGAGTAATTCTGCAAGGAGTGTGAGACTCACTTCACACTTCACTGAGAGTGTTCATGATAAATCTTGTTAACCTCTTCCCCTCTCATCTTCTCTCTATTTGTATGTCAAAGTATAGGGGCCGCTGGGTCCCAGGAGCCCTTGTTCGGTTTTATTGATGATGGAGGAGCTTTGTGCATCTGGACAAATTGAAGAACATCTGGGTCCGTGCTCTGATTTTATGTATTCCATTACAGACTTATTCTAATCCCTCTACATGGGGACATCTGGGCACTTCTGTTCATAATGGGCGCTTGTGTTGTTGGCAGACTCTGTTTGTCACTGTTTCGTATGTTAACAAATTTAAACAAGCCAAATTTAAGCCGAATTGCTTTTGTTGGTGACAGTCCATCTGCTGAATTAGTTTCTGTATGGAGTGAATTAACACGATGTTAACTAGTTTGTCGCAAGTAATGCGTTTATGCTGTTGCACTGAGCGATATTCTAATCTGCATATTTTTGAGTTTTATTTATTCAGCGTAGATTTGCTTTCAAGGACGGGTCAACAGATTGCACAAATATGCCTCTGTTTGTGACAAATTAGCACTTTCCATTTTGATATTCATGACTTCAGACTTCCGATCTTTTTCCATGAGGGAAAAGAGACAATGGTCACTTTCTTTGATATATTCAGTTATGACAATCCACATCCTGCCGTCAGAATCTGATGATCTATGTATATATTCTGTGCTGACAGCTCCGTTTTTTGACATCTATATAAACACGATGTGAGATTTTTCACACTCCTCAGAGGGAAAGAAAGTGACCTCGAGACAGCCGATGCTCAGCTACAGTAAAAGCGATTTGACATCAAGCATGTCTTTTCCACAGGCACTGCGACTGCACATTCACATTCAGTCATCGGGCGGCATTTTAATGTTTGCCATTTCAAAACTAAGCCTCAGATGAACGGATGACATCACAGGCATATGACAGCAGCTGATGGGGGCTGAGATAGAGGTTTAATTTCCTATTAGAGCGGCATTTACACATGAGCCCACTGGGAGACTGGGATCGTCTAATAACCCGGCCACATCACACAGTGGGGCTTCACAAAGAGAGATCGGTCCTGAACTGTTTCAACAAAATCCACTGTGGCCCACATAACTTCAGCAAAGAAAACGGGTCTCGAGTACAAACTCTCTGCAAACGTATAAAGATGTACGCACAATCTTTGAGCAAAGACAAGTGTGGCATTCTCAAACCCTTTAAACACAATAAACGCCTTTTATGCGGTCCTAGACTACATTTGGTTTGTACATTTGTGCACAAAAACTCTGTGGGAACACTGTGTGGGAAATAATGATTCAGTTCAACCAATTACGTTGAAATAAAATACAGAAATGGAAAACTACCATGTGCATACAAATCTCCCTGGGGTTTAGAAAATGTGGGGTGTGGTGTGTGGTGTGTGTGTGTTGTGTGGGTGTGTGGGTGTGTGTGGGTGTGTGTGTGTTTAAATGTAATTTTATATTACCATACATTCTAAATATGTTTTTAATGTGAAAATCTTTTCATAATTATATTCACTATATAAAATGCGTAGGAACAACAATAAAATAAATGAATAAACTATAACATTAAATTGAATAAATGCATTCAATTTCTAATAATAACAATAGGGTCTTTTACTTATTCAATTGCTAGTTTGTTGTTGTTTGTGACGAGAGGGGACCGGCGAGGCAGAGAGCCGTGGGAACGGAGCGAGGCCGGTGGAGTAAATGCTAATGCGCGACACCTGCGCCCCTCACCGGTCTCGAGTCCCACGGAGGAACTCCAGAAGGATAAAAAGAGGAGTGACGACAGTGAAGGACGAGAGAGGACCAGGCCTGGACTTTATTTGTGTTTTGTGTGCGGCAGTCGTCCGCAGGTGTCCGCCATGATTGGGAAGGAGGCAGGAACCGGCGAACGTTCAAAGAAAACTTTAATAAAATAAACAAACACAAAATGAAAGTAAAGCGGCAGCCCCTCAGACGATAGTCCGAATGTTGATCTCTTGATACAGCTAAATTAATGCGAGCACTTGACAAAGAAGGACAGTTTATTGTTCCGTGGCCAGAAAATAAATATTCCGTGAATTGATAAATGATTATATTGTCTGCTCGGCGGACGGACAGATCAAATAATTGTAATATTGATTTTGCTACAGTTAATTCTAAGACCCCCCCTGCACGGACTCACGTAAGTAACCCACCTAATCTAAATATTTATTATTAATCATAACCAGTTATAATTAGTCATAAATATTTCCCTTTTGAGCTGATTTACTACATAGCATAATACACATCCAAATTCAAAAGAATCCGGATTTGTCAACATTACAAAAATAAGAAGAATAAATAAGGATAAGAATAAATGTATGTGTGTACGCAGCAGTTTTGAGTCATTTCCTGTACCCAGGTTGGCAATTATATATATTAATGACACCCCACTGAGGTAACAGTCTAAGCTAAGAAAGCTACTTGTGTGGATTATCTGTACCTCCATGTCTAGTTTTTAGGATTGTACATCTCAGTCCACCTCCTGCTGTTAAATGTCAGCACACATTGTACTCGTACACAGGCATGTCAAGTCTCACGCGTGAGAGGGGCACAGCACTTGTTAGAGGTAATCTTCTACCGATTCAGAGACAAGAAACATTTTCCACAAAGTCCATCTCTCTCATGTGCTGTGTGTTCCTGAGTTAATGCTGCATTCTGCCAGTGGGGATGAGGGATTCCCAGTCAAGTGCTGACGCTAAGCACTAAAATCCTGAGGATTTGGCCCGTGATTTATGCCTTTCATGCCAATCCTGGTCGTGGAGTTACAGAGTTTTCGGCTCCTCCAGGTGATAGAAACCAGCAGAGAGTAATTAAGACTCAGGGCGGCTTCTGCTGCCACAAATCCTGCTCAGATGAGATCCACTGGACTCTGAGTCACATCTGGTAATGAGTGAGACTAATGGAGCTCTTTCATCTAGACCTTTTCAAAAGGGGTGGGAGCCAAAATAGAAAGAGGTGACATATGAAAAGAAATTTATGTCAGCACAAGAAGGGTACTCTTAATAGAACTTTACTATTTTGTCTCTTACTAAAAAAACATTAGAATAGCACTGTAATGCTGTTCATTTCTTTGTTCATTTCTAGAGCACATATTTATTTCACATATACTGGTATAGAGGAGAGTAGGGGAACACTTTTACTTACTGTAAGTAGTCTTCTAGAAAAGGACAAATGAGATAAAAGTTCAAACTAATCCTCCTGAATATATTTCGGGATGTATGCTATCAACTGAAAGAAGCAGCATCTATAATATAAGGCCATAAAATTATTATTATTATGAATACAATTTTTATTCTATTATTATGAATACAAAATCTTGAAAATCGTGCTTTGGAAATACACGATTTGTCAAATAGACGTCATTCGTAAGTTCAGCATATTATTACGAAAATTTCCTTTTTTAAAAAGACATTTACACAGCAGTAGTGTGTAAAAGAGGATATTTTGAAATATAAAAAAAATAAAGGGTGTTGTTTTACTGAATTTTACCAAATACGTAAAGGATACATTAATTACTGATTATTCATTAATTTGTTTAATTATTTATTAATAACTAATTCAATTAAATTATTATAACTTATCTATATTTAAGAACTAAAAGTGGTCATTAATGGTTGAATTCATTATTTATTTAATTATTACTTTGCTTCTCCATATTTACATAAGTACATACTTTGAACTTTCTGCTCAATGTAACCTCAAATAAACTCAAAATGTATTTGTTTACACAAAAATATTAAGCAGCACAAAATTTTTCAACATTGATAATTCAGGTTCTTGAGTGCCAAATGACATATTCTAAAGATCATGGACTCTGAAGAACTAAAAGTAAACGAATGCCAAAAAAAAAACCGCTTGTCCATCACAGGACTAAATACTTAAAAAGTACATTACACAGGAGAGGACTAATAAATTAAATAGAAAACTGATGTTTAAAAATTGTATTTCACCATATTACTGTTTTTACTGTATTTATAATTAAATAAATGCAGCCGTGGTTTGATTGCTTTAAATTAAATCAATAATTAAATAAATAAAATTAAATAAAAAATAAAAATAGAAATAAAATAAAAATAAAAATAAAATAAAATAAAATAAAAATAAAAAATAAAATAACTGTCTGTTTGGTGCACATCAATCACAATTTCATGAACCACAGTCTCAGAAAAAAAAAGGTACAAAAGCTGTCACTAGGGCGGTACCCTTTCAACAGGGTACCTTGTAACGTATTTACCCCTAAAGGGTCATATTAGTACCTTAATGGTACATATCTGTACCTTTTGAAAAGGTACCGCCCTAGTTGACAGCTTTTGTACCTTTTTTCTGAGTTTGAATATTAAGAATATTTGCAAAGAAATAATGTAAAATAATTTTTAAAGAATATTTCGGGTATTTGGTGATACTCTTGCCTATCAGTGCTTTGTGCTGAAAATCTTTTCAATATATAGTGGAAATTAGTGGTAATTGCATAGCTCACTCATTCCCAGCTGTAAATTGGATGAGGATGCAATTCAAGATAAAGGAAATGTGAGATAAAGCAATTTAAGATAAAGAACATTTTAAACAAGATCAGATGAAGGAAGATATGTTCTCCAAAGATTTAAAGATGCACCTCATTAAAACGCAATTATTTTATACAAACAAATCAACAGTGTTTGTAGACAAACGGTTTTAATAAAAGCTACATGGAACTGCCTCAAGGGAGCCAACATACTGAGATCATATGACCATACCAATACTACTTACGCTAATCTCTGTACATTCAACTGATGAAGTCAATGAATCATGGCTGACTGCAAACAGAGTATTTCTATGATGAAAATACACATTCAGGTTACATCAGTATAAACCCAAGACAACTGACTGAGTGCACCTATAAAGTAACATATAGAGAGCTCAGCAACTTTCTCCATTTCTGCTGGAGGACCAGTCTACAGCAGAAAACCAAAAGGAAAAACAATCTCCACCAGACTAAGGAGAAAAAGAAATATACAGCCCAAGTGAGGTTTTCATTTTTGAATGGCATCGATTACCTGCACAAAAACAAAGCTACAGAGGTTGCTGCATATAATGGTATCCATACTGGAAAATATCAGCATCTGTGGGAGGACCAACTCTATTTCCAAACTAATGCTGGAGATGATTACTGTGGGGATGCTGTTGAGGTTCAACTTACTGGGTCGGACTGAATAAAATGATTGCAAACCAACAGATTGGATTTTCTGCCCCTTCATAGACTCACTATGGTGTCAACTTTTTTTCCAATTTTGATTCTCCACTGAATGAATTGTGAAGTTTGTAGATGAGGTTCAGTGTGGTTTTGGCAAAGCACCTCTCCATTTTAATTGGATTCTGTAATGACATATATTGGGTGTAAAATGACTTCGGAATATTTTCCTCCGACTACAGGAGGATCAGTGCAGCGAGGGCCGGCTCGGTGGCATGAAACAGAGTTGTTTCGCAGGAAGCGTAGATTGCGTGGGTAAGCCATGCATGCTCAATGGTGTTCAGCCCCCACACACTCAAAACACATAATTACGCTGGCCTACCTGACGACCCCTTGCATCGGGGGATGGGCGGTGGGGCGGGAGAGTGATTCTGGAACTGATCCACCGTTTATCACATGGGAAACAGGACAAATGTAGGCTAAAACAGAATGAAACCCAAGCCTGGATCTGTGTTTCTGCTTAAGAAGGGACTACAAACACAAAACTGACAAAAAATTTGTTCCAATTGGTTTTATTCCATAAAAATGATCGAAGCTAATGCACTAATGCATCACGTTCAAAGCTCATCGCGGCTAAAAGCGGATTTGTATGATATGGGATTACTGTAGCATTTTAGGCGCATTGCAGGTAGTAAATTAATCCCGGGCTCTAGTGGATTTTCAGTTTTTTAGGAGATCCACACCGTTGCATACACAATTATGTAATATCCTGCAGCAGCTAGAGCTGGAACCGAAGCAGAAACCTCTTGATGTATTGATTCAGGTAAGGATGGATCGGTCATGAACACAGCAAGAGGTCTACGACAGCTGGGCTTGTCGCATATAATACAAGCGTCTAAATCATGAGAAACGTTAGACTAGCCTTGCATAGCCAGATATTTCTGTGACATAAAGTCTACTCCACACTGCAACTTATTCTAGACAAGAGAGGACAAAAAAAACATCTGATCCACATGTAAATCCAGCCAAGGTCCATTTTGCCTAATAATAATATTAATCATCATCATTGTATTATTAGTAGTAGTAGTAGTAGTAGTAGTAGTAGTATTAAACCCTTTTTGTAAATGTTAAATAAAATTAGTTTAAAGGCAATAATTGACTGCATATATTATTATTTTTTAATTATTATTTTATTACTGCATACATTATTATTTTAAATGTATTATTATTTTTAAAATTATTATTTACTGAAGAAATTATACAAAAATATGACCCTGGACCACAAAACCCAACGTAGGATCATTGGAAATACATGCATCTTACCTACATTCTGCAAAAATTCAAAAGCCGTACAAATTGCTGCAGTTTCCAGTTGAAATTAACACTAGAGGCAGTAAAACTCCAACAACGTTTATTCCTTTTCACACAAAGTATGATTTACAGGTCTACAGTTTCAATTAATAAAGCTTAATTTTTGCATAATTACTTGGAATATTATATTATGAATTCAAAACCATTTTAACAAGCTGCAAGATTTGAAAACAATATACTTTTGAACGCGTCGTCACATATCCAGCTTCATATACATGAGTTTTCTAACTCGGTAGCTCACGCGATAGGGGCTTGGACTTAAGTGATGAAGAGCTCCAGTACGAGCCCCGTGAAACTATGGTTCGAACAAAACAGCTCAAATCTGCATAAGGAAGTTAAAATAGCACGGCTGCATCAATAAATGCATTTTTATATCAGTTGTGCATTTGTTAACACTATCGGGTAGGTTTAGGGTTGGGTTTGGTGTAGGGGATATTTCCAACACGATAGAGCATTAACTTTTAGCGACACTCCTCGGATATTTGAATTATGAACCACCGCAATACGTACCTGAAGCAATGTAATAAAAAAGACAGCAATACGTGCTCATATCAACGTAATACATATGTGCCAGGGTCACGTATTAAACCCACGTTTTAGCACCACTCACTGGACGTTTCACTTTGAAACTGCCGTGAAACGTGCAGTAAGGTACGCAATAACGGTGTTGCAGAAATGTATTTAGAGGCACATATTTCGATGAGCCGGGTTGCAAACCAGTCATAAGGTTTATACATCATCTGAAAGCTGAATAAACTTTCTATTGATGTGTGGTTTGTTAGGATAGGACAATATTTGACCGAGATACAACTATTTGAAAATCTGGAATCTGAGGGTGCAAAAAAAATCTAAATATTGAGAAATTCATCAAATTAAGATTGTCCAAATTAAGTCTTTAGCAATGCATGTTACTGATCAAAAATTAAGTTTTGATATATTTACAATAGGACATTTACAAAATATCTTCATTGAACATGATCTTTACTTAATATCCTAATGATTTTTGGCATAAAAGAAAAATCGATAATTTTGACCCATTCAATGTATTGTTGACTATTGCTACAAATATACCTGTGCGACTTATGACTGGTTTTGTGGTCCAGGGTCACAAATAATAACAACAACCACCAATACATTTTGTTGTTAATGATAATTTGTACATATTTTTTAATCATACAAATTTAAATGTGGACTAAAGTCACACACCTGTCCAAAAATTTTATTAAATTGCACATATCCATACAAAGGCCATAAGGTTACATTTAAATATTCACATTCATATAGAATCACTATAAGCCAAACAAACTGAAAACCCATTATCACTGGTGTGCAGCATAATAGTCATAATGTCATATAAAGAAAAATATGGAGTGTTGGAATACAAAATTACATGCACACCACAACAATGAAAGGTCATGATCAATACTTCAAAAAGCACAGCAAACCTGCTGACAATCAAAGCATGATGGCAATTTGCTTCCTCAGCATGCATTTATGAAGAGATAAAGCAGATAGTCCAAGGTCATTTTTGATTGTGCTATTAGTGTAAACATCTGATTCTGGTATTAGTCTGACACTCCAGCATCGCAGAACAAAAACAGATCGACACGCATTAATTTTCCATAGCCTTTGAACTTCAGAAAGAAGAAGAAGAAGAAAATGGAAATGTGAGAAAAGAGTGGGAGGGAGAGAGGCAAGAGATGCTCAACTGGAACAAGAAAGAGGTCTTAATCATTTTTTGTCACCGTGTGAGGTCGTAAAGTACCTAGACAGATTGAAGAGCAGCATATTAGGCTTCTACAAAAGAAGTGGACCAGGAGACAAATGTGTTTATTGACTCTCTCTACAATGGTACAAAAAATATAATAGGCATATGGGTCAATTGTCAAAGAGAATTATGATCCCTGAACTTCCTGAACATCTGAGGTAGAGGAATCCGAGCAATTAATGTCCTTCCGGTTTCAGAGGTTTTTAAAGGGGCAGGTCACTTAAAAAGTAAAAATCTGCCATCATTTAAACAGCATTATGTCATTCCAAATCTGTGTAAAGTATTTTTTTTGTTCTAAATACTATTCATTTCTGATTCACAAGCCCTTGATTTAATTCAGTTCAGTTTTTAATTTAAGTTGATTTGTGTATACTTCAATGTCCATTTTGCTTACTTATGAAAGAAATCTTTTCTCTGTTAACACTGGAAAATATCCAGGCAGACTGAACCAAATCGGTAACTTGTCTTTTTGAAATATTCAATGAAATAATCTGCTCAGGAGAGCAATTTGGTCACCGTGAACTGTTGTTGTATGGAAAACGGTGAGCGTGACAGAATATTCATTGAGTGTAAACTATTCCTTTAATAACCTCAGCTGTTTGAAACTCTTAACGTTCCTGATATCATCCCTGGGATGTGTTATGCCATTCATTCCTTGCAGAATAAACCTCTATGTATCACATTTGTGTTTACTGCCTCTATTACAGCTGGGTTTATCAGACTACTTATGTGTGAGATGTTTCCAGTTATGCATTAACATTGCTATCACAGTAATGACCATATTCATTTCAAACTATTTCAATTACTGGCCCGTCAAGACATTTTCTCTCTCTCTCTTTCTCTGTCTCTCTGAGCAGTGCATGTTCCGCGATCCTTGAAAAATCATTAATGAAGTGTCACTTTTTCTTAGATTATCTGATAATTAGGGTTGCTCTCTGACGGCAGTGATTGTAACAATCTTTCTGCAGACTAGGTCAAGGTGTTTCAACCTGGATGGTTATCTTAACATGATTACGTGTGTGTGTGTGTGTGTGTGTGTGTGTGTGTGTGTGAAATCACCTACATTAGATGAAAAACCTGGGTTCAATACAAGCAAAACTCTGGGTTAGAGTAATGGCTGCTGAAAATTCAGCTTTGTCATCACTGGAATAAATTATGCTTTAAAATATATTAAAATAGAAAACAGTTATTTTAAATTGTAATATCATTTCACAATATTCCTGTATTTTTGGTCAAATAAATTCAGCCATGGTGAGCATAACAGACTTCTTTTCCTTCAAAACCATTTAAAATATCTCATCAATCCCAAACTTTTGAACGGTAATGTATAACAAAATCGACAAAAATCAATTAATAATGTGAGAAAAATGTATGAAACCTTCAGGTTAACTGTTAGCCATAAGCATTTATCAGAACATGTGCATAAACCGGTCATCTGGTGAGGGTTGGGTTGAGGAGCTCATTGTTTTGTGATGCAGTATATCATCCTGCACCTTATTAAGTTAAGATGCATCAGCGTCCCACAGAGACCGGGAACAGCTCCAACTACGTCTAATCAATGTCACACCATCCCCAAGACTTAAAGCATGCAGTCAATATGCTTTCATGATGGCCAGTCGAGCCGCTTCTGCATCCATAACTGTGGTGTTAATATCGCCCACTGTGCCACTTATATAGATTCACCCTGAATCCAATTAATACAGACCTTCTAAATAGGGTGAAAGGTGCAAAATCTGAAAACATGCAGTCGATAGATTATTTGTGCATTAACAGTAGAAGATTTGTTTCTAAAGACTCTCCATGGCAATGCTTGGGAAACTGCTTGAAAAACATTACAAGGGCTGCTAAATTAAAAATCTCCCAAACGATCAATATTGTCTGTAAGTGAAAGATTATTCGCATTAGCTAGAACATTGCACAAGTTCTCCATTACAGCTAAAACATTCATCATTAAAATCACTTTTATGAGCACTGATATTAAAATTCTTGCCAACACTGATAAACCAATAATTATTTTCATGTTGGTCAGTACGGTCAATAACCATTAAATGGGAGATACTATTTTGTCTAAATAAATTAAAGATAAAACACTAAAAACTGATTCATTTAAATGCTTAAAGTGAATCACACAGTGCCGATCCTAGACTTCTGGGGGCCCTACGCAAAACTGTGTTTAATACAATACTCTGATTAAGAATCTACCATGTAAACAGAGATTTTTGATTACCTTAATCCGGCTAAAGTCATAATCGAAGTAAACACAAATCTAATTAAGATGTGGAGTATTCCTATTTTAGTCGCATTACTGAAGTGCAGTATAGACATGTAAACACCTTAATCACATTATTACTGTCGTGTAGGACTTTTCGCCGCATTTTGCGACAGGATACACACGGCAGTGGTCAACCGTTTGACGACAAATAAAAGAGCTTCAACACCGCCATCGCCTGTATGCACGTTCTAATAATTAACTGCACTTGAAGCTTTCATAAAATTAAAAATGAAACACCCAAAACTGTACTGGCCTCCTTACCAGACGAACTATATGTTTATACGTGAAAGGGCACGTCAGATGGTGTCACGTGGGGACGTAATGACGTGTGCCATTAATCGAACTATGTTCTATAACATGTAAAACGGGAACATGAAAGGAATATTCTAAAGCAACTCATGTAAACACCATAATTGTAATATTGTCTTATTTAGAATAAGGTAAATAATTAGATTACTGATGTCCATGTATACGTAGTGGGTGCTTCTCAAACGGAAGGCTGCATCCTACCGAGCCTGCGTCCTTCCTAGCTCAGTCCTTCAGAGTCTTGTAGGCTAGTCCTCCTTGGCATTAAACGCTAGAATGTGACTAGTAAGTGCACGTGTCTACGTCACATTTGTTCCCACCCTCAACGCGACGGCACGAAAATACTAATAAAACTTTGTTTTGGAAAAATACTTTGTATTACAAATCATTATTTTATTTGGCTTTCTATTAATGCAATACAATGAATCACAGCCATCTAGTCTCCGGGTGGCTTACATTATTGGCAGTTTAGCGTTTAGTGAGTAATTTACACCAAAACAAAAAGATAACATCTATGCTTTCATGTCTGGAAACATTATTTTCGTCTTACATTTCATAATAAATTCAGACAAGCTCAGTACTGAATCGTTTTGTGTCAGTTTATTTTCATGAAATGGAATGGGTACAAAGGATTGTGGGTGATTGGAGGATACATCCCATGCATCCTTCAAATTCAGCTTAATGAAGGACGCGAAACGAAGGCTGCCTTCCAAGGATCCTTGCGATTGTGATGGCCTTCAGCGACGTTTGATGACGTGGCAGCCGAGATATGCAGCCTTCGGAGGATGCAACCTTCCATTTGAGAAACACCCAGTGTCTCTTCAGCGGCTCTGTACGCTTTCAACTCGTTTTTTTTTTGTTTCCAGAAGAGCTTCACTTGACTGATTTTTATGTAGAAAGGGTGACAGCGCACCACATTAAAAGAAATGAGCATTCATGTTTTCATAACAGCTGGCCAAATTCAAAAACGAAACTAAAATTAAATCATCTTTGAGAGCAAGGGGGCCCCCTGGTGTTTCGGGGGCCCTATGCAGCTTGCATACTTTGCGTATAGGGAGGATCAGCTCTGGAATCACAACACAATAATATACAATATGAAAACTCATTTGGATATTCAAATGTGCGTAATTAAATTATTCGTGTTTTTAATGATTAACTTTTAGCAAGCATTAGTTAGGATAATTAAAAAGGCAAATAATCACAAATAATTAAATGTCCAATACTGATACTATACAAATAAATTGGACAATAAAAATATGGTGCTAAAATACAATAAGAAACTGAAACTGAAAAAAAAAATCTGTTAAATCCAATTAAATTAAATACTAATGCAAAATAAGCATCCACCACATGAGAAAAATGAGACACAGCCAGTCTACACAACTCAAATTATTTTCAGCACATTAAACACTGCTTGTCTTACTAGTGCCAACCCACTGCACCAAATCAGGTGCGTGATTATAATGCTCCCAGCTGAAAGAGAGTACAGTGAACCTCTCAAAGCAGTCAGGCACATACTCAAAAAAGCAACTGTGCTTCTCAGACAGCATTCAGATCAGAGGAATACTCAAAAATATGCCAATTTAATGTGAGCTGTGATCTGGTTTAACAGCTTTGAGAAAGAAAGTCAAAAGAAAGAAAGTTTCACATATCACAGAGCAATCAGATCTAAGGTGATTCTACCCACAGAAAAGTTTTCTCAGTTGTTTTTTAGACAGCAATGAGATTAAATAGAGACAAAAATGCTTTGGTTGTAGGTGCATGGCATCCATTAAAGCTCCGCTACAATATGAAACTCCAATGTACAATACTAAAAGAAAAAAAAAATACTTATATTCACAAAGGCTACATTAAATTGATCAAAAATGACAGAAAATACTACCGTTCAAAAGTTTTGTGTTAATAATATATTCAGAAAGGGTGCATTAAATTGACCAAATGTAACAGTAAATGCATGTATCATTTTAAATAAATGTTGTTCTCTTCAACTTTTCTATTCATCAAAAAATCCTTAAAAATGCATCATGGTTTCCACAAAAATATTAAGCAGCAAAAACTGTTTTCAACATAAAATAAATGTTTCCTGACCACCAAGATATTACAAAGATTTCTGAAGGATCCCTGAAGACGGGAATAATAGCTACTAAAAATTCAGCTTTGCTATCACAGAAATAAAGAACATTTTAAAATATATTAAAATAGAAATCTTCAAATTGAAATTTCACAATACTGCTGTTTTTGCTGAATTTTTTATCATCCTTGGTGAACATAAGAAACTTCTTTCAAAATCATCTTACTGAGCCAAAACTTTTCAATAGTAGTGTATATTTCCATAATATTCCTATATCTGAATCCATATGATATACTAAGTTTGTGGTGCAAATAAAACTTGACTAAAAGTCAAGAGAAAAATGGCTGATAAGAAAGCGCATATAGTCTTGATGCAGCGAATCCAGTAGAATCAGAGGTGTGTTTGGAGATTAATCTCTGAGGGTTCAGCCAACAGCTCAGGTACGAGTGAATAATTGCGCTTCGAAGTGCCTAAAGCATAATTATGAGTTCCTATACATTCCTGAAGGGGTATTCAATCAAACCCCTGAACAAAACAGCCCGGAGGAGTAAATCGATAGACAGGCGACGTCTTCATGACACGATCATGCAGATTTTAAGCCATTAGACCTCTTAACACACATGGGGAGAAGTGGTAAATATCCCTGTGGGGAAGCGTAGGTATGTTCTTTGCACATGTATAAACACCCACAGGGTCAAGAATACCTGCTCCCTGACTGGGCAAGGCCTGCTGGGTAATTACAAGGAAAAGGTCAAACAATGAGCTAATGGGCATCACAGGGTGCTAATGGAGCAGTGGACAGCCAAGAATACACACATACCGTACATTTGAACAAGAACACCTACACATATGAACACGCACATTCTGCAAAATTAATTCGGCATGATTCTGAATAATTCTTATTAATAAATGTAAGAAATGCACAAACACCAGATCCCCTCAGGCTGTGTGCAAACCACACAGTGGGCTGTCAATAAACCTGCCTAGAAACACACACACAGAGCTCCTGAGTGTCAATAACTCTGCATAGTTTATTGAGATCTGCTTGTGCTGCTTTTCTGCATGTCAATTTTTAGGATCTGACCGGCCCTGAGTGTACAAGCAGAAACAGACGTCAGGCCTGATTAGAAATCATAAAAACTGAATCAACAACCGTAATGTGTGCAAACATCCATTTCTATATCAAGTAGTTTCTGAATTGCAGAAAATTCCAATGACTACAGCCGGGTGAATTGACCTGGGGCTTTGAAATTAATTGTTGCGAAATATGTGAATACATTTACGCTATCACACACACTGGCCTGATTTCTGGTATGAAGAGTAATCAGCGGATTATGTGGATAACAAAGAGATTAATTAAGGAAGAACCCCTCAGACTTCCCATAATGTGTTGTGTGTGTGTGTGTGTGTGTGTGTGTGTCTGTGTTTTTCCCTAGCGCTCCATCACTAGCGTAAGATCTGTTAGTATGCTAATCATTCTTAGTCAAATTTGTCCTTCTGAACTGTTTGTCATTTTAATGACAAAAGAAAATTGAACAAAGACAAAACACCCCTTGGGATCCCGAAACACTGAGTTTATGCAGTTCCCTGACAGAACGTAATGGGGAAAAAAAACTTTAAGATGACACACGTGTCACGGTGTCTGCTGTGCAGGAGTGAAGGAACGCGAAGACGAAGGAGATTCAGCAAAAAATTAAAAAAATAACAGTCTTTAATAATCCAAACAGGGGTAACACAGGGCAGGCAGGAACACACACGCAACACATAGTATTGACATTACAATACCGGACAGGGAACACGGGACAGACGACACTATAAATACAGCGCTAAAAGAGGGGTAATAGACGAGACACACCTGAACCAAATCTTACAATTACACATGGCAGACAGAAACTGGGTCACGGAGAGCACATGGGGAGCAAAACACACACACACACAGACAGTCCAGGGGTGTGACAGTTCGCCCCCCTCCCGGAAGGCCGCCCCCGCGCGGCAGAAACTGCCAAGGGGGGAGGGAGGGGGACTTAGTAGTGACAGGCATGCAGACAATCCTAATGGAGGGTCGGGCTGAGGACGGACAACTGGGAGAGGGCTGGCAGACAGCGTCCAGGGTGGTGACGACGGAGGGAGGAGCCAGGGAGGAGACAGGAGGAGCCAGGGTGGACCAGGTGGAGGGAGGAGCCATGGTGGAGGAAACAGGGGGTGCCAGGGTGGACCAGATGGAGGGAGGAGCCAGGGAGGAGACAGGAGGGACTTGGAGCATGCAGCGCAAGGTGGGACCCAGGTCACAGCCATGAAGGCGACCCACGGTGGAGCCGATGGAGGGAGGAGCCATGGAGGAGGAAGGGCCGACGAATCCAGGGGGCCGACCAACGGCGGCGGAGTAGGTGGAGGAGGAGCCCGAGGCAGAGACGGAACGGAGAGCTGATGAGCCAGGGCGATGGGGAGGATCCAGAGGGCCAAGGCGGAGCAGATGGCTCAGGCGACCGAGGTGGAGGCGGGGATTCAGAAGGCCGCAGTGGAGCCGGAGCGACAGAGGACCGAGGAGGAGATGAAGGGAAGGAGCAGCCTGACAGAGCCAAGGGATTGGACAATGCCAGCCGGAGTAGTGGAGCGTCCCGAGGTGGCAGATGTTCGATGATGACCAATGTGGAGCTGGAGGGAACGAGGGAGCCGGCGGATCTGGTGGGTTACGGGCCACGGTCCGAGACGAGTGGCTAGGAGCATGGTGAGCCGCTGGTCGACGGGCGAGGCGGAGTCTGGGACCAGAGGCTGGAGGTGGAGACAGGTATCCTCCAGCCCTGACGCCGATGAGACTGGCGACCCACATGATTCCCACCGCACAGGATGGTGGGCTGAGGGTGATCAGATGGGCTGCCCGATTACAGCGGGGGAGGAGGCAGAAACTGGGCAGCCAGGTGGGCATTTGTGAGTCCTCCAGGCCTCTGTGCTGGTGGCGTCCACCCACTACACCAAATTGCGACTCTCCCAGCACCGGGAGCGAGTCTACGGGGAACAACTGTCTGGCAGACAGTTCATGGCGACTGGAAAGTTCGAGAAGGTGGGAGGAGAATGGCATGTCCGCTATATATCTGCCTCCCAGTCCTATTAATCCCTGGTCCAGCAGCAGCTCACCCCCCAGCTGTGGTGGCAGTGGGCGCGGCTGTCATCCGTGCGCTCGCACTCCACTTTGGAATCCTCCTCCAGATGTCACATGAGGCTCTGGCGCGATCCTCAGCTCTGTCGCTCTTTTCAGCGATGGCTCATCAGTCACGGCGGGCTTTGGCTCTCCATCTGCGGTGGGCTCAGGCTTTGGCTCCGCACAGCGGGGAGATGGTGGGCTGGACTCTGGGTCCGGAGTGGATCTGGCGGGTATCTCTCCCCAAAAGACGGCAAATTCTCGAAAAAAAAAAAAAACACATTAAAGCCATCTTCGGACGACGGTGCTCTGGACGCGGTGTTTAGACTGGCATTGTAGAATGCACAGAGCGCGTCGTCCGGGTAACTGGTGTGATGAGCGATATCCAGGAACAGTCCGGTATGGCCCTCGAGAGACCAGCCAAAAAAAAAAAAAAAAAAAAAGAGAGGGTATCAGGACGGAGGAAGGCGTCAAAGGAACAAACAAAACACTGTGCAAAACTCGGAAAACAAACAAAGGGGAAACACGCAAATAAACTATTCTGTAGGTCCGGTATTCTGTCACGGTGTCTGCTGTGCAGGAGCGAAGGAACGCGGAGACGAAGGAGATTCAGGATAAAAGTCTTTAATAATCCAAACAGGGGTAACACAGAGCAGGCAGGAACACACACACAGCACATTGACGTTACAATACCGGACAGGGAACACGGGACAGACGACACTATAAATACAGGGCTTAACGAGGGGTAATAGACGAGACACACCTGATCCAAATCATACAATCACACATGGGAGACAGAAACTGGGTCATGGAGAGCACATGGGGAGCAAAACACACACACAGACAGTCCAGGGGTGTGACAACATGGACATCTCCTGCTAAAGGAACTCTGAAAGTTTAAATATTAATGAAACAAATGATCAAATAAACCTCCAAATGTCTCATCAAATAGACAGTTTAATAAACAATGAATTAAAAATTAAATAAAAGGGTTGTGTGACAGTTTACGGTAAAGGAGAAAGAAAATATTATTTCAGAATAAAAACAATGAAGTCAGCACAATGACTAAAAAACAAACTTGCATCTGTCTGTTAACCTGAAGACATTTTTTTAAAATATATTTATTTTTTGTTATCCGCTTGTTCTTTTTTCTGTTGCTTCACTTCGTTTCAATTGACTTTTATCACATTGACAAAAGATAATGACACTATTATCTTCTGAACAGCTGCTTTACAGCTGCATTTGGATTTGTTTCATAATTGATCGATTTTACAACATCAACACTGTTATTTTCCTGCTTATTAATGTGAAGCTGCTTCGAAACTGTATTGTATAAAGCACTATATATATAAATGTGATCTGGCTTGACATTGGCCTACAGCAACAGCAGGGAAGTGTTATTGTGCAAATATATTATGCACAATATTCATGCTTTTAGATTTTTATGAATTTAGCTCACAACATTTTACATCAGTTACCTCTTTTTTTCTAATTTCCTGTTCTTTTTGTATTATTACTTTAAGTCAGAGTGACAAATGGTAAACAAAACCAATCCGAGCCAATCTGTTAACAAAATTAATGGTTAATTTAGCATTATAACCATTTTTTCTTGGTTTGGTTTTATTTAATTTGCCTTTTGTCACACTGACAATGGTAGAAAGAGGACAAAAGAGCACCACAGTTCAATATGCCAGAACACATCCAGCTAAATATGTTTTGAAGCTACACGTACAAAAAAAAGACCCAGACAATCACTGAGAGAAAAAGAGAGCAGCCAGTACAGTACTTTGTAAAAGGTTGTATACGGTATAAAAAAAACATCTCTGATAAACAAGTATGAAATGCATTATTGGCCAGAGAGAAAGGAGTAAGAGGAATCTACTCACTGAGATCATGGTCACCTCAAACCTAAAAATACTTCAACCTGGGAAAGAATTCAAACCCAAGCTACAAAACACACACACAGACCACTACAGCAAAACCACAACAGCACCACAGCGTGGGAGACTGGGGAGAGAGCCAGAAAAGAGAAGCAACCAGAAGAGCCAGAGTGCAAGAGAGAGAATGAGAGAGCAAAAAGAACAAACACACTCTCTCATTAAGGGTGGAAGTCTGAAAATATCACAATAAACTCTTCTGTTTCTGTTCTGCTCTGAAGACAACAAAAGTGTAGTGTCCCCTGAGATTTCAGAGCCAAATGTCTTTTCAATACAACTTTCAAAAAAGTATTTTTCTTTGATAATTAAGATGCACAATTATTGTAGGTATAAGAAAGTGTCACATCTGCCACAGATAATCTGCTTTAATATGACAATTCTGTCATCACCCACCCAGCCTTTTATTTCAAACTCATATTTCCTTTTTTTTGTGAAAAAACAAAAGGATTTTATTATCAAAAGTTGCTCTTTTTATGCTGAAAAAAACCCATGAACACTGGCTGTCAGCAAGGTTTCTGCAGGTTTTATGATGGTAAATTTGAGACTTTGTAAAGACTTTTTAAGAACAAATAAATAAAATATAAAGAATAAACTGAATTGAACACAATATGTCAGAGACCTTCTTTCCTGGTATTTTTGTCTTGTTTTCCAGTGCAAATGTATAAAGATTCTTAAATCAAAATACATTTACTTGAGAAGCAAAATGACATTAAGATTGTTTTCTCAAAAACTGAGTGAATTTATTATCAAAACTAGAACAAATATCAGTCAAATGAACTTAATTCAAAGGGAAAATAATGGATTTTTATGACCCCCCATTTTTCTTGTTTTAAGCATAACTCACTTAATTTTGTTCAATGTCTCAGAAAACATTCTGAAAAAGATATTCATTTTTTAACAATGCATCCCAGATTTAATGACACGATTTTTTTTTAAATTAAGCTTTTCTGCTCTGATTTAAGACCTTTCTTAAGGGTTTCATTTGTGGAAGGGTGAATTAAGACTTTTTAAGCTCATTTTAAGACTCACAAAAACCCTGTCAAATTCAGTTAAATAAATAAAAATAAAAATAATTAAAAAGTGAGGTGAAGTTTGGTCCCTTTGCACACTAAATGAAATCAATCCAATAGACCAAGAGTTTTCAGTTAAATTCTGATGCATTTTTAAAACACTTCAATAATAAATATGGTTCCAATTCAGTGTTAAAATATTGTGTTAAACTTATTTAATAAATAATTTAACTTAACAGATAAACTTTGACAGTCCAAAAAATATATATTTCGTAAAATGTTGCTAAATGTTTTTTTTTTTGTTTATCAAATTTTTCACAGACCCACAGAACATGTCTTATACTTCATAAAGAACTCCTGAGTTACTAAAAATAAATAAATAACACTTTTGGCCTTTTATCTCACCTATGGAATCAACTAAAACACAACTACCACTAATTCTCCCTCAAAACGTGCATGTCTTCCAGCATATTTCGAATCTCAAAATGAACAGATCGTGGTTAAAATTAGAGAAGAGATAAAGTTAAAGCTCATGCAGCATGATGTATTGAAATTCATGAAAGACAAGGCTGTTCGTAGCTGGAGTTACGAGCATTCTGGCAGGAAGGAATCAGACAGCTCTATACTGAATCGGCTCACCAGGGTCTTTCACAACGAAACAAACCAAAATGTTCCATAACTTCACCAACAGATTTCGAAAAGGCATGCAAAAGCAACAGGGGTGTGTTGTCTTTGATGTAACTAATTTTAAATGATACCAGCACAAGTACTTTGAGTCTAATCAGGGGCAGCGCTCGACTACGGTTGATCACTTTAAACCATCGGACAGTGGGATATCGTCATCCCTCAAGCAGTCATTTCAGAGCACATTTAATGCTGTTAGCATCGACCCGTTCCAAAGCTGAGCAGGTCACTTCAAAGCTTGTTTTCTAAAAGTGCTTTTGTCTGGTACTGCTCACATAAACACAGTGTTTTGAAACAGACAAGTGTACTTGTGTTTTTACAGAGGATTTCTCATGCTATTGTTGAACTCACTTTCGATAGTGAATTCTGGGATGCCAAGTTTGATTTCCTCAAAAGTACGACCTAAAATGGGACGTTTGTGGAGTTAGATGATGAAATGAAAGAATGCAGGACAGAAAATAGGCTGCTGTGGGTTTAGTGATTTGGTTTGTAATATTTTGCCTGTTCAATAGCAATGACGCAAAAACATTCCATCCAATCACATCACCCCAAATATCTCATCGACTCAGGAAGATCTCATTGTTCATAGCTTTTTGAATGTCTAATTACACACTACAATTTACACGTATAACATACTGACAGCAGCTAAAACACACTTATGTACAGTAAGATTACAGTAATGTTTTTGAAAGTCTCTTATGCTAAATGATGCTGCATTTATTTGATAAAAATATATTTATATTCATTTATACTTCATTCAATTTATTTCGGTGATGGCAAAGTTACATTTTCAACAGTCACTTGATCCTTCAGAAATTATTCTAATATGCTGATTTTTTTTGTTGAAAACAGTCGTGCTACTTAATATTTCTGTAAAAACCATGATAATTGATTTTTTTTATTCTTTGATAAATAGCAAGTTCAAAAGAATAGTGTTTATTTGAAATAGAAATCTTTTGTAACGTAAAATTGAATACATTTAGAACCACACTATATGAACGAATACCAAATACTGCTAAGATCATGTTGTCCAATGACATCACCCCAAACACCTTATCCACTCACATCACCTTAAACAACTCATTCAATCACCTCCTGCAGGCATCCTGTCCAATCAGTTCCTTCAATCAATGAAAGCAACCAGACGGAGAAAAATAGAGAAAGTGGTAGAAAAGCGTAAGCCAGAAAGAAAGGAATAATGGTATTTTCCCAAAGGACAGGGACATCTAGGCTGAATGATGAGTGCTTGATTGTCACATTCTTGAGCGTCTCTGTCAGCGTATAGGAAATGAGAGCAGCGACATCAGGCAGCATCGACAAAGCTCTGATCAATACTACTCAGCCGCATCTAAAGATGATGGCATTAATGATAATGAAGAGCGAGGGAGAGAGCAAAAGAGAAATCCCTGTAATGCATAGCCTCTTTATCAAGATTTTCAAAGTGAAATAAAAGGAAATACAGAGTTTGGTCACATATAAGTGCTGAGTTGTATCTGGGAGACTTCTTACTCTGGGGTTCAGAAATTCACACTGAAAATATTGTACTTCAAAACTAATTTAAACTGGAAAAAAGTTTTAGGATTTTAAAAAAGTCATAACATTATGATGTAAAATTAAACAATCGTTACAATTCTGCAATTCTCAAATCAACTTTTGACACTAATTGTTATTTTTGTAACAACTTACATTGCAAAAATACAAAATAAAAGCATTTTCACAAGTGGATTCTAAAAGAAAATCCTTCAGAAATCATTCTAATATGCTGATTTGGTGCTTAAGAAGCATTTCTTCTTACTATCAATGTTTAAAACAGTTGTGCTGCCTAATATTTTTGTGTAAACTGTGATAAGTTGATTTCAGGTTATCTGATAAATAGAAAGTTCAAAAGAACAGAATTTATTTGAAACATTTATTTTGTAACATTACTTTTTCTTTTAACAGTCACTTTAAAGTAGCGTAGCTGAATAAAAGTATTCATTTCTTTAAAGTAAAAGTAAGTCAAATAAAAAAATATTACTGATCCCAAACTTTTGAACAGTAGTATAGTCATCAGACTGTTCATTAAAGCTGTATACCTGCTGAGGCTCTTACACTCCCCATGCCGAAAAAACGTCCGTCACTGTAATGCAACTGTAATGCACTGTATTGTACATCCATTGTGTGTGAAACCTCACACAGCACCTGTGGACCCTCTGATGCAGCTCAGCTGTTGCCGAAAAAAAATGTCTTACAAAAGACTGCACTACCTGCAGAGCTCCTGGCTCCATTAGCGGGAGGTTTTTCCTTGTCCTGAAATGAGGCGGCCTTTATCATGGATTTTATGCAATCATAGGCTTTGGCCTTCGGAGACACAAAAAATTAGTAAATTTATGTTATTACATTATGTTAATTAAAGAAAGGCTACGAAAGAACTTAATTGTGTTAATGGCAAATGTCTGGTATCGGTAGGAGACAGGAGGAGAATGGGAACATTTTCACACTTCTTTATATGCCAATGTCATAGAGACTGAAGCCAGAAAATACTGTCACAGAGAGAGAAATAACAGAGCATTTTATGATTTTCTTTAGCCAATTAAACAGTGCCAATAAGCACTTACATTAGCGAAGCACAAATACTATAAACGGCCTGTGAACTATTAACGAGCCATGTCAAATGCGTATGAAAACTTTACTACCTCCTGATTGGATGACATGTGTGCCCATATGTGTATCGTGTAAGTCCTGGACATATGGAGAACGCTAATCATTTACTGTGCAAATCAATACAAGACCACTCTGCAGCCAAAACTAGCTGGATACACAATCTGCCAAGAAAAAAAAGATCACAGATCAGATATATGATAATTTGGAGATGTATATTCAGTAAGCAGAAGAAGCTGCAAAGAGCTGCAAACATTAGCTTATTTCAGCTTATTAAATTTGGATTGATGCCTTTCAAACAAAATAGTTGGACAGATTTGTATCTTTGACTCACTCAATGGCTCACATCAATGCAATGACTCACTCATAAAGAGTCACTTGTTTCATTTTTAAATGAATCAGTACTTTTGAACAAATCAGCTGAGTGAACACTTCAATGAATCAGTGATTCAATTGATTTGTTCAAAACTTCATTCAGGAATAAAACAATGACTCTCTTTTATGTGTGAGTCACTGAATCATTGATTCAATTGATCAATGAAGAAAATAGTCAGAAGAAAGCTGCTTGTTTTGTTCCCGAATAAATCAGTGTTTTGAACAAATTGTCTGAAAAAAATGAATCAATGACACTATTGTTCAGTGAATCTTTTGTTGCCACCAACTGGCACAACAACGTAACCTGCAGAAAGAGTCACTAAAAATCCCCCACCACTAAATACAGACTAGATAGGAAGGCAAAATTATACAAACAGTGAGAATATAAAGGGATAGTTCACCCAAAATATAAATTCTGTCATCATTTACTCACCCTCAGGTTATTCCAAACCTGCATGAGTTTCTTAATTCTGTTGAACACAAAAGAAGATATTTTGAAGAATATGGGTAACCAAACAGTTGATGGTCCCCACTGACTTCCACAGTACAGAAAAAAATACTCTGGAAGTCAAAGGGGACCATCAACTTTTTTGTATTTCTTTCATTCTTTCTTTCTTTCTTTCTTTCTTTCATTCATTCATTCATTCATTAATATAATCTTTTGTGTGTGTTCAAAAATGTTATACAGGGTTGAAACCACTTGAGGGTGAGTAAATGATGACAGAAATGTCATTTTTGGGTGAACAATCCTTTTACGAAATGGAACCACTGTATACTCATGTTCATAGAATGTTCTTTTTTTTTTAAATCACAGACCAGAATTCTAAACCTGCAGAACTGTGCCACAGCAGAGAGTCAACCAGCTCATCACACTTACACACACTCATGAACTGATATAGTTGCTTATCTGATTTGAATCACATTCTCTGGGTCAGAGAAAAATCGCCCGGAGAAATACAGTTGGGATTTTTATTAATCTGATGTCAGATGACCATTACAGCTTCTTCCTCCATTACACAACAAGCTTCAGCTTCACATGGCCAGTCAGCTATCTGTTCACAAATCAGCACCAGAGCACACATTTGCCCATTATCTCCTTTGCTACAAATCCAGTGTTTTGTTTATCAGACAAAAGCCAGTGGCTTTTTTATCCGGTTATTTAGAGAGCTTCCCGATCTTAAACTAATCAGCGTGTAATCCGACAAACCAGGCTCAAGTCTTCCAAATCACACCATCCGTAACATTAATCCCAAAAACCATTCCGACCCCAAGCTGCCCTCCTTCGCAATTTTTAGGAGGACTTCCTTAACGTCAGCTAGATGCACCGCTGCACTAATGAGATTACAAAGCTTTATTTAGAAACTCTTTATTGTTAGAGAGAAGAGTGGAGGGCAGGAGAGGGCAGTAACAAAGTGTGCTATAACAGGGCTTTGTGGGTAGACATTTACAGCTACAGGCCAAAGATTGCAACACTTACACGGTATTAAACACATCCAACTTCCGAGGCCACAAATTTACAGACAGACTTAGAGAACGATGATGAATATATCTGCTAGAGAGGGATCGGAGGAAAGAGTGACATAATATGCCAATATGAACAGCTGAACAGTGTTGAACTCTGCAGAGGGAGGAAGAGGAAGACTCGGTGGACTTGATGAACTGACGAAGGCTCCCAGGGGAAGCAGCGAGAGCCTGCAGGTCTATAAAGATGCGCAGACCTGATCTATGGATCTATAAAAGTGACACGAACATACACAAACACACAAATGCACTTGCCGTAGTGATTGGGAGTCCTGAAACTCAAAATTACTCTGATCCAATCCCATCGTTATCACCGCATCCAATCGCATATGCAATTATGAAGGAAATCAACCTCATATTCAACATAAACATGGCTAGGAGGACGTTGAAAATCACACAGGTGAGCTTGGAGTGATGTGCAACTTAGTACGAGAATGAAAACATTAGATCGCTCCGCGGTGCTCTCCAATTTGGTTCAGCCAAATCAAGCGTAAAAACCCATTACACTAAATGTCAAAACAAACACAATGAGTTCAGTGAAATCATTACAAACGCTTTACGTCAAGGAAGGTTTCAGAAGGAACAGGGAAACCAAGAAGCAGTGATGTTTTCTTAAGGGACGTGACACTTTCGTTTGCAGTTGACCCTCTTGTGATCCGCTATCACAGCTTCTGCGGTGTTAAAAAGGACTCAGGTGATGTAATATCCCGTCTCTGGAGGTGCAGAGCTACAGTGTGTGGGCTTTCGTAGCAGACAAGTCTGTCTTGAGAGTTAAAATAGTACCCGAGGTGCTACACAGCAGATCTACATTAGTAGATTACAAAACACGTCTAACAATCAAAGCTTTCAATTGAGCTTAGAACAAGTCAGGTCAAGAAAAAATGAACAAATTCTGGTTAACAGACATAGCTTGGGTTCCACCTTCAATGTAAGTCTATAGGAATTATGGGACTACAAGCAAATCTGATTGGTGAAGTAAATAGGAAAAGTAATAACTTTTTTTTAATTTATTTTACTTTTTGCATAAAATTTGTACTTTTTATTTTCCAAAGATGCATTAAATTGATGTGTCATTAAAGACATGTATAATGTTACAAAGTCGTTATTTTGAACTTTCTATTCATCAAAGAATCCTGAAAAATAATCTATCAGTTTCTACAAAAATATAATGCACCATAATTTTTTAACTGTTGTGATAACAAAAAATGTTTCTTGAGCACCAAATCAGCATATTAGAATGATTTCTGAAGGACCATGTGATACTGATTATCATTGAATTATTACTGAATAATAGTGATGTTTCCCTTAGCAAGTATGACAAACCTGGTTTCAAAAGAATGGATGTTTTTCTGCTGGCTACTTTCTCTATTTTTTATGTTCTATGGCTTCATGTCAAGAGAATGACTCATTTTTGTCAGTGTGTTATTTTTTATATTTGCTTGAAATATTTAAAAATAGTTAAATTATTCTTTTCACTTTTTTTGTACAAAAAGATTTAAATATATAATCTGGAAGATTAACAGGTGTAATGTAAATGCATACATTTATAAACACACTTCTTTATATGTATGATGATGGCATACAGTGCAAAACAGCACTGACTGGTTTGCAGCACATTCTGATGCTTAGTTTAAAGACTATCACAAGTCATTTTTGATAATATGACAACACTTCATTCACATTAATCAGCTAGATAACATTATCTTAGTGACAAATCAGCACAATTTGCAGCAACAATGCTCAATACATCACAGAAAATCAAATATTTAAGTTTGCATGTCATAAAAATCAATGTACAAGATCAATAAATCTTACATTTTTAGTGGCAGTGCAGCACAGGCTCAAAAGAGCTAGTGACAGTTCTGTCAACTGGTCTGAAACTCTCTCGCGCAGACCCTGAACCAGTGAACCATCATTATTGTTTAACCCTGCTTTCAAAAACGTATGACTCTTCTGAGGTTCGATATGTTCTGAAAATATTGAATATATCGACCAACCTTTCTACAGTATCTGTGAATGGTGTCTTCATAAAAAATGGATTATACAGTTCTCACTTTGGCGTTTTGCTAGATCTTTTCGATTTTGAGGCACTCATACTGACAGACACATTTTCTTCCTCTTATATTTATCTAATCGCAAAGGAAAATTGATTCATAGGAAGATTGAAGAAGATCTAACAGAAGCGGAAATGGAAATGATCAAGCACTAAATCTCCTCTTCTTTTGTGGTCATTGGAGACCTTCTGTAATCGCCTCTCGTATCTGCCTCAAATCTTTCAGACCAAAGCCACCTCTTCCATCTGAGAAAAAGAGCCCATCGATTCATCTGTCAGACGCAGAAGAAAGCATTCGTGATTCTGTCAGGACGCTGCTCCTCATTATTGATTTACAAATTCAGAAATGACAAGGGCCTCATGCATGCAAATGTGAAGATTGCCATTAACATTAAATATATTTCTACACTGTTTTAGCCATTTTTAAATTTTTATTAGCAGCTAGTGTACATTTTTAATGAAAAAGATGCACTTGAAAAAAATACATCTATTTTCTATGAATGTTTTAAAGTGCTGTGGCTGACTGTAAATATGATATCTCTATCTCTGATATCAGGTGGAGGTTCTTTCAAATGTATCGATTGAGCAATCGTAACCATAACAACCACCCACAGGTTAGTGGCAGCAGAGCACAATTGTTGAAGTATTACGCAAAACCAAGGAACAAACGCTCAAGCTCTGACACTCAAAGAGGAGAAGAAAGGAGACAAGATTTGACGAGGCGGGACGAGACGAGATCCCATTCTATGTTCCACTACTCAATGAAAGGGTAGAGCAAAGCGATTTAATTCTGTATTTCACGAATACACAGAGAAAGCACACTTTTTCTAAAGACTGAGCATAAAAAGATAAGTTCCAATGTCTAAGAAACAGTACAGTCGAGTCTAATCCTCTTCTGTGAATTCTCTCTGTCGCTTTCTTACACAGTAGATTGTCTCGTCTGCTTTCTCATGGAGATGGCTAGTAAATGTTTAAGATTGTCCTTGTTATTTATAAGCCTGTGTGCATTAGCCATCTTTACAAAAAATCTTATCATCTGAAAGTTGTATCGATTCTTGAGAAAAATTTCAACATGATAACCAGGGCCTACAATAAACATTCATAATTGATTTGACAGATTTGACAAATGAAATGCATGACCGATAAAATGACATGATCAATTCAATTCAAATCAAGACAAGCCATGTTTTAGTTTTTTTTTTATATTGGATTCCTAGTTTCCCTCCAGAATTCCCAGTCATGGGCAAAAAAAGGTTAATTTTGGACCCTGTTGACAGTAAGCAATAGACACTTATTATTGTGCAAAAGATAGTAAAACCTGAAATTACCTACATTGTGGGGCCAGGAAAACAACTTAATAAACAGGCTGAATACTAAATAACTTAATGAATAACTTAACAATGAATAACATTGCATAACTCGATATATGACATATGTTTATATAACACCGTAATACTGTGAGGCATGACATTTTGTTCCTTCGGATGATTCTATATACGGCGGAATGACAATAAATTTCACTTGAATTGACTTGAAATAATGAATAACTTACCATACCACACTTAATGAAAAATCTAAAAAGGTTTCTGCAAGGGTTAGATTTCAGTCAATGAAAAGTTCCCAACAAACGTGAGTGTGCACACTCACGTTTGTTGGGAACTCAGTGCACACTCACGTTTGTTGGGAACTGACTCAGTGCACACTCAGTTCCCAACAAACGTGAGTGTGCACTGAGTCAGTTTCGAATTCAAATACAAAGGTTTCCGAGATGACTTTCATAATTCTACCCGGAAAAGCATGCGCATACACACACTCGCATGAGTATTATTAAACACAGTTCAACACACACACATTGCTATAAGAAGAGCTAATTTAATCTTCTGGACACACTTTTGGACAGAATCTCTCAGAAACCGCATAAACCTTATGCTGAACACGCACAGTGAGGTAGCTGTGTGTCATCTCTGCGTTCCTTCCTCTACCATAGCTGTTTTATTCATGCTTCTATACATAATGCAGACACAGACATGTGCAATAGACATTCCTGCTCGGTATTATTTAAGGTGCACATATGTTCATTAAATTCTGAAGTTAATGTGATATTAAGCAAGCACTGAAGGTTTTGTGTGTGTGTGTGTGTGTGTGTGTGTTGTGCTCAGGCTTGAAGGAGTTCAGTTACACCATTGTTTAAAGACTACAAAGCCAGTAAGATATAATTTGATAATAGTGCAGAGACCAATATGTGTTTTCTGCCAAGACGTTCCAGAACACGCCAACATGGTGTACAGCCAACAGATATAACTGTGTTCCATTCAAAGTTGGAAGTGGACTATTCATAAAGTTAAAAGGTTTTCTGTGTCAGTGTGTCCTGCAGTGGCGCTCCCCTGCTGATGAATCTATGCCCTCGCTGCTGAATCTTCAGCGCCATGGCAAAACACATCATATTTTGAGTTGCGAACGTGAGTCTGTAGTCTATTTAGAATGGGATGCAATAAAATGCTGCATGGAAAAACAAAATACCTTGCAACGGAACTATTGTTGTCTGAGACACAAACAAATTATTTTTTTATAAACTGGTTCTATATAGGGAATCAGAAACATAAAGAGTGACCAGTGAAGCTGATTCACAAAAAAAAAGAAACAAGGAGACTCTTACAAATGTTTTTTAGTGAAAATGTAGAGAGCGACCAATGTAGACGGATTCCCAAAACAAATTATTCTTATGAACTGATTCTTTTCAGTGAATCAAAACATACAGCATGACCAGTGAAGACAATTCACAAATAAATGAATTTTATGAACAGTTCTTTTTAGCATTTTGATAACAGACCGACCGGAAAATAGCTAGATTGCTGAAACCATTGATTCTTATTAACAGGCTCTTTTCAAAGAATAAAAACATACAGTGAAACATACAGTCCGATTTCTGTAACAAGTTACTCTAATGAAGCGATTCTTTTCAGTGAATCAAAACTAGTGTAGCCTGATTACTGAAACAAATGATTCATATGAACCCCTTCCTTTCAGTGAAATAAAACAACAGTATAGCCCAATTCCCAAGGGAAAAAAAATACTCTTATGAGTTATGAGTAGGATCTTTTCATGAATAGTTGAAGACAGACAATTTTCTGATTTGAATCTATCTGAAACCCTGGATGCATTGGTCTCTGCTAATGCAGCATCATTTACCACATTAGCAGAGAGAGAATATCTCTAATATGTAAAAAAAAAAAAAAAAAAGACTACTGGACTAAAATGAATCTAATTGCATTTGGAAATCTGTACCAATAACCAAGCCTTAGCAAATTTTGGGAGAGTTCTAGGCAGTCACTGCACACAGGAGTTGTTTGTCTTGTTTTTCCATTTTATTCAAAAACTGTTTGCAGTATACAAATAAAAAAAGGACACTTTCAGGCGGGATCCAATTGGAGCTTCCTGCAGTTATGCAGTCTCCAGTCATGGAAGGCAGCTGCTATGTTCCACTGGCCTGCCGTGAGATTCTGTGGTTTCTCTAGCTCCTGTACATGGGCCAATCGTGTCTCGGATAGAGGGCTTCTGTTGCATGGTAACTGTGCCCAATGTGTGTTCACACTCACCGCTTGGGAGTCGCGGGTCGTCTCGGGTTGCTTGCCGCCCTCGCTGCACTTGTCGCTCTGGCAGGAACACTTCATCTATTCCACTCTCATTCATTCTGTCCGGACTGGTGAATCGGACACAGCCAGATCCGCCCCATCAAGTTGAAAATCCGACATCATGTGGTGTCCTATTGCACTGGAAATCTAAACTTGCAATGGAGTATAATCTCCACCCTCCTATTTGTGTTTGTCCATTTTTGCAAACCATCAATGAGTAATACTACGATTCCAAACAGGAGTTAAACAGTTCTTTCAAGCAGACTTTTGAATTTGCGAATCTCACACAGGTCAATTTTTTGCATTTGTTTATTCGACAAACAACTCCACACGTTCTCCCGTAAGCATAACAGTGTGAGATCAGCAGGATCGCGATGGAGAGGTACTATTATGATCTTGGAGAGAATAATTATGAATCATTTACATCGACCCTGAGTTCTTAAAGAGACACAGTCTTTTCTCTCCCACACACATATATTACTGCTCACTTCGACATTCCTCAGTCATTAGCACTTCTATAAATCATTCACATTGTTACAGAGAATCTTTGTCACCTCCTGTATGCATTCCCTGTGGGTTTCTAAAGAGCGTGGGGTTGTTAGGGGGAAAAACCCTGCTTAACAAAACTACTAGGCATCAATCTTTTATCCTAACGTGCTCTCAAACAGTGCATACACAAACTGCTTGTGACAGCCAAGAGGTGTACACAGCACATGGCACATTGTTTTAATGAGAGCGTCTGGCTCACAATAAAGGAGACATGGCCTTTAGCATGCATGCAAACATGCACATTGAGGGATGAGATGCATCTGACAGGGTCAGGGTTCTGGTGGGGTACTGTCCCCCTGGGACATATTTTTGCAGAATCAAAGAGTATATTTTCACCTGGCCAATTACTAGTCCTTAGTTAGAGGACACTTTTATCCAAAGTGACGTTAAGGGACACTTATTGCAGGGATGATTGCCCTGGGGCAAACTTGAGGTTAAGTTTCTTGCTCGATGACACAATAGTGCCATGACTTCTGTCTAACTTCGTGTAGTGTAAGTAATAGATTGCTCTTATGGGGTTTACTACTACAGGCTTTAGGTTAAAAGCTTGGATTTTGACCACACACTACAACAGAATCTAGAAATGGCCTGAATACAAATAACTAATTCTATTAAATAACAGAAAAATAATATTTGTTAGCCTGATTATGCAACATGAAGAAGGATTAAGCAATATTTTGAAGTCGCAATGAAACGGTAGCAAAATATATTTTCTTCCATATTGTGTCATACATCCGAGTGAAACAGATAAGGTCTATATAGCATACATAGTATTTATTTATATATTTTTCTATAGAATATATTATATAATTTAGAAAAGATAAGGTAGTTTCTTTAACTTAGTGACAGAATCCTAAAATATGTTACATAATTGTTTTAATTAAACATAATTTATAAAATTTTATTTTATTTATATAATACAGTTACTTTTTTTAAATGGCTCAAATTTAGTTTAGAATCAGACGCACTCTTGTTTAGGCTCCGCCACATCCCAAATCAGATACAGGTATAATCGATCTAGGGACAGTGACGTGACGTGCATGGCACGTATGGCGCACCATTATCGGATTAGTGCTCGCATTCTCCATGCCAAAGTGCAGACACACACAGCAGTGAACACAACACCGTGACACACACCGAGCAGTTGCAGCCATTTTACTGGCACCCGGGGAGCAGTTGGGGGTGCAGTGCCTTGCTCACAAGGACACCTCAGTCGTGGTATTGAATGTGTGAGAGAGCGCTGTACATTCACTCACCCACCCACAATCCCTGCCGGTACGAAACTCGAACACGCAACCCTTGGGTTACGAGTCCGACTCTAACCATTAAGCCATGACTCTATGATATGATTGAGAAGCATAACCGAGAAGGGCTTTGCACAAACTATAAGCAGACAGGTGTGTCTCATCTCATCGCAAGTCGTGTGATGGACTAGAGGCTGTGCTGAAACGTTTAAAATACCGTTCATCCTCAACCTTTACCCTGTCAAAAGCTGAAAAATATATTTTTAAAAGGGCATATGATGCTTTTTAAAAGATCCTTATTTTAGGGTATTTGGTGAACAGAATAATGTTGACCGCTTTAATGTTAAAAAAAACAATCATTATTTTCAAAATACTGTCATTATTGTAGGTCATCTGATGACAGTACGTCTCTCAAAAGCTTAGTTTCTACAAAGTCCTACTTCCGACAAGCGCAGTCTGCTTGATTGGCCAGTGACCCACGTGCATTTTGATTGGCGAACACCGCAAAATCGTCGGAACATGAACCGGCCCTTACATAATCGCGAGCTTAAATCTTTCAAAATAAATGTAAAGAAGAGCCCGAAAGGGGACAGAGTCGCGTGCCAGCCCGTGCTGAGCGGGTAGGTGTGCAGTAAACAAGCTAACAGTTAAGACAGTTGACTCCACTGTGATGTGACCCCCCCCCTCTCTCTCTCACTCTCTACGCGCTCTCTCTCTATCTTACACGCTGTCTCTCGAGCTCGCTCTCTCTCTCTGATTCAGAAGCGCCAGATTGTCGTAGCAAAGTCAGAATTACCTCCTCTCCTAGGTTCATGAAATGGTCGTCCATAAAATACATTGCTGTTTTTGTAAGTAATCTTAAAGATTCCTAAAAGCATCTACTTTCGGAAGACCAAATAAAATGCTTTTGCTTTCGCCTAGAAACACACACAGCGTCTCCTGACATGGCCTGCTTCAACACTAACTGCGGTTACTGAAACACGCCTTCTTTCTTTGCCTGAACATTTAGGCGGCGTTATGCAAATCTTCCAACATAGTGCGGGATATGTGGGGGCGTGTTAGAATGAGTCGTTTTGGGGGGTGTGGCAGAGTCTTAACTTTTTTGATAAAGAATATCTCTTTGGTTTTGCGACTTTAGTCTTTGCAACTTCAGGGATCAGCTTGTAACACTCCAAAGAGAAAGGAAAAAATGAAATCGCATCATATGACCCCTTTATAGTCCCGGAAATGAGATTTGGACGGGGTTTGGTTGTGGTTTTAATGCTGAAATGACAGACAGAAAAGGTGATTTAGAACACAGGGCTTGAGACTCTGATGATATTCATCATGACACGGCAGATCAGGCGGCCGTGTGAGAGAGCAGATGGCATCTGTGAGAGGTGTCATGCACAGACGTGACACTGCCAAAGATCTGTAGAGTCATGTTGACTGATTGGCAGATTTTGGCTCCATCAAGCTTCCAAAACTTCTCTCATATTGACTTTCTCTATATTTTCCATCAGTCAGATCAGTATGTTAACTGACTGCTTGCAGCCGTGACCAACATAAGCTGTACATATAATTGGCCTCTTGTTCTCTTTTGAAGCTTTATGATGTTTTGTACTTACCTTTTGGGTGTCCAAAGTATCAAATTTCTTCTAATAATACATTATAGTAAATAAGCTGGACCAAAGAGCTTGTGGGGACTTTATGGTCTTACATGTAAAAAATATATACAAATACTTCAAATTTGTATCTATTGTCTAAATGCAAGTTATTGATCTCATGGCAAATGATTCATCCATGCATGTTTAATTTTTTTGACATTGTAATGTTTTGGACTGATTTTGCTCATAAATGGTGCTTAATCTGTGCGTATTTCTCTCCTGATTCAGGCGAGATCGCTTTCTAACCGGAGAAAGCAATCATATTTAGCTGGAAGCAATCTTTAATGATGGATTTACTTCTGACAAACATGCAGCTTTTCACTTCACAAGACATTAATTGATGGACAGAGTCATGAGGTTTTCATCAGCTGTTTGGATGGCACCCATTCACTGCAGTGGGTCCATTGGTGGGCATCTATTCTGATGAAGAAACAAACACATCTACATTTTGGATGGCCTGGGGGTGATTACATTTTCAGCGAATTTTCATTTTTGGGCGAACTATTCCTTTAACCCAGTGTATCATCTGTGTGAAAAACAATAACTAATGTTTTACCTAAACATAGGAAATCATGTCGAGACCTCCTGAGATGAACACCGCAAATGAGATCCACAGGAACCTGCTGAGAAGGAGCTACAAATACCGTCTGAAAATAACCCAGCCTACAGATCTGTTTACAAACACAGATGCAATGCAGATTTTAAAAAAACAATGGAGACTCACAGAATGTAAAACCCTTTTGACTTTAAATATACATATAATCCTTCAACATCGTGATTCAAACATTGAAATTTGATCCCCTGACTGAGTTCGAGAAGATAACATGATCAGAAATTGATATTATTTGAACCTCTGTCACCTCTTTGGTTTCTTCCTTCATCCACCTGGACATTTTCCGGTGCCACCGTCACCTTCAATCTCAGTAAAGCTGCTTTATGGCAAGTGCCATTACATAAAGTGCTGCACAAATGATTCAGAATTGAATTGAGAGTAGATTTAGCCAAGAACTGTGACTGTAGAGGTTGTTTTACTCATTCACGCAGGAGAGCTTGAGTATAGAGCCTCTCATAGCAGCAGTGAATGAGAGTGACGTAACCTGCTGTAAGGTTTCAGAAAGCTGCAAGGCCTGATTGGCAGAAGAGATTTGGGATTATCTGAGAATATTTCGTCTTTCTCTCTGAATCCCATTAATGTCACTCCTCTCACTTCCTGAGTAGTTGAAACACTCTGTCTCGCTCTCTCTCGGGTCAAATAAACAAGCCGATAATGGTGGTAAATGGATCAATAGGTTAGATGCTGAACTGAATTTTCCTGATGAGTTTGACCTGGAAGTCAAGATTACATCTACTCAGCATTATATTACTCTGCTCCTCACACACCCATGCCACAAGAGTTCAAGAGGTCAAGCAACCAAACGAGCACACTTATATCATAACGAATCAAATTACACTAGATCTTTTGAGATACACAAGATTGATGTGCTATGAAAATATATGGTAAATTTCCGAACTTAAACATTTATCCCCAGTCTAAAAAGAGTTTTAATTGAAACCAAGCATTAAACTTGTTCTGAAATCCTTAGATTTCTGACATCAGAAACCTGAACATATTAGCATAGAGATCCAGAGCAAACTAGAGCCAACTCTCCTTTCATGCTTCTTAAAGGCATAGCAATAAAAAGGTGAAAACTATAGCAAGTATATACTAAAATATGTGTAATCTTAAAAATATATAATTAATTATACAAATACAGCTTCCGTACACCTCTCGGAGAATTGGAAATAAATGAAATAATAAGGTACTCGGTTACTAACATAACCTCGGTTCCCTGAGATACGGAACAAGTACTGCGTCTGTTTAAGACTCTTTGGGGAAAAACTCCTTTTTCTCAGATGACTGAAGCCTTTTAATAACGCACTGTAACTGCATGGCCATTGGTTCGTGCAGTGAATTAAAAATGAACTTTAACTGTGTGTCAGGTCACAAAGAGAACTAAAGAGAGGATGAGGGAAAGACAATAGAGAGAGGGATATGCCTTGGGGGGTAATGGCACTGTAATGTTATTTGTCATGCCAATTAAGCACACTAAATAGAAAGTGAAAATCGAATTGAATTAAGAGAAGACAGAGAGAGGAACGAGAAACACGCTCACTCATTATGACAAGAAAGTCTGTGTGTTCATATCTGAATCAATCGTAGCCAATAACACTGTTCATCATGCAAGACAGAGGACACAAATTGGTACAGCATTGACAATTTTGAGTATTTCTCCAGTCCAGAAGTTCAGGGAGCTCAGGGCTAAAGCAGCATATACCAATTAGGATGGCTGGTTGAAATCCAAGCTGGTGTGACATTTGGAGAGGAACTATCACATTGTTCAGAGCTGAAATATCTCCAATGACTCCGCTCAACATCTGTAGAACAGCAGCTAAAAGAATGAGGGCACAGCGTTCAAATCTGAACTAAACTCGACTTAGTACAGTACAGGTGTGTCTCAATAAATTAGAATGTCGTAGGAAAGTTCATTTATTTCAGTAATTCAACTTTGTGAAACTCATGTATTAAATAAATTAAAATCACACAGACTGAAGTAGTTTAAGTCTTTGGTTCTTTTACATGAGATGATTTTGGCTCACATTTAACAAAAACACCCCCAATTCACTATCTCAACAAATTAGAATACTTCATAAGACCAATAAAAAAACATTTTTAGTGAATTGTTGGCCTTCTGGAAAGTATGTTAATTTACTGTACATGTACTCGATACTTGGGGCTCCTTTTGCTTTAATTGCTGCCTCAGTTTGGCGTGGCATGGAGGTGATCAGTTTGATCAGTTTGTGGCACTGCTGAGGTTTGTATGGAAGCCCAGGTTTCTTTGACATGGCCTTCAGCTCATCTGCATTTTTGGTCTCTTATTTCTCATTTTCCTCTTAACAATACCAAACAGATTCTCTATGGGGTTCAGGTCTGGTGAGTTTGCTGGCCAGTCAAGCACACCAACACCATGGTCATTTAACCAACTTTTGGTGCTTTTGGCAGTGTGGGCAGGTCCCAAATCCTGCTGGAAAAAAGAAATCAGCATCTTCAAAAAGCTGGTCAGCAGAAGTGCTCCAAAATGTCTTGGTAAATGGGTGCATTGACGTTGGTTTTCAAAAAACACAATGGACCGACACCAGCAGATTACATTGCACCCCAAATCATCACAGACTGTGGAAACTTAACACAGGACTTCAAGCAACTTGGGCTATGACTTCTCCCTCCTTCCTCCAACTCTAGACCTTGGTTTCCAAATGAAATACATAACTTGCTCATTCATCTGAAGAGGACTTTGGACCACTGGGCAACAGTCCAGTTCTTCTATTTAGCCCAGGTAAGACGCCTCTGACGTTTGTCTGTGGTTCAGGAGTGGCTTAACAGGAGTGGAATACGACAACTGTAGCCAAATTCATTGATCCGTCTGTGTGTGGTGGCTCTTGATGCCTTGAACCCAGCATCAGTCCATTCCTTGTGAAGTTCACTCAAATTCTTGAAACAATTTTGCTTGACAATCCTCATAAGACTGCGGTTCTCTCGGTTGGTTTTGCATCTTTTTCTTCCACACTTTTTCCTTCACTCAACTTTCTGTTAACATGCTTATCCAGCACTCTGTGAACAGCCAGCTTCTATGGCAATTCATGTTTGTGGCTTACCCTCATTGTGAAGGGTGTCAATGATTGTCTTCTGGACAACTGTGAGATCAGCAGTCTTCCCCATGATTGTGAATCTTAGTGAATCAAACTGAGAGACCATTTTTATGGCTCAGGAAACCTTTGCAGGTGTTTGAGTTGATTAGCTGATTGGCCTTTCACCACAGTTCTAATTTGTTGTGATAGTGAATTTGTGTTTTTTTGTTAAATGTGAGCCAAAACATCACAATTAAAAGAACCAAATACTCAAACTACTTCAGTCTGTGTGCATTTATTTTATTTAATACACGAGTTTCACAATTTGCGTTGAATTACTGAAATAACTAACCTTCTTTCTCAATTCTAGTTGAGTTATGCACCTGTTAGTATGTCTGAGGGCATTCTACTTTGAGTGTTTATTGAGTTTTGCCTTCCTGTTCGGCTTCACAGGGCTTTGACTGAAACTAAGTGGCACCCATCAAACCGTTCAAATAAGTTTTTGGGATGTGGGTAGACATTCTCTAACTGTTCTAGGGGTGCTCCGATCAGGATTTTTGAGGCCGATCACCGATTGCCGATCACAGAAAGCAGTATCTGCCGATACCGATCACCGATCTTTTAAAGCCTTCTTTTTATCATTTATAACTATTTATTGTGATACTCCAATCAGGATTTTTAGACATTTATTCAGGGCCTGAATTTTTGAAAATGGGGGGAATTCCCCTCTTAGGTGACTCTTGTGAGAGGGGAAGCAGCTTTCACATAGGAGTCCGCTACTGATCCGTGGCTGTTTACCACAAACACAACATTTATCCATTAGTTTGATTTCAAATCCAAACATCGTCACTGAAAATGCTTTTTCAGCATTGCAATTCTTTTTTTACACAGTACAGTAATACTGTTTAAACACAATAAATATAAGCAACACAATTCAATGCTTTTTGCTTTTGCATTTACTTATAGATTAAGTTGCTCAAGCAAGTGACAAAACATTTAAACTACTTTTCTTACGTTGTCACAAACTTACCATTGACAGAAATAGTCAGCTCTACTGTCTTTTCTTTTGCATTTAAATCTTTATTACAAGCAATCTTGTGGTTCATAAAGAACTTTGTTTTCCTATCTGCCATCTATTATTGCATATTATTGTTTATCTAAAAGTTCTCTTTTCCTTTAAACCTAGCCAAAAAGCCATATGTGTTGACTGTGAAACACAGTAGACTTTAATAATATGCATTTATGGTGTAATTACTACATTTTCGTGTCAATCCATGTTTATATTTACTGAAAACAATGCGCTGTTACTTTAATTCAGCGCTTGCAGCGGCAATAGACTCGGTGTGGAAATGATCTCTGCACTGCTGCAGACGAACCGCTACTGGAACGCACTGCCGCACCGCAGCCATGTGCAGTGTGCACTGCTTTATTAATCCATTAACATGAGCGTGGAAAAAATACGCACCACGTTTGCACTACAAACGGAGTAATGTGAACCTGGCATTATGTGTGTGCTGTGATGTGTGCAGTGAGCCGCAGCCATCGGTCGCTGAATGGTTAAACACTGGCAAGAATTAAAAAGTAATGCACTTTATAAACTTTAGTGACGATGTGACACTGCCTCGATTATGCAAGTGACAATTCCTGTGTCAACTGTGCAGCATGCAGCTCGCTTATAGACAGATGCGATGTGGTGATTTGAAGACATTTGCGTATTTTGAGAGAGAGAGAGAGCGCGTGGTGATTCACTCACGCTGTTTGTGAAATTACGTCTCACACAAGGTTTTCAAATTACATTTATAATTTATTTAATGAAGAAATATGTGAGTACCTCACCTTCAACATTATAATTATTTCACCGGCGCCGGACAGAGACTGAGACGGTGCAGCTGCATGCCATGTCAAACCTCTCACGGCAGGCACGTCATCAGCTTGAGATCTGTTTTTTTAAGATCGGCCTTTTTAGAGACCGCCGATCAATCATCCAAACATGATTATCAGCCGATAGTGATCGGTAGCCGATCATTTCAGTGTTTTTAATAATTCATCGAGCAGCCCCTATGTTTAACCATAATTTGATAATTTCATATTATTTAAAGAACCTGTTTTCCATTTTCATATAGTTTCTATATTATGTAATTTATAATTCATATTTTTGAAATGTATTTATGTGATGGAAAACTGAATTTTCTGCAAAACCATTAACTCCATATTCAGTTCTGCACATGATTCTTTAGATCTTCTTATTTCCATGTCTTATCAATGTTAACTAGTTTACTGCTTTAATATGTTTGTGGTACTGTGATAATTTGTTGGGGGCAGAATTCGTTATTAAATTATTTTAATTTAAATAAACAAAAATAACAATTTATTTGAAATATTAATATTTTGTTATGTTATACATGTACATACCATTTAATGCATCCTTGTTCAATAAAACTATTAATTTCTTTAAATAAAATACACAAAAGTTTGAACAGTAGTGTATAAATGCCAAAAACACTTGCTAAGTGTTTAATAATTAAGACTTATCACTCTGCTTTGGAAGTGGGCAGCATGTTGCTACTGATAATGTCCATTAGAGACATGGGGCATCAGATTTTCCACTGAACTTCTACTTGTAATGAGTGGAGTATTTCAGCTTGAAGTGCTCAAATTTGTTTAAACTTTCCTTAGTAGCTTTGCATGCAAGAATGTCTCTCTGTTTTATCAAATCCCTTTGCTGTCTGAACAATCTGCTCAGATTTGCACATGTAGGCTCTTTCCTGTCCATAAACAGTTTCAAATGCAGCAAAACACATGCAAAAAAACCCCCAGAGTGTATTATCTTGTTACCTCAGTGTGAGCCAAAATGATGAAATATGATGTATTCAATTTAAAAATCACCCAGACAGCCCATCATTCAATGCTTGCTGACAAAAACAGAAGAGCATCTCTCAAAACTACTGCACTGCTATAAGAGACAAAAAACAAAGCTCAATCAGTTTCAGAATCAGTCCAAAAGTTCTATAGTTTTTCTCTCTTCAGAGCTGTAAAGAGCACTGCATTATGGGAGTTCCTGAACTCAACATCATTATGCCATTACCTGTGTTGGTAGAACAATATACAACAACACTATTACAATAGGTGGGTATCCATCCATATGTTTTACATTTTTATTTGTGCAAATTTCCAAAATGCACATAAATAAACATGCTCACTTGAGGTAGATTTATATTCAGTAAGAAGACTGATAAACTACAATAGAAGCCAAAGGTACAAAATAAATTCTAAAAGATGCGCTTTAAAAAAAGTCATGTGACTTTGCCTCAACAAGTTTGTCCACATGCTCAATAAAAGAGCCACAGTGTCTTCAATTTCTTTTTCTCTGTCTATTTTTGCACCAGTTTCTACAGAATTTACTTTTCTTTTTTTTAACCGATAAGATAAGATCCTCCACTGGTGCAGTCACATTAGCAAATTTCTGTGAAACTGTGCGCATGGGCAAAAAAGCCCTCAATTATCTATTATATAGATAATGTATAGCACAGCTCACACTTTCAACTTCATTTTCAAACCAAGCAGCTTTCTGTTGGTCAACGTGCCGAATTCGGATGACCATCTGAACCTGATGCGAAATCTGCATGGGGAAAACACTGGCCCTTGCGTAAAATTTCAAATCATATGGATTCTTACTGAAATTATTGGATTTCACAGTGAAAATTTACAGAACAACGAAAAATGTGACCGCACCTTAATTCAAAATTTTTTGTCATATTCTGAATATTCATAGAAATTAATTGGATGAAAGCACAGCTACTGACATTATGTAATTTCCTGAGTGCTTTTGCTGACAAGTTAACAACCGTAACCGCACATCCACATCTGGTTTCTTACATTGCCCATTTGTGCTCTCATTCAACTCTTGCATCACTGCAAGGCCATTTCAAGGACAATTTCGAAGACAAAGAGTGTTCTCCATCAGGTCTACCATAGCAGCTCAAACTCTGTGACCATTAACTCTCTCATCCATTCCAAACGTCTGAGAAATCACATGTGGCTCAATCCGCAAAGCTTTACCTCCTCATACCCAAACCACACCACTAGAGAGACAATTATAATACTTTTAGCTTAATAACCATGAAATGCAAATCTGCTTAATGATAGCATATCAGGATACTGTAGTTGTTAAAGACAGAGTGAGTGAGAGAGACAGATGGGGAGGGGGATGGAGGCAGTTCTTTTCTCCAGGCAACTAATTATCTGATGGTTGTTTTTTATTCACTGTAAGCAAGAGCGGTTCATGGCCAGTAACCTGGTCACTCGACAATGATGGGAGAGGCTCTAAGGCCCTGAATGGATCTCACCAACCATTCTGTCTCCGGAGCTCGCTCTAATTAAACAAGGTTCTATCTATATTCGTCCTTTAATCAAGCATACTGGTTACACAGAACTCATGGTGCCAGATGCCACAAGAGGCCCGAGCTTTGTCCTCACGTGCATGTGGGCTCAGGTGTTTAATACTCATTGCTTTAAATTATTCCCAGGGCATTCATAAACATCTAACACAGAGCATTAAGGTGACAATATTCAGTGATGAAACAATCTCTGTAATATGATTGTTGGTCAATTAACTTATTTTCATTTAATATTAAATTGCATAAGCATGCTTTTGTTCCATCACTGCTGTTTGCCTGTTGTTTGAACATGTTTCAGCTGTCTGACCCCTAGAGGGTCGCGAAGGGATGCTTAAAAATAGGTTTGGAAAACAAATTTGGGGAAAAAATTTGAAGATATTTATTAAAGATATCGATTAAATAATTTAACAAATTTTTATATCATCTTTTTGTTTCATATTATCACTGTCTCATTCTTCTTTCATAAATCATATAAATATATATATATATACTGTATATATATATATTATATAAAAAGCACATGAGTTAAGCAATCATCTTACAAAAAATTGCTTTACTACATCATACTAAACTACGGTATAACAACATGACATCTTAAATGTCATCTGAAAAAATTCTGGGATCTGGAAAATATTTACAGTACTTTATTCATTTAATTATTCATACATCTACATGCATTTTTATATATATTTATTACTGTCAAAATACATGGTAACACCTTAGTGTATTGGCCAGTTTTCTCACTATAACTTACCTTGCTATTAGTCCGATCGAGATTAACATATAGGCTGTTTATTTGTACTTATAAAGCACATATTCTGCATGACCATATTCTACATGCCTAATCCTACCCAATACCTTAACTTAACAACTTCCTTACTAACTAACACCAACAATTATAAGCAGCAACCCTATTTAGTTTATTAAGCACAGTCATAGTTAATTGTTTGTTAATGGCAAGAATTGGGTGTTAAAATAAAGTGTGACCAAATACATTTAATAAAAACAATTTTTCATTTTCTCAAATTTTCCATGGAAACCATTTAGCCCCTAAGGATTTTCTGGCCACAGTTTGGAAACCATAGAGCAAGGCACTTTACTCGAGTTTTCTCCAGGGGAATGTCTCAGTAGCATAAAAATATACTGTAAGTTGCTCTGGATAAAAAATATGGCAACTAAAGCAGAGTAGACCATTTAAAGGGGGTTGTTAACATCAGCGTTAAACAAAGACTTCAGTGGCACTTGTGGAACCATAAAGTCACTACGCTGAGAAGAGGACACACTTAATGCCATTGCAAAGCATTGCTCTCCCTTAGAGAGTACATGCTATTACAAACAACAGCTCTGATTATTGGGAACCATAATGAACCTTGTCATTGTTGTCATAGAGAATATAGTGTTCCCCCTCTGAGGCTACAGACATTTGAGATCTGATATGAATGAGATGCCCAGGGATTTGAGGCTCACGCTACATTAAAAATGAAACTGAGATCCTTGCAGTAGCCATTTTGGATCTCATTAACATGAGACACTGGCCGTAGCTTCACTGGGGACCCCGGAGTAGACAAGCTGCCATTTTGAAAGGGCACGTCAGAATGTGAATTGCCAACTAAGACCACCTCCTGACTCAGCTTTAGATAAGAGACAGTGAAAGCGCAGGAGAGTGAAAGAGAGAGAGAACAGGGACCCATGCACCATTTTTGTACAGCTGCCTGGGAAACTTATCTCTAATAGTTCAGGGACCAAGGAATCTTGTAGGTGTCATTTGAATTCATCTGTGTGAATATGAAAGAAATAATGTGTGCGTGAAGACAGGTTTTTCGTTTTCGCCTCGTGTCTGGAAATTGCAACTTGCTGCATATCTAAAAATTGGGATTTTTTTTTTTTTGAAATTGCACATTTATTCCTTGGATTTGCATCTTTACTGAATACCTAAAATTTTGTATTATTTTTTAAATTACGACTTTATTCCTCAAAATTGCACAGGACTTAATGCATATCTAACAATTTTGACTGTTCTTTCAAATTGCAGCTTTTTCCCTCACAACTGCAAATTTATTTCTCAAAATTGTGACTTTATTCCTCACAGTAGCAAATTTAATTCTCAAAATTGAGAAAAGTCACAATCTAATATCTGACAAGTGCAAATTCATACTCCCAATGAAACTTAACTAACGTGCCAATAAATACCACACCGGGTTTATAGCATCAACAGCATAACTTCAGCCTTTAATTTTATCTGAGGTGGAAAAAACCCTTCACCTATTATCTTGAACCAAAGAACATAGCAAAATGATTAACCCTTACCATTGATTAAAAACCCCTATGACTAAAATATGCCAAATAAATGTAAGCGGATACCTACACCAAGATTTTCACAGGACTCTCCAGATTGACAGTACAGCCGCCCAGGAACATTCAGCATGAAAATACGCATGCGTCGCCCTGCCCTTTCAAGAAAGAACCCGCCAACCTTAAAAATATGTTTGAAGCTGAAAAAAAATGTCTAAAAGCTTAGAATTACAGACTTGTACAAAGCTGCTTTAAGCAACTGTCATGAGAAGTGAGTGCAATTTTGTCAGAGACTGTACTAAAAGACCACTTTGATAAATCTTGTATTTTACCAGAATGAAGAAATGTGACCAAACTTGATCTGTGATATTTAGCAGTCTTGTATCAATTGTTACGTTATTTACCCTCACAATCCTAATATGACATAACCATCATCAACCTCATAAAGATGCTTTTAGGAATATTCATTTTTCCGGACCTGTTCAATTTAGAAGATCTCTCCACCAATAAGCGATGTTTTGAAATAACAGGTATTTTGATAAGCAGTCTAAGCCCTTTTAGAGGATGAAGAGTGTCCTTATTGACTTATAAAAAAGAAAGCACCACAGACAAGATGAAAGAGGAGGAGACAGAGTAAGAATTAAGAAGAAAATCCGTCATCTTTACAAGAGGGGAGAGTCAAACCTTTCAAGCAAAGAAAGATCTGACAGCATCCAGGATGACCATTCCTATTTCCTGCAGCCTAGAAGCCAAACAGATTTGGAAGGGGTTTAGAAAGGATTAGCAGGCGAGAAAAAAAGCTGAAGGGGTGAGAAGAGATGAAAAGGAACAAAAAGAGCCATTCAGATGACTCGCTAAAAGTTGTTTTCACACAGGACGTGACACTTCTCAAGCGATTTCCCCTTCAGGTGACTCTATTTCTCCACATCAGCACTTTTTCCCCAAAAAGCACAGCAGGACACAACAAGGCCACATTTGCCTCTCGAACATTAGCTTGACTCGTCACAACAGGAATCTGCTATCTTGCATTATTGTCTCTCACCAAAAAAAACTGCACTGGTTCATTGTCATGCAGTAGCACTGTTCATAAAAACACACACACATCTCTGCACTAGCACACTTACCTACTATGGAAGGTGTCTGTGCAGGTGAATGATTTGGTGTGTGTGTGTGTGTGTGTGTGTGTGTGTGTGTGTTTGTGTGCGCGTGTTTTTGTGACATATGAGGACCCAAATTTGTATGACATGGGTATGACATAGGTATTACAAGGAGAAGGTGGCTTATGAGGATATTACCCCATGTCCCCATTTTTCAAAACGCTTATAAATCATACAGAATGAGTTTTTTTTTTTTGTGAGAAAGTAAAAATGCACAAAGTTTCATGTAAGGTTAGGGTCAGGGGTCGGGTGGGGTAGGCAATAGCACATACAGTTTGTACAGTATAAAAACCATTACGCCTATGGAATGTCCCCACAATTCACAAAAACAAACCTGTGTGTGTGTGTGTGGGGGGGGGTCACATAGCTGTAATGAGTAATTAGATGTAATGCCCATACTGGCAAAAAAATGCAGGTGAAAAGATAAACACACAGTTGGGTCCTTACAATACACACTCGAGCCACAAACTCCTGCTGTGTGTCATCTGTCCACCTACAGGATCTTAAGTCATTTTTTGACTGGTAGGCAAAAGGCTAGAACTATGCTTTGCCAAAAGCGCATGTGTTTTGCTGATAGAGGAGATTAAGTGTTTTTTTTTCTCTGTGTGTGTGTGTGTGTGTGTGTGTATGTATATTTGACAGGTGAGTTTCTTCTCAGTAGTGCGAATGTGAGCTAAAGAGCAAAGTGAAAGGTTATCACCACTCACCTGTCACTCAAAACCAGGGAAGCTAATCAATCCCAGAACCCCTGGATACCAGACAGACTCGCAATACTCTATGTCCTCAGGATGGGCAATCTTTCCTTCTGTCATTTCTAAACACTCTGGGGAAGGATTCACCAAACATTTTTAAGAATAAAATTCTTCTTGTCAACCATTTGCTTATTATTTTTTATCTTTAAATTATGTATTCCCAAAAAACATTTCTTAAAGACCTCCTGTGGTGAAAATCAAGTTTTTAATGTTGTTTACATGTCTATCTGGTGGTTTTAATATGCTTAAAAATTAAACAAGTGCAAATTCATCAGTCAACACCACTGCTGAGCATTTTCTTTTAATTCAGCTAAAAAAAACTTTATAGTTTATAAATTCGGTTTGATACAGCCCCTGTTTTCTACCATCACAGACATGTAACCAATCCAGTCAACTTGCAGAGAGGGGCTTTTCATATAATTAGCAAAGCGTTATTACCTAAGGATGTTGATTTTTTAGAAAGTAGCTTTCTGAGACTGACAACGGGAACATGGTTTGTGTGACATTAGCAACACGTTATTAGCTGCTTGATAACGTATCAAGCCAAAGGCTAATGATATCAATTATTGTACGTGTCTGATGTTGAAGAGACGACCCTGTATAATTCGCTCTTCGTGTTCTTCTTTGGAATCATTTTCTGGTTTAGACATACAGGGTATATGGCTGTGATTGAGTGGAGGTAGGGACTTATTTGCATATTAATGTAAATATTATATCCACGTTTACTAAATGAGGGAAGATGTTTTAAGGCATGAAGAAATAATTTTTACAGGGAAAAAACTTTAAGACTTTAAGAATGTTCTTAGCTTTTTTCTTAACATAGTTCTGAAAAGAAAACTAATAAATAATTTGAATTCATAAAATGAATGTTCCTAAAATCACTGTAAATAACTTACTTAAATGTTTGAATAACTTATAAGTTATTTGAAGTTAACTTCAACTTAAATAGGGACCTCGTTTTTATTGTTTAATTTATTTTCCATCTTTGAGAACTGACAAGAACTTCTTAAGATATTTGAGAAGTAACTGCACATAGGAACATTCTAACGAACTTAATTATTACGAAATGTAACAACTTTGTATTAAGATTTTCAGTTGGCCCCTGGACCCTTTCTGCAATATGAGCAGGCACGTGCACACATAGACATCAAAGGGGGCTTGAGCACCTGCCCTTTTTCTTCCTCGAGAGAAAGTGCCCTTTTTTTGGGGGGGGGGGATTATTTTATTTATTATTATTATTTTTAATACGTGAATGATATGTATATATGTGTCTGGGTTTCTGTTTGCGCACAGCTTTCCCTGTCAAACAAATAAAAAATCAAAATTTCAGGTCGGGTCCAGAAAAAGGTTGAGACTCCGTCGAGTTCCAATGCTTTTCTCCCCTCCGCGTCCCCGCGCAGCACAGCAGTGTAGCACCGTAGACTGTGTAGCACACATTGATCATCACATCACATCACAGTCACAGACAGAGAGCCACAGAAGTGAAGCCCCCCTCCCTTTCCAGTTATGTTTGTCTTAGTGTGGAGGTGAGTGGTGATGAACAAAAAACTGAGCTACCTGTGCCTCGAATTTACAGCTAAATATCCAAAAGACAAAAGACAAATATAGTTAATTTGTCTTGCTAACATCCATGACTCACGAGAGAGCTACCATGTAAGTTAGCTAAAATTTAGCTAAGGTAATAGGAAGTCTAGTAGGTTAGACGAGTTGTTATGACGTGCGCCGTTTATTTCACTGATGATTCACGTGATAAAATGCATTTAAATCGATCAACAAAAGGTCAAGATATGGGGGGCCGGAAATGTATATATTTATTTATATCATGCTATAGTTAATCGATATCACTGCGAAGACTGACGTTTTTGCACACCAAAATAAGCAGATTGCATGGTTACAAATGTGATTTTGATTTTATACAGCAGTTAAATAAAATATTATTTTATATTAAGACACTTACGTTTTAGACACAATATTTTGCTACTTCGCCAACAAATATAATTCCAATTTGAGTCTCTGACATGAGCTGTTTTGTTCCTGAATGAATCAACCGTTTAAAAGATTTGGTTCAATAGCAATGCCTCACTTATTAACAGTGACTTGCTGCCACTACTGGCGGTTTTAATTTCACATTCAAAATATCTTTTATTATTTAATTTTTTTAATAATTTAAATCTCAGTATTCACGTTTTATGTTTAAATAACAAACACTATTAATGCAGATGTAACGCAGGTTAAAAACTGCATTCATCCCTGCAAGTAGAACAGGTGATGTAAATGCATCTCAAATGCCAATTATAATGAGCTTCTGGTTCCTCGCACATTGCAAAGATGATTTTGTCTAGAACTGATGTTAATTTGCTGTTGGTACAGCCAAGACTTGATTATCGTAAGCTGATTCAATTTAAAAATTTGACTGAAAAGATGATTCCCACTTTGAAAAAAAGGGCTTTATAAAGGTAAAAATGCCCATAAAAGGTCAAAAATCTATTTAAACTTGTTGGAAAAGATTACCGTAATTTCTATCACTGATCACCACACAGAATATGCAGAATATCAAAAACTTTAGGAGTCAGCTGTCCACTGATTAAGATATCAGCACAATAACACACTCAGCAAAATATCATCTAATTATCGTTATCGATAAAATCCCCAAAAATATTGAGATATTTTTTGTCAATATCACACACCCCCAATATATTTAACGTTTTGTTTAGAAAAAAATTTAATAAATATGAGAAGTGCCCTTTTTTCCACTTGAGCCCCTGCCCCTCAAAATGTCTGTGTGCACGTCCCTGAATATGAGAGAAGTTAGTCGTGATAATAACAACTTATATCAGGTAGCCACGATCAAACTGAGGATTTGCTCATATGAGGAAAACAATGAAAATGTCTGAACTGGACAGATGATGACAGCTGGCCTTCACGCTTGATAACATAAATCAAGTTGTGCTACATTCATTCATCAATGTCTGTGAGCGGCACTGATGATCCAGCTTGCCTGTGTGACACAAACACACTCAGCATGTTACCACATATGTCCTCAGCACATTTCCACATGGCTATTCTTGCACTGGATTCTGATTCCAAAAGGTGCCTAATTTAGCTACTTAGTTTCATCATCAGAACACACTGACAACACATTACTTTGTTTGATAGGAAAAGAAGATTTCAAACAGAAATAAAGACTGAGAGGAGGAAACCAACACTTATGGAAATCCCACACCTGCAGCTATTCTACTTGCTGACGTTAGAGCCTCACAAGAAGGTCTGGAGATATCGGGTAACTGCTCGAGCAAACGGATCGGACATAAAGATAAAGTAGAACGGCGTAGTTAATCGATTGCTGAGAGATACCAGTCACTCACTCACCTTCCTGTACTGCCTGGAAGGGGTTGTTGGGCTCGATAAGTTTGATAGAATGGGTAATCCTCTCACTCTGGAGGATGTCGTCGTTCAAACTCAGGTCTGAAATGGCAAGCTGAAAAACCTCGTCATCCCGTATGGCGTTCTGTTCAAAAATAGCTCCTGTTGGATGAAACAGAATGTTCATTATTAACACATCATTCAAGTCATTCCAAACTTGCATATCCATTTAAGGGGTAAAAATGAAGGGAACGCAGATTCATCATGTGGGTCAAACTGTTGAAACTATATTATACCCATTGAGTTTACCAAGAATGCAGCGTATAACCATCAGATACAATTTACAGCAACTTCCTCACCTGTCAATAGCCAACGGCATTTCAGGAGCGAGTTCAGCACCATGGAGAGCGCAAGTGCTGGAAGTGCTGTAAATATTCTATACGCATCCCTAATTTGTCAAGGGCGTTTTGCAATCTGTGGAAACACAGTGGGTTGTAAGCCTACAGGAAGATCTTTTATGTCAAGGGGATCTTATACGTGACAAGGTGCATCAGTTATAAATATGAGCTGTTTTTATATGTTGCTGGAGTTAGCTGTGTCCTTGAAAGGCATAACAAGTGGGCAGGTCATACAAAATATTCAAGACAGATGAATGAAATGGAAAAAATTAATGAAGTAAGGGATTATGCTCTTATTGCACAGCTACTTACAAAATAAATAAGCAACTGGATATGAAGTATTGATTTGAGAAAAGTTTTTTAATATCTTACTGGTAGATTAGCTTAAAGCTTCCACAAATGAAAACAACCGGCTTAGCAACAAGACATCCACTGATGCAATATTACAATATTAATTTAAAAACTATTCATTTGCAATCCGAATGTTTCGAATTGCAAGATGCTGCCAAAGTTGCACTGATATGAAAAGAGAGAGACCAGAAATGACACCAGAGCGCTGATCTGTTGCCATGGTCAATGGTGAAATTTTCAGTTTAGAGGTCAATTTACAAAAATATTTTACTCTTCTATGCCACAATTGACCTATCAGATTCACGTATTCCAGTGGGCCATGTACTAAGCAGGGTAATTTTTTCATTCAGCTGTTTACAGATTAATCCTAGACATAATGCTGCACAGAGCAATTTAAATGTTGACTTCACATGACTGAGTAACCCATAAAGTGCTGTTTCACTAACAAGTCCTTGACACTTGGAAATACAGCCCAGTATTAAATCAGAACGTGTCTGGACGCAATCAATATGGCTGATTTGTGCAGGACTATAAACAGTGACCCACTGATGATATGACATATTGAGATCAAGGCGACAGTGATAAAATGTACAGAGCAGCCGGCTTGAAGTGCCAAAGGCAAGAGGGTCTGGCTGCAGCCTTGCACTTGCACCCTCAGACACTTGCGCTTCCGCTAGCGACGTCACTTGCAGTCTTTATTTTTTATTTTTTTTGTTTGTTTTTTTAATCTCAACATTTTATAACAGTAGCCAGGTGGTGAAGACAAAGCAAAAGAAACTAAGTCACTTGCAATCGCCACTTGCACTCTACGATACCTGTGACATCACTTGCAATCGACACAAATCATGCATGTTGCCAATGGAGACAAGAAGCTATGGTGGTGATTAAACGATTAAAACTAAATTAGTACTATAACATACAGGGTCCTGCAAGAAAAAAAAAAGACCCGCAAATCCGTGGCCACAGAACAGCAGAATATGAGCGCATGCATAAAGTCTCTCGTTAAGCGTTTTCCTCCTGTAGAAAAACATAAACACTTAACATGGCTTAATGTATTAAGGTGCTATTAAAATATCAAATTCAATATATAGTTTATTAATATAATAATTATGTATGTAGTATTTTCCTCCCATACCGCAAAATGTACGTGGCATAATGTGGCATAATGGAGTAAAAAGGCCAAACTCAATATGCTCCTCTACATTATTAATATACATAGGCTAACTAATATGTACAGGCAAGCAGGTGAGCCTAGAATAAATGCAACACGCACAGTTTCGTGTTAAGTGTTTTTTTCCATATAGAATAAACTGTCTACATTTCTTTTATATCATTGTCTTTGTCCATTAAGGTACATTGTGTTTTATTTATAATGATTTTCTATGGGAGGAAAATTTTTAACGTGCAATTTAATGCATTGTGTTCTGGGCTCGTCTGCTTGCCTGTACAGAGTTGATCCTTTTAAAATAACAATGCATTTCAAAATGCACATTCATATTTGTTGGTCTGTATATACTTTGAGTCAACAACAAGACATATAGGCTAGGCTTACTGAATTGTCTTTATCATCTTAATCCATTATCATGCCACATTAAGCGTTTTGCTATATGGGAGGACAAGTGAAAGTTTGCGCATTTTGTTCATAGCCATCTGTTTGCCTTGTAGTAGATTAAATAATAACTATATATCGAATTAGATTTTTTTAACCGAACTTAATGTATCTTAATACATTAAGCAGTGTTAAGTGTTTATGTTTTTCTACAGGAGGAAAACGCTTAACGAGAGACTTTGTGCATGCGTTCATATTCTGCTGTTCTGTGGCCACGGATTTGTGGGTCTTCGTTTTTTTCTTGCAGGACCCTGTATGTTATAGTACTAAATTAGTTTTAATCGTTTAATCACCACCACAGCTTCTTGTCTCCATTGGCAACACGCACGATTTGTGTCGATTGCAAGTGACGTCGCAGGTATCGGAGAGTGCAAGCGGTGATTGCAAGTGACTTCGTGATTTAGTTTTTTTTTTTCTTGTCTTCACCACCTGGCTATATTGTTGTAAAATGTTTAGAGTTTCAAACAAAAAATAATCAATAAATAGAACAAAATAAAAAAAAAAAAAGACTGCAAGTGACGTCGCTAGCGGAAGCGCAAGTGTCTAAGAGTGCAAGTCTGAGAGTGCAAGTGCAAGGCTGCAGCCAGACCCTTCTCGCCAAAGGTGTAGGAGAAGCAAATAGGGCTTCATTTATTTACATACACGGCTAGCCATCAACAAACAGCTGCTGAGGCCTCATGCCGTGCACTGAGGCAACAAAAGTGCGCTCATTTTAATCACTTTGCCAACACATGCAGGTCAAAGACAAATAAGGATGTTTAAGGTTATAAAAAGGAGAAATCCTCTCAAAAAATTAGTAGGGATGTAACGATTAACCATGAGCCGGTTGAAAATCGATTCAATATGTGACGATTCAAATCGTTTGAGATGCCAAACAAATCGCGATTCATTTAGGGGTAGGAGTTTATACGAATGTATGTCTGAGGGGAACTTACTGTCTTTAGAAAAGTTTAGATGGTATTTTTTCTGTTTTTCAGAATATTCATTCTGTTTTTGCTTCAAATTTCGAAATTATACAATCCAATTTAGATTAAAAATGCTCTGTTGCATGAGATGCGCTCTTTGTTTGATAAAGATTAAAATAACGCCATAGTGGTTGCCTCTAATTTTAAGTGGAAAGAGCACAGACAAAGCCTTATTTGGTTTATATGAAGAGATTATTTTATTTGTGTCACTTATTTATTTGATTTGGGGGTTGTTTTAAAATTTCTATTTAGTTTTGTTATTTACATTTACATTATATTTAAATTTTGTTATTTAGCAGACGCTTTTATCCAAGCAATAATATGCAAGTGCTGTATTAGTATATTATTATAGTGTTATATTTCAATTTCACAAAGAAATGTGCAGCATTTTGTCCAAGCAATAATAAAAGGACACATTTAATTTATAATTTGTCTTAAATCTCATTTAGTAAAAAAAAAAATGTGATTCGAATCGTGAAATCAAAATCGTGAACCGATTCCTGAGTTGAGTGAATCGTTTGTAAAAAAATGTGTTCCATTCCTAAATACTAGTCTAAAACGTGTGCAAATTTCTTATACAGCATACAATCTTTGTATTTGTCCTGGATTCATAAATTTACTGTATGAAAAAAAATACGTTTACACCGTTCTCTACAAAACTAAAGAAGAAGAAGTGCTAAAATACTTTCCTTGCACTTTAAATATGTCCATGCAAGGTATTTTTTTAACAAATATCCCAACATTTTAAGTCATTAATATCAAGATGATTTCTTTAATTCACTCCACTTGTCATGAGTCTTTTCATAAATTCAAAATAAAATCATAAGCGCTACTCGTATGTTTGTTTGTTTTTTGTCACATGACAACAAAAATGGCTTTCTTTATTTTGGTTAAACCATGCTGAATTTGTTTGGCAGATAAATGTTTTTCAAATATTTTTTAATACTTTTAAATGTAATGTATTTTTGAATAACATGTAGACAACAAAAATTGGTTCACCTCATGTGACTATACAGAACACAACTAGAAGATTATTATCCACTACCTAAACCACCAGGGAAAAGTTATAATCTACACCAAGGATAAACTATTAAATCAAACCATTTAGACCTAATTAAGTAGTGTAGCAATAAAAGCCTGAGAAGAATTATATACATAGACTAACTGGTAACTAACAAGAAGTCAGAGCATGAGATAAATGCAGTAAATGTTCATTCTCTTGAAGTGCGAATCTGTCTTACAGTAGAGTCTATGCTTCAACTTTGGGACTTAACATCATCCTTCTTTAAAACTAAGCTTCAAATCCAATTTTGAGTGATCCTGGTGATGAGAAGAACAGTCAAGCGCACCGGATGATGCAGAACATCCACTGCATACAAAAGAGAGGTTCCCTACCAACAGAAGAGCACTAGATTTACAACGCTTTACGCATCAGAATACGGCATGAACCCGTGTTATTTAGCCTAATACGATCACATTTCTGCAAGTAACATATTTAGGCGCCTAAACTGGAGTCAGAAAGCAAATCGATTTCGTTCCCATCATAAGTAACTAAAGAGGGCTGAATGCTGCATACTGACACAAGGCTGCCAAGCTCACTAACACAAACGAGAAGAACCCCGAACCCATAGCCCCAGTGAGAAGAACGCAGTTATTGATTGAAAACAGAAAGGTCATGAGATAAAGTTATACAATCTAACTAAGAAGGCCATCAAGCAACAAGAGTAAGAAGTTCGGGTAGAGAAACGGCCAAGCGGGCACGGGAAGAGACCTCAATGAACGAAATTAACATTTCGTAACGTTCATAGAAGGGATCAAGGCTAAGGCTGGGGAGGGGGGTGACCTAGTGGAGTCGCCCTGAGTTGATAACAGATCCAACGAGAATGGGCACCGGTCTAATTTGCTACTATACGGTATCCTACAATAAATACATTCGTCGAAGGACAGCGTTCAGCTGGGACCAAACGAACAAAGGAACAACTTGTGAGACTGTTTGCCAATGTTTCCTGGCAAAGTAAAGCAGCGGATATCAAATGCTCAAACCGAGTTCGCACAAGGGGGCGCGACATAGCCTTTGCATTCGAAGAAAGAAGCACCATCGAGGAATAGCCATCCAGTGAAAAATGTCCGCGGCGTCTGTCGAGACCGTGCTTACGATAAATGTGAAGTAAGGGAGTCCGCGCGAGATCTTGGAGGCACTGCAGCCTCAATAAGGAGCAGGACTGATCACGAGCAAGCTCCACTCTCCGTTCTCGCCCGGTGTAATCATAACGCGTACAGTCAGTCTTCAAAAATCCAGTTCCAGAGAGAAAAAGAGCGTGCGCGAGAACGACCGCTGTGGAGGAGATCAAGGATGCGTCACTTCTATCTTTCTCAGAGATCCTCGAATTGAAAGTCGAGACAAGGATAGTAAGTCAGCGCTGGGTGGAAAAAGCAAGCTCTCAGCAGGGAAAGGAAAAGCATGAAAAGGAGAGAGGGGTAGGAGAGCACAGGGGAAACGACCTAGGAAGGAAGGTTCCACGGTCAGAGGGCAAAGCAAAAGGGGTGTCCGCGCGCGCTCGTCTCGGTGGTTTGGATACTGCTAACTGCAGCGCGGAGAGAGAGACGGACCCCCCCCCAACCCCAAACCCTCTCTCTCGCTCTCTCTTCCTCACTCACTTTCTCTCAAAGCTCGCAGTCTTTCGCGTTTCGCCCCACCACGTGACCGAAGAATCGAAAGATCGGAACGGTACGGTAAAACCACGGAGAAATTAAGTCTTGCGCTCGCCGGAGAGAGTCACCACAGCGGAGTGGCGGCGGGAGGTCTAGCGCAGCCCTGAGCGCATGAAGTTCGGGACAATCTCCTCAAACATTCAGTACTAAACTATGTTTTTCAAATGAGAGGCACAACCCCTAGCTGGTTTTAAACTCAGGGCTGCTGGAGGGAAAGAAACGTTGCTGATACGGACGGTTCAGATTCTCCACAGAAGTTCGCCGCGCTGACAGCGACTCCAGAAGTGAGAAGAGCGACCGCGGGCGCTCCGTTTATCGGTGGATATTTTGCCCGGTACTGTCTATAAACCCCGCTAGCACCCTGAAAAAGAAAAGAAACGGAGTCTGTAGCAACCACGGGACGAAGGAAAACAAGTGGGTGATTGAGACTGAATGACTGTGAATAGTGAATGACTGACTAGCGTCGAATCTATAATATGGCGTAGGTATACGCATTTTTACAATAGGTAAACATTATAAAGATAAGGTGAGTCGTTTGAACGATTCTGGCAGCTCATGGAACGAATTCTTTATCTCCGTTAGGTATTGAAAAAACGCGTAAATGGGACTCAAGTCAACGTTTCTTGCAGAAATGTTCCTGCATACTTTTCTGACATTTTTCTCTATATAGGATGAAGAATGATAACCTTCACCTTACAATTAAAGGATATTTCTTGAAACGACACTAACAGAAATATCTCTTAATTGTTTGGGGAAGGCTATCAGGTCGCCAGCTCGGATCATTTGGCCGTGGACAGCGCCACAGCGCTCCTCTGGTCAATCGGAAGAAGTGCCTGTCGCGAGGCGTTCTGAGAACTCTACAGATTAGAGAATTGTTCTGCTAAATCAAATGAGCAGAATGTACCTGGTGCGCTTCGTGCTTTTGTATGCAGTGAATGTATTACAAGGTCATTGGCAATGTTTTTCTGAAAATGTTTATTTACTTTTCATTCCAGTTTTTCCTCAGGTAAACAAAATTTTTTTTTTTTTATAATTTTAATTGAAATCTTAATATTAGATCATTTTGCTTCACTTGAAATACCACATTAGCTAAATGGAACATACTGATGATTAACACAACAAATCTTAATGCAGTAGATCCAGTCTAGTAGAACATTTTCACCCTTTAATCTTCAATGTGCTGAATCCATCATATAAAAATGCAAATAGGATGAATGGAAGTAAAGGAATGGGCACTAAATGAGCTAAGTTTTTAGTATAATATAATAATATAATCATTTCAATTCATCCCACTTGTTTATAGCCTAATGGATGTAAACATGGCAAATACATGTCATAAACATGGAACTAATGTGACAGAATCACTTACTAACCATATATCCAGTCTTTCAACTACATTGTAATAATGGAGTAGTGGCGGTAACCTTTGTATGATATCCTCGTAAGCATGCTGAGAAGAGAGGTAGCTTCCTTATTTACATGGAGCTGAGCAGGTAGTCCATCAGATTGCTGTCTTGAATCCGCAGGACATCAGCTCATTTCCTTTTAGTTGTCTGCACACATTTGTAATATCTGATGATAAAAACAAGAGATGCTACATCTTTACCTGACACCGGGTGGGTGACGACTTCTGTTGATGTATTAGAAACGCACATGGGATTTACATCAGTGATGAAATACAAAATGCAACAAATGTGATTGATTGTGCTGAACTTATTGTATCCAGAACATTCCTTTAACAGCTTTTCAACCCTATGTAGAAAATCACTCCCTCCCATTTTAATCTAATCAGCAGTTAATGCTTGAGCAGGTGGATATGTGGTTGTAATCTGAACTAATGATAATGAAGAGCTACCCTTAGCTGAAGCATGTGCTGAGTACTGAATCTGAATCGGCACTGCTGATAGTTAAAGTGACCCTCCATCCTTAAGCCTGTAGGTTAGATTAGTGTGCTAATCTGAGTTTGGGCTCTGCAGGCTAGATACTCCAGTTGGACTCTGGGTGTTAACATAACAAGAACAGCTCATGTCACAACTTATTTGGTGAATACTAGACCAATGCCGCTGCAGGGACTTCGAAGAGGGGATGGAGAAAAGGGCAAAGAGCAGAGACCAGTCAACAATACACCAAAAATAGGATTGTTATGAATTAGTTTCAATTTCACTTGGTTTCCCTACACAGATTTTGCAACCAGTTAACCACACCATGTTGATGAACAGAAGCTGCTTGTTATGTTAAGTGTATTCTGTGAGAGCAGTGCTTCACACAACTGACGCTAGATTAATAAATGATAAAACAACAATTTCAGACCACTCAGCAGCCACATTTGTTTCTTCACCCTCTCTGATGTATGCGTTACCAGGCATACTCTCCTTCAAGCAGTTCAAAATCAACCTGAAGGACATAAGAATCGTTAAGAAGATCAAGTCATGACAATCAGAGAGCATCAAAAAGACAACAACAGCATAAAAACAAGGACTGGCCTTAGAAGTCTAGACCAACGCCTCAAGATTCAATCCTAATATAAAGGACGTGAGAAAACAAGCCGCGAGGATGAAAAGAAACAGAGAATATGGTGGAGATGAGGGGTGTTAAGCTGCTGTCCTACCACTTGTCAGAGATTTCACGAGCTGTGACATGTACATAATTAAAGCCGATCAAAGGGAAGCAGACATGTTTAGTGCCCCCAAGCTCCCCTTCAGCTGTTGCCTCATTAGTGGACTACCATTATGAGCGGATGAAAACATTACAGTCCATATATATTACCACTACACAAACACACAAGACTCTTAAACAATACAATAAACAGTCACAGGATGCTGGTTACAATTGAATTCAGGTCAGATAGTGGCTAAATTTGAACCTTTAGAGTCCTATTTGGGGCAAAGACATCACATGCGGCCAGAGGGAACAGAAAATGAAAACAGTGGAACAGATTACTGCAGATTACAAAGAACACGACAACAAAATCATCAGATTGCTTAATATAACCTTCTGCAACAATGTGACCACACAACACCCCAATGAATTCATTGTCTGAACCACTGATTATGTTATTTATATGCTTGACAACATTTGTTCAATTAAGCTCATTATTTTTACCATCTCATCATGCAATCTGTAAAATAACACCACATTTTCTAGTTTCAGATATGTAAAAATACATCTTTAAAGGGATAGTTCACCCGAAAATGAAATTCTGTCATTAATTACTCACCCTCATGTTGTTCCAAACCCGTAAGACCTTCGTTCATCTTGGGAACCACTGATATCACAGGGACAATTTTAACAATGTCCTTACTACCTTTCTGGGCCTTGAACATGTCAGTTGAATTTCATCAATAATATCTTAATTTGTGTTCCAAAGATGAATGAAGGATTTGGAACAACATGAGGGTGAGTAATTAACGACTGAGTAATTAACGTGAGTAATTAATTTTCATTTTTGGGTGAACTATCCCTTTAAGTATTGAAACACGGTTTAAGCAAGCTTCAAATCAATACCCGTTGTACACTGTGATGAGATTCTAATTCACAGATAAGTGTCATTGATGGCCATTATTTGATTTCAGGTAGACAGGGAATGGGAATGAATAGTGAGCTTAAGCCTACTACAAGTCGCACAGGATAAAAGCAACTGCTAAATGACAAATTAGTAATTAGTAATGGGGGGTAAGCAACAGACAACCAAGATTAAGCAAATCCAACCGCACTTGAGTTTTGTGGAGTCTGTTTAACAGGAAGCCTGTCAGCTCTTGCTAGGACACTAACCGCACCAGCACAGCGGTTCATCCATGAACGGGGCGAGTCGGTGGGGTGTGTGAGCAGAGCGGAGATCGTTGTCACATGTGCTCCAGTCAATGACCATTCAGCACTCGAGCAGCTGTTTGAGAGAGAACGCATAGTTCCTCTTTGTCTCTTCTTCAAACGATGACGTGAAGTCATGATTTAGATGAAGAGAGACTGTCATTTCAAGCTCTCAAGGTTTCCTGGAGAGAGTAAATAAGACCTGGCATCTGAATAGATCAAACATGCATGAACACCCGCTGCCAGGTACTAGGTCCATTTTTCCAAATGATATGTCAAGAATTTATTTATTCCAGCAAATGAGCGCTGCCGTGCGCATCCAAAAGTCTCGGCGCAAGAAGGTTGCAAACAACCATTAATTATCCTGAAGGTGAACTTTTTAGAAACAATATCAGGATCTTTTTTCATTCTTTGAATGTCTCTGTCTGAAACTACTCTGAATGCCTTTCTCTCTCATTAGAATGTGCCAAGTTCTTGGTCTCTGAGGCACATATTGTGTTGTTGTACTGGGTGTTACAACTAGTAAAAACATTTCTACAAACTCTAATTCTCAATTACTACTACAACAAATAAGAACAACAGCAAATAAAAAGAAACAGAAAGGCACATCATTCACATAGAAAAATTGACCAAAATCAGCACCATAGACAGCTCATGTGAACAAAATACTGTTTTATCTGCATATCTGTTTGTAAACTTGTAAGTTCTGTCATACTTACAGTGGGTACGGAAAGTATTCAGACCCCCTTACATTTTTCACTCTTTGTTATATTGCAGCCATTTGCTAAAATCATTTAAGTAAATTTTTTTTCCTCATTAATGTACACACAGCACCCCATATTGACAGAAAAACACAGAATTGTTGAAATTTTTGCAGATTTATTAAAAGAAAAACTGAAATATCATCAGGTCTAATACAGCCATGAGTCTTTTTGGGTAAGATGCAACAAGTTTTTCACACCTGGATTTGGGGATCCTCTGCCATTCCTCCTTGCAGATCCTCTCCAGTTCTGTCAGGTTGGATGGTAAACGTTGGTGGACAGCCATTTTTAGGTCTCTCCAGAGATGCTCAATTGGGTTTAAGTCAGGGCTCTGGCTGGGCCATTCAAGAACAGTCAGAGAGTTGTTGTGAAACCACTCCTTCGTTATTTTAGCTGTGTGCTTATGGTCATTGTCTTTTTGTTGGAAGGTAAACCTTCGGCCCAGCCTGAGGTCCTGAGCACTCTGGAGAAAGTTTTCGTCCAGGATATCCCTGTACTTGGCCGCATTCATCTTTCCCTCGATTGCAACCAGTCGTCCTGTCCCTGCAGCTGAAAAACACCCCCACAGCATGATGCTGCCACCACCATGCTTTCACTGTTGGGACTGTATTGGACAGGTGATGAGCAGTGCCTGGTTTTCTCCACACATACCGCTTAGCATTAAGGCCAAAATGTTCTATCTTGGTCTCATCGGACCAGATAATCTTATTTCTCACCATTTTGGAGTTCTTCAGGTGTTTTTTTTTTAGCAAACTCCATGTGGGCTTTCATTTGTCTTGCACTGAGGAGAGGCTTCCGTCGGGCCACTCTGCCATAAAGTCCCGACTGGTGGAGGGCTGCAGTGATGGTTGATTTTCTACAACTTTCTCCCATCTCCCGACGGCATCTCTGGAGCTCAGCCACAGTGATCTTTGGTTTCTTCTTTACCTCTCTCACCAAGGCTCTTCTCCCCGATTGCTCAGTTTGGCCGGACGGACAGCTCTAGGAAGGGTTTTGGTCGTCCCAAATGTCTTCCATTTAAGGGTTATGGAGGCCACTGTGCTCTTGGGAACTTTAAGTGCAGCAGAAATTTTTTGTAACCTTGGCCATATCTGTGCCTTGCCACAATTCTGTCTCTGAGGTCTTCAGGCATTTCCTTTGACCTCATGATTCTCATTTTCTCTGATATGCACTGTGAGCTGTAAGGTCTTATATAGACAGGTGTGTGGCTTTCCTAATCAAGTCCAATCAGTATAATCAAACACAGCTGGACTCAAATGAAGGTGTAGAACCATCTCAAGGTGATCAGAAGAAATGGACAGCACCTGAGTTTAAATATATGAGTGTCACAGCAAAGGTTCTGAATATTTAGGACCATGTGATATTTCATTTTTTTTTTTTTAATAAATCTGAAAAAATGTCAACAATTTTGTGTTTTTCTGTTAATATGGGGTGCTTTGTGTACATTAATGAGGGGAAAAAATGTAACTTAAATGATTTTAGCAAATGGCTGCAATATAACAAAAGTGAAAAATTTAAGGGGGTCTGAATACTTTCCGTACCCACTGTAGGTATGGATGGATGGATGGATGGATGGATGGATGGATGATTAAAAATGTGACGGCTAAACAAAATTAAATGGAAAAATAACAAATTTAAATTGAGATGCTCTGGTTGTAAAAGCTCAATTTAATTCAACTGAACGGCAAGTGTTCCAGAACAGAAAACACTTATTATTGTAACTCTTAAATGCACACGTTTTCTGGTCCTTCAGACATTTTTTGAGAACTTCTTTTCAAAACGATGGAGTCTTAAAGGAAATCTGTGAAAGCACACAAAGAGAAACACAAATCAATGGCCACTTCATTATTTTGTATTTGTGCTGCAGTGATTTTGGTGTACAACAGTCAGTCCATTATAAACACTCAATATTACAAACAGGTTTGCAAAAAAGTATCAAACAAATAAACAAACAGCTATTTTTTTTCACTCATGCTTGATTTCACTGCAGAATGGTGTGGACATAAGTTCATGTGAGGCGCCAAACATATTATTTGGAAATAGCAGCAGCCAACCTTAAAATCCTCCTTGTCAGAAATTAAGTGTGTCCAGTGCGCACAGAGGCAGCTCACCTGTACTCTCAGCGTCAGTAACACAATCTGACAGAGATCAGATTCACGCACAGCCCAGCAGGGGAAGACTGACGCCCGTCTGTCATTATGAAACTGAATACATACTCACAACCGGTCCTATTTCTTCCTTAAAGGCACATATATAGTCTCCACAGACAGAGGAGGATGATCATTGGGCTAATTATCGTTTATTTTCCGCCGAAACGACATCTAATGAATTAAAATGAGCTTCTCTAATAGCTCAGTGAGGCTTTGAGAGTTTCTTTGACGGATTTCTAATGTCTAATGTAAGAGACTAATTAGTCATCTCAGTCTGGGACGAAGCCAGGCCTGCAGCTAAACACAAGCACATCAGCAGGTCAAACTGAAATGGATCAAGTGTTTTAAGCAGTATTAATTCATTTTTCAGCCTTTAATTTAGCTTATTTGATTATTTTTCTTATTCCTTTTTTGGTCAGCCAACTTAAGACAAATTACATAAAATATAAATCAAATTACATAAGCATGAAAAAAGCTCCCACTGCATTTTTTTGAATGAGCATAACTCAAGAACGCTTACTTAGACTACTACTCAAAAGTTTGGGGTCAGTGAGATTCTTAAATGTTTTTAAAAGCTGTTTCTTATGCTCACCAAGGCTGTATTTATTTGATAAAAAATATTCTAAAATCAGTAATATTGTAAAATATTACTGCAATCTAAAATAGTTTTCTATTGTAATAGATTTTAAAATGTTATTTATTCCTGTGATGGCAAAGCTGAATTTTCAGCAGCCATTACTCCAGTCGTCAGCATCATATGATTCCTCAAAATCTTCTAATATGCTGATTTGGTGCACATTTCTTCTTATTAGTATACTGAAAACATTTGTGCAATATTTTTGTGGAAACTATAATACATTTTCTTTCTGCATTATTTAGTGAATAAAAAGTTCAGCATTTATTAAAATTTTCTTTTGGAACAATGTAAATGTCTTTGTCAATTTTCATCAATTTAATATATTCACGCTGAATAAAAGTATGAATTTCTTGGAGTCAGAACAGAATACATTACTGTATCATACTTTGAAATATTACATTACTGTTTTTTAAGTAATATATATATATATGCTGTCAAACAATTAATCGCGATTAAAATCGCATCCAAAATAAAAGTTTATGTACATAATATGTGTGTACTGTGTATATTTATAATGTATATAAATACACACCCATGCATGCATATATTTAAGAAAAATATATTATGTTTATATATTAAATATATTTATATATAATATAAATGTATTTATATATACATAATAAATATACACAGTACACACACATATATTATATAAACAAAACTTTTATTTTAGATGCGATTAATCGCAATTAATATAATTTAACAAGACAATACATGTACTTGTACAATGAAATATAAAAAAAAAAATTTAAATAAGCAATAATTCCAACAAATAAGATATATTTACTAAACAGCTACAAGTTACCTCACAATACTTCCATCATCAATCTTCTATCCCAGCTCCCTCTGGTATTCTTAATAGTTTATGTCCATATTGGGCCCATCGAGCAATGAATAATTTCCCCCCATTGTGGACAAGCCGTACCTGTCAATCTTTTCCCCATTCTTCTTCCGCATTAAAATGTGCATGAGATGTTGCAATGAGATAAACCTTTCTGGCTCACACTAGAGGAATGATTTACAATCCGAGATGCGAGGCACATCTGCTGAAAGATCTTGCAAGGAAACGTGACCTTGATGTGTGGATGTTAGCAACTGCATGTTTGTAGTTATCTTTAGTGCCGCTCCACATTTTTTCTCTTTTGATGGCATTAAAACTCATCACCTGCTGCTCCTGCTCATATTTTGCACACTAATTTCATTTCATGTTTGTCTTTAAACATGCTTTCTTCTCTCTTTCTCCCTTTATACAGACAGAACCCCAACAGTGAGAGAAAGACGTTTTTCAGTTTTTCATCTGTATTGTTGCTCAGGCACCCAGCATGCATCTAAATAAAATAACAGTAGAATACACACACGCAAGAGGAGGGTTGTGGCTACAGTTCTGCAGGCAGCGTGAGATGAGGAACACCTGACGCTAATAGCACCTTGTCACTGCTGTCGCCGCTGTTCTATATTCAGTAAGAACCGGATACGTTCCAATACATTTCTACATTCCTGCACTCTTAAGTGTGTGGCAAGACAGCCAAATACACACGGCAGCCGGAGTTTATGACATGCTCCAGGTTATGACTGTTTATGAGCTAATTTAGACTTTATGGCATGTCATTTCACGCATATTGCAAGTAAACTGCAGCCTAAATCAAACCGCATTTGGTTTGAGCGGTAAGCCAGAATGAAGCCCCATCACTTCATTAATTCACCATGGAAACTCAGGCAAGAAGAGAAGAAAGCGAAGAAAAAAACAGAAGCCGAGTCTTTGTTTACAATGGCAAACTGCTGTTTTAGCTTTGTTAAAACTGTTCTGAACTGAACACTGAGGCAAGACTCTTCTACATTATTGATGAGCTTTTCGCTATTTCTAAAGGAAGCACATGAAAACACCAGTTTCAGTGATCCCGAACTCACTTTTAAATTTCTGGGGATAAAATGTTCTCAGTTTCTAAGCAGAACGCGCTTTGGACTCCGATTTTGAAAAATCATAAATGGAGCTTTCTTCTCGTTTCAGGAGAGCCGAAGTCTACAGAGAGTCTACCTGAGCTACCTTCACAACCTGCTCATTTTTTCTGCAGCTCTCTGAGGCCACGTCTCACTTTTCAAACAGTCCAGAGGCTGTTTTTGCCAAAAAGTGCTAGACTGAAAACCTGTTAATTAGTTAACTGGGAGTTACCTTGAAACAATGAAAAATATACTTCATGGGCAATACATGTGGCATTTATACTGTACATTGCTGCAGAATGTGCCTGCCAGGTATGATTTATCTTAATATATACTTATTTTATATTTAGCAGTAAAAGCATTTATTTTTCCCTTTCATTTTATTACACACATACACATACACGTAAGTTTGGAATAGTTACGTTTTTTATATTTATGAAAGAAGTCTCTTATGCTCACCAAGGCTGCATTATGTTATAAAAATACATTAAAAACAGTAACATTGTAAACTATTATCATCCTAATGCCTGTAATTTCCTGCTTAGAAACATGTGAGTATTACCATATTGAACACAGTTTAATTGCATATATTATTTTTAAAAAAAAAAAAAAAAATTGCAGAAAACGTAATACACTACCATTCAAAAGCCTGAGGCAAGTAAAATTAATAAATGAATCTATTCAGCAAAGATGCAATAAACTGATCAAAAGTCACCAGGACACTTTTTATTCCCATTACCAAAGGAGTTCTATTTCAAATACAAAGCTGGTATTCTTATGAACTTTCTCTTAGTCAGAGAATTCCTGGGGGGGGTGTTGGGGGGGGGGTGGGGGGGGGGGGAGGAGGGGGGGGGGGGGGGGGGTGGGATGAGGGGGGAAGGGGGGTGAGGGGGAGGGGGGGGGGGGGGGGGGGGAAAGGACACAACGCCCACAGAGGATGGGGGGGGGGATGGAGGGGGGGGGGTGGGGGGGGACATTCCACAAAAATTCAAATTGAATTCAAAAATAGATTAGTATATTAACATTAGTCAATGAAGTACACAGCAGTGAACAGTAAAACACACTAGAATACATCTGAAACATTGTCACCATATTTCTTATGGTGAATTTTTAGGCAACCAGTTACCAATGTATCTTTTACAGCAAATTTCACAAGATTTTTCCGAGGGTTTATTCATGCTTTTCTTCACTCTCTTATCCTATCTGACCCTGTTCCTGTAAATGTGAGGCTGATGTTTGGACATTTCTTTTGCTCCGCTCTAATGAGTGTGAAATGAAAATTACACTGAGTGTGATTGATGTATGCGTGACGTCAAAACTGTGCAGCTACAGAGGAGAGAAAATGTGCAGTCAAATCACCCAGTCACTAAAGTGAGAGAGATGTTTTCCTAAAGAAACTTCTTAATGAACTATAGCACTGACCTACATAAACACTCAAATATAAAAGTTTGAGTTTACTTATGCACTTACTGCAAGCAAAACTACTGTACATTATATTTGTCAGAAACACACCAACTGAGATAAGCGTTAAAAGGCCACATATATTACCCATATGTGGTGTATAAACTCATATATACATACAGTATATATTGACACAACAATGACTAAATAAAAATATTTAGTTGTAGATAAACATATTGGACAAGACACAAACAAACTTGACCTTTCCTCTCTGTTTCCACTGCATGGCATAGAATGAATACATCCTGCTTTGCATATTTTCTATAGATTCTTTTAATAGTGTTTGGCTGCAGTTTTTAAAACAGCACACACACCGTTACACAAATGCACACACACATGCAACATGTTTGTACCATATGGCCAAGATGGCATATTGCCTCCTAAACTTTAAAAAAAAATGTATGACATTGCAGACTGCATGTGCTGTATAAGATACTAAACACACGTGAGCAGAAAACAATATTCTAACACATTGCTTACAGGTAGAAGTTTAGATAAATACATAAAGATACAGAAGTATAGAATTCTTCAGATATATTTGGCAAGATTGTTCACTATACTGAGATTCTTACAGATTCTCTCTTGATTCTTCTCTACAGCATAATAGACTATATGACATGAAAGGCCTAAGTATACTAATTATAGAAACTATCATTACGACTTTCAACTCAGTCAAGTCTGTTCAATATAGAGCAGAGCATGAGAGGAAAAACGTCAAACCTTCTCCTGTTCATGCTCTCTTTATTTATTTGATGAAGATTAAACATTCATTGTCATGTTTTCTGTTTTTCAGAAACCAAAGAGATGCTTGATTTAATACTAAAGTAGAAACTAACACTTTCATAAATTAATTGAAAGCTTGTGTGTAAGACATTCTGTATTCTCCAGAACAGAGGTTTGTTAAAGCTTCTCTCTATGCATCTATCTATTTTTAAATGAATTAATTACATTTGACAGGACAATACATGACATTTTACTGTATATGACTGTAAAAAATGAAGGTTAAAAAGTATGAATTACTTAATAATTTATGATAAAAAATAAATATATTTACCGAGACAAATCATGTACACTACCATTCAAAAGACATTGTTTTTTTATTAAAGAAAGAAACAATACTATCAAGAACACAATTTAGTCAAAAGTGACAGGTAAAGAAATTTTTACATAAGGCCAGGCTCATGAGGGGACCTGAAGAATGGCAGTAAAGGGCTGCCTGAAAATTCAGCTTTGCCATCACAGAAATAAATAATTGTTTTAAATATATATTAAAGTAGGAGGAAAAAGGGGAAAAAAGTTATTTTAAAAAGTGTAATAACATTGTTAACACTATGGTTTTACTGCATTTTTAGGCAAAAAAAAAAAAAAAAAAAAAAGCCTCCTTGGTGAGTTTCTTTCAAATAAATAAATAAATCTGACTGACTGACTTGACAATCTGAAAGTGAACATTTATAGTAAAATATTGTTACAGTTATTTATTTTGTCCAAATAATTGTATCTACAGTATTTATTTTTATCAACCCATGTTGTCAATATCATTATGGTTTCTGCAAGCAAATAATGCCAGACCTTTTCTCCACAATAACGTTTCTCATATCATTCCTACAATGTAGTATCCCAAAAGCAGTATTAGTATGTCTGAATATGTGTTATTTAGGTCAAAGAATACCCGGATTAATCTCCTTTATCTATAGTCAATAAGCAAGTTCTTCATGAAATGCAGTATATACTCTGACAGAAAATCATTTTGTACACTGACAACCATTTAAATACTTTATCTCAACTTTGATGTTTTATAATTGTTTGGGAAAAATGTTTTTTTGAAACAAGTGTTTCTCTTTAAATAATGGCACTTTTTTTTATTTGTTTTTTTTTTTATTTTTTTTTTAAAGCAATGACATTCACAAATTTTTAAGTGTGACTGAAGTGTTCAAATACTTTTGGGAAAACCGCGTCTGCATCTCACAGCTCAAAGGTGGGAAAAGATGACAGAAAATGATGTTACAGGACCTGAGAAATATCAACCAATCATTCAAACTTTGCAGCATTGAAGAGTCATCACGGGGTCACTTAAGTTGTTTTCTAGGTTGAGTTTCCATTCATTTTCAAGGAGTCAAGCCGAGATAAAATACTCGCCTGTGCCAGCACCCTGCTTGTGGGAATGAATTCCGAGCCAAAATTATCAAATAAATGCATGTTTTTTTATATATATTAGGCTCTAATTTCAGACACAGGAAGGCTGTTTGTTCAATTTCTGGATATAGTGAGATGAAAGTGCAAGGGCAGTTAATGCAATTGAAAAATTACATTCAAAAAAAACTCCTTGATTATCAAAGGACATATATAAATCGTTACTTTGAAAGATTGAAAATAGGTTATGGTTTCCCAATGACTTTTTTCTCCATATATGGAAGTCAATGGGGGAAAGACAACGTTTGTTTAACCACATTCTTCTCAAACTATCTTATTTTTTGTTTTAGCAAGAAGAAGCAAAAACCCATACAGGTTCGCAAAAAAAAGAGGTGGAGTAAATGGAAAATGAATTATTTTTTTGATGAACGGTGTTCCTTTAACCCTGCTGGTGAAACTCGAACAGAACTTCGTAAGACCTAGAAAACCAGATGTCTTTTAAATTTTTGAAGTTATTGTAAGCATCTGAAAAGTATTTTTGGGCCTCACTGTAACACACATAGTGTGTTCTGCCATCTGTAATGTTTTAACCTGAGGGTTTTCCATTCTTAATTTTAAGCTGTGTTTGAGTCAGGTGGATTTGTATCTATAATCCACATTTTCACTCCTACATCTTATTGTGTCTTATTTCGTTTCTCTTTTATTCTGTTTTTTGAACTGGTGAAACGGCGCTCTGCTGCAGTGTTGGCTTTAAAGGGAAACACATACACTATTTGTGAAAGTAGGCTCATTTTTCCAGCGTCACCTAGATAAACAGTTGAGTTACCGGTTCTAATCCATTCAGCCGATCTCTGGGTCTGGCGGTTGCACTTTTAGCTGTAGATTAGCATAGATCATTGAATCTGATTAAACCGTTAGCATCGCGCTCCAAAAATGACCAAAGGAGTTAGATATTCCTTTAATATGAAAACTGACCTATTCTGTACGCCTTACATAGTGTATAAGACGACGAAGCAGAAAAAGTTGCGATTATAGGGCCGCTATGGCTAGGAACTATATATCATTCCAGGTAATAATTGGAACTTTGCGCGTCCATGGGCACCACATGATCAGAGGATGATTTTGTGCCGCTGACCCAATGGAAGGCAGTTAAAGGTTCGTGCTTATTAAACCGGAAGCCTCGAGGAGGTATAGTTCTAGCCCATATCGGGCCTAGAAAATTTGTTCATTTTACGTAAGTCTCTCGACAGATGAGAACTAAAGAGGGGGCAAGTTAAATAGGAAAAAAAAAGTATTTAGAAACTTTTGGTCATTTTTTGAGTAGATGCTAAGGTACTAATCAGATTCAATGATCTATGTAGATACAGACTAAAAGGCGTACCGAAGACCCGGAGATCGGTGCTGAAATGCTGATTCGAAAAAGGGGGATGAAACTCAAATGTTTAACTCCTAGGGGCCGTTGGCAAAATTAGCAATATTTTCAAAAATAATTACGTGGCGCTGTTTTTCCTGTTCCTTTAAGTTCCATTAAAAGTTTGTAATGCTGATCAGACCTCTCCTTTGCCATCCCTCCTCCCCTCAAGCTTTCTATCAATCTCTTTGCTGCCAGTATCACCAGGAGTTCTGTCATTAATTTTCCTATGATGGAATCCTGAAGTCAGCTAAGATGAGCAGAAAATATTCCTATTCACATATCCACACAGTTATTTAACATCAATAGCAATGGTTTGTGCATATGGCAAAATAGCTGTTTGCTAAGTAAAAAGGAATCATCTTCAAGGATTCTTCCAGTCAAAATATTTTGGAATTAATCAGTTTGGGATCTAGGGCTCTAAACTTACAGAACAAATTAACGGTTTGAAGGCTAGAAACTGTATCATTTCTATGGCCAACCGAAGCCCAGGCAATCACACACTTACATTCATACCACACGGATATACTATACTAACACACACAATATAGCCTATATATATATATCTCGCAGCCAAAAGAAAAAAAAAAACTTTCTAGGTATTGGTTTCAAAGGACCAAATAGGAAAATGTCAGAAAAAATTGTTTTTTTGAAAATTAAGTTTCAAAGAACCAATGCTGTGTATTTAGGAATTTTTTATCCACAATGAATCCTAAAAAAGTGTCCCTTATTCCTAAAAACAAAAATATTAAGCAGCAGAGCAGAACTATTTTCAATATTATTGATAATAAGAAGAAATGTTTCTTCAGCACCAAAATCCAGCATATTAGAATGACTTATGAAGGATCATTATGACACTGAAGACCTTGGTGTTTGCCATCAGAGGAAAATATAAAATGATATACTTACCCAAATTTTACAGTCTCTATGAACTGGACCTACCTATTACGTTACGTATCTACGTTAAAATATTAGTACTTCCTATAAGGGCCCTTAATGGGTTAGCTCTAGTCTTATACCCCGCTACAATCAATTCAGCTCCCTAAGGTGCAAAAACTATGGACTTTTGGTGGAAGTACATAGGATAGCAAAGTTAATAAAGGAGCAATTGACTTTTTCGCTTGGCTCCCCAACTCTGGAAGAGCCCCTTCTGATAATGTTCGGGGTTTCAGATACACCTCTCTGTTTAAATCTAGATTAAAGGCATCTCTTTGGCCAAGAATTCAAATAATGCATATCATAATCTTTTACTGCAGTTATATCTGATCAAATGCACCTTATTATTCTTTAGTTTGGGTTAAACAAATAAATTTGGCTTGGTTGGAACAGCAGCTATGCGAATTATGGGTTACTCTGTTTTGCCACAGGACCTTGACATCCCGTGAGGGGAACTCAGATGGACCTCAGGAATGATGCCATCACCATGAAACAACATACAGACTACAAATTGTGCTATAAGTTTGATCTGCATCATATATTGCTGGTAATAGTTGTTCATGTTTCTGCTTTGATGTCTTTAATTGATTTTCCGACGTTGGTAGATGTACATAACTGAAGGTCAAAAAGGATAACGCTAATTATAAATATGTTAGAAACCTAATTGCTGCTACAGTGCTTTGGCAACGATTTGTATCGTGAAGAAAAAGGACTGTTATACAAATAAACTGAATGAAAACTTGGAATTGAAAAATACAAAATTAAAAACAAAAATTTTTTTTTTTTGTTTTTACAAATGATTAAACTAATAATATAATACATTTAGTTTAGTTATACAGTTTAAAATACACTTTAAAGGTATATTTGATCAAAAAAATTACACTATAAAAACACTAATGTCGGTGAAAATATTTTTGCAATAAAATAAAAATGGACTGTTTGTATTTAATATTTACATTATATAAAAATATCCTCGGGCCCCGATTTGTAAATAAATTGCTAAACACAACAAAATCTAAACCAATACTAACTAATAAAATAAAATAATAAAAAGTTGGGTATGGTGACCAATTCTCACTATTAACTAGTTGCTTATTAGCATGGTTAATAGCAATAATACTATAAATTAAAACAGGTTAACGCAACTTTCATTCATATAAAGAAATATGTGCAGACCATATTCTACATCCCTAACCCTACCCAATACCTAAACTTAACAACTACCGTCCTAACTATTAATAAGCAGCAAATTAGGGTTTATGAGGACAAAAGTAAAGTTGCATGGTTGAGAAAACTGGACAAAATAAAAGTCTGGCACCCCCCGCCCAACTTCTTCCCTCCATAGACCAAAATGGCAGTGGAAGATGGCTATTGTTCAGCTCCAAGCCAACGTTATGATGCATTGGCTTGTCAATGAAATGTTGAAAACACAATATACCAGCAACGGACAAACTAAGGCCTAAGAGTGTGAAAAGCAAAATCGATTGCTTTCAGAGGATTCATTGTGTTCTGGTGAGTCATGAACAAAATTTCAACCTCAACTCCTTTTCCAAATGTCAAACAAGTCTTAATTTAGAAACAAACGATTAAAGCTTTCACCTTGAACTGTCAGTTTTGAAGTTGACTATATTCACCAAACAAAAAGCCAAAAAGATCTTTATGAAAGTGTAGCTGCCGTCTCAAAAAAATAGATTATCCTGGAGTCTGAACGCCAAGAAGCTGACAGCAGCGTTTGAGCAAATCGCCTGATAAATGTGACCCGATCTTAGAAATGCCATGGCTTTTTTCCCACAGCACACAAATATCCCCTAAACAAACACCCCCACTCTCTCTCATTCTCACAGCCGCCACATTTCCGTCTAATTGTCACGTATTTTTTATATATTCCTTTGAGCTCCTCCAGATGAATTGTGAAAAACAAAAGGAAATTTGCTAACAAGTGACCAGGTTTACCGCAAGTAAAACTAATTAATTTACACTAACTGGAAGGGTCACTGTTCTGTTATCAGCTAGACCCTGGATGGTATTCTTCTGAGGTGAACCTTGCCACGGAAGTACATCTAGAAGAGTTTGAGTTTTATGTTCGGAGTGTCTCCAGTCCTGCTCTTGCTCTTGGTCACTATGCAGATCGATACAGGAAGGCTCATGAGAGCCATTTAATGTCCGTGTGTCGATTATGTTTGGCTGTACTCCAGCGTCTGAGAGTTGTTTGTCACAATAATGAAATACATAATGCATGATGGGAAGGGAGAAATAAAGAAGCTACATCTGGTCCCTTTCGAGAGAGGAAAGAGTTAGAAGGAGAGCGAGAGGATGATGGAGAATGCCGTAATTCTAATCAGATGTTAATAGTGTCTTGCGCAAGATGAGAAATGCCGGTGTTCTGTCGATTTGTGCCACCCTGCCAGATTTTGCTACCTACCATTAAAACAGTGGGTAGTACAATTCGACAAAAAAAAATGCTACCTGTAAAATTATGGTTTATTAACGTCTACACCTACCACAACCCTAAACCTACCCTTACAGTAATGCAAATACAGCAATTATATGTTATATCCACAGTTGTAGCTAGACGGGATACAGCTACAGAAAACCAACAATAAATAATATTTTCTACCTATTAGATTGTGTTTTATTAAAGTCTACACCTACCCTTACAGTAATACAGATACATTAAATATTGTTGTTCATCATGAGAAAAAGGACGCAATATTGATGTGCGCATGCGCAGTAAACACTGGTAGGACAATCTGACAGGTAGGATAAAATGTCAGGACACCGGCACGGATCAACCTGTTCTTAAACATTTGTGGGGATCACAAAATAAAAACCGATATGTAATAAAATTACCGAGCACGTCACCTGACCTCCATCTGTTCCACCTTATTATCCTCACGTCGCGCATTAAAAAGCGAGCTAACAAATGCAAAACCTCATAACACAATTGAGCTTCCTGTGCCTCGAAATGAATTAATATTCTTTTATTCTCCTCGGAAGACAACCGCCGAATCACTCCTCTGTCCTCAAGCGACCTCATTTAGCCCCAGGGCTCTGAATCCTGTGATTTGTTTGCAGAATAAGGGATTTTATGTGTTACATATTAGTCAAATGCTAATAAATACAAAGCCAAAGTGTTACATATTGTGGTTTCGTTGCTTCTGAGGAAAGTTAAAGATTGTAGACGCATTCGTTTCTCCTTAATTTGGTATTTAATGCTCTATTCGGGCATTTATAGTTATTCATTTGGATTGTTTGTTTGTCCATTTATGTATTCAGGGTTGTTTTTCTTGTGAACAATAAGGGAATTAACTAATGTGCTTTCTTATATGTTTGAGGTAAATGCAACTACACACAATGAACAAACAAACACACAATACTTACTGGTACACACAAACACATAATAAACTGGCTTGAGAGAGAGAGGGAACCAGTATAGACGATGAAAGAGAGAACTTAGATACCCCCTTTTGAACTCCCTATCAAAGCGCATTGGTTTAAGTAAAGCAGCTCTAAACTGCATGGCCTGAGTTAATCTGCAGAACTTCTTCTATAGGAAAAAAAGAGGAAAGGACCACAGAAACTGACACTGGAATTAAACCAGGGCTCCCTAGCGGCAATGCTTCTCAACTTTTTTTATGGTGACGCCACACTTTGAAAGAAAGAAAAAAAACGTTGGCGGCCGACCTCCAGAATATTTAATCTTAAAATCAAAAAAAAAAAGAAAAGAAAAGATTCCCTCAACATCATATTAGGAGAAGGAAGCAGAGGAGAAGAAACCATGAATAAATAAATAAAAATACAATAAAAACACTGCTTTTGGACATCAAACGTCAACACTGTACTTCTGAACTTGTGAAAGTGAACAAGATGTGAGAACTAGTGAAATCTTCCACAATTTGAGAAGCGCTGCCCTAAGGGTTTCATATATATGCACTCTGTAATATTGCATCAATGTTACACTACAAGACTGCTGAACAGGTTTTATTGCCTTTATTGTCAAGAAAGTTCAGCATTTATCACCCTGCTTGAAATATTTGGATTCGGTACATAAAATAACATTAGGGGACAAATGCAATTTTCTGTTCATTTATTTTTAATGCACAACCTTTAAAGTTGCTCCTGCTACCAGATTAAAAGATATTTGAATTTCAATTTTATGTTTTTCTAATGAAACACTGTGTTTGGGTGACATATTTTTATGGTGGAGGTAATGTCACTCACTTATGTAACGTTTCTTATGTTCCATTAAGGGCTGAGATCTATAATTACATACACTCTAAAAAACACTGGGTTAAATATGGACAAACCCAGAGATTGGGTTGTTTTCAACCAACAGTTGGGTTAAATGTTTAACCCAACCTTCTGGGCAGTAACCCAACCGCTGGGTCAAAACAACCCAATCGCTGAGTTTGTCCATATTTTACCCAGCGCTGGGTTGCATTTAACCCAGCATTTTTAGAGTGTACAGATGTTTCTGAGAATTAATGATCTCATTTGGTTTAATATTCAAAAGACATTCTTTGTTCCTTTAGAGCATGTATAAATGATAGAGTAAGATTGATTTAATTTGTAAAGTGTGTGTGAGTAAACGGGTGTATGTGTGCTTTTACCGGTAAAATGGTTGAGTGTGAAAATGTTTTCTTTTCGTAAAAGAAAGAAAATGGATGTGGTGGGAGGGGGAATAAATAAATGGATGAACCCTGTAGAGAGGAGAAGAAAATGTTGAAAGGAAAAGGAGAGAATTAAAAAGACACTACAGCTTATGGCTAAAATACAATCCATTAATAACTAGCCCCTGTGATGAACACATACTCACACAAAATGTGTCTGCCGTTTACCTCCTTCTATATGCTTGCTTTATATACGAGTCAGTCATATCCATAAGCATATGCTTGTGTTTTACATCTGATGGAATATTCCCCCGACATAATAATCAATCTTGACATCATTATTGAAGCAGAAGAGACATTGCCTAGACATATGTTTGCAAATATGTTAATATATTTGTGTTGTAGCAATTTTCATGTTCCAAGGGCTATTTTTTTAATAAAACTAACAGACTTCAACTTCTTTTTGTTATGTGAAGGTCAAAATAAAACAGTCTTTACAAACAGTTTTTAAACAAACTGTATACATTATGGGTCAAAAGTTAAAAGGTAAAGTATAAAAAGGGGCATTTTTTAAGAATACTTTAATACTTTTATTCAGCATGGATACATTAAATTGATCAAAAGTGACAGTAAAGATATTTGCAAAGTTACAAAAGATTTATATTTCATATAAATGTTGTTCTTTAGAACTTTGTACACATCAAAGAATCTTGAGGGAAAAAAACAGTTACTTAAAATTTTAATAAATTTTTTTTTAAATACTGATTTTACTGTATTTTTTATCAAATAAATGCAGTCTTTGTGAGAATAAGAGACTTCTTTCAAAAATACAAACAAAAAATCTTACCGACCCCAAACTTTTGAACGACAAATGCATCCTTCAAATGCCTTGTCAGTGAAGAAGAGCATGAAATGAGATGTGTAAATTAATAAATAATTTCCTGTACAGAATGCTATTAAACACGACACACATTGTGACGTGATGAAAATGACATTTGCTTGTTCGTAAAAAAGTAAACAGTAAAAAAAAAAAAGTGTAAAAAGTGTGGTTTATTTTCTAAAAGTTCACAAGGCCAAAAGTGCCCACTGTTGAAGAAACAGCCGCACATGTGCAAGAATGTCAATCAAATCTGACACCTCCTTCTGGTTGTGCACCTGTTCGGTGTCAGTCAAGTTGTTACAAGAGAGAATTTTTGCTGCTATTGACGTGTCACACGTTTTCACAGGCCTCCCTTTCTCCCTCAGACTGTCTGTCCTCATTTCTCATTCACACTTATGTGTACACCAAATAGCTTGTGGGCAGAATGTAAAAAGCATAATTAAAAATGCATATAACACAATGTAACTATTGCATCTAACCCAAACCTCAGTGTAGCTACGTTTTTGTAACATAGTAGCTAGTTTGCTGCTAGTCAAATATTAATATCAAATATCAATAGTGGCCACACCAGCTTGTATTTGTAAGTTAATAAATGACTGAATATTAGCTAAAGGGAAAAAAAGAGGAAAGAACTACAAAATGCATCGGCAGCCATATCACCCCGTAACCCAAGACGGGTCGCTCACTGAAGCTAAGCAGGGCTGAGCCTGGTCAGTACCTGGATGGGAGACCTCATGGGAAAACTAGGTTGCTGCTGGAAGAGGTGTTAGTGAGGCCAGCAGGGGGTGCTCACCCTGTGGTCTGTGTGGGTCCTAACGCCCCAGTATAGTGATGGGGACACTATACTGTCAAAAAGCACTGTCCTTCGGATGAGACATTAAACCGAGGTCCTGACTCTCTGTGGTCATTAAAAATCCCAGGATTTCTTTCGAAAAGAGTAGAGGTATGACCTCAGCATCCTCGCCAAATTTGCCCATTGGCCTCTGACCATCACGGCCTCCTAACAATCCCCATGACTACTGATTGGCTTCATCACTCTGTCTCCTCTCCACCAAATGACATGGTGTGTGGTGGGCGTTCTGGCGCACTATGGCTGCCGTCGCATCATCCAGGTGGATGCTGCACACTGGTGGTGGATGAAGAATTCCCCCTGACAATGTAAAGTGCTTTGAGTGCCTAGAAAAGTGCTATATAAATGTAATGAATTATTATTATGTGTCAACAACTTAATTACACCATCTGGACAGAATGAAGAAAATACTAAGCGAAAATCAGAAAGAGGATGCAAATCAAACAAATAGGTACTGACCAAGAGTGAATGTGTGTTACATCTTCAGATCTTCACCCAAATGTCAGGTTTTCCTTTGAAACATGCTTTTATGCAGAAAATGTGGATTTGAACGCATTTTAAAGATGCAAAATGGTTTACCACCCTATACAATCTGACTGCATGTGAAAGTTGTCATTATTACAGACAGCTCTGTCTCCTCTTCCTCCAGAACTAGAAGCATCTGTACATGCCTGGAATGAACAGACTGGACAGATGAAAGTGATGTTTTAATCAGGACACCTGCAGCTGTCACATCTGTGTGATTTACAGAGCTGATATGAGGAGCTGAGGAGCTGGACAGAGGGGGAGGGACGGCTGAGGCAGCTGTATCTGGATGCCACTTCAGTTCGAGGGACCAAAGACAACGTCTCAGTGAACACTTCTTTGACCTTCCTTAAACCAGAATAAAACACAGTGAAGTCATTTATTCAACGCTCAAGTTGTGACAAACCTTAAATGGACTTCTTTTCAGGGGAAACACCACACACAAAAAAATAAATAAATTGAAAATTATATATTATATATATATTTAATTAGTGCTGTCAAAACGATTAATCGCGATTAATCGCATCCAAATAAAAGTTTTTGTTTACATAAAACATGTGTGTTCTGTGTATATTTATTATGCATATATAAAAACACACACATACAGTATATATTTCAAAAATATTTAATGCTGGTATATATACAGTTGGGTACGGAAAGTATTCAGACCCCCTAAATTTTTCACTCTTTGTTATATTGCAGCCATTTGCTAAAATCATTTAAGTTATTTTTTTCCTCATTAATGTACACACAGCACACCCATATTGACAGAAAAACACACACGAATTGTTGACATTTTTGCAGATTATTAAAAAAGAAAAACTGAAATAATCACATGGTCCTAAGTATTCAGACCTTTGCTCAGTATTTAGTAGAAGCACCCTTTTGATCTATACAGCCATGAGTCTTTTTGGGAAAAATGCAACAAGTTATTCACACCTGGATTTGGGGATCCTCTGACATTCCTCCTTGCAGATCCTCTCAGTTCTGTCAGGTTGGATGGTAAACTTTGGTGGACAGCCATTTTTAGGTCTCTCAGAGATGCTCAATTGGGTTTAAGTCAAAGCTCTGGCTGGGCCATTCAAGAACAGTCACAAGTTGTGAAGCCACTCCTTCGTTATTTTAGCTGTGTGCTTAGGGGCATTGTCTTGTTGGAAGGTAAACCGTCGGCCCAGTCTGATGTCCTGAGCACTCTGGATTAAAGGTTTCGTCCAGGATATCCCTGTACTTGAATGCATTCATTTTTCCCTCGATTGCAACCAGTCATCCTGTCCCTGCAGCTGAAAAACACCTCCACAGCATGATGCTGCCACCACCATACTTCACTGTTGGGACTGTATTGGACAGGTGATGAGCAGTGACTGGTTTTCTCCACACATACCGCTTATAATTAAGGCCAAAAAGTTCTATCTTGTCTCATCAGACCAGAGAATCTTATTACTCACCATATTGGAGTCCTTCAGGTGTTTTTAGCAAACTCCATGCAGGCTTTCATGTGTCTTGCAATGAGGAGAGGCTTCCGTCGGGCCACTCTGCCATATAGCCCTGACTGGTGGAGGGCTGCAGTGTTGGTTGACTTTCTACAACTTTCTCCCAGCTCCCGACTGCATCTCTGGAGCTCAGAAACAGTGATCTTTGGGTTCTTCTTTACATCTCTCACCAAGGCTCTTCTCCCCCAATAGCTCAGTTTGGACGGCGCCAGTCTAGGAAGGGTTCTGGTCGTCCCAAACGTCTTCCGTTTAATGATTATGGAGGCCACTGTGCTCTTAGTAACCTTAAGTGCAGCAGAATTTTTTTGGTAACCTTGGCCAGATCTGTGCCTTGCCACATTTCTGTCTCTGAGCTCTTCAGGCAGTCCTTTGACCTCATGATTCTCATTTGCTCTAACATGCACTGTGAGCTGTAAGGTCTTATATCGACAGGTGTGTGGCTTTCCTAATCAAAAAAAAAAATCAGTATAATCAAACACAGCTGGAATCAAATGAAGGTGTAGAACCATCTCAAGGATGATCAGAAGAAAAGCACAGCACCTGAGTTAAATATATGAGTGTCACAGCAACAGGGTATGAATACTTAGGGACCAGTATATTTCAGTTTTTTTTTTAATAAATTTGCAAAAATGTCAACACTTCTGTGTTTTTCTGTAATATGGGGGTGCTGTGTGTACATTAATGAGGCAAAAAAAAATTACTTAACATGATTTTAGCAAAATGGCTGCAATAAAAAAAAGAGTGAAAAATTTAAGGGGGTCTGAATACTTTCCGTACCCACTGTATATATATACATATACAGCGGTGGCTAAAATGATCAAAACGCTAGTATTTTCACCAGCTAAAAAAAAATGGTTTTAAGTCAGTTATTTCTATCTTTTCCTGTAGTGTATCTGTAGGAAATATCAGTTTACATTTCCAAACATTAATTTTACCATTAATTGTAATAATCCAGTGAGATTTTTGTTTGCACAAGGAGTCTGACAACAGTCAGTGCTCCACACAGAGATCTGAAACAGAACAAAGTGAGACAGACTAAATCCAGAAGAACTGTGGCAACATCTCCAAGATGCTTCAAGAAACCTACCTGCAAAGCTACAGTGCTGTTAAAAGTTGTAGGCACTTGTGTAAAAATGCTGAAAAATGAGGATGCTGTCAAAAAATAATGTCATAAATCGATTTACTCTTATCAATTAACTTCTATAAACTAAATTAAATCAACATTTGGTGTGACCATCCTTTGCGTTTAAAGCAGCCTTTGCCCTTTAAGTGCACTTGCGAATAGTTTTTCAGGTAGCTTTGCAGGGCACATGAGAACACAAAATAAATTATGAAAAGGGTCCATTGTAAGGATAGGAATAATCGTATAGGCTATATATTTGTTTTTTTGGTAATTCTACTATAACATTTTCCAAAATATCTTGTTTTATATTCAACCAAAGAAAGTGTGACAAAAAAGATTTGGAAAGACTTGATTAAATGATTTCTGTGTAAACTATTATTTTGAGTCCCTAAACAGTAGAAGTCATATCTCAATGAATGCTCAGCTGGTTTTTGTACTTTGTACTGTAGGTCTCTCCTTCATTGTTCTTTAAAATCTCAACGGTATAATTTGTGCAACCTTGCATAAACAAAATTATAGTGTTCTGCCAAACCCCTGTGGTAAAGATTTGATGAAAACTGCCACACATAATCACATGCAAATGAGCTTTTATGGAAAACTGTTTGGCAGAAGTGGCAAACTGCTAATTTTTGCCAAAGGTTTGCCAAAGGTTCACTGCTAACACTACCTGAATGCCTCTGGCAAACAATCAAATCTACCAATTATTTCCTACAATTTGTCTTTACAAGCTTTTTTTGATCGAAAAACCATGCAGTTCTGATCATTGGTCAAATATACAGAACATCATGTATGCTGCTTTCTCTCTTTCTCTGTGGTCCGATGAATTTGTGAGAGAACCATCGATGATTGTGTTTGGCTCAATAATTTCACAGTGAGCTGAAATTTGTTTAGTGCTGACGTCATAGTGCAAAATGGCGCATTGTTCATTAGAAAACCTCTGGAGGTTTGAACGCCTCTGTAATGAATTTATTATCTTCCTGCTCCCTAGCTTTTCCTTTTTTTTATCATTTTCTCCCCCTACCTTCTCCATTTCACTGCCTCTCTTTTAATCACTTACTCCCTTACCTTCAAATTCAGAGAAGCAGTATTGGCAGGAGTATCAAAATACAGTACTGCCAAAGCGATATGAATTCAACTGCCGAAAACAATAAATTAGACTATATGGGGGGGAGAAAAGGAAAAGGAAGGAAGGAATAGCTCTAATTACATTCATTACAATAGAGCATTAAGGAGAGAATAAACATTATCCTGTCTCTCAGATGTATTTTCTGCTCATAGCACAAACCTTTTCCCAAGGAAAATAATATTCTCTGTTTTGAAGTTTCTAAACTTTTTTTTTATTATTTACATTTTGAAGTTTTTTTTATTAGTTCATTAAAAATTATTTACATTAGTATTTCATTTTCAGTACAAACAGTATATTTGTATTCTTGTTCCATTTCTAGAATGCACCACAAGCCTTCCTTTAATTGATTTAATGGCTTGGTAACTTGCCATTTTATGGACCTGTTCAAGGTCTGCTAACATTTGAGTTTGTTAGAGGTAAGGGGGAGGTCTACTTCATTTTTCAATAGTTCATAGTTTAAGTTTTCATTAAATTTGTTTGATTGCAATTTTGAGGTTTTGGGTAGGTCAGCTTGATTGATTATTTCACTAATTAAAACCTTAGACCACATGAGACGTGACTCTTTTTTTGAATTTCCATATTAAGGTCCAGTTCTGTCCTGCAGACTTGCAGAATTTTTCTCTGTGTCCTTACTGTAAATTTAGCCATTTGCAGTTGATGAGTTTTTGTCTGTTAATCTTTAACCTCAATTTTTTACAATTTGAATGAAACATTAAATTCCTTATTACTCATATTTGAATACTTTTATGACTGAATTAAATAACTAAATCTATATTTGAATGGTGATTTAATAGCAAAGTCATAAAGCTGAGTGTCAAGATGCTTATGGCCAGCACAGTGCTATAGTAGCTCATAGAAACACCTTTCCACACACAAGCTACAGCACTGGTCCCCACCCTTTACCTTTCTCTCCCCATGAAGACAGCCGTCCCTGATCCCTGCAGTTTGCTGTGTCTGAGTGAGCTCTGTGTGCGTGTGATACGCGTGGCCCCCACTGGGCATGACTGCAGTGGAGAGTGCTGCTGCCTGTGGGAGGTCAGAGGCTGGAATCTGGTGTCATGCCATCAGAGGCTATTAAAGCACTGGGTCCTGCAGCGAGAGAGTCAATGAGCCTGACACTCCACCGTCAGCTTCTGCTCATCAGCCTGGGAGGGACAGAGATACTGCTGGGATTAACACACACACAAACACACCTGCAGCAGACCGTTTAACACACACACACACACCAACAGCAGAACATTTAACTCATAAGCACACATACACACACCTCTAGCAAACCGTTTAACACACACACACAAAATCTTTACTATAGAAATGAAAACATGCTGTTGTATGTTCTGCTTTTATATGACATTAAATATAACTACCATAAATATTTATTTACATTTTGTTTATGCAAAGCTGATGATTATTTTAAGCCTAAAAAATAATGAATATTAAAATACCTTTTTGACAAAAAATAAAAAATGAAACCACCCTAAATGCTACACATGAATTTAGGCATCACAATATTATAATGTGCAGTAGGAAAATTTATTTTCAACTTGAGTATTGATAAAGATTACATTTAACAGTGTAATTAATAATTCAAAACATTTAAATTATTACGTGTTGAAGAGAAATTGATTATCGGTATTATAATTTATATGTATATATATATATATATATATATATATATGAAGCTCAGGAATTTAGTTTCAAACAAGCAGAATGGATGTCAGTAAATTCTGTGCTTGACAGAGGTAAGACGCACACTAACACTGCTAGATTTACAGCTCTCTCGCCATCACATAAAGCTCTGTCTTACCTTTGACTGCTTCATCTTCCTTCAACAGTCAGCTTCAGGCCATACGCAGAAACTTAATGAGTTTTTAGCATAGTGAATTGATTAAGTTAGTGGAAATCGGACTTCCAAATAACAAGGATGAGGTAAGGCTACGTTCTAATCATCCAACAGCGCCTTCTTAGACTTCACACTTTGAAGTTTAATGGCTAAGAGTCTGCTGTTATTTATTCAGCTAAATTGAAATTGGGTGTAAATCACAAATTATATAAATGCATATGGATATTTATAACATACATTTATAAATGAAAAAAAAATGTATGTCATCATCATACACTAAACTCCTAACCTGTCTTGCAGGGCTTTCTGTGTGGCTCTGGTCTTTGTCTCTATAGAATTATGCACATTTAAATGTGCTGGTCATTTAGGACACAATCAACCAGGTTGATAAACAAACATATAAACACTAATTAGCCTTCATTAACCAATTAACTGTTTGTATATGTCTGAAATGCACACCGTAACAGCACATGTACTCACTCTGTGTAAACTCTTGAAAAAGGTGAATTTCCTCTGTGAACCCTGTTAAACACAGCCAGGACACAGAGACGTGAAGATGAAAGTAGTAGAAGGATCTCTGAGCCCCAGAGGAGCATTTTAAAACACCAGACTGAGTGAGAGCTCAAGTAACTGCACTCATGCAGAAGAGGATTCCATTAAAGGCAGACAGTGAGAGATCTTCAACTGGGAGAAATGTGAGGCATCTGATGAACTTGCACAACATAATGACGACAATCATGAATTATTTTTAAGTGGCATAAATCTGAGTGAATTCTCCACATCTTGCACTATAATAAATATAATTTATCATCATTTTTGGAGTGTAAACCTCCTTGTTCAATTTCTTAATTAGAATGATCTAATTAAACAAAAATATTGAATATTCTAATTTTGTTTTGTACAATCCACGTCGGTTTACTTAATCTGTTTGTGTTACGACTACATGAATACTCGTTGTTGGCCTTCACTGAAAATGAACATGAAACTTCTAGTTCACAGCATGCTTTCCAAGAATCTGAATAGGGACAGTACATGTTGAAAGTGTTTTTCAACAAGATGTTAGCATTTAATGTTACGTTGGAAAGATTCTGTTGATTTGTGCCTCCAAAGCAGCAGTTGTCAAACCGTTTGGTCATGTGGGAGTGGAATTAAAGTCACCAGAAAATCAATATTTACAATTCATATTTTTTATATAAAAAATTATTTATCTGTGCACATTATTTTTTTTAAACTCATGTGCCTTTGTAATCTTTAATTTAAAAACATTAAATTCCCTTCCCGCTTCTATTTTCTATGACATGCACCGGCTTGAGGGCGGGACAGTAATCTATCACATCAAGGAACATGTCTGTCCCATTAGATTGCATTAACAAAACAAACCACAACGATTCAATCAATTCTCAATTAACAAAATTATAGTCTCTTCCTACATCTGTTTTCTGTTTCAGGCTGTTTCACTTGGATATATGCATCACTTTAGAGAAGAAAAGAAAAGATGGTTACAATTCAATTCATTCTGACTGCAAAGGTTCATTTTAAGTTTGTTAATATAAAATTGTACTTAAATGTTTCTGCCATAATGCTCCAAAAGTAGCGTTTTATGCTGCAGATGTTACGGGTTTGAATCGGTCTATTCAAATTTTCAATATTACCTTGCTGATTGCACATTACGCAAAACTTCCCAAAGTGAAATGTCCAGTGAGTGGCGCTAAAAGTACAATCAGTTTTGTCCAAAACAGATGAACGTGATAGCAACTTTTTATTAGGTTGGTTGTTGCACGACTCATGGCAGTTCGGAAATTAAATGTCCAGTGAGTGCAGCTAAAAGGTTAATGATTCTGTTTGAAAATAGCATACCACCTAAACTAAATAAACTAAAAATGTTTAGTGATAACTGATAACTAACTGATAATGTTAATATACACCCTTAAAAATAAAGGTGCTTCAAAAGGTTCTTCAAGCGATGCCATAGAAGAACCATTTTTGGTTCCACAAAGAACCATTCAGTCAAAGGTTCTTTAAAGAACCATCCTTCTTACCCTTTTTATTAATCGAAGAAAACTTCTTTCACACAAAGAACCTTTGGTGAAACAGGAAGGTTCTTCAGATGTTAAAGGTTCTTTATGGAACCATTTAGACAAAAAGGTTCTTCTATGGCATCGTGAAGCACCTTTATTTTTAAGAGTGTAAGGAAACGGCAGGTAAAAAGGCATTTGCTGAAGCAACAATTCTATTTTAGCTTGCTTCGACAAGCCTTTGAGCTCACTGTTATGTCACTTTCACTTTTATTTTTGACTCTCGTTTCACAGGACTCATACCAGAGTGTTCCACATCACAAGTGTGATGCTATTCCAGGTGAGCTAACAAGCAAGTTTACTACATCAGAAAAGCCACAAATATGAAGCTGGTTGTGACGCATAACATGACATCATAACATGGTTCCTTGCACAATACTAATTCTTTATCAATCAATAATCTGCCCTTGTGACCATAATTTGTGTTTTACTGGTTCTAGTGTTATTTCAGATGGAAGCTACAAGGAATTGTTACAGTACATTTTTGGAGTTTTGCAAAGATGTACTGTAGGTAAAAGTATGTTTTTTCCAATGAGCCTTGGTTGAAATTGTTTGGACTCATGTCTTGCCTACATGGGACTGACCCAGAAACCAGCCCAGATTCATGAATAACAGACTCCCACCATGTCTAATGTAAGGTTTAGCTGATTATAAACATCTCAATAAACGTCTATAAACGTCTCAAGCATCACAAACACCTCTACAATTGCCTTGGAACCTGTATGGAAAATTCACATGTGTGAGACACTGAACATTAGTGAACTGAACTTACTAAAACCTTATTGTTCTAAAGCCTGCAGGTGACATTAAACTAGGAAAGGAACTCTGCATGAACTTCCCAGCTTTTTATGAATAAGCTGATTCATTTCACAAGAAATTATTTCCAAAACTGTAAATGAAAGTGCAGCCATCAGTTGTGACAGCAAAATATTAAAAATGGAAGCAAACTATGAACCTGTGCAGTTTATGAAACGTGCATGACTTTATTTGCATTTGTGTGTGTTGTTTGTTTAAGGGCATGTGGCAAATCTTTTTTATCGGGCAGTTCTGCTAAGAGAGAGAAAGAGGCTGCAGTAAGATGGAGCACCTTTCCAGGAACCCAGATTTATATTAATTCTTCTTGAATCATAAAGCTTAATATAAATATGAGAACCTTCAGTCCCCATCCACCACTCTGTAGAAACCCCTCTATTAACATCAATCATGTCTTATTTTACTCACATTTATCATAATCATGCTCACACACTCTCTCTCTCTCTTCCACTCTCCCCTTTCGACATTGTAGCAATGACAATTCTTCAGTCACATTTATTCAGAACTTCCTCTCATACCTTTTCAAACATTTTAACCAATGTATGGTATTTGTGAGGTCGTTCAGATTTCTTCACTTGATCTAAAGATTTGATAATTGTTAGTTAAAAATGAAATGGACTAAAATAAAATAGTTTAATTATTATTGTGTTTTCATGCTATGGCAAAACAAAAGAAAAATCTACATTTTTGAGAATATTCTCATAATCTTCAAAATATTATTACCACATGCATATGTTGTGGTACTCTCGTGAACGCACGTCAAAGACTGACACGGAAGAGAAAAATTTGTTGAATAAAGTAATTATTTTAGTTTTCTTGGTGCACAAAATGTATTCTCAAATCTTGAACTTGGTCATTTCATTCCAATTCCATTGCATAGGCAGGGTCAGAAAGCAAAAAGAATTTCATCAAAAATATTTTAATTTGTGTTCCAAAGATGAACGAAGGACTTACAGGTTTGGAACGACATGAGGGTGAGTAATTAATGACAGAATTTTCATTGGTGAACTATCCCTTGTTCATTTTACATTACATTTAATGTAATGTCACGACTTTATTCTTGAAACTTTGTGACTTTTTTCATAATGGGGTCTATCAGAGTATTCTTAAAATATTATGACTGTATTCTTGAAATCAGTTTGGTTATTCACATTCTTCAAAATATCTTCTTTTGTGTTTAGCAGAAGAAATAAATTCATACAAGTTTGTAACAACCTACGAAGGTGAGGCAAATAATGACGCATTCATTTTTGGGTGAACTATATCAATTTAACATTAATAAACATTACAGAATGAAATGAACATGTGTTCTGGAATCATCAGTTGGTCAATATATTGTAAGGCACAGTATACTCTATACAAATATTGGACTAATAAACTAATCAAATAATTATAATGAAGCAATGTATATGTAAACTGGCAATGTAGCGTAAGTAGCAACATCTTTTCTTCCATTGTGAAGGACTTGGATCTATCCATCTGTTGTTGATTGGATATACATTTAAAAGAGATCAAATTAGCATCATGAAAAACTACAGTAATATTATAATTATTAAAGCAATAATATTATTCCTTTGAGATTCAATTCAATTCAAGTTTAGTTGTATGGCGCTTTTCATGATACAAATCGTCGCAAAGCAGACTTACAGAAAATTTAAGTTTATATTTTAACGTTTCTACATTATATTTAGTAGTAGCTTATCAGTGGTGACTATGTCAAGTTGATGTCCATATGGCAGAAACGTACAGTAAAATTCAAGCAGTTAGTTAATGACATGTAATCAAACAGATGGTGAACATGATTATACTGTATGTTGCGATTAAACTTATATCAAAGTTTGGTAGTTTTGTATGTTGTTTGATGGTTGGCATCATCTGAGGTCCTCTGAGGGGTGTTATAATTTAAGATATAGTGGGATTATGTTAAAATTGCCCCAAGTGACCTAAACAGACTTACTAAATACTGTATATTCAAGGTACTGTTACTCTGTTAGCCTACTTCTAACACGTCTTATACCAAAATATACCATGTAGACGTGTAGTAGTCTGCAAGTAATGAAGGAAAGTATAAAAAACATGTCCAGCCTCCCTTACATAGTGCGCTCCCAGGATTATTTTCCTTGTGAATGCTATATAACACAGCTGATGGCTAGCAGAGGCTTCAAACACCCCTCTACTTCAAAGATCCTCTAATACTGCCCCCTCTCTCACACAGACACACACTCTCACACACACTTCTGACTGCTCTCTCAGAGATCCCACACTCTTTAGGAACTGAGGAGGAGATTCGTCTCTTCCTATCCCCCTGTTGCTCTCTTCATTACTGCCTCTCTCTATCTCCAGAGCCCTTGTTCTACAGTGTTCATTTTTCCTGCACTTGTCCACTGTGTGTTGCTCTCCTCCAGTGATAGCCCTCTTTAAGCTGTGCACACAAAAACCCTGTTGTTCCCTCTGTCATATAGCTTGCTGTTTACTTCCTGTTCTTCTCGCTCTCTCTTTTCTCTACGCTCCAGGGTTGCCAGTAGTCTCCATTGGGAATGGGTGACTCACAGATGAAGGGGGGGCTCATGGGTACAGGAAGTAACAAGGGAGCTGGCAAGAGCAGCTGATCAAATTAATAAAAGAAAGGAGTGAGACGGGGGGGGGGGGGGGGAATCTACTACGTGGCGAGCTGTGCGAAGGAATGAATGCAAATATACAACCACACTGCTAGATACCAAACAAGAGAGACCAGGGCTATAACTCAGTCAGTACACTGAGGCAAAGAACAACTATAATGAAAAATAGCAAAAAGCTATTCAAATATGTGAAGTTGTATTTCCCATTCTCATTTAATATATATTTCATTCACTTAGTAAAAACAAAATAAAACAAAACAAAATAAACTAACAACTTGCAACCTACTAATCAGGGTTGCCAGGTCTGCGTGAGAAAACCAGCCCAATTGCTACTAAAACCTAGCCCAATCATGGCCAGAACAAGGCCAATCACATTCTGGGTGGGGGGTGGGTTTTCCTGCTCAGTTGAATTTGTGTTCCGGAGGGTGGAGGTGGGGGATTCTCTTCAACCCTCGGTCTGACAAAACAACCCGCAGCAACAGTTTAAATGTAGACCAATTGTGAAACCCACGAAAACCGCAGACTTGGCAACAACGCTCCTAATGCCTTCTATTGGGACATGTTGTCAAAAAAAGGTCTACACTGCTGTTTTTGTAGTCAGTTTTGCTTAGTAGAAGGATGCTTTTTTTATTAAAAATACAAAAAAATATAGTGTTCAGTGTCACATGATCTTTCAGAAATCATTCTGTTAATCCATTGCTAAAACTCCCATCTTCTCCTTCTGTCCCCTCACTGAGGCAGAAGAATCGAAACTTCTCTTCTCCAGCCATCCTACAACATGCCCTCTAGACCCAATCCCCTCACACCTTCTCCAAGCCATCTCTCCCACACTTTTACCAGCACTCACACACATCATCAACACATCTCCCCTCACAGGCAGTGACTTCCCCACTGCATTCAAGCAGGCTCGGGTAACCCCACTGCTCAAAAAACCTACATTAAACACTTCACTTATAGATAGTTACAGACCTGTCTCTCTCATTCCATTCATAACGAAAACCCTCAAACTAGTTGTTTTCAACCAGGTATCATTGTTTCTTTCACAGAACAACAAACTGGATGCTAACCAGTCAGGTTTCAGGAGCGGCCATTCAACTGAGACTGCACTACTCTCAGTAACGGAAGCCTTGCAGATTGCAAAAGCTGATTCCAAATCATCAGTTCTTATTCTGCTGGATCTATCTGCTGCTTTTGACACTGTCAATCATCAGATCCTCCTGTCCGCCCTCTCATCACTGGGCATCACAGGGGATTCCACTTCGCTGGTTTGAATCATATCTCACAGGTCTTTCAGGGTGGCCTGGGGAGGAGAGGTATCCAAAGCACATCAACTGGTCACTGAGGTACCTCAGGGATCAGTTCTTGGACCCCTCTCCGTCTAATAAACGACTCACGGGGTCCCTCATACAGGCACATGGTATTTTCTCCTACCATTTGTTATCCTATCTGAAACCAGTTCTTCTTATACTCATTCAACAGGATGACAGTGGTAGCTGCTCGGATCTCAGGCTGCCTGGCGGACATTTCGGCATGGATGAAAGAATATCACCTGTAGCTCAACCTGGCAAAGATTGAGCTTCTTGTCTTCCCTGCCACTCTAACTTTACAGCATGATTTCACCATCCAGCTAGGTTCTTCTACAATAACCCCATCAACTTCGATCAAAAATCTTGGTGTAACTTTTGATAACCAACTGACCTTCAAAGACCACATTAAAAAGACCGCTCGATCTTGCAGGTTTGCAATGCACAACATCAGAAAGATCAGGCCCTTCTAACGGAGCATGCTGCACAACTTCTTGTCCAGGCCCTTGTCGTTTCTAGGCTGGACTACTGCAATGCTCTTATGGCTGGACTTCCGTCAAGCACAATCAAACCTCTACAAATGTTTCAGAATGCAGCGGCACGACTGGTCGTCAACGAGCCCAAAAGAGCCCATGTTAAACCTATCTTTATCTCCTTGCACTGTCAGTCTAGTAGAGTAGTAGTAGACTGTCTGCGTATATCTTCGAACATCTTCTTGTCAACTATTCTACTAACCCTAAACCTACCTAAGGTATCTGAGAGTTAGTAGACATGTAGTTCAAATAATGAGGAATGAGGTTGCTGCTAGTTGACATGTAGTTGCAAATTTACTTATAGTTAGTAGAATGTCTAAATTGGACTATCGAAATAAAGTGTAACCTATTATTGTTCCAGCTATTAAAATAGTTCAGTTTTGTATGTAATGGCAAAGTGGTTATATTTCGTTTAGTTTCGTTTCTTTATTAAGTTAATTTAGAAAAACGTTTAGAGCATTTTTTTGTTCGTTAAATGTAAGTTTTAGTTTTTTTAAAGTAACGACCCAAGCGGCCAGTGGCAGACAGTGAGTTGATCATAGCCTATGTTTGATCAATTTAGTCTTCTCAAATAATCACGACTTGCCTAAATTAAAATCTATAGATATAAATCAGTTCAAGCATGTAACAATGTTTTAACGTTAAACCTAGATAAATGTGCGATATATCCAATAGTTTGTGCGGAGAGTCGAAGCAAAAGCGCGCTTTGCAGGACATAGAGGCGCCAGCGCGATCACTTGCATTTTTTTCAGTGGATACGCCATCATTTTTGATCATAAAGGTAAGAGTAATACATCATTCGTAACTGTAAAGGGTCTACTGTTATTTGTGTGCACTCACAATATCAAAAAAACCTTGTGCTTTTGTAAAATAAGTAAAACAAACAGGATGCGCTTTCTGTCATCTTGGTCTTGAGCAGGAGCGCTTCACAAAAATTAACCGAAACTCAGCGAATACATGCCTCACAGACATGATAAACATATCTATAGAAAGCTTTAAATTACTAATAAATGAAAATACAACCAAATCAAAAACCGTTCGTTATAATAATAAAATCATAAAGATGCACTCTCTCCAAAGGGCATCAGGGGAATGAAGAGGGGGCGTATGACGTCAGGATCGGCAACTTCATCCTGCGACACCCGATCTCAGAAACACCTATTTTTAGTAAAAATATTTAATATCTAGTCCATTATGGTAATTACTTGTACCGAGCTTGCGGCGAGCTTAAGGCCTAATCGGTGCCATTTTGAACGAAGAACTCTTCAGCTGTGCTGACGGAGCACATGCTGCTGATGGCGGGGACCACTAAACACCGTTTAGTGCCGCTAGTGTCAGTCGCGGGGACGGGGGTTAGCACGGTTCAGTTGTTTCCACCAGCGCGGCTATTTTTTCATCACTAATTGATGGATGTCTAAAACATAAAAATAAGGAGAAGCCTAAAACAGGCCCGAGGCCCAGCCCATGTCTGAACTATGACGTGAAAATTGGCCAGCATTCAGCATTTCCTGGATAGAGCATTCTGGATAGAGCCCTGCATTTCAGCCTGGGCCCGACGGGCCTCCGACTTTTTTACGCCCATTCGGGCCAGGGCTGAATGCAGGGCTCTATACAGGAAGTGAGAATCCCTGACAATTTTCAAAGGACAGCTGAAAACTCATCTCTTTCAACACTACTTGACTTAATTCTAAATTAAAAAAAAAAAAAAAAAAAAAAAATGTCTTTCTCTTTATTTATTCCTTCCATTTCTAGCTTGTAGCCTACTTATTTGAACAATGCCTGAAACTTGGTATTACGAGCACTTCCTGTGTCTGTTTGCCTTTTTAAGAAGAATCACTTTATCTACTCCCCAATTGTAAGTCGCTTTGGAAAAAACCGTCTGCAAAATGACTAAATGTAAATGTAACATGCAGGTCTAATTGGTGATTGTGGTGTAACATTTCGATTATTATCATTAGCCAGATCTTAAAAAAAATATTTGTGATGCGTAATATTTTTGTGGACACCATGATGTTTTTCACAATTGTTTTCTTTGATGAAAGAAAAGTTTTCCATTTATTTGAAACAAATCTTTGTGACATCATAAATGTCTATCACTTGAATAAAAGGATTATTTTATTTCTAAACAATCAGTAAAATATTACTGACCCCAACATTTTGTAAGGTAGTGCATGAGTGTCCAATAAACTATATATTTTTCTGAGAAACAGTGAATGAAATATTAAATAATGTATAGTCTATACAGAAACTTACTTTCAAAAATTGTGACAGCTAGGCCCAGTCTCCACTACACAGTTCATTAAAACAAACATACAAGAAGACAAAGAGTAAGATAGCAGTTTGACTACCATATGAATCAAAAAAGTAAAAGAGTAAGATGGTAAATATCTTTTCCAATTGAATTCCCATCAGTAATACACACACTAAAGCAAGCCTGTCCCCAAGATGCAAAGATCAATACAACCTATTAACCCCTCTCTCTCTGTCCTTCTGTCTTCTGGCACCCCTTCATTTGAATATAGGCCTAAAGTGTTCATTTCTGGGGAACAAATATTCCCATAAGGATAGTAAAACCTGAAATTACCTACATTGTGGGGAGCAGCCAACATTGCCCACAAGGAAAACAGCTTAATAAACATAGTAAATAGCATCTTAATGAAAATATAAAAATGCAGAAAGGTTTGTGTGAGGGTTAAGAGATAGAAAATATAATTAGCTCGATATTAAAACAACAGAAGTAAATGGAAAGTCCCCACCATGCGCATCCCTGCTCTATTATGGTTTACTTCAATAAATCCCAGAGGATCTTTTGCTGCCAAGCAACGAAAGCTGAACAGAGGGTCATAATAAGGTTGAGTTATCAGTCACATATAATGCTATTAAATACCTGCTGCATGCACTGAAACACGTGCACATATCCATACAAACCTAGTTATTCACACACACACTGGCTTTCAGTTCATGTTGAGCAACACACGAAGACGCAGTGTGATGGACATCTCTGACAGAGAGCGGGTTATTACAAGCAGAGCAGGTCATGAAGAGCGGTCTCCTTTATGATTAAGCCTGTGAGACATTGATATGAAGATATTTATCTGCTTCAGAACTTCAAATGAAGCAGGAAACCAAAGCTATGCTTTCTGGACAGACAATACAAGCCATGGCATATCGTCTTGGGACCTCTGACTCCACGACAGAGTTTGCCGCATTCTACTCAGGCGTCTGCATTAATATTTCACTAGTATGGTTATGCATTGAATCTTTATATGTCTGGTTTAAAATTTGGTATTTGGAATGTAGTATTCCAGTGGTGAGCTGTCAGACAACTCGTTATCCAGTGAGTCCTGTGGCTTATGGAATAAGGTAGGTCTGTTCCAAAACTTAATGAGCTGCCTACCTAGACGGCATTTTAAGGCATCATAAGTGTACCCCAGACACGAAGGTTGAACCAAAACATACGCATCAATATTGCATAAATCCTTTAATAAAACTGTAATCCAAGAGAGTTCTAGCAAGCTAAGTAAAAATTATTCCAACACTTCAGGAGAAAATGTTGACAATCAATAAGTGTAATTAATGCCCTAGTTAAATCAATAAAAACAGAACTTTCACAAACAATAAAAATACAGACCCTCGACTATAAATAAAAATAAAGACCCAAATATTCTATACATATTATTCCATTAGCAACGCGTGCCCAAATCAACCAAAGCATGGTTGGATGTATGGTATTTACATAGTACCACAGGAGTCTAAAAAACACGGTTAAGACCATACCTTTTGGTCCTTTTACATTATTTTGTGCACTCTTAATATTAATTTGTTAAAAAATGTTGTTTACCTGGAGTCGTTCACAAGTCTCACCTGCAGGTGCATCTTAAAAGATGCGATGCATTTTTTGGTTTTATTTCAGTTAATCGTAGGGAAGCATCCACTTAATCCCTCGTTAGTCTCGTTCTCTGTTTTTAAAAGTATATTTTACTGTTGGCATGCCGTTTACTGTAACTGCTCTAAGTCACTACTCAGTACTCACTACTTGTTTTTACTCAGTTTGTGAGTGAGTTGTATGAATCATTCCTTTCACAGACAAGGCTTAAGGCTAGTCACAGACTAAAATGTTTGAGCTGTCTCAACTGAAAATATCTTGCTCTGACATATCTTAAAATATGTCAATGTCATTGCTCTGTCTCAAGATGCACACCTGTAACATCGCCGGCCCACACAAAGAGGATGGCGCTAGAGCAAATTGTGCAATACGATGCAGTAACATGGCAAAAAGCCCATCTCATGCAGTTTAACAGTATCATATTCTGACAAAATAATATTAAAAAAATAAAAAAAAATAAACTAAAAAACAAAAAGGTCCGGAAGGGCAACTTTAATGACTGGCCTGGAACAAGAAACCACCTTTCAAAAATGCTGAATATTCAGCCTAGGCTATAATGGTCCTACAGCACTCAAAAAAATTGATGTTTTGTTTCAGTATATAACGTAATATACTGAAAAACAACATCTATTTTTTGTACTATGGGAGTCATTTTAACATCTTTTACTCATGTCCGAAGAAAGATAGAAAAAAACAAGGATGGTCGGAAGAAGTGATTAAATTAGGCTGAAAGAAAGATAGCTATGATAAGGCTGGACTGAGTGAGTGAATCTGTTTCCGTTTCTTCATTAAAGTTTCATCCCCAGGCTGCTCCGATTTATTCCCTCCTGCAGGACAAACAGCAGGGGGACAAGCTCCCATTCTCTCTCTCACACACCACCACACACACCACCACACACACAAAATACGCAAGGCTTCACCTGTTAAGGAGCTGCACTTATGATTCATTCCCTCTGCCGTCCTTGGGGAGGCTCTGTAGTCTTCATTAGACACGCACAGAAAGGCTGGGCAATTAATATGATTCTGCTCCCGTTGCTGATGCAAGACCTGCTTTCTTCATTTTCAAGAAAACTATATATTTACATAAAAAAATATGAGATCTGCCCACGGATCAGTGTTCAATCAGCCCTTAAAGGTTTCAATTTGCTGCTCGGTTTCATTTCATTTCCACTCATTCAACAGGCATCAGACAGGCACTATTGTAACACAACTTAACTTGAATATAGAGTGGGGTCCAACATTTTGAAACCACTAATGAAAATGCATGGTTTGCCATTTTTTTTCCAATGCGATACTTTTTTCATTACAAATGATATTATCAGTAGCCTATAACAGTAGGCTATTATCAATTTGTGTGCAAAAAAACAAAACATCAAAAGGAATTTCAGAATGTGTTTTACTTTAATGGCAGCAGCATTTGAGCTGGATGAGCACCACATGTTTGTGTCAAACCTTGATCGTGTTCTCCAACGTGATTTGAGATGATCTAAACTGCATCTTGTGCTTCATGAAGAGAAACCATCTGATAATTTGCCCAAAGTGTCTCATTATCAAAGTCATATATGTGTCTATTTCATTAGTGACCTATAAATAGTGCAGGATTTTAAATATTTCTTACATTTATGTTCCAAATTGTTCAGAAAATCTGTTTATTTTTCAGGTTTAGAATCAAAAATCAACTCAGTAATTAATGAAACAGCTCCCCTAGTGATCCGATAGTGAACTGCAAGACACAACAAACTCACTAAATGAGAACAGAACATACTGTGATTGACAGCTGTTTAACAGCTTGCGTCTCACTGATCACTCAGGAGTCTCCACTCACAGCCAAATTACACTGTTACCTCCGATTTATCTACATTTCTAATTAGGACGACATACTGTTTATCAGATCTGCATTTATAACATCTGTGTGATTGATTCCCTTCTTTAAAACGTGTGATTGATTCTCTTTTCTCTAATTCAGAAAAACACCTGTTTTCACCAGCTAAATCCTATGAAGAAAAGCATTCACAAAACTTGTAGTTCATTAATAAATGACTGAAAACCTATAATTAATAAAGCCATTTTTGTTGAGAGTTGTATTTAGAGAGGGAGTCCAAATTCCCCTCAAAATGCCACCCCGAAACAATCATTTCAGCAACTGTCATATTTTAGTCCGTATTTATCTCTTAAGGATTTTGGAATTCATAAACGTTACATCAGACCAAATCCCAGCCCAGTGAAGCTTTAAGATATTTGACTTTCAGAAAGTAAATCTCAAATATAAACACACAAAACAGTGATTTTATCAAATAGTGTTAAACCTGTTCATGCAGGATATTATAGCAGCAGGGCCACTTATTCAGTCATCGCTATTGTTGAATCACATAGCCTACTGAGAAAAACATTTGACGGCTTTCTTAGGTCACAATTAAAATAATATTGCATATTATGAGATTTGTTTAAATATGTTGTTTATTTAAATTTTTTAATTTACATTTGTGTTATAATGTTTGTTAAGGATTCTCTACTATAAAACAGTCATATTAAAACAGTCCAAAACAGTTCTAAACAAATATGATTTTGATGCAAGAGGACAACAGAACATGGACTTTTTTACTGGAGGAAGCTTTATGATGGATTTTGGATTTATTTATATCAAACACGCAGCTTTTTGCTTCATGAGACATTCACTGATGGACTGGAGTCCTGTGGATTAGGTCTACTTGTGGATTATTGTGATGTTTTTATCAGTTAACCTGTTTGCTGCAGGATACCATTGGTGAGCAAATTCTAAATTTCAATCTGTTCTGTGGAAGAAAACAAAACTCGATGGACTGACGGTAAGTACATTTTCTGCAAATTTTCATTTTGGAGGTGAATTATTCCTTACTGCTTTACTGTGAGCTATCTGGCTATATAAACTAGCTTAACATTGTAGTGAAATTACTTCAGAGAACATAAAGGTGCTGTTTACTGAGACCACACTTACTTGTTCTCTAGAGCTTCAAAGGCAGCCATGGTGCTCTCCAATTCTTCAATGCCTTCTAAGCGTTGCAACTCTTCTCTATAGAGACAGATAGGTTTACTTAATATTATTACAGGACATTAAATTTGTTGGGTGACAAGCTATACTGTAATAAAAAAAATCTAAATAGGCATTAACATCAAACTACATTTAAGTTAGCTACTTATGTATCATTTAAATTTAAATTTAGTCCATTTAGCAGGACGGCTTTTATCAAAGCGCTATTACAAAATCAGATATAATTCTTAGAGGGGCGATTCTAGTATTTTCATTTTAGGGGGGCTCAGACCCCAAATGAGGGTATAATTTAGAATATTAAAAATTTTTGTTTGTTTGCTGATATAATTGCTGTGAGAATATATTTTGTGTGTTTATTATTTGAGATTTACTTTCTGAAAGTCAAATATCTTAAAGCTTCACTGGGCTGGGATTTGATCTGATGTAACATTTATGAATTCCAAAATCCTTAAGAGATAAATACGGACTAAAATGTGACAGTTGTTACAAATATAACATTCGTTATATTTTCAAATGAAAATGGCAACATGATCATTTTATAAAGTATAATTATAAAGTATGCGTTCATATGTGCTTCATTTTCACTGGAGGAAACAGCTGTGGTGTGATAAGGGGTGAACGCAGCGAAAACTTAGGCTACAGTAGATGGGGAACCGATTGATATTTTGCATTGTGTGAGGTTTGTGTGACTGTATTTATGACAAAGAAACAGGAACTGACAGGTGCAAGATATTTTATAACAATCTATCGTTAAACACACACCTTGTCCTCTGTTTCTCGCTCTGTGCCATATAAAAATTTAAAGGGGACTGAGGCGATCATGAGTTCGTGTACAGTTTATGGAGCTAATCGCAAAATTAAAAAAATGGCCTAGCGACGCCCATGGTTCTTAGTATACACATCACAGTGTGGTTTGAAAACGAATATTGAATAAGATACTGACCGGTCTGAAAGTGCTTCACTTGATGGACAATCAATATTAGACAGTGCAGGAGCCATCAAATAATGCTTGAGATTTTTACACAGGGTTGAGGTGTTTACACCCCCCTAAAACGGCTCGTTCTAAAACACGCCCCCACATTTCTACCTCACTATGTGGGAAGATTTGATAACGCCGCCCAAATGTTCACGCAAAGAAAGGCGGCGTAACTTTTAGTCTCACTGTAGTATTGTTGCCGCTGCCGCCATGTCCTGAAGACGCTGTGTGTTTGCGGGTGTGAAAAAGTGAAAGCGAAAATACTTGGTTTGGTCTTCCAAAAGAGGATGATATCCACTTCATCATGACGAGAGCTGATCCGTGCTGGTCGCTGAGGGAATACATCAACTTAGTGCTGTGGATCGCCAGATTGGCTTTCACCGTTTTCACCGCTCCTTCGCCGGGACCGCCGTTCACGACCCCGCCGCCTCAGCTCACACCTTGCCCGGGCTTCAGCTTGCACGATAGCCGCTGTGTGTTTTGTTGTGGAAGCGAAACTACTTTGTTTGGTCTTACAAAAGAGGACGATATCCGCTTCATCATACCTAGAGCTGATCTGTGCTGGTCGCTGAGGGAATACATAAATTTAGTGCTGTGGATCGCCGGCACATTTTTATGGAGGACTGTTTACTGATCCATGGGAGAGTAACGTTAGACTAAAATGACGGCAGTTATGACTCACGTAAGTACGTTTTCATTTATCATTTGCCACTGACGATTCAAACGCTGGAAGTTTTGGCGGAAGGGTGAGTAGCACTTGTGTTTGGTCATTTATCGATCATATAGGCATTATAACAGTAATTATGTCACACTGGATGCAAAAATAATGCCTAGTTTGTAATGGGTTAATGGTGTTTTGTCTCGGTCGCTCCGGCCGGGGACACGCCATCACATGTATGTGAGGGGCAACATTTCCGTCCACGCTTGAGGTATTCGGCCCAATCACGCACACCTCGCTTTTCAGACCGATGATGAGCTTTGTAAAAATCGACGCTTTTCAGAAAGTCGGGGCATAGAGGAGAAATAATAATGGACAGTATGTGGAAAATAATGTTTTTTTTTTTACTTTTTTAACACATTTCATTACACCAAATAACACAAAATAATGTTAATTTTAGCAGCATCATATGACCCCTTTAAAAAAAGATTTTATTAAAAATGTTGAACTTTTTAAAAATCTTTTCTTAAAACAGTTTAAATGCATAACGCCACCTCACTGAAACTGACTATATTTATATATAAAATATTGTAGTGTTTTTGAACAACCATACATATAGTGTAAAGTGTATTTACTGTATCTAATTATAGTATTTTACAACTTTTTTAAATGGGAATGTACGCATACTGAGTATTAACTAGTGAACTGATACACACTGTAATTAAATACTGTCGGTTACTTTCGTTTTTACTACAGTGAAACTGAGTGAATTGTAAGTATAAAATACCTAGTTGTATAAAACTTACAGTATTGGGTAAAGTAATTTGTTTCTATTAGTATAGTTGTTATATTACCACAGCAACTAGGCTATAGAATTAATTCAAGTACTTACTCTAGTATGATTCAAAAACACTATATTTACTATTTAAAGATTTGTTCATGTGGGAACGTAAGCGTTTTCCTTATAGGCTAATGGTTTCTATGGGAGGAAAACACAACTCAAAACGTAATTAAATGCATTGCGTTCTTATTCTGGACTCATCTGCTTGTCTGTACATAGTATGCTTTATTAATAATGTGTTTATTGAGTTTGGTTTTAACACTGTTTTAATGCATTAAGCCACGTTAAGCGTTTTTCACGTTAAGCTTAGATGTCCCGATTCATTCCAGCTGATTGAAAAGAATCGGCTCAATATTGGTCACAAAATGGTTATCGGCGAAGATACCAATTTAATATATTTATATTAATTTAATATAAATAGATGATACTTTATAAAGTTTATCTCAATATTTGACCGCGGTGGCTGAGATTGTCGGATCTGGTTTGAGCTATAATGAGTCAAAATGTGATGTTTTCCAATCGACTGCAATTTTGCCCTGAAACCAGTCATATCAGAAGTTATAGCCTACATGGCTTATTCAAGGATGTGCATTTATTACATGGACTGAGCAAAAACATTTAAAAAGTGTCTAAAATGTGCGCGCATGATCTCTAAATAGTAGCCTACCATTGAATGATATATAAAAGTTTAACTTAACACTGTTAAAATGTATTAAACTGTTTGCTGAAATAACCACAATCTTAACAACTGCACTGAAATAAGAGCACGATGCGCATGAATTTGCGTTCGTTACTATAGCAACAGATTCCAGGTATGTTTTCAGAATCATCACTGGCCTGTAGAAATAAAAGGTTCTCGATTTCTTCACTTTAAAATAACGAGGAGCAGTATATTTTCCTGAAATAAAGGGGAGGAAAAAGTCTATGCTTCGCAATGAAGTGAAGAAAATTAAAGTTTCATAAAAATTTAAATGGCACACAGCAGACACATAAGCCTATTGCGGTGTCATTTATCAACTGCATGACAGATAATTATATGTAACAATAATTGTCTTGCCATGCAATATCAATTAAAACAATACTGATACATCCTTTTCATTTCTCATACTCTGATGAAACAATCAAATTTTCAAAAAAAATTATTTAATTCATAATTCATTCCTCTATCTGAAGACCTGACCACTGTGGATAATCAACCCAATTAATTTATTAAATGTAGTGGGTTTTTCGTCTGTTAGCCTAAAGACCAGCTTAATTTAGCAAAACAATTCATTAAGGGGGGATCATGGCTTGCATAGCTAAGTTTTTTTTTCGTCTGTGCATTATGAAGCCTTAAACTGCACAGCGTTTTTAGCTTTTTAAACAACAAAAAAAGCTAGGAGTAAGGACTGGAATTGGGAACCGCTAGACTACATCATTTGTCATTCACCGGTGAGAAAACTTTAAAAGTACTACAATACCAGGAAGGAAGATCGGGTTGTTGATGTTTGTCTGCCATTCTCGCTCTGTCTGCACAGCGTGCGTGAAGGCGCTGATGACGTATCCTGTCTGCGCGAACCGGGTGCGCAGAGGTATGCTAATACATACGTTGACAGGCAGGTAGGAAAGTCAATTAAAACGCTCGGACCGAGCGTTTTGATTGGATGAACATTTCTTGGTCCTATGCCTTCCACAAAATATATACAGATAAATAGCCTACATTTAGACCACTTAACTTATTGATTGCTATCGGGATGTGGAGACTTTCAACCAGCATGACAAAAAATGTTTCTGAAGACAATCACCTATTGCACCTTTAAATATTAAAAGGCCAACTTTGTGTATGTTATGAAGTAGGGTACTATTTTTCTTTGCCTTAAATTTAAGATACTACAACATTGATGGGCTGATCACCCTGGCTGATTTGTTTTGCGATAATGATCGACTGACTGTACATAATCCCTTACTCAAGTAAATTGCATTAATAAGCAACTTTTTGTTGAATGTCAAGTAGGCCTACTTGAAGAGTCAACAGTGATTGGATATTGAATCTTAGAACTGTGACACTCCAGCCTTATCTGCCCCCATTTTACCTGACACCACCCTACATAATATGATTTCACAAGAATATCAGCCTGACAGAGCTCTGACAATCCACACGAGTCATCGCTATGACACGAAAATGCAGGAGCTACTCCCTGCAGAGCTGTTTAAATTCACGGAGAGAACAAACAGCGCCTGGGAGAATTTATACTGTTGAACCCCAGAGTAAGTGACCCTCCAGTGAGAACCAGGGCAGAACAAGCCTCTGGCCTTGAAGCACAATATCTGATCCAAACCGGTCCTGCTGCTGAGTGTCACGCTGTAACCTCAACCTCTCCGTTCTGCACAGTGATGTGGAAGGAAAAGAAGAGATTCTTGAGCACAGGGGAGTTCTGTCAGAATTGAATGCTTTCAGAAGATGTACGCCAGGTTCAGGAGCCCTGAACTCCCCAGCACTGCCAGGTGGAGACAGCTCTTGATTTTTAACACCAACAAATGTCTCAAAGGGATGGGGGGGGGGGGTGGGGGGGGTTCTAAGGATCCTTAAGCCAAAAAAAAACTGACTTTTTCATGGGGTTTGTTCCTCGTAAAAAAACAATCTGAAAGGTGGAATAGCAATAAAACACAGAGCGATTTGTAGCTCAGCAGGTAGCAGCAGCAGGGACAGCGGGATTTTAAAAAATTCTTCATGGTGAGGATATCAGCCATCAAGCAGTTTAGCAAAGAAAAAAAAAAAAATTCTGGGAAAGGACAGGAACCTGAGCCGTAGTGCCCTTTCTGGAAGCCAGCTGTGGGAAACTGCGAAAAAAAAACCATGGACAAAACTGAGGAATGTCACAAGGAAAAAAAAAAACAGATGTTGTTTGGCAAAACACGCATCGTGACAGAAGAAGAGGGGGAAACTCTGTTTCACACAGATTTGTGCTTTAGGACACAAAGATGTAAACATTTTAAGAGGCGTCAATAAATTTGACTTCAAGCGGAGCTGTCACGATATATATATATATAATATATATAATTTATACAGGGCTCATGGCACAAGTATACAATAGACCTTGAGCCACTTAAAAGACAAGTCATGAAGGATATCACAAAAATAGCCTTATGTCCAGGAGAGATTGATATCTGGCTTTTTGGCTAAGATCATTGTGTGTGTAGTTGTAGTTTTGAGATTTTGCTTTTCAATGTGAATGGGACATTCTTTTTTGGTTATTTACACTGTTTCCTTGGATACAGTCCCAGCATGACACTTTCAAAATTAATTTTTAAAGAAATAAGACTCCTTGAAAATGTTGGCATGCAGGAAATATCAAAAAAGTTCCTTTAAGCGGAGAGCGAGGAGGAAGAGAACCCAAACACGCAACACATAAATGTGTTTCTATAACTAAAATAAAATATTAATAAGTAAAAAAGGCCTTGAAGGTTGCTGGTGTTCACATTCTAGAGAGCGTTTGATTGGTCAAATCTATATGCAATCTATATTGATGCTTCAAAGACAACAAATATTTACTTAAAGTTACATTTTGATTTCAAGGAGTCTTCAAACGATTGTAGTTTCACACTAACAACTTTCAAGCATGGTTGTTGGAATCCCACAGAGGACGTTATAAAACAGTCAACGAGTACTGAAAGTAGCAAGTATTTATTCAAGGTAAAATTATTTACATTGTAACCAAAGACAACATCCTGGAAAATGGTACAAATTGTTTCCTTTAATATATATATATATAATATTATTATCTTTCTTGTAATTGTACTTTAACTTTATCTAAATTAATGCAATAAAGGGGGGGTATAAAATAAAGAAAATTTGGTGAAAGTATTGTAGCAGTCTAACATCAAATATGTACAGAAATATTTACAATTAAAAGAAAAAAAATCTAAATTCAGATCTGTAAATTAACTTATCGCAAAACTTGCTTCAGTTTTACAAAATAGAACAAGCTTTACTCCATATGGCTCTGCTTCAGCAAAGATCTGAACGGAATAGAGGACACTTTTGCTTCGTTCAGTCTGAAGGATGCACCGTTTTGTTTTTTTTCTAAGAACTTTCAGCAGCTTCCAGTTATTCTGCAGACATACACGGGATGAAAATGTTTGCAACATAAGAAACACGTTTTCCTGAATCACGTCAAAAGGTAAAGAAAACAATTCATAAAATTATAAAACAATAAATTTCAATTGTTATATTAAAGGGATAGTCCACCCCAGAATGAAAATTGTGTCATTAATCACTTACCCCCATGTCGTTCCAAAGCCCCATAAAAGCTTAGTTCGTCTTCGGAACACAATTTAAGATATTTTGGATGACAAAAATGGAGGCTTGTGACTGTCCCATTGGACTGCCAGTACATTACCTGTTCAAGGCCCAGAAAAGTAGTAAGGACATTGTTAAAATAGTTTATGTGACATCAGTGGTTCAACCGTAACGTTACGAAGCGACGAGAATACATTTTGTACGTGAAACAACTAAATTACATTAAACAAAGAAAATAAAAATAACTACTTTATTCAACAATTCGTCTCTGCGCTGCACGGATGCGCTGTTTTCGTTCAAATCAAAGCGTAAATACACGTAGAAAATGTATCCTTGTGTCGCGGCTGACACAGAAGAGCGTACGCAGTTTGCGTTTAGTGCATATTCTCTAAAATGGCGCTACTGTGACGCGGAGTGACACAGGTGAGACGAATTGTTGAATAAAGTCGTTAATTTTTGTTTTCTTTGCATACAAAAAAGTGTTCTCGTCGCTTCATCCGTTCCGGTGAACCAATGATGGCAGAGGCCTATTCTGACGATGTTTTCATACTTTCTGGACTTTACAGTGTAATTTATTGGCAGTCAATCGGATAGTCACAAGGCTCCCGGTTTTCATCCAAAATATTTTAATTTGTGTTTCGAAGATGAACAAAGCTTTTAGGGGTTTGGAACATGGGGGTAAGTGATTAATGACAAACTTTTCATTTTGGGGTGGAGTATCCCTTTAAGAGTATAATTTAATTAACAGAGGATGAGCATTTTGATGGAGTCATTCATGAAACCACTAAAAACGTTTTAAAAACAAGTTTCAAGTGCTGTCTTTTTTTACCGTAAAATGGGGAGGGCTACAAGCACGTCTATTAAAATAATGTAAAGAAACTTAAAATGAAAAAAAAACGAAATCTTTTTTTTTTTTTTTTTAAATCAAAAGGTAACATGGTGATTCTTCACACAAAGAACAATGTAAACTACAGAAGCCAGTGGATGATCAAAGATGCAATGAAAACAAGCCAGAGACCCCTACAATTCTTCCCTAGGTATCCAGATAAAATCATCAAAACTTTTTCCTTAGTGTGTAGTTTTTAAAGAAATCAAACATAATAGCTTGGTTTCAGAATATGTGAAAGAAACAATGATTGATCATAAAAGATCTCATAATTATAAAACACTCTTTAAGTAGGACTACAGGATTCCACGGCTCTTAAAAACCACAAGGAAAATTCACCTTCATTTGATGAATGCTTGTTTGTTTTCATAGTTGCAAGGTCTGTGTCTTTGGTTCGTTAGGCATCTTCAGCGCTTCATCAGGAATGGCAGCAAAAACCTTTCTTTCTTTTTTTTTTTACTTATCTACTGGATCTATTCAAAAGGTTTTGTCATTGGGACACAGAATGTATAATGTGTTCAAAAGTTTGGGTCCAGTAACATTTATTTTTTTAAACAAATAATACTTTTTGTTCAGAAAAGGATGCATTAAATTAAAAAGATCAAGTAATGACTGCTGAAAATTCAGCTTCACCATCACAGGAATAGACTAATTTTTAAGATGTTTTCAAACAGAAAACACTTATTTCGAATTGTTTGGTAACACTTTATTTCGATAGTCCACTTTAGACATTCTACTAACAGTAAATAACATTACAACTACATGTCAACTAGCAGTTAGTAGAGTATAAGTAGACTGTCTGCTTAATATCTTCTAACACTTTCTTTGTCAACTTACTCAACTAACCCTAAACCTACCCTAACAGTCTACTCTGAGAGTTAGTAGACATGTAGTTGCAAATTAATGAGAATTAGTTGACATGTAGTTACAAAGTTACTTATAGTTAGTAGAATGTCTAAAGTGGACTATCGAAATAAAGTGCAACCTACTCTTTTTACTGTAAAACAAATGCAGCCTTGGTGAGCATAAGAGACTTCTTTCAAAAACATTACAAACAAATCTTACAGACCCCAAACAGTAGGCCTACATATTCCTGAATGCGTAAAATGCCTCTTAATGCTTGTGTCTTGAGCAGAGGCAAAGTTTCCAGTTTCTACAACTCAGTACTTGTGTAAGAAATTCTCTTGGGATCATCTTTACTAATGTAAATATTGCTTCAATAACCAAATACTATGCAAACACACAACCGAGTGTGTGTACGTGTGTGAGCATGAGAGAAAGAGACAGCATTTGAAAACACACACTTTTAAAACAAGCAAAAAGAAAGCGAGAGGGGAAAAAAACCCATGAAAGGCACATTGCCAGGTCCAGATTTATCCCACGGAAGAGGGGGAACTGCGACACCTCTGCTAACAGTGCTCCAAATAATCAATCACCCGTGAGATAGATTTCTGTCCTGTAGTTCCAACAGAACACTGACGACAGGAAAGAAGAGAGAGAAGTTACAAACTGATCTAAATGTCCCTGGTCAGACATGAAAGCACAACCACACATTTTATAACATCAGTGGCATTACATTGCGTGCATGGTGGCCAGATCACAATTTGAGAACACATTAAAAGCCAGGTGCAAATACAGCCAAAACCCACTCTGATTGGCCCACGGAAACTACATTTAGATTTTCAGTTTCCGCATTCAAGCAAGTAATATGTACTACAGAATTTGCATTACATTTTTGCTGTCATTTCCATCGGTTAGTAAAATAATGCAACACCTGCCATTTTTAAATGCAAGGTGCAAAATGTTTGATATCACTGATTGTACTTACCGTCAGGTTCATGAAATTAAGGAATTTCTTTAGCATTTCTGTCATAATAGAGAAATCTCCCTTAGGAAGGTTTTCCCGTACGGTTTTCACATTCATCTGAGAAAGAGAGGGAAAGGATATATTTGGATTAACATTTCAATTCAAATTATTTTATTAAATAATTTATTTCAATATATTAATAAATAGTAATAAACAGTTAAATTTTTTATTAATTCTTTGAGTATTCATCAATTATTATTCATCCAAAAGTTGAGGGGCAGTAGGAATTTTGTTTTAATATATATTTTTGAAAGACGTCTCATTCTTACCAAGGCTGCATTTATTTGATGAAAAGTACAGTAAAAATATTGCAATATTGTGAAATATTACTGCAATTCAAAATAAATGTTTTCTATTTGAATATATTTTAAAATGAGTTTTAATCCTGTGAGGCAAAGCCGAAACTTTAAGCAGTAATTACTCCAGCGTCACACACATCCTTCAGAAATCATTCTAATATCCTGCTTTGGTGCTCAAGAAAACATTTATTATTATCAAGTTGAAAACAGTTGTTCTGCTTAATATTTTTATGGAAATAGTCATTTTTTTTCCCAGGATTCTTTCAGGTTTCTTTGATAAATAGATAGTTCAAAATAATTTATTTTAAATAGATTTTTTGTACCGTTACAAATGTCTTTACCGTCACTTTTAATCAATTTAATGTATCTTTGCTGAAAAAAGCAGCTCTTTCTCTCTCTCACTCACACACACACAAATAAATAAATAAATGTGCTGAGCCCAAACATTAGTGTACTACTACTTTTTTTTTTTTTTACACTTTGGTGAGCCTTAATACATCCTTGGACATTTTGTTTAACAACAGACTTAATTTTTTGTTTTTTTGTTACGGATCAGCAGAAAAAAAACAATAACGTCAAAATTCAAAATAAATCTTTTCGAACTACGTGTCCAAATCTAATTTTAAAATTATAAAATATAATTGATTTTAAATGCATCTATGACCTTTAATGATAAACCTACAATATCAGTGGTATGATCGTGTGTGTGTAGTCTCAGGGTTTCAGCTGATAGTATACAAACACCTTTATCTGCAAGGTTCAACTTCAGGTGAACCTTCTCCATTATTGTGGCAGAACATAGCCCATGAAGATAAAAAGAACACTCCAAGCCACTCCGTGAAAAGGTAATTGAAAAGCACAAGGCAGGGGATGGATACAAGAAAATTTCAAAATCATTGAATAACCCTGGGAGTACTGTTAGATCAGGTAAGAAATAGAAAAAGTATTGGCACAGCTGTAAATCTACTCATGACGACCCTGAGGGAGCTACAAGCTTCAGTAGAAAAGATGCGAGGGACCATTTAGAACTGTTACCCAGGTGCTTCAGCGCTCACAGCTTCATGAGAAAGGGGTACAGAGAAAGACCCTGTTAAAAATGTCATAAGACATCTCAGCTAGAGTTTTCCCAAAAGCATGTGGGAGACTCTGGATCCAGCTGGAGAAGGTTCTGTAGTCTGATGAGATCAAAATCAAGTTTTTGGCCATCAGACTAAACATAATGTGTGTAAGCTACATTCTGAGCAGCATCAGAAACAAACACACCGTCCTCACTGCGGGTCATGGTGGTGACAGCATCATGCCACAGAGATGCTTCTCTGCGTCAGGCCCAGGAAGGCTGGCATATGAGGGAGCAATAAATGCAGCAAAAGAGGGAAATTCTGAAGGAAAACTTGCAAGACACCAGCAAGATGGGAGAAGATTTGCTTCCCAGCAAGACAATAAACCCAGGCATAAAGCCAAATCTAGAAGAATGGCTTAAAAACAACAATAATGCCCTGAAGCATCCATGCCAGAGTCCAGACTTCAACTGAGAATTTGTGAGTAGACCTGAAAAAAGGCTCCACTCAGGATCTTCATGCAACCCGACTGAGCTTGAGCAGTTTGCAAAGAAAATGCAGAAAAATTGCAGTGGCCAAATGTGCAAAACTCACAAAGACCCATCCACACAGCCAAAGCTACATCTAGCAAATACTTGTATACACTGACGTAACTGTAAGGGGCTCTAAAGTCACAAAATTGCACAAAACTAAATAGTTGCTTTGGTTCAAAACTAACCAATTACCCAACTAGCTGCTCTAAAGGACAGAAGTGATGCTCACCGGACTCTCCTGACATAAACACCCAAGCAGAAGAGCTGAGTATGAAGCCACAATGCTGTCCTCCATGTGTTTCCCAGCATGCTGCAGGGCTGAAAAACAAAGACAGGACGTTCACATAAAAGTGTGCCTCTAAACATAAAATAAAGTGAATTATAACACACAGTAGGGGTATAAATTTAGATATGACAGACTGAATTATGACCCTGGACCACAAAAGCAGTCTTAAGTTGCTGGGATATATTTGTAGCAATAGCCAAAAATACACTGTATGGGTCAAAATTATTGATTTTTCTTTTATGCCAAAAATGATTAGGGTATTGAGTAAAGATCATGTTCCATTAAGATGATTTTGTAAATTTCCTACTGTAAATATATTAAAACTTAATTTTTGATTAGTAATATGCATTGCTAAGAACTTCATTTGTCAACTTTAAAGGCGATTTTCTCAATATTAAATTTTTTTTTGCACCCTCAGATTCCAGATTTTCAAATAGTTGTATCTCGGCCAAACATTGTCCTATCCTAACAAACCATACATCAATGGAAATCTTATTTATTCAGCTTTTAGTTGATGTATAAATCTCAATTTCCCCTTTGAAAACTTAAAAATTTACCCTTATGACTGGTTTTGAGGTCCAGGGTCACATATGACAATTTAACTTAATTTTAAGTTAATTTCAGTGAAATTTCATCAAAAAAAAAAAAAAAAAAATTCATCCATTGTCCACTGAATACAATGGAAAGTCTTCAGGGGACTTTCATCTATTGTCCACTGAAAATAGTGTAGTGATTGCAAAGCGCCACTCACACAGAAGTCACTTTCAAACCACACAGCAATTACACAGCATTTTCCTTAGGTCAACGCAGCAATTTAATTTCTTTCTTTCTTTTTTTTTCATAAAAAACTTAAACCTGATGCAAAATTTGCATCAGGAAATATTTCTTAAGTCGAAACGGTCTCAAGTCGAATCCAAACAAGTGTTTATTTGAGCCATATCAGTGAATAATTTGTACCTTTATTGAGGTCAAGCTCCTCTTCCTCCTCTTCTTTCTTGTCATTTGTTTCGTTGGTTTCGGAGGCGACCCACTGGATCTCTCCAGATGTTTCCTTCCACTCTCCACTCTGGTCTGCCTGAGATTTGGGCGCCTCACTTATGAGGTCATCGGTCTGTGCCTCAGCTAGCACTGCTGCTCGTTCCCGTTCAAGAAAGAGCTACACAGAAAAACAGAAACACTTGGTTTAGTTGGCCAATATCTATCAGATTTAAGGATAAACACTTGAAGGGCCATTTGAAACCATCATGCAGATCAAATGTGGAGACTACCGTCACCTGAACCAGAGCAGCCAGTGCGTTTGATAACTTTGCTGTCGTGAGTCCCTTCTCGCCCTCTCTATTATCCTCTTTTTGTTCATCCGTCTTACTCTCCTCCTCTCCTTCTGTCTTCACGTCTACCTCCATCAGGTAGCTAAAGTCCATCTCCATCTCCACAAGACAGTGTCTGTTTCTGGCACTGTACTCCGCCAGATTTATCAGCAGACCCAGACCCTGTGCACAAATAAAACACAGTCACACTCACAAACACAAGTCACGGCACACATTCTGATGTCAAAAACACCGGCACTTCAAAACCAAGTCTATACTAAAGAAAATAATAGAACAGGTCAGTAGATGAGAGTACAAACTCTGACAGTTTTCTTAAGTGAACATCAACAGGAGAAAAAAAGATGTCAATACATTAAACCAAAGCTAAATGAATAGTCTTTTTTTTACTCTTGCTGTTAAGACATCTGAAAACCTGAAAAACCTCAAGCACCGTTTTATTTATTTGCATTTGTATTTTCATTTCATTGCTTGACATTTGTTTTCCTTTTATTTGATTTTCAATTGATGCAAGTTTTATATTAAAACCTGTTAACTTGAATAGTTCCTTTAGTACTTGAAGCAATGTTTGCTTAATTGAGAAATAACTAAAGAATACATCCCACTGTTTTAATTTAATTTAATCATATCTTCTTACTTATAACTTATAAAAGGGCTGGGAAAAATAACATGTTAATTTCTATGATTAATATTTGCTGTTTAAAATTATTAACTCAAGTTCGTCATGTGACACACAGCAGCCCGTATGTTTTTTTTTTTTTTTTTTATACGAAATATCCCCAAACGCATTATCTATATCATGAATTATCTTGATTCTCACCTTTATAGATTAAGTTGATCTATAATGGGCGATGGTCAAAGTAACCTAATAATGTAATATATTAACTATGCATAAAAATGTTTACTTAATTAACAGATATGGGTGTCATGCCATAACATATTTTTAATACGACTGAGTTTATATTTAATGTGAATTTAACATTGAAAGTTAACGTGAATAAAAACATTGCAAGTTAGGCTACTAATCATAACATTTTCATTGTACAGAAAGAGAGCAAAGAACATTTACATCAAAGAACATTTTCACTGACAAGTCTAGTTCAAGCACTCTCAAAAACTCCCATTAAAATCACTGAAGTTGTTTACACTGTGAAATGAATATCAATCTTGCATTCGTACGCACATCTGCACTTTGTCGTTTCTGATGAGAGAATTCGCCAGAAAGAGGTATTCAGAAAACACTGGCATTTTAGCGATGACTCATCGGAACACCTCTGATTGGCCACTGCATTCATAAGCTCAACATAATCGTGTGTGATTGGTTAATGCGCAGTGATGTAAAAACACGTCTGTATCTGGCTCAGCGCCAGCCAGCGAACTCAGATTTGAATTTACCAGCTGATGATATGATGCACTGAACGTTATAATCACGCCGGTGTGATTGTATTAAATATAGAAAATATTAAACTGCTATTTTTGTCTTTTGGAAGCTGCATTCAAAATCCACTTGGCTCAAAAATCTGAGGGGGGCACGTGCCCCCTCACTTTGAAAGGGCATGACGCGCTGAAGATGGTATCACTGTACAGGATTCAATGTATTATTAATTTTACAAAAGATGCTAATTAAACAAATATTTAAGCATTTATGTTTCTACATTATAATCTTGGTAACAAATTTTGATGCTATGTGTGATTAACTGTGATTACAGAATTAAAAAAAATATATTACTGAGAATCGTGAAATGTTACTGGTGTGGTGACAACCCTAGTCCTAATAACAACACCCAGCATCATATTTGCTGAATGAAATCCTGTAGGTGTTTCTTACTCAGTTTTTTGGCTGCAGACGCCAAAGCCGTGAAGGTTTTTGCTATAGAATGTAGCATTTTTGATTGTGAAGAAGTAAGGTGAAGAGGTCTTGTATTATGCCTTAAATCACCAGGAAAACTGCCACAAAGACATGATTCCTTATCTTCCTCAGAGCAAAGTTGTTCGTTTTAATTAATGTATTAACTCTCAGTCAATTTTTACATGTATGAGTGATTCTGAAGAGATTATTATTTCATGCCTAATCCTGATTTAAAGGTTTGAACTACGGCCAGTGACAGAAGAAAATGAGAACATGACCCAGATGTTTTTTGCTATACATCTGTGCTTATTTTTAAACTTGAGTTTATGTAAATTCCTTTGATATTAAATGGAGTATCTGAACCACTCTTTGCAGATTGAAGTTTTTTTTGTTGTGTGTGTGTGTGTGTGTGTATATAAAGTTAATGGAGACTACTTATGTTCTTCAAGGCGTGTTTAATGATCAAAACAGAAAAAAAACGTAATATTGTGAATATTATGGCAATTTCTAATATTGGTTTCCTATTATAATATACTTTTTTATTTCTGTGACGTAGCGCTGAATTTTCATCAGCCATTACTCCAGTCTTCAGTATCACATGATCTTTCAGAAATCATTCTAATATACCCATTTATTATCTGTGATGTATTAACTGTTGTGCTGCTTAAAAGGGGTCATAGGATGCTGCTAAAAAGAACATTATTTTGTGTATTTGGTGTAATGAAATGTGTTTATGCGGTTTAAAGTAAAAAAACACACATTATTTTCCACATACTGTACATTATTGTTTCTCCTCTATGCCCCAGCCTTTCTGAAACGCGTCGATTTTTACAAAAATCATCGGTCTGAAAAAAGCAAGGTGTGCTCTGATTGGCAAGCTATCCAGTGCATTGTGATTGGCCAAAAGCGTGTGACGGAAATGTTACGCCCTCACCATACTGTGATGGCGTGTCGTGCATTTGTGATCAGAGAAATGACAAACAACAAGCGCTACTCTACACTGCCCAAAACTCACGTGTGAAATCAGCAGTGGCAATGATTAGGGCAGCGTTTATGCAAATTTCCACATAGTGAGGTAGATAAGTGGGGGCGTGTTCAAACGAGCCATTTTAGGCAGGTGTGTGACTCTACTGTTATAAAGAATATCTCTTTGGATTTGAGACTTTAGTCTTGGCAAATTTACAGATCTTGCTTTAGCACCAAGAGCTTGTAACACTCCAGAGAAAGGAAAAAATGAAAGCGCATCATATGACCTTTTACAGTTTTTTTTGGAAACTGATACTTTTTTTGATGATAAAACATTTATTCAAAATTGAAATCTTTTCTAACAATATAAGTCTTTAATATCACTTTTTATCAATTTAACATATCTTTGCTGAATAAAAGTATTAATTTCTTTTTTTTCTTTTTTTTAAAGAAAGAAAAAGAAAAAAAATTACTGATCCCAAACATTTGATCGTAGTGTATATTGTACACAAAATTTATATTTTGAATAAACACTATTCTTTTAAACTTTGTATTTATGAAAGAATACTGAAAAAAAGTATCACAGGTCCCAAAAATATTAAGTCAAGGCAACTTAATTTATATAGCGCTTTTAACAATACAGATTGGTCAAAGCATCCCATGAACAGAAGTAATTAAGAAAATGTGTGGCAATAATGCAAAAAATGACAAGCGTAGAACACTAATTTTTCAGTTAACGACAGGTCATCATTTCAATTAGTGATGGCAACCATCCAGTTCAGTTTAAACTAGTATCTTTACATCAAGTCAACGATATAGCTGGAAATAAAGTGTCCCCAACTAAGCAAGCCTAAAACTTAAACAGTTAAGCAGCACAACTGTTTCCAACATTGATTATAAATCGGCATATTAGAATTATTTCTGAAATATGACACTGAAGATTGGAGTAATGATGCTGAAAATTCAGCTTTGTTTCACAGGAATAAATAATATTTTAGTGTATATTAAAATAGAATACTGTTATTTTAAATTACCATAATATTTCACAAAATGTATGTTTTTTTCTGTATCAAATAAATGAATTTGATCAAATAAATGCAGCCTTGATGAGCATAAGAAACTTCTTTAAAAATGTTCTTATTGATATTTTTGAACTGGTTATGTGTCATGAGTTTCTCACCAGGACTCGGATGTCGAATCTCTGCTCCTGAGGCAAATAACGTGGGACCTTCAGAACACAGTCCAGTGCCGTCTGTATGAAACCATCCTGCTCACCTGTTTTAGTGCTGCCCCACTCTGAGAAGTCACAGCAAAAGAGAGACAGGATGTGAGGGTTATCTTACATTTTTATCTTAACATTTATACAATTGCAGTTATTTTGTATTGCTGCATTCTGCATTTATAAATGCAGTGTTTGCTGAGCACTGTATAAATTCTCTCCGTCACACGCAGTGTCTAACCATTATCGTGTGTGAGGTTGAGCAGAACTCCGATAACGGCTCTCATACAATCCTCCACGGCCTTGCCCACGTTGCTATGACTACTCTGCGGGAGGGCGGAGCTTGATGAAGAGACCTCTCGGCTGTAACGCTGTATCATCTGCTCACAATGCTGCAGGGCCCTACACACACAAAACACAACCCCAGAATGACAAATGTCCTGTCACACAAAGCAACACTGCACTTTCTAGATCATCACACACCTTGCTGAAGACACTATGAGCTGGGACTCCTTGTAGGCGATCAGATAAGCCTGGTTCTCAGGGTTATGGACTGAAACCTGGAATTAGGTTTTAAATGAATTATACATAGAAATAACATGCATTTTCCTCGAGGGATGTCAAAGGTAACGCATTAACTTGCAGTCAACATTTTTAAAGCTGCTAATAAATGCATTTATTCCATTTTTACATCATATCCTTTTCATTCCATTTGGTGCAATTTCTAAAAACTGATCAGATCTACAGTGCAAGTATCTCTAACACCAGAAGAGCACTGGTGGCCTGCAGCAATCATTACACTTAAAATTAAGTCAAAGTCCATGTTATTAATTGCTGCAGGTTATTTAAGTATCGCAGGTCTGTCTTTAAAGGAAATCAATTAAACTTGTTATTTTATTTTTAATGATCATAATCTGGTGTCCACTCACACTCTCCAGAACTCGTAAACAGCGCTCTGCTCCCCAGAGTGATGCCACCAGACTCTCTTTATCTTCTTCTTTACTCAAGTTCTCCACACACTCTTTCACTGAGGGCAAAACATATTTCGAGCCATTTTCTTAAAAAAAAAAAGAATCTTCCGAATCAAATACAGAGAGACTCAATAAGGGTACCTTTATCTACGATGTGGTCCAGTCCCCCAAGCAAGCGCAGCTCCTCCTTAAACCAGTCTCCGGCTCGCTTCGACGTCAGAGACAGTAATGTCTCCATCGCTAAGTGACCCGTCTTAGATGCAAAAAGTAACAATTTGGAAAATTGCATTCTCTCGGCAACTCAGCAAGGATGCATTACATTTATCAAAAGTGACAGTAAAAACATAGAATTGTATAACTGTTCTATTCCAATTAATGCTGTCTGTGAACTTTCTACTCAAAGAATACAATGTTTTCCGGTTTCCACAAAAATTAAGCAGCACACTGTTTTCAACATAAATTATTCTTTAGCACCAAATCAGCATATTAGAATGATTTTTGATGGATCATGTGAAACTGAAGACTTGGAGAAATGGCTGCTGAAAATTCAGATTTGCCATCACAGGTATAAATTACATCTCAATATATATTTAAATAGAAAACATGATATTAAACAGCAAACACCATTTTCAATTGTAACAATTTTTCACAATATTACTGTTTTGTTTTTTTATCTTACACACCTCTTAACTTTTGAAAGGTAGTGAACGTAAAATATGCAATGTTTAAAAAGTTGTCGAAAATGAAAATACCATGCATCAAAGACTGCATTTGATTTTCTATGCTTTTTTCACTGTTCAGTCCACAAACAACTAAACAAAGACAGATTTTTGCTGCCTGTCTGAACAAAGCCAAGGTGAATGGAAGAACACTTCTTCTAAAACATTCATTGGTTTTCAGTGTCGGTTCTGACATCAAAGGTGTGAGAAACAGAAGTCACTCACTGTGATGTTTTCTAGGTCCAGATGTTTGTTGTGGACTGTTTCGCAGAGTTTGCGGATCTTCTCTTTAACTCGGCTCATCTCTTTAGCTGTTAACTGGTCTGCTACAGAGTCATCCTGCTCTAGTTCCAGCAGCCTGATCATCAGCTCCAGACAGGACCGGTCAAGATCCATATTTAGCCGGTCTCGGCTCAGTATGTACATCAGAGACGCTGTGCAAAGTGCCAGGTTCTGCCAGATCCAGAGGAACAGCGAGAAAGAGAGAGGAGGCAAATGTTCTAAACATCTTACTGCAACTTTTAGGAGTACACTAGCATATAGATAGCATCAAAAGATGAACTAAAACTTTAAAAGCCACAAAACTTTAAAAATCAAGTCACTTTGCATTATAAAAACATCCCTTAACTGCAAGTCATGGCCTTAAGTGACTCTAGTGGCTTTATTCTAAACATCAGTCTTGACTCATTAAGTGGATTTAATTTATTTTTACTGAACATCCTTCAATACACAAATAAATTCAAGTCAGGCCGAAAGTGTCAAGGTAAACATTCACGCTCCATCTGTGTAAACTGAACAAACAAGATTCACAGAGTAACGGCTCAGCGTCTGTTTGCGTTTCTCCCTTGTCTGCCAGCAGAGATGATTACATCTCCAACTAATGTACACTAATGAAGTAAACAAACTGTTTTTCCAAACAGCATTGTAGCTGCATTCATAATGATAGAGCTGTGACAGTTTGGAATGATGCTTGGTTATACAGATTAGTTGGTTTGTTGGTAAATTAAAGAAAGTCTGTGTTTACGCGATTGGTTTGTTGGTTAGGTGCTTGGTGAGACACTCACCGGGTGCTGTTGGGCATCACTGAGCATCTTAAAGACCTGGGCCACCTTCCCTCTGGCCCTCAGGTGCATGCGGAAGCTCGGCATGGCACAGCGCGTGGCCAGAGTGATTACACTGCAGTCAAAAATGGAGGAGGAAAAAATTATTAGTGGTTTATGTTATAAATGTGTCTTTGTGGGTAAGAATGCATATATGGGGATTCCAGTGTGCATCAGTGTTATTTCGGTTAACTAAAACTATGAAAAAGTGTGAAAAGCTGAAATAAAATACAACATAAATATTGTACAATTTTATATTATTTAATTTATTTAATTTAAGACAGAGCCACAATTTGTTCTGTATACCTATATTATATACCTGTAATACTATATTGTTTAATAAAAAGGAAATAAAATGTAATATTTTAACATCCCTAATAAATACTATTAAATCATTCAATCGTTCAAATCATTATCTGTGATAGTTCACAGCAAATCACAGCTGTGGTACATAGGCTTGAGTTAGCAAATCACCCAGAATATTCCATTCAGCGTTTGTCTCACCTAAGGCAGCGTGTGTTGAGGGGTTGTATGCTCTTCAGGCCCGCCTCCAGATACTCAAAGTCATCAGTGAACTCCTGATTCTCCCCAAACTCCACTACGTCATTAAAGTGCTTCACATGCTGGACCACAGTGTACAACTACACACATAAACACAGGGCAAGAAACAAACAGTTAAATTAAAGTATGAGCAAGTCCTTGAATCAAGTCAGTGTAGGGCTGGGCGATTTTTCCGATTTTAAATTCTGAATCTGAATGACCTTGACCTTTGAGATTTTTTAAAGCATTTTCCTCGTATTCTTTCTGAACACAATATGTATAAGACAGGTTTGTATAATATCTAGTTGTAGTTCATGCATCTTTTCTGCAAAGATATTTAACAAGTGATTTGTTTAAAGGGGTCATATGATGCGATTTCATTTTTTCCTTTCTCTTTGGAGTGTTACAAGCTCTTGGTGCATAAAGAAAATCTGTAAATTTGCAAAGACTAAAGTCTCAAATCCAAAGAGATATTCTTTATAAAAGTTCAGAGTCAGCCACGCCTACCTAAAACGGCTCGTTTGAACACGCCCCCACATACCCAAGTCACTATGTGGGAAGATTTGCATAACGCCGCCCAAATGTTCACACGAAGAAAGAAGGCGTAACTTTTATTCTTGCTGTAGTATTGTTGCCGCTGCCGCCATGTCCTGAAGACGCTGTGTGCGTCGTTGTGAAAGCGAAACTACTTTGTTTGGTCTTCCAAAATGAGGCGAGATCAGCTTAGTCAGCCTAGAGCGATCTGTGTGGGCGTGAGGGAGATCATCAACTTAGTGTTTGGTCGCGGGTCGGCTTTCACCGTTTTCACCGCTCCTTCGTCGGATCCGCCGGGCGCTCCGTTCTCGACCCCGCCACCTCAGCTCACTCTTGCCCAGCTTCAGCTCACGTGAAGCCGGGGCTTTCGCTCACGCTAGGCCGCTGGGTTTTTCGTTGTGAAAGCGAAAACTACTTTGTTTGGTCTTCCAAAAAAAGGACGATATCTGCTTCGTCATGCCTAGAGCTGATCTGTGATGGTCGCTGAGGGAATACATCAACTTATTGCTGTGGATCGCCGGCACATTTTATGGAGGACTGTTTATGGATCCTGGGAGAGTAACGTTAGACTAAAATGCCGGCAGTTCTGACTCGCGTAAGTACATTTTCATTTAAAGGATTTGCCACTGATGATTCAAACATGAGTTTTGGGCAGTGTAGAGTAGCACTTGTTGCGCTTGTCATTTCTCTGATCACAAATGCAGACATGTTTTTATTTTTACGCGGCGCGATGCAACGCGTAACAGACAGTATAAGTCATTATAACAGTAATTATGTCCCCACTGGATGCAACCAAATGCCTGTTGTAATGGGCTTTAATGTTTGAATCATCGCTCCGGCCGGACGGGGCATCATCACAATATGGTAAGGGGAGTAACATTTCCGTCTCACGCTTGAGGTATTCGGCCAATCACAACGCACTAGATAGCTGGCCAATCACAGCACACCTCGCTTTTTCAGACCGATGAGCTTTGTAAAAATCGACGTGTTTCAGAAAGGCGGGGCATAGAGGAGAAACAATAATGTACAGTATGTGGAAAATAATGTGTTTTTTGAACCTTAAACCGCATAAACACATTTCATTACACCAAATACACAAAAATAATGTTCTTTTCAGCAACATCACATGACCCCTTTAAAAATTACATCATGTTGACAACTTCATGTGTGGTGCACGTGGAATAGAATTTTCTTTAACTAGAGGGTTAATAAAGAAAAAGATACTTGAATCGTGTTGTAGTTTTTTTCAACATTTTCAAGTTGACTAGTTAAAAACCATAAAAAAAAATAAAATAAAAAAAAAGAGAATCGGTCAGACGTTCTGAAAAAAAAAATTTGAGATTTAAATGTTTTGCCAAATCGCCTAGCCCTAAGTCAGTGTTGTTATTGTTATCTAAACCTAAAAAAATTGTTCTTGTTAACTGACAAAGATTAGATGAAAATAGATTAAGAATATTGGATAAAAAATGTAAATGAAAATGAGAAATGTTGCTTGGCAACTAAATTAAATAAAATAAGTTTAAGACTTTTAAAAGTACTAAAATTACTAGAACTTAGTAGTAAAATAAAAATCTATTAAAAGATAAATAGAAATATCAAAAATAAAACTAATAAAAATGACAAAAGCAAACGAAATTAATAAAACTAATTAAAAATATAAAACTTCTACTATAATAGTACATAAATAATACTAAAATAACATGGACACATAAGTGGACACATTTCAAAAAGAATCTTTAACATTATTTCCAGGAGTGCAGTGCTCACCTCCTTGTGCTCCTTCCTGCATTTTAGTGCAGTGACGATGTCCTGGTACGGCTCAGTGGGGATAGTGACAGACTTAATGACTTTAGGAGGAGGTGGTGGGGCTTTAAACACTCCATCATCTTTATGGGAGTTTGTGTCTTTGCTGCTGCTGGACACACTGGCCTTCTGCAAGAAAAACAACAACAACAACATTAACATTATGGTGTGCAAAGGCAGAGGAAAGTTTAGTGTATAAAGTTCAGAGGTTGTGAATCGAGTACTTTACGTACAGGTACAGCCACAGTACGAGAGGAAGCAGAAGGAGGCACTTCCTCCGGCTCGGGTTGATTCCAGTGACGCGCGTTATATACGGCTTTAGCAGGAGACTGTATTAAACACAAAAAAAACAAAAACACAATTTTGTTATATTAAAAATTCAAATGTAACTTTTTAATAAAGTTACTCCGTTTCTGCTAAAGCTTTTTTAGCTATACTTTTTTTGGCCCGCTGAAGATCTTGCGTCCGATCTCCTTTGACTTGTCGCTTTGCTTTCCATGTCGTTCCTTCTGTGAGCCTGTAGCACCTGTCTCATCCAGCGACTCCTGAGAATCTGATAACAGATTAAAATAAAATAAAAAGGGACATCATGAATTCAGAGATCGCTCTACAAATAATCATTATCAATAATTATAGTTGAAATTTCCCATCATGCTCTAATGAAATAATGAATCCGTGCATTACTGAAGAAGTGTGCTTGTGAGTACCTGTGCTTAGGCTGCTTTGACTCTGTTGACTCTCCTGCGAGTCGTTGATCTGGGGACTGCCCACGCTGGCTGCCATAGCTTCTATCACTGCTTTCTTATTCTTCTTCCTCTCCTTAGCTGCCGAGTCATCCTCATCCTCACTATCGCTCTCACTCAGATCGTCAAAACCAAAGTATTTGATCTTGTAGTTGGTGCTGCCGGATGCAACGGCGTCTCCATCCATGTCCTGAGCCTCATTCTCCTCAAAGCCAAAAAACTCCAGTTTTGTCTCCTTTTTACTTTTACTCTGAGTGGTTCTGAACCTAAAAAAAAGAAATTATAAAGGGAGTATGAAAAGGGAAATCCAGATGACAACATGCTCGTCTTCTAATCGAGCAAATAATAAATGTGGTGAATCAAGACAGTATGTTTATATTATACCTTGTAGGCTTGGAAGGTTGGGTGTCTGTTTTCCTCCTGAAAGTTCCCACCTCTCCGATGTCAGCTTGTACTGGGCTGACAAAATCATCTACGCTCCTTTCCATTGAGTCCTGGATGGTCACGTTACACACAGACACACAGGATGGGTGAAGAACCGTGTAGTCCCTCACCCGGCCCCGACCTGCAGGCTTGACTTCAGAACTCCCAGCGACCCCCGCAGCGGTGCACTTCACCAGCACAGAGGCTGGTGTTGAACACACAGCAGGAACCGGCACGTCGCCGGCTCCAGGACTATCCGTCCCTTTATTCTGTGGCCGTCGGTACACTCTGTCGCTGGATGGTTTGAGAAGCGGAAGCTGCTCAAAGTCAACAGGTTCCACTGGAGGTTCAGGTTCAGCGAGGCACTGTTCTGAGCTTTTGAGCCCATCAGAAGAGTTTCCAGCCTGGGTAGAACTCCCCTCACCGGCCCCTGGAGGAGAGTCCTCGCCGAAAGGGTCCCACTCAACGGAGATGTTTCTACTGTGGGTTTTTAAGCTGGAGATCTGGGAGACTGGTTTGCTTACTGTGACACTGGATCTGCTCCAGGCTCCTACAGTGCCAGTGACATGTGATGAGGCTGGAGATGTTGTAGCTAAGCCTAAAAAAATAAAAATTAAGAGAAGAAAAAAAAAAAAAGTAAGAAATTTAAGTTGTGTGATTAATAAAGTGTTGGTTAGTTGTGAAAAATGCAATTAAAAAAATAGCTGAACATCAAAACACAACTTGAAAACACAAATATATTAAATAGTCTTTTCTGAATATAAACTATAGCGATGTAAAAAATACATAATATTATATAAAATTGTATTGTAAAACTATAAACCCAGAGATATAAATGCACATCATTTAAAAACTTGCATTGTTTGAAGACTATATAAATCTACATAAAATAAAACAATGTTAAATAAAAAACAGTATTTTTAACTATAAAACAATATAATAGTAATAAAATTGTGCAGTATTATTAACTATTAAAAATGAGCAGTTAAATATCTACTATAGAATAATAGACTATAAAATAAATTAAAATAGTATTGTTTAAATAAAAATAATAGCAATATAAAAAATGCAAATTACAAAAAATGTTATTGTTGAAATATATCCTATATAACAATATCTAAATTACATTATATAAAATAGCACTGGTCTAAACTATAGCAATATTAAAAACTTATATTATATAAAATAGCACCAAAAAACAAATGTGACAACCCTGAATTTTTAAAGGGATAGTTTACACACAAATTGAAATGCTGTCATAATTTATTCACCCTCACATTGTTACAAACCCTTTTTTTTTTTTTTCTGTTGAACAAAGTGAGAGTTCGAGAACTGGATTGTGAATAACTATGCAGCGGTTTGAAAACTGGATCAATCAATTCATTGAAAAGATAAGACCTAAAAGAACAACTAGTTCACAAATCAGACATCACTACTTTTCAAAATCCTTTAAGGGGGGAAAAACGGTTTTTAGTGAACAATGACTTTAGAAGACTTAGGATATAGCACATTGATGATATGGATAATTTTATGATGGTTTTATGGTGCTTTTGCATTCTTTTAGAAGCTTGACAGCTACAGTCCCCATTCACTTCAACTGCATGGAAAAGAGTGACCAGCACAATCTTCAAATTATCTTCTTTTGTGCTCCACAGAAGAAATAAAGTCATACATGTTTGGATCGTCAAAAGGTTGAGCACATTTCCTTCAAACCCAAAAATTGGATGTAGATATAATTATTACTATTAGAAGTTTTATGATCCTTTAGAGGGTTATCACAACCTGAGTCCTTGTTTCACTGCTCCTCTAATGGTTGTAATTAGCCTTGCTAAAGAGCCGAGGGAAAGTATGAAACTGCATAGGTTTGAAATATCCTGCTGAGCCCTAGAGTCCACGCTAGCGTGCTTACACGAGCACCTCGACTACAAAGCAAAGACTTCAGCAGAGCTACTGCTATTCTCAGCATTGAATAAAACCAGTATAACTTGCTGCAGAAAGACACAGTGACTTCACCCCACCGATGCACAATGGTGTGAGGTCATCATAATGACTGAAGTGATCTAGGTCATATTCAGTATCCTGTAGTAAGACTAATAAAGCACCCTAAATTACTCCAAAGCCAAGTGCTTGAGCTTATTAGAACAATGGCACAGGCACAATAATAATAATTGTGTCATGATATCATTTCTAGCATGATAATGATGACTATCCGGGAGTTAAAAGAAACTGCAAAAGCCATAATGTGATTATTACTTTACAGACACACATTTACTGACTATGTCTACATGGACATCAGTAATCCAATTATTCTATTCTAAATAAGCCAATATTATGATTATGGTGTTTACATGAGTTGCTTTTAGAATATTCCATATTTTTTTTACATGTTATAGAACATAGTTCGATTAATGGCACACGTCATTACGTCCCCACGTGACACCATCTGACGTCCCCTTTCACGTATAAACATATAGTTCGTCTTTGTGATGATGCCATGTACAGTTTTGGGTGTTTCATTTTTAATTTTATGAAAGCTTCAAGTGCAGTTAATTATTAGTACGTGCATACAGGCGATGGCGGTGTTGAAGCTCTTTTATTTGCCGTCAAACGGTTGACCACTGCCGTGTGTATCCTGTCGCAAAATGCGGCGAAAAGTCCTACACGACAGTAATAATGTGATTAAGGTGTTTACATGTCTATACTGCACTTCAGTAATGCGACTAAAATAGGAATACTCCACATCTTAATTCGATTTGTGTTTACTTCGATTATGACTTTAGCCGGATTAAGGTAATCAAAAATCTCTGTTTACATGGTAGATTCTTAATCAGAGTATAGTCTTAATCGTATTAAAATCGGAGTATCGTTGTCCATGTAAACATACTGACTGACACATATTTACACCTGATTTTAAAGGGATGGGTCACCCATAAATTCAAATTCTGTCATTTACTCACCCTCCTGTCATTTCAAACCAATAAGACGCTTTTCGGATCTTTGGAACACAAATTAAGATATTTTTAATATCCACTTCTTTCCATACAGCGACCGTGTCTCTCTAGCAGACTTGGATTAAGCCACTTAATTAATATGGAATACGTTACAATGTCTTTTATGCAGCTTAAAACATTTTTGATTTGCAGACGTTCAATGGATTGGAAATAAATGATGAAAATATTAAAAATTATCTTAGTGTTTGCGAAAGTCTTAAAGCCAAAATACAAAACTGCTATCATTTTGTGCTAGCAACAATCATGGCCGCCATATTAAGGGGTCGTTCCAAACCGAAGTGCTTAAAACTGGCCACTTCAAAGGACTCTTCAGAATTAAGAAATTCGAAAGGTATAATTGAAGGACACTTTACTCTCATGATTCTTTGCACAGAGCCCTTCAGAGTGGAACGCAGTGACTGTGAAAGCCATACAGGTTTGGAACAGCATGAGGGTGAGTAAATAAAGACCGAATTTTCATTTTTGGTGAACTATACCTTTAAGATCTGTCTCAGGTAATTAACATGTTTCTAGATGAACAGTGTGTTCCACAAACAAACTTTGTTGATTGTTTAATTTCCTACCTAGGCTATTCATACCAACCACCCTGGTGCTGACGTTCTGGCTGCTTCCCAAGGTGGAAGTACCCACGGCGGTCACCGCTGGACCCTGACTGGGCTTTTCTGCCTGGGTCTTCAACTGCTCGTTCCCGGATCCTGCTGCATCTGAGCCCGTCTCAGATTGTGGAGTATCTCTCGATGTGACAGTTTTGGACTCATCGTCGCTATCAAAGCCAAATGGGTCCTCTGAGCTGTCGTCATCATCAAAGCGGGGTCGTTTAGTCAGCTCAGGAACCTCTGGCTTGAACAAGGGCCGTTTGACCCCCAACTGTGCCTTATAGGTGGTCTCTCCCCATTTGGTGCTAAGCGTAGCTTTCTTATTAGAAAACACCTCATCAAACTTCGAGCTGGCCTCTCCTCCCTTACGTGTATATGTTTTACTAAATCTGGACGTCATGTTGACATTTGTTACATATTCTCTACAGGGAAACAGAAGACATGGAAGAATTAAAGGTTATGTCAATATCTCAGCATGTAGGAGCAAACAGAAGATTTGTGCATATCGCACCTTGTTTTAAATGCTACAATGGAACTGAAACAGATAAATATGTAATAATACATTCAATTTAACCCAATAGAGCCTACTGTATCATATTTGATACATACACTTCTAAGTCCTCTAAATTATCAACATGATCAAAACTTTGCTGAAAAACCTGTTGTACGCAATCTACCACATGCCTTCAGCCCTTTAATTGAGTTCATTCGTTTTTATATCTATTTTTTTTTTGTAAATGCCTTCAGGTTATGATACATGTGCATATGTGCTGTAAAACCTTCAATGATTTTTTATAAAGTAAACGTAACAACAACTTACTTGTCTTAACAATAACTTACTAGGCTTACTTGATTATACATCAATTATTATATTTATATTTTTTGTTAGATGATATATTTTTAATCATGTTTAAATGTAAGAATCAGTACATTGATACAACAGCCTTTTGAGGAATGTTTATTTTTAATCATAAATCTAAGAATATATGGTCTTACTTAAACATGTTATTAGGAGATGCAGTGTGACGACTGATATTTATATGCATTTTATGAACGTACATAGTTGTACTCTTATAAAATTGATTTACATTTGACATTATTAGAATTTTCTCTTACTCTTTCTCCATATAAAAAACATCTGCACCAAACTGCACAATTTCCTTAAGTTTTCGAGTATGACTTCTCACTATATGGTCAATAAAAGCCTGATGCACCAAATATGATACAATACATAAAACACATATGCAAAACTTTTAGATTTTAATATTTTGTTTCAAGGTTGAATAAACTGTTCTATTTCTCACTATCATTTCATCAGGCTTTACAGGGTTACCATAGTAAAAAAACAAAACAAAGACTGAGGGGTAATATTTCTGGCGCACAGCTTCTTTATTCAACAACATGCTTCTGAAACCATTAAACGGATAGTTCAGGAAATATTGAAAAATTCTCATTAATTACTCACCCCTACGCTGTTTCAAACTTACAAGACTTTTTCCAGAAAAACACAAAAGATTTGAGACAGATTGACACCATAATGACACCTCAGTCACCATTCACTTTACTTGTATGGAAAAAAGATACACTGAAAGTCAATGGTGACTGAGGCTGTCAGACCCTAACATTCTGCCTAACATCTCCTTTTGTGTTCCACGAACGAAATAAAGTCTCGCAGGTTTAAAGCAATACAGGGGTGAGTACGTGATGACAGAATGTGTCATTCGGAGTGAGTGACTAACATTACGAACAGAAACATTGTTCATTTAACAGATGGTTACATGTTTGCACACTCACCGAGCCGCCGTCTCTCCTCTGGGCCTCTGTGCTCCGAGCAGCCGCTAAAAGGAAGCCCAGGCGATCTGCTCAATGAGCAAAAACACAAAACGCGGCTGCAGCGCGGTGCAACTGTGAAAAGCACAAATTAGGCCAGATCGTGAAGTACTGCTGTTGTTTATTTGTGGAGAGCTGGATCAGTCGGACTGCGATGCGCCATTAGAGTGTCGCCCCTCCTTCTCCGCCCCCAACGTCGGCGTAAAACCTAGCGTCGCACCAGAACGCCGCTTGACCAATCAGAGTTGCACGCACTGAACGTCCGTGCAGCATCCGATTGGATGAAATGAATAAGAAGGCGCGTTCTAATTGGAGGACAACTGCAACTTGTGGGCGGGGCTTCATGGTGAGGTCGGGCCAGTGGGTCGGACAGGTCTTGAATGAAAATAATTTTTATATTACTGCAGCTGACTGTAATAGTAATGTAATAGTAATGAACGCAACACAACAAGCAAACAAGCATTGGTAAAAACGTTTTTTGTTTTTTTTTTGTTACTGTGTATCAAGAACCTGGCATTATGTAATGTAACAGATTATTTTCAAAGTAAAAATATGAAACGTCACATTTCTGAGACTTCCTGCGAAACTAATGTACAACGTTTGATTTCTTTAAGTAATAATTTAGGCAATATATTTGAAATTTGAGCACATTACATCTAACGCAACGAGACACTGTGCAACGTTTCCTGTCTCACCAGGAGATGGCGCTGTTGTGAAGCCACCGTTCGTGTGAACGTTCATTGACCAACGATTGTATTTGATTGGGTGAATCAGTGCCATCAATAAGCGACCAACTTTCATAAGTCTTTGAGATACGGTAGTAGTGTGTCTTAATCTTGTCAGAAGTAGCTAGTTAGCATTCACAAAAGTAGCAGAGTCGCATTTATCATCGTAACTATAATTCCAGTCAAAATACAAACTGGTTACTATTGTAAAATAATAACAAAATGATACAGGAGAACCTTGAAAAGGGAGCTTTCAGTAGTTTTTCAGTCAAATGTGTGAAAACATTTCGCAGTCGGTAAGACAACATGAGGATAGATAGATAGATAGATAGATAGATAGATAGATAGATAGAGAGAATAGATAGATAGAAAAAACAAACATTTTTTAATGTTCAAAATAGATTTTTTTTATTCTAAGAAAATGGTAAGAATTGGACGGAAAGATGTAGACTTACACTTAATAATATGCAAATCATATATAATATAATAGCATCAAGTCATAATAATATAGTGATATTGTGATCTTGATTAAAAAATTAACCACAGTCACATCATGTTCATCTTGTCATAAACATGAGGAAATTAAGACATAAAAGGAGAATTCAAAGAAGAAAAAAGAGAATATGAGAGAGGTGAGATTTACTGAAACACAGACTGATTGAGCACCTTCAAAATAAAATCATCGCAAAAAATACTGATGTTACAAAGCAAATCTCACCTAGTCTCTGGCTACAGGAAGAACAATGTGCAAAATGCTTCATAGTTAATGTTTTAAAAGAGGTTTGTCCAAGTTGTACAAACCTCAAATGACACCTAACAGTCTTACGGAGGGGCTAATATCCAGTTCAGGTGGGATTCATGAGCGAGTTTTACTACATATGAGAGCATTTAACCTGCAATTTATGCCTTCTGTGTCCCCAACACATGGTACACTCACATTTACATGATTTCCTGTCATCAGTTTTGTATTCATAGTTCCTCAAAACAAACGTTGCAACATCCCAAGTAGAATCTCTTTTTCTACTTCTTAGCTGCATGACTTCTGTAGCGTTTATGAGCCTCAATGATCTCTGTAACGACGGAGGGGTCGTCCAGCGTGGAGACGTCCCCCAGGTTGCTCGTGTCCTGCATGGCGACCTTCCGCAAGATTCTCCTCATGATTTTTCCTGAGCGTGTTTTAGGAAGTCGCTTCACAACCTTAAAGAAGACAGAAGAGATGCTTTCACAGCTGGCAGATCTGCACCGACAGTGATTTTAAAACAAAAAAATCCTGTGATCAGTCATAATACTTCTTTGTAAATGATATAAGAATAATATAGATCAAGAGTTAACACTGTACAACAAGGTTCAATAAAAAAAAAAAAAAGTCAACGATTTTACCAGGAAATGATCTGGGACAGCATATTTAGCTATTTTGGTAGCCACTAGGTGTCTCAGGACTTCCACAACAGCACGCTGGTTCTCAGTAGCAGATTCTTTTAAAACCACAAACGCAAACGGAACTGGTGAAAGACAGGAAAAGAAAGTGAGAGACATGTAAACATTTGGCAAAGTGAAATCTGAATGACTGATTTTGTGACGCTCAATTATGCCTCTATTATTTTACGTTGTTTTCACAATGAACAAGGGTGTTGTAAAGCACACATTGGAAGGGGTCAAAAGGTCTCTGGTTGCTGGGCGTGTTCCAGATGGCTCATGAATGAAAAAGGTGAGATGAAGAACAAATGGAGGGCTTGTCAGGGGTCTTACCTTCTCCTTTGATCTCATGGGGAATTCCGATCACTGCGGTCTCAGGAACATCTGGATGTTCATCCTGATAACAGAGAAACGCACATAGTCAACCGAAAGATTGATTCTACACTAACATTCAAAAGTTTGTCGTCAGTAAGATATTTTAATATTTTAGTAAAAAAAGTTTCTTATGCTCACCCAGGCTGCATTTGTTTGATCCAAAAAAATGGAAAACGGTAAACAGCGGTTTTGAATTGTAATAATATTTCTATTTAAACATATTTTATATAGTATCATGTTATAACATTTCTTATTCTTATAATGTAAAAAAATAGTAGTGCTGCTTAATACTTTGTTACATGATTCTTGATAAATAGAAGTTCAAAGAACAGCATCTATTGAAAATTCAGTGCTGTCAAATTCCTTAATCGTATCCAAAATACACCGTTTGTTTACATAATAGTATGCGTGTACTGTGTAATTTATATGTATAATAAATACACACATACAGTATTATTTAAGAAGAGTGCTGTTCAAACGAACATTCATAAAAATATCAATATATTGCTTAAGAGTGCTGTCACAGGATTAATCACAATTATCGAATCCAAAATAAGGTTTGTTTCATAATATGTGTTTGGACCGTGTATATGTATCTAAATATAAATACACACATACATGTATATATATTTAAGAAAAATATGTTGTCAACGATTAAGCGCATCCAAAATAAAAGTGTGTTTACATATGTGTTTGTACTGTGTATATTTGTTATGTATATAAATACACACACCTACATGTATATATTTAAGAAAAATATATAATGTTTATATATTAAATATATTTACATATAAATTATATGAATATAAATATACATGTAAATATTTTCAAAATATATACTGTATGTGCTTGTATTTATATATACATAATAAACATACCCAGTACACACATACACACACACATATATACGAAGAGTTAATTTGCAAAAACCGATAAACGCCACTTAAAAAAAAAGATTGCCGTGCATTATTCTCCACATATAGCGCGATCTGAATCCTAAACACGTTTTGCCAAAAAAGCCGGTTTTGTCCACTTTCAAAAGGCATCGCGAGTTCACGTTTTACTACAGAAGCAAACAAGCGCCCTTGTTGTTTTTAAACAGAAGCCGATAAAGTCCATTTTAGCGAATCAGTGCGCAGTATTCAGGTCAGGTGACAAGGCTACATTCACTTTGAAAAGACATGCTAGCTGAGAGGAGTTTCATCAAAGCTGACTAAAAGTGATCGAGGAATGGATAATTTCGACGAACTTGATGAACCTGTTATATCTTCTTCAGGTTGTGAAGGAAAATAAAAGCTGAAAAGTTTTCGCGGAACCTTGCAAAAGCAGCGCGTTACAATGTGAAGAAGCTCACATCCATAGAGTTTATGATCACAACAACAACAACGTTTGTCAGGCATCTACATTGTCATCTGACGAGATTACAAAGATTAAACGAGTGTTTTTAAAACATGAAATGTGGAGTTATCTGCTTTTGCCAAAAAACGACTGTTGGAGTTATCTGCTTTTGCTATGAAACAACTTTTAATATGTAAAAAAAAAAACACACTTTCAATGACCTTTAATTTTGTAAATTACCTGTATTTGTTTAAGTTATTATTACTTAATCAAAACAACCCAACTGCAGTTTGATTGATATTACTGATTCTATTGATAGTTATCGATTTTTGCAAATGAGCTCTTCGTATATAGACCAATATTTATTTATGTAAACACAAACTTTTTGACAGCACTATTTGAAATAGAAATCTTTTTCAACATTATAAATGTATTTAGTCATTTCTGAATTGAATTTTTAAAAAAACGTACTGACCCCTAACTTTTAAACAGTAGTGTATTTGCACAGCTCTCTATAGAACAAAACAAGTTTTTTCCACATTTGGAAAAAGGTCTGATTAATTTGCCCAATTATTGTAATGTTGGGTATTCAAATGATTGAACTGAAAGAAGGTGCTGGCCTCAAGAATACTGAATTATGCTGCTTGTGATAAATGAACTTAGGGTCTCACCAGTGCATCTTCTATCTCAGCTGTGCCCAGCCGATGCCCACTGATATTAATGACATCATCCATTCGTCCTGTGATCTGGTAGTAACCGTCTTCAGTGCGGTACGCCCCATCACCCGTAAAATACTGACCTATGACAGTTAACACCTTAATAACAGCTTATACCTCTGATTGCTATCATGTGAACTTTGATTTTTAACTTTTTATGAAGTAAAAATGTAAATGGAGTTATTGCGAGTGCAATCTACAACAAAATAAGGCATGTTTGAAAAATCCAAACAGATTTTTTTGATATTTTCCCAGCTAGGACTCGCTAACATTCCTCTCATGCCTTCGCTTTGAAGTCAAAGTCAAAAAGAACAGTTGAATAATTCAACAAGTATCCAAACTTTTCTTTTTAATAACTTTCATAGCAAGAAGGAGCTTCAAGAGCCTCTGGGGTCTTGCTCACCTTGGTACGGTTTGAAATATGCATCCACGAATCTCTGGTGGTCTCCAAATATGGTTCTGGCCATTCCAGGCCAAGGCTGGCTGATGCACAGAGCTCCACTGACATCATTTCCCGTTATTATCTGTCCCTGTTGATGAAGCAAAATGTATTATTCTACATAACTAAAAACATGTGCACTGAGAGGTCCTGTCTCTCCTGGGTTGATCTTAATAGGAGGGGGTGAAAATCTCTCTGAATAGCCCCAGAGCATAACAAAAAGAGCGCCTCAGAGGAGATTGGACATGCTCCAGCATGCATTATTACTCTTTTTTTTTTCCAGATGCAGTAGAGAATTTGAGGGCTCAAAGTTCATCACTGTCTGTAACACAAAGCTTTCTTTAATCGCAGCAGGAGAGGCTGGATGCATGGAGCAAAAGACTAATATAACCCATGTTTAGGTCTGATAAGGACAGTCTGCTAGCAATTATCTAGAACAGTTGTTAGCTACACTAGAAAAACTAGGAAGTAAAGAGCTAATTAGAACTAATTTGTCATAATTGACTTTATTTCACAATGTGACTGTTTCATGACTGTAACATTATATATCACACTTGGGCGTTACATATAACAACTGTGACTTTATTTGTCATAACTGACATCTTACAGTGTGAGTTTGTGTTTTACATTATGCCTCTGTATCTCACAACGGTCACTTTTTTGTGATTGTGACTTTTTAATTTAATAGATTATGACTATATTTCACAATTGTGACTATTTCTTGCAAATGGGGCTTTATATCTCACAATCATGTCTTTTTATTTCATTTTTTTTCATATTTTAACTATATCTCACAATTGTGATTTATTTCTTATAATTGCAGCTATATATCTCACATCTCATATAATTATGACTTTTTATTTCAGATGACTACATCTCATGGTTGTGCTTTTATTTCTAATAATTATGACTTTTATTTTACAATTGTAACTTTATTTCAGATTATGACTATATCTTACAATTGCAACTTTATTTTCCACAATTATGAATTTTTATTTTACAATTTTAACTTTATATTTTAGATTATTATGATATCTCACAACTGCAACTTCATTCCTCACAATTATGACTTTTTTTGCTATTATAACTATATTTCAGAATATTACTATACCTTACACCTGGGGCTTTATATCTCACAATTGTGAATTGATCTCACAACTGTCACTTTTTATTTCAGTTTACAACTATATCTCACAATCGCTACTTTATTACTTGCAATTTTCACTTTATATCTCACATTGTCACTTCATATCTGACACTTTTGACTTTTTGTGTGGCTTACAATTACATTTGACATTTTTTACTTTGAGGTGGACATGTTTCTATATTATTGTGTTGTTGAAGAATTTAACCAGCTATAAACGCACCCCATGTTCCTTAAAAACAAGTGACCAAGCAGTGAGTCAGGACACAAATAAACAAGTATAGATCACCTTCTCCCCGAATAGTGCCGGCTGGATGCCAAAAAAGGGTCTCATGGCCATGGCAGGCCGGATCTCTGCTCCCGGTTCAGCTGGGAGTGGAGCGATACACACACCGCCAGTTTCTGAAGAGAGAGAGCCTGGTGAATTATCTATTTATTTCAGAATAACGTCACACATGGTGTAAATCATCCCATCAGTGCTGCCAGTCTAAGGATTAAGGGTACGATAAACAGACAAGAACAGATGCAGCAATTGGCAGTCGTTTGAAGAGTGCATTTTACCTGTCTGCCACCATGTGTCCACCAGAGGGCACCGTCCATCCCCGACCACATTATGGAACCATTCCCATGCCTCGTGATTAATGGGCTCTCCAACTGCCAACAGATCACACATTCACATGGTCATTATAGACAAATGCATCGACCAAAACACTGCACTTAAAAACTTGTCTCTAAGTTGATATGATTGAGTGACATGGCAATTCAAGGAAATCTTAGCACTATCTTTTCAAGTGGAACTGACAGGTAGGCCTACTAAAGGGACAAACAAAACCCAGACTGGCTGCGCATACAATCTAGTGTCCTTGATTTTTGGCACAAAGTCAGATTTTCCATTGTTGATCTCAAAGGCTTTGACTAGACTCATTAAAAATCATCCAGAGCGAGCAGGCTAAATTTGAACTGTTGCTGAACTCTCTCCCGTGCAGAGCTGACTATACCAGGGTGGCAGAAATACAGTATCTGGGCTGGTAACACAAAGGTCTTCGGTTCAAATCCTGAAAAGGGTGACCCTTACACTGAAGAGCTGATTAGTTCCCCTTCGCCATTGTGCCCTTGCAATGCACGTATCCCTCTTGAGACAGAAACAGTCCCCACGAAGCAACCTGGGGTTAAGTCGTAATACATTGCTAAAAAGACACAGACTTTCACACACAGTTGATACAATTCACATTGAAACAATGTATTTGATAACAGGTCAGTTTTTTTGTTTTGTTTGATGTGTGGAAAAACTAAGGATAGTGAAAGTAATAAAGTAGGCCATTGTAGACTAAATGGGAATGTGTTTAATATACACTACCCTTCAAAAGTGTGTGGTTGTTATCACAAAAGTATCTTATAGCCTGCATTTATTTGATCGAAAATGTGAAATATTACAATTTAAACAAACTGCAATTTATTCCTGTGTTGGCAAAGCAGAATTTTCAGCAGCCGTTACTGCAGTCTTCTTGAGTGTCACATGATCATTCAGAAATCATTTGAATATGCTGATTTGATGCTCAAGAAATATTTCTTATTATTATCAATTTTAAAAAGAGTTGTAATGCTTAATTTTTTTTGTGGTAACCATAATAAATTTTTTGGGATTCTTTGATGAATACAAAGTTAAAAAGAACAGCAAATAGTTTTATTTTTTAATTATACTTACCCCAAACTTTTCAATGGTAGTGTACTACACCAAAAATATAATATATTATACCTCCAAAAACATATATTACAATAGCTGTATTATATTTATTTGTATTTATTTATTTACTAAACCTCTGTAGTCTCACCAGATGCGAGTGTCTTCAGTTATGACCTGTCATATTTCTTCACCCAGTTTTCCTCATCTTTCAGAAGTAATCTGATGGCAGTAGGAGCTCCATAAAACTGATTTATTCTTAACCTCTGAACTGTCTCCCAGTAACGACCTAAAAACAAAACATATTCTAACAGTTAAGACAAAGATAATGAAGAGTCTGATTTACAACCAGAGACAGCACTTAAACAGAACATGTACCTTATGAAACTACAAAAAAAGTTTTAAAGCGTAAATATGAACATAAACAGTAAAATATGACTACAAACGTTACACAAAAACATTTCCTAATTGATACCAGCTTTTGAAAACCAGATTGGTTATTAAGGGAACATCAGAGGAAATGTTTCCTGTAGAGGTCACACTGCTTTACGGCCACTCATGAAGGCTCATTTCCATTAAAATACACTCATAAAGGCAGATAAGACTCGCTGTACAGGTTAATGTGTCACATGATTTTATCTGAGAACTGAACAAAAGAAGTTGATTCACTTTGAAGGGCTGGGAGGGACAGTAACACTATCTGACATGATCTAGAGGGGTCATCACCTCTATCAGGATGGATGAGAGGAGGAACAAGACCGACACAACTACTAAACTTCAGGACTGAATAGCGGTGTCTCTAAAACACTCCACTAAAAAGAGAATTAAACAGGATGTGATGCATTTGAAATGTTTTGGGGTTTTTTTCTATTTAAATTTAATTACAATTTTAATTTACAATTAAAGACAGTGTGTGCAATATACTGCATGGTTCATTAGTATTGATAATTTCTCTTGATATTCACCTGGATTGGGGTAAACAGGTGTGCTCTCAAATAGAACAGATGTGGCTCCGTTACACAGGGGTCCGTACACCACATAACTGTGACCCGTAATCCAACCGATGTCAGCAACACAGCCAAACACATCTCCAGGTGTGTAGTCAAACACATACTGCAACAACAGACAAATCATACTGCTATAGATAATAATATATATACTACCAGTCAAAAGACTGGAATGCATTTTTGAAAGAATGACTACATTTGATCAATTTTACTGTAAAAAGTAGTATTATACTGTGCAATATTATTACCATTAAAAATGTTAAATAACCAAACCAGCATATTAGAATGAGCTGTGTGTGTGTGTCTGACAGCTTCTGTGTGATCAGAGAAGCACAGAGACACACCTGATGTGTGAGGGAAGCGTAGAGCAGGTAACCGGCCTGTGTGTGCACGATGCCCTTGGGTTTACCCGTACTGCCTGAGGTATACAGCATGAACAGCATCTCCTCGCTGTCCATGGGCTCTGGAGCACACACTGGAGACTGTCCCACCATCACCTGACACAGACAGAAAAAGTACACTGCATTTCATTTACATTATCAGCACCGTATGTTATTCTTTTTTCTTTTTTTTACTGTTTTTATTGTGTATTTCTGTATAGTTGGCAAATACTATATAGGCTATAAAGCAATCATACTAATGAATTGGAATTGATTTACTGAGTGAAAGAAAATTCTAATTTAATACATATAAAAGTAGTTGCATGACATTAAACATGACATATTGCATACTAATAAAATACATTTTAACTACTTTTTATGCCGTTTTAATGGTTCAGTTAAAATGCAAAGAGCTGTGACTGTACAGCTTCAGGAATCGTCTTTGGTGTTCTTCAGAAATGAATTAATAATCACTCAAATGCAATATAGATTCAACAATCACCTGGATATATAATATGAGCTTCTGTTCAGTCACTGTCCATTTTCAGGCTTTCATGCAGGTATAAAAGTGTTAACTTTCAGTTATTCACTTCATTGTTATTGTCTTTTATTTTATCTGTTGTGTAACTTAATAATCTTTGTTTAGTCTAAATAGATTTTCCGCTTGTTTTGCCACTGTTAATGTTGAAAACTAATGTGTTTTCTGCAAAATAATGATATTAAACAAGATATTTACCCAGCAACCAAAACATTAATCTTAAAACATAACTCTAAAGCCCATTTTAACAACATGTGGAGAGTTTACTGAGGCCCAGATGAGCTTTTTTCCACAGCCATTTTTTTCTGTTCTTTTTATCACATGTAATCTAGTATTTCCTTGAAGTGTCCCTACAAATAAAACACTGCCAAACTGTCCGACATGTGACCACTATGACCAATTCTAGACAAAGAAATTCCTGCCCTTGTACAGAGTGGGAGAACATCACTATAGAGACAGGCAATTCTGGCAAGACAAAACAAGGCGAGCTGTGCACCAACTACTCAAAAATGAACTAGAAACAGAACCATACTCCTAGTCAGGTACAAATTAGGGACACATTCCTTCTCCACTTCACAAACCATTACAAAGCTTTGCAAAAACCCAAACCTAGCAGAAAGTGGCTTGCTGCACAGATATAAAACACTTGGAAACAGTTGATGCTTGGGCAAATGTAAACACTTTTAATATCCTACTTATTCTCCTTTGTTGCAGATCATCCTTATTGCCGGTCTTGGCAGAGGTATATAAAACCCAATAATAATAATAATAATGTAAATTATGTATAATAATGTAAATAAAACCCAAATAATAATAATAATAATGTAAAAATGTGAATTTAGATTTCTAATCTGTACACTGCAGAAGGTCATTGTTGTGTGGTTTACCTCATCTAATGAAATGTCTAGTTTGCCCATCGGCACGCTATTGTTAGTTCTCTTGGCCACAAACACATGCCGGACAGACGGACAGCTCTTCACTGCTTTATCCACTGTGGACTTCAGATCGAAGATACGGCCGCCCCTCACACCTTGGTTGCATGTGATGACAAACTTGCACTGGGCTGTGTGAATGGAAGAGAGAGAAACAATTAAACAGACACTTACCAGACAATGTACAAAAGCTCTGCTTGCTACCACTCAGAGCTAAATTTAGACATGATTGCTCTGCATGTGTAAACACACTTCATTTTAGGTCGTTTTTAAAGAACACATTTGATAAGTTCACTTTATTTTAAGAAACCTGTCTCAACCGAACCACTGTCACTGGATGTTATTTATTCATAATAAGATCAGAAAGAAACATCTGCTCAGTGTCTGCTGTATTAAATAAGATAAAGAAAGGCCTCTCTAAGAACAAACGCCCTCTGAAACTTATCTCTGTCCAGAGCATCACGTACACACACATATCCCAAAATGCACAGGGTTTTTGTTTATGTAGCTAGCTTTCCCTAATTTAGTGTGTGTAAAACACAACATGGAAACACACTTGACTCTTGTCGAGCTCAGCATTTCTGGAAAATATACAAGCACTTTATACGAATTTAATAACCAGCAGAGGACTTTAAACCTTGTAGTTACGATTAATAGTCAACAAGAAACTAAATTGACCATATTTACTTTTTAAATACAATTTTAATGTGCTTAGTCTTATTGTACACAATTTATCAGTACACATAAAAACTCTTCACAATCTTTCACCAAACTATAATAACTTGCTCTGCCACTGAAGTGACTTGACTGAGATCACCATTACAATTCTATAGAAATCTATATAAATAGTTAAAAACAGTACAATTGTGAAATATAGAAAAAAATATACATAAAAAGTTAATCAAAGTTGTCCTAAGACAAGAAAACATTTTGGTTTAAGGTTTTGATCCTGTTTACTAGTGTATTATAACAATTTTAAAAAAGAACAGTTATATTTAATATATTAAAGGAATTATTAACTGTTATGTCAAATCTGAATGTTCATGAGCCATTACTCCAGTCTTCAGTGTCACATGATATTTCTTTCTTTCTTAAAAAAAAAAAAAACTGGCCCCAAACGTTTGAACAGTAGTTATATAAACTAAATAATTTCTGTAGAAACCACTTGTAACAATCAGTTAAAAATTTGATAAACCATACATTTCTGTATTAAACGTATCCTCTAAAATTGTTGTGAATGGCAATTTCACGCTTCCTTTAAATCGTCCAGAAATGAAAGCAACTGACCCTTCGCTAATAAGGCCCACCCTAAAACGTTATGACCAAGTACTGACATTTCTCAAACAAGATTTTGCTCATCTCTAAAGTCTGTATTTTTAGATGGCTTCAAACACAATTGTTACCCTGGACCACAAAACCAGTCATAAGGGTCCATTTTTTTAAATTGAGATTTATACGTCATCTGAAAGCTGAATAAATAAGCTTTCCATTGATGTATGGTCAGTTAGGATAGGACAATATTTGGCCGAGATACAACTATTTGAAAATCTGGAATCTGAGGGTGCAAAAAAATCTAAATATTGAGAAAATCGCCTTTAAAGTTATCCAAATTAAGTTCTTAGCGATGCATATTACTAATCAAAAATTACGTTTTGATATATTTAAGGTAAGAAATTTACAAAATATCTTCATGGAACATGATCTTTACTTAATATCCTAATGATTTTTGTCATAAAAGAAAAATCGATAATTTTGGCCCATACAATGTTTTTTTTGGATATTGTTAAAAATATAACCAAGCGACTTAAGACTTAAGGTTTTGTGGTCCAGGGTCACATATATATATAAATTAAAATAAAATAAAAGCATGTTCTTGCTAAATCACTTTTAATAGTGGGTACCCTGAGGAATATAAGCAGTGTAACTGACCTCAGCTTGAATTATCGTGTACATTTTGTTCACTTAAAAACATAAATATTTTTTGCACCAATTTTGTAGTACCACTCTAGTAAAAACTGCTGAGACAAACAGTTCACTACATTATGAAAAAAAAAGCATTATTTTACTCACCATCTTGAATTCTGCCTGCAAGAGCCTCTGAGCTGAACCCTGCAAACACCACAGTGTGTACAGCACCGATACGGGCACAGGCCAACATGGCTGCTACTGCCATAGGAGACACAGGCATGTAGATGGCCACCCGCTCTCCCTTCTGGACGCCATAACTCTTTAAAGTGTTGGCAAGGCGACAGGTCATCTCCAGAAGCTCCCTGAGATTTGAATGTTTTACAGATATAAACATACAGCTGAGTAACAGAAGCAGACATGCGGGTGGGAAAGGAAATCTGTGATAGTTTAATTTCAAGTGGTTCAAGTGTGCAATTGAAGCAAACGTGCACGGAAACACTGAGGTCACATGGTTATAATGCACCAAACTGGCATTTATGGAGTGTAGCTTAATAGTGTATTTATGCTATAATAAAGTACTGGCAAGCTTTTGTTGGCCTAATGAACATATTATTATGCCAGATTGCGTCTGAGGAAACTGTTAATCTTGATTCAAAGGATGTAGGGTCATAGATGAGAAACAGACACATGTCAGCGCAAAGAATTCTACGTCAGGCCTCAAGCATTTCTTGATCTCCTCCATATGCTTGTGAGATCAGGGACAAAACACTTTCACTTTCATACTAATGCGCATCGATGTCTTTTAATTCCCGTTCACCCGTGGAAGCAGGAAAGCGACGTGTACATGTACGCTGCTAACAGTGTCGTCCTTTACACACATGACTGAATGTGCAATCTGCCTGCTTCTTCACAAAACACCCTCAAATGATTCCTATCTGGCCTAGAACAAGAGATACTGGGAAACTAATCTTCACATCTCCGCAATAAAAGATCAGAAATAGCTCATTTTCAAGGTTCAGTGTGCAGGCTAGATCAGAGGAAACGGGCTGCTGACTCTCGTGTTTTGGTAACAGTGCGGACAGTAGATCCTGTAAATATTTAGCCTACAGTTACCAGCAGTGATCTGAACCGCAGCCAGGAATATTCCATCTTTATTTCAAGCACTAGAGCGCGGGGGATGCACATTCCATCACAGGACCCTCAAAACCTGCCTTTGTTCTTCATAAGAAAATGCATGTGAAGGAAGTCCCCCTAAACTCTGCAGTAGCGTGCTCTCATATTACATGTTAACCGTGTCAATCCCAGCATTGCCAGGATTTCTAATCTGTCACACTATCATAAAGAACTGATATTTCATTTGATTAGATCAGCATTAAATGACTTGAAAGGTAGGCCTAATCTAAATGAAAACCTAGGGGAAATGAGCATAAACCATTCTAGTCTTATGTGAGCAGAATTCATTAGGAAAATATGCTATTTGCTCTCAATACCACTGGAACAATAACTTGCATTGCTGTTATTGTTAACTGAGACTACTAAAAGCATTTTCATTAATTGAAATAAAATAAAGCTGAAATAAAATATAAATATTAGATGAAAATACTGACTGACATAAAGCTAACATACTAGAATCACTCAAACTTAAATAAACATTCTATTTAAGCTAAACAGAAATACTGAAAAACAAAAACTAATAAAAATGACAAGTGCATAACAAAAAACAAAAAGTTTTCTGTTTAATTGAATAGCAAAAAATCCTAACCCAAAAAATAAATATCATACATTTTTCCCTGATTTACAGAAGACACCCACTAAGGATACGTCCACACGAAGCCAGAGCTTTCCCTATCCGATCTTTTTTTTCCCCTCGTCTCAAGAAATATCTGTGTGCACACGAAACCACAAAACCGACACAAAAAAAAAATAGTATACAGCTAAACGCATCTCCGTGTGGACGGGGCCTAAAATGTCATTCAGTGTCACAATCTTGTCAGGCATATTTACAACAAAAATCAATTTATGACATATTAAAAGACTAATTACTTTCACCCCAAATACTAATTAGTTGTAATTTTAAATTTTTTAAAATGTGCCACTATCCTAGCTTTTGCCCATTTGACAGTAAGAATGTTTTACTAATTTAAAACACAATCAAATTTAATATGCTCCCTTATTCTTTTATATATTTCAATATGTACAAGTCAGAATAAGCATGTTGTTTGAATCTTTACATAAATATTGTGTTACACTGAATGACAATGTAACATTATTTCAACCAAATTTTACATTTAATTCTCCAAAAACTTAATTGAAACCTTAAAAGTTTACTTACATTTAATGTGCTTTCTATGGACATAAAATCACCTTTGTAAATTTCTTTTGATGCAGACATCTTAAAGGGGTCCTATTACGCTTTTTGACTTTTTGAATTTTAGTCAGTGTGTAGTGTGTATGTTTGGGCATAAAAAACATCTCAAAGTCCACTCCAAAGGGAGATATTTCGTTTAAAAAAAAATCCTTTTCAAGAACTACAACGAACGGCACGTTTGGACTACAGCGTTTGTTTTCCAAGCTTTGTGATATCACAAAGCGGCCCATTAGAATATCATTAAAATAATTCCCACCTAGGGAAATTTGAATAGTTGTGGGGTGGGGAGGGGCGAGGACGTGGGTTGAGTGCATCAGACAAGACGACAAAGAAGAAGTGCTGCTGTAGCCTCAAGTTTTCTCAAGTTATTACACATGCACCTGAATAATTATGTATGTAAATATGTATGTTACAATTATGAAAATGTTTTTATAATAAATTGCTGACAGTACAATACTGGACAATGATGTAATCTGCAGAATTTACACTTCAATTATGAGACTACAGTGTTTCCCATACATTGAGTGCGGGTGTTTTTATATCACTGTATTTCTGAAGGAAACCGACTGTCTTCAGAAAAATTGGATGACATTTTCATTTAATCTTGCATGTAATGTCTGATAAAGCATGCTGCGTCCCAGTTCGCCTACTTATACTATGCCCTAAAAGTATGTACTCTTTTTGTGAAGAAAAAGTACATACTTTTGAGTATGTAGAAGAATAGTAGGCAAGCTTTGGGACATACCACTTCGTCATGGCTGCTTCTTTAACGGCCGCTCTGTTGCTTAGTTACGTGCATTCTGTCACTGTTTAAACTGCCCTGTCAATCATCTTATCACAGTTAACATCATTCACATTTCGTTTAATTTGATTTCCTACCATATTGGAGAGAAATTAAGAGGTACGTTGATCTGCCAGTCACGGGTCTATCATGCCGAGAACTCTGCTCATGTGTTTGCATGATGCATTTAAAAGTTAATGACCAAAAGTATCATTATAAAAGTTCACAGTGTTGCCGCAGATGAAATATAACGTGGATAACATTAAATTTATATTTTTTCATCAGGTTAGACACTGATTATTTATCACTAAAATCCGTTTATCTACCTGTCTGTTGGTCGCGTATATCCACCATGTTTGTAGTTTTTAACACGTTTAATGCATGTTAGTAGTTCTAATTGAATCCTCGTCCACCGCGCAATGTGTTATGGGCAATATTAGCAGTTAGAGTGTGCATCTTCGAATTCTAACCGGAAGTAGTAGACCATCCGGGAATCTTTGGCATACTTTTTTAAACATACTATGATTTGGGACATACTAATTATATTTTCGAATACTATTTAGGACGGATAGTATGCGAATTGGGACACAGCAGCAGTGTTTTTTTTTAGCGGAGCGCTGCTTTGTGTACTTTGATGTTTGATCTCTACCACTCCAACTGCTGGCAGAGAATCAGTTTGCATATATATGCCGCCTGGGAAACACTGGACTATGATATAAATAAATTCAACTGTATAACAGTTTCACTGCAATTCATGTTAGAATGTTAGAATTAAATAACAATAAAAATAATACATATGCACTTATCTGTACATAATAAATGCAGTTATTTTTAAGCTGTTGTTGACTTCCTATCTAAAACGTGATTTAGCCAAAAAAAAAACAACAACAACAATAAAGTTACCACTCTAATATGTCTTGCAATATCCGTGCGTGCAAAGGTTCTGCGCAATCCTCTTGTTCAATATTCTCTGGGTCTGGCACAAATTGATATGGCAATATTGACGCCATCCTTAACTAAACCGGAGCAGACGGAACTTGCTGCTTTGGCAAGGCAGTACTGCACTGGGATAGCTAACCAATCACATCACATTTTGTTTTTCAGACGCGCCCACCCCCCCCCCCCCCGCCCGCACACGGCATAGACCACACCGGGTTGGTTGCCCCGACATTCTCCCTCCCCCCCCTCCCCCCCGATCCGAGGGTGCCCCTCGCCCGCCCCCCCCAGCGGCCATGGCCGGGCGCCGGCCCCGCCACTAGCTTCGCGAGTTTCCCCGGCTCCACCGCGTGTTCACGTGCACGGCCCCCGTGGCCCGAGCCGCACTGCGGGGACCGGGTGCGACGGCGTCGGCTGGCAGGCCCCTGCATCGCGCGTACACAGAATGTGTCCAAACAGGAGATAGTGACAGATTCTTGTTTTTCGGACCTTATCCCCCCCCGCGATGAGAGCCGCGAGCTTGAATACGAGGAGGGAGGGCGGCTCCAGGGACACCCAACTGACGCCCACCCCCCCTCGGCTGCATCTCGCACGGCGCCGGGACAGCGCCTGGAAAAACGGGGGCGCCTAATCGTCACGCCCTTACGGTCTTTGACCCAGGTGTGAGTATGATAGCTCACTTCGACTGCGGCTAGTATGGGTTAAGAACACTGGTTTGGCCATGTACATCACGGTAAGACAATAAGTATTCGTGGCACTTTCCTCGCCGGCGACCCTCCTCCTCTACGATTGGCACCCTACAATGGCGGCACCCTGGTCCGGGGGAGGCCCGCTTCCCCTAATTTTGGAGGGACAATGAGGAGGGAGGAGGAGGTGACAGACGGATTAACACTGCATTATAAAGACTTCACCATCTTGCAACACCTGTTCAACCATCCCGCCGCTTGGCGAGGAATTTTTCCCCGGTTTGTGTGGGGTCCTGGTGTCACAGCCGTCCCTCCGTTACACTACATCCACACCCAGGGGTTGCTGTACCTCGTCTCGACTGCCCGCTGCTGTCTGTCAACGTTGCCAGCGTCCCGACGTCGCGCTGCACCCCCTCGTGCGTTTTTTCTGTCCTTTTGTCCCGGACGTCTCTCAGTCTCTCATTTACTCCCGCTCGGTGCCTCGGGTGTCCGTTCCTCGCTTGATCGTTGACGCGTACCTCCCATTTCTTAGGCCCAGCACCGATGTTTCACCCGCACCTCTCGCAGGACGGGATCTTCTGGGGAGTGGCCTGAGTGTCACGGATGAGGCTGCCGACGACGTCACGTGTGTCACGTCCGCAGCCTACACACACCTTTTCTTGCACGCTGTCCCTTGTGCAGACGGTAAGCCTCCCCCTGCGGATACGCCCATCCCCCTCCCCCCCCCCTCACGTCCGGCCGTCATAGTCTAGTCTCTCCTTCCTCCCGACAGACAGTCCTTGTGGTTCGAGTGGCCGTGATTTTACGCTTGTTAGTTGATTGCACCCCCCCCCCCCCTCGCCGGTGAGGGCGTCGCTACTCACCTCCCCCCCTCTGTGTCCGACTCCTACCACTACGACTCTACACCACCCCGTTGTTATCCAGATCATGGCCTGTCTCTGTGCTCTGTTGCACCAAGTTCGTTGCCCTCGCCGCTGCGTGCTCCTGTACCCTTTAGATCCGGTGTATCTTGTCTCACTGCCATCTACGGTGCGCACGTAGCATGTACATGTCGTGTCTTCTGATTACACACCACGCACTATTTGCACCACACGCTGTTACCACTCCAACCCTCCCTAAACTCCCCCCTACCATACCGACCACTACACGACGCCACACCCTCTCCTAGCACCCGGTACGACCCTGGATCCCTTTTCTGTAGCGCAGCCCCTCGCCCTGGACAGCAGCGGCCTGTCTGACTCGCAGACCATGTAGTGCCTCGGGCATCTGAATCTTTGGCCCTTTCCACACTCCTTAGGTTCTTTGTACTGATCTTCACGCTACACGTATCCGCCAGTCCTATTGCTGTGCTCCAAGCACACCTGTGCACCTTATGTTCATACCGCACATGGGCGAATGGGTGTTTGCTTCCGGCTCGGTGGGTCCGTTGGCCCCTATTAAGCTGCCTTCTCTTGCGGTATCACCTAGCCTTCGTCACCACCCGTCCTGGGTATGGTTTCCCCCTGTGTTTCTTGCCTTCGCCCCAGCTTAATCACAAACCAACAATCCCCGTACCCTGAGATGTATTTACCAGCTCGGTTTGATAACACCGACCCCATTGCAACCCTTGTCATCACCGTTATTTCTACTGGTCCACTCATCTGCCTTGCTTGTGATGACTGCCTGACCTCCTCCCTGTAGCTGCCACGTAGAATCTAGCTCCATGTGCTCTTCTTATCTTATTGCCACAGCCCTCGACTGCGCACTTCGAGCCGCCTTCCGCAGGGTCTCTAGTGGTTCCGTAAAAAACTTATGGGCGCACACATAAGTCACGGGTTGACGCCAAACATACCTACTGGAGCTAATGCATTGTGACCTGGTGACTAAATGTGTTTGTATCCAGCCCCCCCCAGGCCCCCCACCGTACTGATGGCATCACCCAGGTACCTTCTTTATCTTTGTGTCGACACGCACCCCCCGCCATACGTATCCCTACAGTACGACACCGTAAATAGCTGACTGTGACAAAAAAGGTTGCATTTCTAAACAGGTGTTAAGTGTGTTCACCGTAAGACGTCGTAACAGATATTTGTGTGAATTGAGCTGCGAGTAGTTGCCACGTGTATTATCACACTATCTGGCTACAAGTGAGTATACGCACCAGCCCATGATAGTGGATGGCAAAGCGGGAATCGGAGGGTCATCAACGACGCACCATTGAGGTAGCAATATATTGTGCTGACCCTCTTCACTGCACAGGGAGATCTCTATATCACTATAGTGATACACATGGTCACAGTGTGAGTGCACCTGATTCAGTGCACCCGAGACACAAAACATTCATCACCTATATAATCGCAGAAGTGACTAACGCTATCTGCGTCTGACGATACATTTGTGTTGCTGAAAGTGTCACTACAGCAACACATTTAAGTCGACACATGCTCCCATCCCCTGGTAAGGCGGGCTATATCCTGACTACATGCTTCCTTGATTGACACGCTAGACAATAGTACGAGTAATTGCTTAGTATGCGTACACTTGCTTTCACCAACGACACTAAGTAGTATGTTGCATCCGGATAAAGAATCGTAGTCGCATACCTGAAACACTGCACCAGCTATAAGAAGTTGAACGCCAATGCACTGCGGTAATAAAGATTTGCGCGCACTGAGTTAGAGCGAATACAGGAAGTTTTGTTGATGTTGTAATGTAGCTACCATTGTATAAACCACATGCGCAACACGAGTTGTGTTATACAAAGTTAGTATGAGGAGTCTTGACAATATACTAGTAGTGTGGACACTCACCTGAGACGTTCAGTTGCCCTCCAAGAAACCAGTTGATTTCCCCGCTGGAGAGATCGCAGTCTGTCACTTGAGCGAAAAGTTTGGTCCATGCCAGCCTTTCCTTGGCGATGGATCCCCAGAAAGTTTCTGGATCTCTAACTGACAGTTCATATAAATCTGCATAGGTCTTTCCAGCGAGATGCGAGCTGAGGTCCGGTTGAGCCGCGCTGCTGATGCTGCTGCTGCTGCTGCTGCTGCTGGACAGAGACCTCGCGTGACACCGTGAGATCAACACAACACTTTTGCGCAAACATTTCTTGTTCCTAAAGATAACATTTCCCCTGACCAAAGAATTCAGCAAACTTATGCTCACACGTCCAGCCATTATTCCACCCAGTCTCTGGAGTGAAGTTTGCGCAAGTTTCCTCAGTCCGTGATTATTCCTCAGAAGAGAGAGAGGGAGGAGGAAACTTGTTGACAAAGCGCTCGCCTGAAGGAGGGCTCACTACAAACCGGCTTCATGATGGACAAACCATGTCATGATTGAATCACAAGAACTTTGGCTTTCACAATTGATTCCAACGCTGCAAGTTTCTTTATTGATTAGGTGTTTTGGATGTTACATAAAATTGGATTGTACGGTCGTAGTGAACTTATTACACAATCATCGGAAACTTTAAAGAGTTTCAATGGTTTCAGATTAAGACGCGTAAATGTGGTTCTGTTTACATATTCTGTGTGAAAATTAATCGTTTCAAAGCAGCCTCATATGTTGCATATTATCACGTCTTTCTGTCGCATGGTAAAGTGATTAATTTATAATGACGTTTGCATTAAACGGTTTCACTTTTCGGTTTCTAAAACTGGATCATAAATGCGACACGCTCTGGATGTTGTTCTCAACTACCCCAAACTATTGCTGCCCCCTAGTGGAGGAGGGGCAGTTCGGATAGATAGATAGATAAATAGATATCTGGAACCCTCTCCTGGATCAAAACGCAGCCCATGAATTGGTAGTCTAATGCAGTGTTTCCCAACCGGGATGCCGCGTAAAAAAATTTTTTTTTATATATTTTTAATATATATATTTTAAATGCTTAAAATGTTCAACAACGCATCAAGTATCAATGCATGTTAAGAAAGTCGCCAATAATTATAGAGATGCACCGAAATTTCGGCTGCCGAAAATTAGTTCACTTCCACGTGGTGTGATGCTCTGCGTATTATCCGGCTCTATGCGTGTGCGCTCCACTCAGCTCCACTCGTATACCGTTCATGTAGGTAATCGGGTAACAATTGTCAATCGGTTGTCCCAGGAGCAATCTATGTAAGATCAGTATTGTTTCTGTTCGCAAAGCCCTACTGTGTATGTAAAACAGTGGGTGTCTTGTGGTCAGTGTTAGAACTAATTTTTAACCGTGACTTTGGGTGAAGCCCACTTGGTTTTTTTATAAGGGTGGGAGGTTCGGGCGTCTTGTGCCCGTGCCCCTACAAAAAGGAGAGGTACTTACATGAAATTACAAAAGAATGACAATGACCGCTACAAGTGTAGGCATACTTGCTTTCTGCAGAGCATATACATATACCATAATTCCTCCGTTCAGTTAGACCTAAGACATCGAGAGTCATGCAGACCTATAACAACCCAACCACAACACATAACTGCGAATAACATGCCTTACCTTAACAAATAATCGACCACAGAGTCCAGCGTTTATATGTTTTCTACGAATCTTTGAGGGTTTAAACATGTACTAAACATGAGTGGAATTTGCACCGCAGTGCCCCCACAAACCTTGATGCTCATGACAAGAATAGCATTTATAGTTATCTTTATTGAAGTGAATTAGGTTTAAATCGCCGTCATGCTTGAATGAATTATATTTTTGCAATTTTTCACATAATAATCCACAATGATCACATTGTACAAAACTGAAATTGCACGTCAAAATGACACATTGTCAGTATTTTTTGAGACCCCCCCAAAATTTCACAAATCACGTTTTCAGGGGAGCCCATGTCTTATTAAGGGGAGCCGAGGTCCCACTAGCTCCCCCGTAGTTCGCACCCTGGGTGTGTGTAAATGGGCACACGTCAAGGTAACACTGCCCTCTCATTAATGGACTCTGCTAACCGCTGGTATATGCGGCCTGTTCTGATACTAATAGCTTTTCATAGGAACTAAACAGTGTTTGGGATAATTGGTCTAAAAAAAAGAAAAGGGTAAATTCTGAACCCTATGTTGACTTACTCCCTGAAAAATTAAATAAGCAATTGTATTTAATTTGCGGAAAGCCCTGTCGTTATTTTGATTTGTGCTATCATTATTAACTTCGTGATTATGTATTTATAATTTACTTATTTATACTGACTGCTTGCTTGATACATTTTTTAGTTCAAATTCAAAGAAGTTTGAAACTCTCCGTTGCAAACTGCACCAAAATTACCCACTGTGATAAATTAACAAAAAAAAGCTTGAGGTGAGACAAAAAAATTGATGAGATATGATAGTTAATAATTGGTATAATATAACTAATTTTTCCATAGTATAAAAAGCATCATACCATCTGAAATCTGTATAATAAAATAGGTCTTTCAATTAAAATTAGCCTAATGAATGTCCCACCCTTGATGGACAATGTTTTATATAATATTAAAAAATAATTATCTGTATGACATATATATTGACTGAAGGTCTTCCATGGTTGTAATGCGAAGTGTATATCTATACTTTTCAAAGGATCATGTCGAAGTTAGAAATTCAAATATTGTGACAAAGTTAATTTTGTAGGGTGCCACAAGTTTTAAAACATTTCCAAAGGGTGCGGCGACTAAAAAAAGGTTGGGAAACACTGGTCTAATGTGCTGCCCTCTCTCTCTCTCTCTCTGTGTGGTGGGGAATCATAAGCTGCATTCCACCATAGGCATAGACTTTAGTTCCCTACACACACCTTCAGGAAGTCTCTGTTCTTTTGGGCCTCTCAGCAGAATGTGCTGCCCTGTGGCAGAGTTTGTACTGAGAGAAAACGATGATGTGTATTTAAAGGTGTGTTATTTATTGGTTTCCCCTTTTCATCGGTAAATAATTATTATCATACTGTGGGCGTTTTTTTTTACATTTGTTCCTAACCTAAGATAACCTTTTCTGAACTAGTTATACACTGCATTGTACTGAGGCATTGATCATTAAAGCCAAAACAACGGCCTTCCAGCGTAACGAGAAGTGAAGGTATTTGTGATCACTTATAAAGCTACACCTTACCGTAATTTGCCGCAAAATGCCTGCCAAAAGTAACTAAGGCACTCATGGGGTTAAAATACTGTGATAGGACGTAGTGGTCGGGTTAGCCAATCAGGTTGTAGAGGTGTGGCAACTCTCGGAAGCATAGGGCGGAGCTTCGCGGCAGTGTTTGGCTGGCACGAGAGTTTTTCTGTTGGTTTATGTGAGTAACTGAAACAAATATGCAAATATTATAGTGCGGGAATTGTTGCAATATGATAATGCAATGAGGAAGCTTGTGTAAAAAAAAAAATAATTTCATATGTTTAAAGATGTGAATGACTGTTTGAGCAAATAAAAAAAATCTTGCACTTCACATCCCGATTGAACTATTGAAATTGATTGCCATGAAAACAGACCACAATCTCCTTGATACATACATATATATATGTATACGTAATCAAGTATTTTGTAGAATGCGTTGTGAAATGGTGATAAAGTAATTCATAAAACGTATTTATTGTGTTTTATTCGTATTACATATCTTTGAAATGTTAATAATCTGTAAGTTTGAATATGCATGATTGTTATCTATGAAACAGCTTTGGTAATATCCTCTGAAATACAGTTTAAGCTTACCTTTAGACCAGTTTCTTTACTTATGCTGCTTAATTTTGGAAATCAAGTTATGTGCAGAACAGGAACGCTCCAAATGTAGTGACAACTGACCCATTGCAGGTTTGAAGACTAACCAATTAGTGTGTATCTTCTTAACCTGCAGGTTCAGCTTTCATGACTCCGCAATGGGAGCTGGTATCTCTACCTCGATGGGAGATGACGGCATACTGGTTTCTCTCCTTCTCCTCCCATCTCTATTCTTTCTACCAGTTGCGCAGGTTTTCTAAAGGTGAGCTGTCGTCTGCCCAGAACAAAATGCAATTCTCCAGCTTACCAAAAAAAAGGATCTCAGGAATCTTAGATCTCAGCAATGGTTCAGTGGCACAATATTTAATTATCAAAGGAAAATAGATTCAAATCCCAGACCTAATGTATAATTAAAAGAAAAAGCCAAACAAAATTGCAACAGAACAAGATGCATATTGCATAAGCATTAGACAACTACCACCCCACAAATTTGTCAGCTAGACATAAACAAAACATATGGATTGCTATTAAATGAATATACCTGTTGAATAATTTATTTAGATGAAATTATCCAAAATTAATATAAAATCATTTTTGCTACATTTTTACGGCTTTTTTGTTTGTTTTACTTTATAATGTGTCCGTTTGAAAAGGGCTGCTGTGGTGTGTGTGTGGGGGGAGAAATGCTTGTTCCTGTCGTGTTAACTGCTGACTCTAAGGGTTCTGAAAAGGTTGTGCTGTCATTTTGAGGGACGATGGGATCTCAGGTCAGCAAAAGACACCACACAGCACCCATTTTATCTCTTTCAACAAAACATGTCAGTCAAAAAAGCGTCTCTTCATGCACAGAGAAAACAGTGCATAAATAATAACATGGGTGAAATTGCTGATACATTTAAACCTAAATATTTTAGCTATCAGACAAACGGCATTTTTAAAGAACACCATCTAGCTGACTTTGTTACATTGCCTCAGAGAAATCATTTTGAATAAAGTTGAACTGAATACTTAAGATTTTAAGCAAAACATTAACTTTATATGTTTGTGAATAATACATTTAAGAAAATCAGTCAGTCAGTGTTCTTAAACGTTATTCACAGGTTCTACAAGGTTTATTTTTATCTTAAATATTGCATTTTGTGTCTTATAGCTTGGCTAGGTCCAACATTTGAAGACACTTTAAACACCACTAATCACATTGCCTTTGAAGTGAATCAATATACAAAATATGACTCCAGGTCAGTGTCACTTAAAGGGGTCATATGATGCTGCTAAAAAGAACATTATTTTGTGATTTTGGTGTAATGAAATGTGTTTATGCAGTTTAAGGTTAAAAAAACACATTATTTCCCATATAATGTACATTGTTGTTGCTCCTCTATGCCCCGCCTTTCTGAAACGCGTCGATTTTTACAAAGCTCATCGGTCTGAAAAGCAAGGTGTGCTCTGATTGGCCAGCTATCCAGTGCGTTGTGATTGGCCGAATGCCTCAAGCGTGTGACGGAAATGTTACGCCCCTTACCATACTGTGATGCCGTGGCCTAGCCGGCGTGATGACACAAAACCAATAAAACCCATTACAAACGAGGCATTTGTTGGCATCCAGTGGGGACAAATAATTCGGATTATAATGAAGGCAGTAACATGATGCACGCTGAGCTATTGCTCTTAACGCGTTGAACGTGTGCGTATTATCGCGCTGCGTAAACATAAAACCATGTCTGCAGTTGGGATCGGAGAACAACAAACAAGCCTACTCTACACTGATAAAAATACTCGCGTGTGAACGATACAGTGGCAAATTATTTAAATATAAAAAACGTTCTGACAGGCTGTGAGTCAGAAGCGCCAGACTGTCCTTGCAAAGTGAATGCCCCAACTTTAGAGAGCGGTAAATGGTCCTCCATAAAATGTGCTGCACACTTCTGGATATTTGGGTTTAACTGTTCTGGAACATTGTTGTAAATACCACTGATTTGTAGTCTTGTCCTCTTTTGGAAGGCCAAACAAAGTAGTTTCACTTTCACAACGAAACACACAGCGACTCCACAATATGGCAGCGGCGGAAACAGCAAGAATTAAAGGTTTTACGCCGTCGGTTTTCTTGCTGATGCCCAGAACATTTGTGTGGCGTATGCAAAAGCTGCCAATCGTGACATTCGTATGACATTTGTGTGGGGGCGTGTTAGAACGAGCCGTTTTAGGTAGGCGTGGTTAACTCTTAACTTTTATAAAGAATATCTCTTTGGATTTGAGACTTTAGTCTTTGCAAGTTTACAGATCTTCTTTATGCACCAAGAGCTTGTAACACTCCAAAGAGAAAGGAAAAATTGAAACTCTGCATCATATGAGCCGTTAAGATCTATATCATAGCAAACATGCCCATGAGAAGACTTTTTGCAATCTATGTGTCCCCTGACAGTGCAACCAACAGATGGCACTGTGGTCTTACTTCTATTTCCATGTACACTTTCATCTCCAGAAAAATTGTGCGTGTTTATGATAGTGTGAATGGATCCATGCCTGCCAGTGCACCCTGCAGGAAAACCGTCTGTCGAGGTGATGAGAGGTCTGTCCTAAGAAACTGGATGAAGAAAGAGATGTAGGGAGAGCGGGATGGAGAGAGAGAGGGGTGGGGTGGAGAAAACAATACCAAACTGACACTGCATTGCAGGGGAGAAAGAAGAGAGTTAATGCATGTGTGCAGAGAATATGCAAGAGATCTTATCCTTCATCTAAAACTTCCAACTACAAGATCCAATTTTTTAGAATTTTTTTTCATCCGTTTTGCAACACGTGCCTCGAAGAGGATTTGAAGGGATGGTTCACCTAAAAATAAAAATGTTCTTTCAAACCTGTATGACTTAATTTCTTCTGTGGGGAAACCAAGGAGAGGTTTAGGCAGTAATGGCTTAGAGCTGTTCACTCTGATCTTTGTGATTAGAGGTCACTTTTTTGGTCAAGTTATAACCAATCTTGTTGATTGTTCTGCTTAAATCTTTCCTTGAAAACAATACAAGTTTGGAATGACAAAACATTAATTTTTGGGTGAACTATCTCTTTATAAGAAGCTGTGCTTTGAAACTTTCACATCCTGTAGAATCCATATTTTAAGAGTGGAGAATGAAGTGGATGTTGAATAAACACAAACACAATTCTGAATCTAGTTAGCCAAAATAGTCCTGTGTGTGGACTTTGTATACCTCCTGAATAGTATGTGAGAAATGTGTTTCCTGTGTGTGATTGACAGAGCATGAGGTCAGCCTGGACAGAGAGGTGCAGCTGGAGAGAGGATACCTTATATGGGGATTCAAGAAGGTGAGCGAACACATGGTAATTATATTAGTGACTTTAATCAGGGTGACACATTTGGCTGATGCACCCCACCAAGCCCAATTTCCTGTTTCCCGCTCAATCATCAAGTTCCTTTTATACAGACATGCAAAACAGACACACTTTATGTGTATATGCATTTGTATACATGTGTTTTATGTCTGTCTGTTTTAGGACCCTACAGATTTCGAGTGGAGTTTTTGGAATGAGTGGGCGTGGCAATCTCTTTTGTGGTCTTTGATTGGCCACGCTGTGCTGTCCAGATTGGCAGATTATTTTTTGCCTCGGGTAAATTTAATTCAGAACAAATGAACTCATCTAATGTTTGCATGTTTCATCATTTTTTCTTGTGCATTTGTGTTACAGTTCCGACTGGCAGTCATAACGGTGTATGGCTTCCTCTCAGCTGGTTGGCTTCTTGGAGTGCGGGGTGTGACTGTCTTGATGCTGCATCTGAGCATCTCATTGGTGGTTGCTCAGCTACGTAGCCCCAGCCTCTCATGGTTTTGCTCCCTCTTGCTGCTCTCCACACTCAATGTCACTGCCCTCCAGGATTTACAGGTGTGTGCTGTAAACCATGTATGTGAGGCACCAAATTTTCTCCTCCTCTAAAGCTGCTAAAAAGACTGTCCTCATTTACTCACTTTCGTGTAGTTCCAAGTCGTTATGGCTTTTTTTCTCTCTTTCTTGGAACACAAAAGGAGGTATTTTAATGATGTGCTGGTTGCTTTTTTTCCATGAAACTATCAAGAACAATGGCTAGATCTTTCAAGCTTCAAAAAAGGATGCAAAACCACATAAAAGTCATAATAAATGACTTGTGTGCCATACTCAATATTCATGGGGGAAATAGCAATGCCTGATTTGAACAAATTTTTCTTTTAAATCAAAACTTTTCAGTCAGTTGCTTAATTTCAGGTTCTATTCAGTAGTGTTTGTGCGCCACACTCAGCGCTAGTTTTAAGTTTTAGCAATTTTGTTGTTACTAAAATACTAAAAACAATTTTTAGTAGTTTTCCGTTTTTAGTTAATAATTACAAAACAGGTTGATTTTTGGTTGGAAAAACCATTCTAAATGGTTCATGCACAAATCGAACTGAATCATTCAACTCACTTAAGTTAAAATCTCCATGGAGTTTAAGATTATTAGTAAATGACTTCAGTTTTGGTCTATTTCTCACACAAATCTGTTGTATGGCTTCAGACGACTTGAAATATAGAACATGAATCACATGCTGCAGTTTTATGTTGCTTTTGTGCCCTTTATTGAACATTTAAAACTTAAGTTCCCATTTGTTGTAACTGCATGTAAAAGAGTGACCAACACGGTCTTCAAAATATCTCCTTTTGTGTTCCACAAAAAAGTAAGTCATACAGTTTTGGACCTTTATATCAATAAGTAAATGATTACATAATTATTGTATTTGGTCGAACTACCTGTATCTCTTTCAAGCTATCTGTATTGATGGGGTGAGGTGTGAGGGATTTGTCCGGTTCAGGATCAGGATCAGGAGTCTGTGCTGTCTCCAGGGCTCTCGGAGCACATCTGCAGAGCTCCGCAGAGAGAATGGAGATGAGACTGAAACAAGCCTGCATTAAATGTCACCATTCTCTTCACACAAACACAGTGGCATACACTCTCAAACAGTCTCCCAAGCAAACATTCAAAGTCAAACATTTGCATGCACAACAGTGCTTGTGTATTTCCTTTTTCCTCACACAATAGATGTTATAACAGCACAACAAAAAGAGCCAGCTGACTCCCAGAAGGTCTTGTTTTTTGTTTGTTTGTTTATCTGCTTAGTCAGTTGACACAGTGAATGATAGATTGACAGCTGTCATTAGATATCTGACTGAAGGGGAAAGCAACGAGATCAACAAGCTCGTGCCGATGGAGTGGAGGAAAGAGACGGAGGGAATATCGATCTGAGTGACAAATGAGTTCCCTCTTTGCCTGGAGTTTCTCCTTGATTAATTATGACACGGGCCCAAAGCTTCCCCTCTTAATTAAACCTTCATTTAATTATTATTTATTACTCAGAAGCAGTCATTAACATACCCATCTGAGGAACAAACAACTGTAATTTAATCTATTGTGATCTTTATTCGCTTTTTAATGATCTCTTTTTTCAGTACATCTCTGTTTACCTCAGTTACTTATGAGCTGTGAAAAACCCTCAGGAAGACAGCAATACCCCATGTAGCCACCACAGAGATCGCCATAATGACATACAAAGGAAAAACAGCATCAGCCAGCGACTAATTTCAGAACGCTGCCTTGTCATTTAGTGTAATTTAGAGCTGGTTATAGCTTTATTTTTGAGTGGCGATAATGAGTTTTTGAAAGTGGCTGCTGCTGTGTCTCCTGGCTAGATGCCAGCTGTCATCTTCTGAGCATGCCCAGTAGATCATATTAGTTTAGTTTCGCCACAGAGGATCAGTGGATGCTGGTCTGAGGTGGAGTATTCTGGAAAGCTGTGGTTTACAGCGGTTGTTCATTCCTTACACAGTAGCTTTGTAAACATTAGTCGGTCTAATATTATGGAGATGTTATTGCCCTCTTTATGAAATACAAAGGTGACTAATTAGACACGTTTGGATGCTTAAGTTACACTTAAAATCTCAGAGTGACATTGTATTGTATACAATATATCAAACTAAGTTTTAACCGGTCCCAAGCTGGATCTTTTAAGCTTTATAAAGTATGCAAAACCACTGTAAAAGAATCATAAAACTAAAACTGACTGCCGTTGACGTCCCTTCCTTGTGCAGGAGGGCCACATTTGAAGTGGTCGGTCGCAATACTACTTGAATGAATTGTTCTTTTGAGTCAAATCTTTTTCAAATCTTTATAAGTTGATTCAAGTGATATTTTAGTATTGTTTATGTACTATTACAGTATTTATAAATATCTTAAATGAGCCCAACTAGGCGTCATTTTGAAGAATATGTGCATCGTTTTATAATTTCTAACAAGCTTGAAGAGTATGCCTATAATAGAGTGTAAAAAAAATCCATGCAGCAGTTTTACAGGTGAAGTGGTGTCCTTGCTGTCCTCACTGAGGCTGTTCCCCACCAACATGGAAAAATAATGACTGTTTTGAAACATACAGAGCCCATAAAATAAGTTTTAATCCTGAATATAGTAAATACATTTTTATTTGGGGGTTTTGGCAGGAAGTTATTGAGGGAATGGCATCTGAATACATCAGGCCACTCTTTTTTCCGTTTTTGTCATCAGGCTGCACAGTTGTCCCTTCTGCCTGTGATTTTCTTTTTCCTATGAAATTTTGATAGATTGGTGTCCTGCCTCACCGTTCGATAAGATTGTCTTCCTCCCCCCCCCCCCCTCCCCCTTTTTTTTTTTTTTTACACTAATGGCAACCTCTGTCTTTACGTATAATAATAAAGAAAATATTTATAATTAGTAAATAAAAAGACCAACAAAACAAGGGCTTCCTGCTGCTACCAGAGGCATGTACACCCAATAGCCCCAATTACTAATACCGTTTTATTTCAGGGCCACTGATGTGTGGTTCCTGATTAGGTTGTTAATTTAATTGTTTTTTCCCTCTGTTTTTATTTGTCTCTAGCGTGGTTGGTACACTTCTGAAGACCAGTACTACCTCTTGCTCTTTAGTACAGCCGTTTGTAGCTTGCGCTGCATTAGCTTTAGTCTGGAGCTGTGCTGGCACCCCCTGCAGGCCGGAGGACCAAACCACTGCACCCATCTAGAGGAAAAAAGACTGAAGACTCTGATTTTTCAGTTCTACAAGCTCACTGCCTACTGTTTCTATCACCCCCTGTTTTACAATGGACCCATTGTGACCTACAGAGACTTCAGTGAATGGGTAGAAGAAAATGAGATTCATAAAAGGCTGTAGGGTCTGTGCTTTATCCAGATGTACTGTGAATGTCTTTCTCTGTCTCTGCAGATAGAGAGGCCGGTGTGTAAAGTCTCTGTGGTGTATGTGTTGAGTGGAATACTGCGTGTGTGTGTCTGGTGGTGTTTAGCCGAATTCATGATCCACTTCATGTACATGCACGCCATCCAGAGCAACGAAACCTACCTGGAGATGCTGCCGCCCTGGGCGCTGGGTAAGTTTGTAACTGCATATGAATTCATGGACTTTCATAGTATATATTGAATTTGATGAAGAATGTCACAACAGACTTTAGGGATGCAAGTGTGCATTTCCAGACATACTACATCTGCCATGTTGGCATTGTTCATTTGAAGTCTTTTTACGTATGATGTGCTAAATAAATACGATATGTGACCCTTGGTCCACAAAACCAGTCTTAAGTCGCTGGGGTATATTTGTAGCAATAGCCAAAAAAACATTGTATGGGTCAAAATTATCGATTTTTCTTTTATGCCAAAAATCATTAGGATATTAAGTTAAGATCATGGTCCATGGAGATATTTTGTAAATTTCCTACTGTAAATATATCAAAACTTAATTTTTGATTGGCAATATGCATTGCTAAGGACAACTTTAAAGGCGATTTTCTCAATATTTCGATTTTTTTGCACCCTCAGATTCCAGATTTTCAAATAGTTGTATCTCGGCCAATTATTGTCCTATCATAACCAACCAACATCAATGTAAAGCTTCTTTATTATTCAGCTTTCCAGATGAGATAGCAATCTCATTTAAAAACATTGACCCTTATGACCTGGTTTTTTTTGTCCAGGGGTCACATTGTTCAAAAGCTTGGGGTTGGTAAGATTTTTTTGTGATGTTTTGAAAGAAGTCTCTTAGGTTGTATTTATTTGATGAAAAATATAGTAGAAACTGCAATTGTGAAGTATTATTATAACTTAAAAATAACTGTTTCCTGGGGTGGGGTTAATATATTTAAAATTGTATTTATTCCTGTGATGCAGAGCTGAATTTTCAACAGCCATTACTACAGTCTGAAGTGTCACATGTTCCTTCAAAAATTATTCTAATATGCTTATTTAGTGCTTGAGAAAAATGTATAATTATTATCAATATGAAAAACAGTTTTACTGCTTAATAGTTTTTTGTGGAAACTGATACATTTTTTCAGGATTTTTTGATGAATAGAAAAATCATTTATTTAAAATTAGTGCTGTCTGTCAAATCGATTTATCACATCCAACAATAAAAGTTTGTTTAAATAATATGTTTGTATGTTTATTTATATGATAATCGATATTGTACTCTCATACACATACTATTATGTACAACTAACTTTATTTTGGATGTGTTTACCGACCTCGATAGAACTATTTACATATATGCATACATTAATATGAAAATTTTTTGTAGTATCTTTTGTTTTTTTTTTTCTTTGATATTAAATATTGATTTCTTAAAAAAGATTAAACTTACTGACCTCAAAAGTTTAAACAGTAGAGTATCCCTTAGTAACAACTTTCTACTTGTAGTGCTTACACTCGAAAATAACAACCCTTTTCAAATCCAATGGCTCCTTCCCTCCCGCAGTCTTATAGGATAAGTGTCCAGAATTTCATGTAGTACATGATATGAGATCTGCTGTATCATGAGTTTTTTTGACATACTGCTGTTTGCATGCAGTGAAGCAGGGAAGTATGAATATTTGTACTCAGTGAGTAGTTTTTATCCAAATGATGTCTTTCAGAATGGATACAGTCTGTCATGGTATAACTGGTGTTATTTTGGGTGCTAACGTGTTTATTACATTATTATCTTGCACAGATGTTCACAACGAAAACCCACACACTCTCACAGTTTCAGCCGTGTGCAGCATCTTAACTTCCACACTTACTGTCTATTGATTTGTAGAAGTTGCTGATTTGTGCTGCCTTTGATTCAAAAACACAGACTCTGCAAGAGAGAGCGGTGTAGAGAGGGTCTATACAGCAAGAACATCAAGTCATTATCGCCACTTTGTACCCTTTTTTGTACAGAAAGGGCTTGCAGAAATTCTGTCCTATTTTTTTTACAGGCTTTTAGCTCTGTACCAGTGGGATATGGGAAAGACAGATGCTGTTCTCAGTTTTCACTGACACAGAAAGAGAGAAGCGAAGAGGGAGAGATGACTAGAGAGGATGAGAATGATCGAACTAAATTATGAAACCGTTCGGAATAAAACTGAAATCTGATATAAATCATCAAATCTGTGGTTCTTCTCAGCCAGAATGGGATGAAGGGACGAAATGAGCTTCACATACACTGCATGGCCAAAACTGTGGCACCTGATGTGGCCAAACAGCTCTGTCATTTCAGATGTTTAAAGGGCAAATGTCTATGTGAGATCAAACACTTGGTCATCTGACCACTCTCTCTTTTTCACCTGCAGGTGGTTTGGCTCTTGCGTTGGTCCAGTTTTTTTACATAAAGTATCTAGTCTTGTTTGGAGCGGTGTCTCTGCTTGTCAGACTGGATGGACTGGAGCCGCCAAAGTTACCACGCTGTGTCAGCATCGTGTACAGCTTCACTGGGATGTGGAGGTAAATAAGCACACACTTCTTCATAGAGCTGGACTGGAATGATTTTGAAGCGATTCAGTCATCTCCTGCAGTATATCTGTGTACCAGCAGGGTGCAGAGCTGCACTGCATTCACTATAATTGATTTAAGCCATGAAACGATCGGCACAATGGTATAAGACTCACTTACACCCATCTACAAGCACATTACAGCAGCATAACAAGATCCATGCTTTCTGTTTAATGTCACAAACATCTTGCCTCAAACGTATGGAATTGAGTGTTCGACTTCTCTGATGGAGTTTAGCGCTCTGATGTCTCATGAGATGATGTAGAACAGGCTCATACACGCAGGCTTCCTCCTAGACGATTGGATTTTACACTAAAGCTTGAAAGCTTGTTGAAGATATGCAGCATTTCAACTTCAGTAGTCTGGAATGGTCTCCTTGACAACCAACACCAATCTGGAAACAGAAGTGTTTTAGATCTTCTGATATTTTTTGTCTGTTTTTTCATCTCACTCTTTAAACTTGGTAAAATACATGCACTACTACTGATTTATTGCCTTACTTTAATAAATCCATAGTGTCATGTGCAAAAGACTCAACTCTAGTTAAATAATAATAATAATTACTGAAATACTGTTCAAATGTTTGGGGTCAATAAGGTTTTTTATTGTTGAATGCTGCACCAAGGCTGCATTTATTTGTTCAAAAATACAGTAAAAACATTTAATATTGTGAAACATTACTATGATTTAAAATAACTGTTTTCTGTTTGAATATATATTTAAAAAAAAATAATTTATCCTTGTATGCGACAGCTGATTTTCAGCAGCATTACTCCAGTCTTCAGTTCACATGATCCTTCAGAAATCACTCTAATATGCTGATTTGCTGCTCAAAAACATTTTTTATGGAAACCATGATACTTTTTGCGGTGTACTTTTGATCATTTTAATGCATCCTTGTGGAATAAAATAATTAATTTCTTTAAAAAAAGAATTTTACTGACCCCAAACTTTTGATTGTTAGATTGTTTAAAGGGGTCTATGTTGCTAAAAGAACATTATTTTGTGTATTTGGTGTAATGAAATGTGTTATGCAGTTTAAGAGGTTTCAAAAAACACTTTATTTTCCACATATTTACATTATTGTTTCTCCCTCTATGCCCCGCCTTTCTGAAACAAATAGATTTTTACAAAGTTCATCGTTCTGAAAAGCGAGGTGTTCTCTGATTGGCCAGCTATCCAGTGCATTGTGATTGGCCGAATACCTCAAGCATGTGACGGAAATGTTACGCCCCTTACCATACTGTGATGCCGTGTCCCGACGCGACGAGACAAAACATTAAAACCCATTAGAAACAAGCATTTGTTGCAATCCGGGGGACATAATTAGGGATTGAAATGACTATAATGTCTTTTATATAGATTATCTACTTATACGGCAATTGCGGTTGCCAAACCGTGCCGCGTAAAACCTACAACCATGGTCTGCATTTGTGACAGAGAAATGACAAACAACAAGTGCACTCTACCTGCCCCAAAAACTTCATGTTGATCGTACAGTGGCAAAAATTCACTTCTTTAAAAATATAAAAACATACAAAACCTTAAATACTTACAGGTCTGTGAATTCGAACAAGCCGCCGCATTGTAGTTGTACCCTACCAGGATTCAGGAAACAGTCCTCCGCCATAAAATGCGCTGGGCCACATCTGAATATTGTGGGTTGAAGTGGTTCTGAACAGTGGTGTACATACAACTTAACTGATGTTCTAGTCATGAGGTCCTCTTTTGGAAGGCCAAACCAAAGTAGTTTTCGCGCTTTGCAAAACAACCAAACAAACCAACGAAACCACCCCCAGCGTGTCACACCAAACCTCGCGGGGCCGCCTGAGTAATGAGCGGCGGCCAGAGTATGCGGAGGCTGGGGCTTGGGGTGGCAAGGGGGGAAAAGGCCAAAGAGAAATGCGGGCACTTGAGAACCGCGGCCGCCGACACGGAAGGCGGGAATTCACCGAAGAAGCGTCCGGCGCGTGGCTTGCCAGGCACCAACCACAATGTTGACGAAAAGACTGCCAGGGCTGGGAAACCGCCCCCCATTCGCCCCTCCCCCCACGGGGGCTCTGTCATCCCCGGCTTTAATTCTTTCGTAGGGCCAAACAGTGAAAGGCCCGATCCCGACCGACATCGACAAGCGCGAAGAGTTTTGATTGTATTTCCTTTCCTCAGCGCCAAAAAGAAAGCACGGGCCAGCCGGATTCAGAAGCTCCCAGGAAATGGGAAAAGAAATGACAGAAATAAAAAAGGAAAGACGGACGGGGAATAAATTCGTCCTCGTTTTCGAGGCCAACCAAAGTAGTTTGTTTCACACGACAACACACACGCCTTCACTCTGGCGGCGGCGAACAACAATACACACGAGAATAAGTTACGCCGTCTTTTTCTTTGCGTGAACTGGGCGGCGTTATGCAAATCTTCCACATCGTGACGTAGACCTGTGGGGGCGTGTTATAACGAGCCGTTTTAGGTAGGCGTGGCTGACTCTTAACTTTTTTTATAAAGAATATCTCTTTGGATTTTATACTTTAGTCTTTGCAACTTTACATATCCTTCTTTATGCACCAAGAGCTTGTAACACTACAAAGAGAAAGGAAAATTTGAAATCGCATCAGAGAACCCCTTTATATTTCAGTTGTTACGGAAAGTATTCAGACCCCCTTAAATTTTTCACTCTTTTGTTATATTGCAGCCATTTTCTAAAATCATATAAGTTCATTTTTTTCCTCATTAATGCACACACAGCACCCCATATTGACAGAAAAAAACAGAATTTTTGACATTTTTGCAGATTTATTAAAAAAGAAAACTGAAATATCACATGGTCCTAAGTGACCCTTTGCTCAGTATTTAGTAGAATCACCCTTTTGATCTAATACAGCCATGAGTCGTTTTGGGAAAGATGCAACAAGTTTTTTCACACCTGGATTTGGGGGAATCCTCTGCCATTCCTCCTTGCAGATCCGCTCCAGTTTCTGTCATGTTGGATGGTAAACGTTGGTGGACAAGCCATTTTTAGGTCTCTCCAGAGATACTCAACTGGGTTTAAGTCAGGGCTCTGGCTGGTCCATTCAAGAACAGTCACAGAGTTGTTGTGAAGCCAATCCTTCGTTATTTTAGCTGGGTGCTTAGGGTCATTGTCGTGTTGGAAGGTAAACCTTCGGCCCAGTCTGAGTTCCTGAGCACTCTGGAGAAGGTTTTTCGTCCAGGATATCCCTGTACTTGCCGCATTCATCTTTCCCTCGATTGCACCCAGTCGTCCTGTCCCTGCAGCTGAAATACACCAACACAGCATGATGCTGTCACCACCATGCTTCACTGTTGGGACTGTATTGACAGGTTATGAGCAGTGCCTGTGTTTTCTCCACACATACCGCTTAGAATTAAGTCCAAAAAGTTATATCTTGGTCTCATCAGACTAGAGAATCTTAGTTCTCACCATCTTGGAGTCCTCCATGCGGGCTTTCATGTGTCTTGCACTGAGGAGAGGCTTCCGTCGGCCACTCTGCCATAAAGCCCCGACTGGTGGTGGCTGCAGTGATGGTTGATTTTCTACAACTTTCTCCATCTCCCGACTGCATCTCTGGAGCTCAGCCACAGTGATCTTTGGGTTCTCTTTACCTCTCTCACCAAGGCTCTTCTCCCCGATAGCTCAGTTTGGCCGGACGGCCAGCTCTAGTAAGGGTTCTGGTCGTCCCAAACGTCTTCCATTTAAGATTATGGAGGCCACTGTTCTCTTAGGAACCTTAAGTGCAGCAGATTTTTTTTTGTAACCTTGGCCAGATCTGTGCCTTGCCTCAATTCTGTCTCTGAGCTCTTCAGGCTTTTCTTTGACCTCATGATTCTCATTTGCACTGTGAGCTGTAAGGTCTTATATTGACAGGTGTGTGGCTTTCCTAATCAATCCAATCAGTATAATCAAACACAGCTTGACTCAAATGAAGGAGTAGAACCATCTCAAGGATGATCAGAAGAAATGACAGCACCTGAGTTAAATATATGAGTGTCACAGCAAAGGGTCTGAATACTTAGGACTATGTGATATTTCAGTTTTTCTTTTTTAATAAATCTGCAAAAATGTCAACAATTCTGTGTTTTTCTGTCAATATGGGTGTGCTGTGTGTACATTAATGAGGGGAAAAAATAACTTAAATTATTTTAGCAAGTGGCTGCAATATCACAAAGAGTGAAATATTTAAGGGGGTCTGAATACTTTCCGTACCCACTGTATATAATGTTGCGTTTACAGTAGTTATTTACTACAGTATTAACCAAAAATTTTATATCATGACAGAAAAATTCTGAAAGTGTATTAAACAATTTTAAGGAGATTAGTTAATTTATAATTACTTTACAAAAGTAAAAACAACGACTAGCTTTAATAACTTAACAAACTATATTCCCTAATAGTTTTTGTAAGTATCGACTTCATAAAGTCAATGGTTGTCAGTTAATTTTCTTAACCCATCGTCATGCAGAATGAGTGACACTATCTTCTGTTTCCTGTGTGACCGTGCATGTAGATCTGCGCTGCAGACAGCTGCTGAAGCTCTGAGAGCCGGAAAGTTTAAGCACCAGTGTGTGTGTCTGATTGGTGTTGAAGGTGATGGAGTTTAGAGTGTGATAAATGAGAGCTGTAAGGAAACAGACGTATGCCGGAGACTTTAGCAGGACCTGCTGTAAGACCCCGTCTGACTTCAATCCCACACAGAGAGACAGAGCTCAGCTCCTCTGGACCCGATGAAGCACAAACACACTCAGCATAGCCTCAACACACTCACACACACACTGATATACTTCGAAACCCCACTCACATGCTCATCTCTGTGTTTAATGGCTCAGAACTGCCGGATGCAATATACCAGGTGGAGACAGTACCCCATACTGCAGGACAGCAAAGTCTCTGATTACAGTGCAAATGTCCTGCAGGGAGCGAATGAGATTGAGAACAACAGAGAGAGGGAGGGAGGCTGAGATGTTGGTCTTGGCTGTAGTTAAATCTGGCTATTGCTGTTTGTGTGTGTGCATGTGTGTGATTTAGTACAGTCACTATCATGGACTGGGTTTGCGGTGGTTGAAAGTTTTATGGGTTGCTATAAAACACTTTTCATTTAGTCTGGCATCAACACACACACACTCTATACCATTTTGCTGACTCCTGCCTATAGCTATCTGATTACTCTCAATGGATCTATTGTTTTTATGGGTCAGTGACACAAGGCTATTATTTCCAAATCTAATGAAAAAGTTAATTTGGCATTAAATAAAAATTTGTTGTCTTAATGCACGTTTTTGGTCTTGTTGTGAATAATTCAACCATGCATTAATTTGTTTTTATAAAATTTCTTTAACTTGTTATTGTTAACTTTGACCCTAAGCCAAAATGTCATAAATGGCATGTTTGATAGCCATTTAATTTCTAAAGTGAAATTCATTTAGCTATTTTTTGGGGAGGTATAAAGTCAAACAGGATTATACAGCTGTCCTGATGCCATGATGAAGAAAAAAGCCTCATTAAAAAATTCTAAAGAAATTCTTAAAATCCTTCAGTAGTTTAACAGAATTACGAGAAATGTGCAGTGGAAAAAATAACAGTATATCATAGAGAGAACTTTGTGTCAAGGACAGTAAGTCTCTTAAAAATGTCTGATAATTTTACATTATTAAGCCAAGGTTAGATTGTGAAATTTCAAGTGTGACTCGCTAAAAACATAATGACAATCATGAATTAATAATTCATGATCCTTCTAAAACTATACATTTTACCTTGGATAAAAAATATATTTAAAAACTTTTTTTTTAAATGATAAATAAGTGCTCTTGAACAATGTTAACCCCATATGAAACCAATATGAATACAAAAAATACATTTCTAAAAACTTGATCTCTAGATGTCTACAAAAACTGAATTTCTAAAGTTTTTTTCCCTTTTCCTTCTTTTTCTTTATTGTCATTGATCCTTATACCAAGCTAATAAATTATATTTTCTGTCCTTTGTCCCTAAACAGCTCTCATCCATTTTTAGATTTTCATTAGAACATTATTTAGTATGTTTATTGATGCATTTTCCTCATGGGGACCGTTAGCTTATCTTTTACTGCCCTTTTTGCTATAGACATTAGGTCTCTCTCTCTCACACACACATACATGCAGTGAGAACAAGACTAGGTTTTATGCTGATCTCCATTCTCTTCATCATCTCACCTGTAGTTTAGCGGGATCATGAGGAAAACACTGTCTGAGCTGTGAGAAGTGCTTACAACTGTTTCCTTCAGGCCTGCTTTTTCAGATGATGTATAGAGTAGAGAAGGCATATCTGATGGAAACCGCAGGATATTGAGTGAGTCTGTTCCAATGTGCATCTCACTTTCAGCTTCATGAATCACCATCTGACTCACACAGCTCATAAATGACACCAGACGTGAGTTTGTTCTCTGCGTCTGTTTTAATAGTGCCTTGTTTACGTGCCACACGCATCTAGTGGAGTCAAATTGCCAATTCAGAGGGAATGTGTTGAATTGAATAGAATGGCAGATTCTAACTGTGGTGCTTTAGGCCTGAAATATACAAACAGGCTGTATTGTAGTGTTTTCCCAACCAGGAAAATTGGCTTTTTTCAGTCATACCAAAATTTATTCAGACACCTTCAACATTTCTCACATTATATCACAGTTTATTCACTATAGTTTAGAAAATGATGTAATAAAAGATGACTCAAGAACTCAGAGTTATAACGGGATCAGAACAAAGTTCCTCTTGATAATGTCAGATAACTTCATAGAAAGGTATGTAATGGATTGCAACCAACCAAAAATTATTCAGCTGTTAAATTTAAGTACACAATTAGATAATACCAATTTAGGTCAACCAATTACCAAGCTATGCTTAATTTTGTTCAGTGTGGTGTAAAAAGTTCACATTAGCAATTAAAGAAAAAACACCTAAGCAAAACATGGTCAGGTCAAAGTTGCTGCATATTGTTTTATCCAAATCTTTACTGGCGGTCTACTGTATGAAGAATTTTTGGGTATAATGTATCACAGTTTACTTTATTTTGCTGTCATCACTTACATAAATGAACTATAGTGTCCTACATCCACTAGTAGAAAAAAAATCCAAAATTATATCTGGTTATATCTAATTTTTGGTTTGACTAGATTTATTAAACCTATAAAATAGAAAAAACAGTCAAAATGGCTAATTGTGATTCAGTTCCTTTTTTAAGATAAAATAAATTGTGTATCAGGTTTATTAAATTATGTGACCCTGGACCACAAAACCAGTATAAGTCGCACAGCGTATATTTGTATCACTAGCCCCACCATACAGTTGTATGGGTCAAAATTATTTGATTTTTTTTCTTTTATTCCAAAAATCATTAAAGATATTATAAAGATCATGTTTCTATGAACGAATGTTGGTGTAAATTTCCTATCATAAATACAGTAGTGCTTGTGCTCATAAATTTACATCCCTCATTACATAAATGTACATGCTCATTACATTTACATGCACAATATGCAAAATTGTAATAATTTTAACAAAATAAGAGAGATAATTGAAAATGCATGTTATTTTTTGTTTAGTACTGACCTGAATAAGACATTTCACATAAAAGATGTTTACATATACTCCACAAGACAAAATAATAACTGAATTTATAACAATGACCCCATTCAAAAGTTTACATACCCTTGAAATCTAATACTGTGTGTCGTTTCCTGGATGATACACGACTGTCTGAATGCATTTTGTTGCCTTCTTGAGCATCAGTAAATGTTTCCACGTTTTGTAATAGCCGTTTATGAGTCCCTCAATTGCCCTCAGTGTGAAAAGATGGATCTCAAAATCATACAGTCACTGTTTGAAAGGGTTCAAATTAGCAGAAAATGTTGGAAACCAAAGAATGTGCAGGAGCTGGAGGATTTTTCTGAAGAACAGCAGGCAGTTGAACTGCTCAGGACCAACAAGGGACTCATGAACAACTATTTGTGGTCCAGGGTCATATATTTGTGTTGACTCTTACGGCTTGTGGCATTTTTTTAAACTTTAATAATGATTTAATGATAATAAATAACATAATTTGATTTAATATTTATTGTTTGGTGTTCATAAAGAGCTTGAACCTAACTGATGGTAATGACAAAAGTTTACAGTAATTGTTTGGTATGAATCATCCCTTTTAAGTATGTACAACAAAATGCATTGGCCAAACATTTGTGTGGTGTATTTCCGGACTTAAACGGAAGAGACAAGCACAACTGCATGCCTCCACATAATGTTTTATTAATATAGAGTGAAATTACTTCTGCTTTATCTGTTCTCCTGGCCTTCCCGGATGACTTTATTTCCCCAGAGTTGAAGCAGATTTCATCAATAGTTGCCAATGAATGCTGGGAAGTGCTGGAATGAATCAAACGGTCCTGGACAATCTGATTTAGGAGTCATTATGTATGGTAGACCCCAGACCCAATCCATCCCCCTCCAGACACTCTATGCCTTTGTTTTGTCTCTCTCTCTTTCTCTTGCTCTCTCTTTCCAGATGGTTATTTTTGCGGCACTGAAGGTTTTGATAGTTTCTGTTGGCTCATGAAAACTTCATGTCGGGGCTTTCTGACATGTTAGCAGCCATCTGCTTGCACGTGTCCATTTCTCCTCATACAGGCCTGTTTTTAGAAGCTCTTTACTGCTGTCTCTGGGGTCTTGGTGTATTTGGACTCCGAAATCGACAGACTGAACTACATATGAAAGCCTTGTGGCCAGAAAACCGTCTGTTGGTGTCAAATTCAGATTGTGCGTTTGCTCTAATTGGATGAGATGATGGAGATATTCATAACGCTGTCCACTCATCCATTTAATTCTTTTCACCGTGAATAGTAAAATGAACATTTTGACCTGTCTATCCATTTACCCATCCTATCCAGCTGATCGAAAGCAAATAGCATTATGTCAGGATAAAGGAAGAGGGATGAAATGTGGATAGATGGATGACTAGAAGTTAAAGTGAGGATAACAATAAGAGAAACTGTGGCTATAGTGATGACCTGATGACTTTTGTTCACACCTGCTCAGAGGAACAGGAGGAAGAGAAAGTCCTGCCGAGAAACAAATTGAGTTACAAAGGGCCAAATCAATATTTTTGCTTTCATGATGGTTTGATACGAGCTACATGTCAAAGGGCAAATTAGAAACCCTGTGTGATTAGTGAAACAGAAAAGAACACAATGTGACTTTATATTGCTTGTTAGAAACATATAAAAAGCTTAGATCCAAACCTGCTAGAAGTGTAGTTTCTAAAGATCAATCTATTTTTGTGAACTGTATTTATTTAAATTTATTTCAGTCCAGTTCAACATGATTTATTTTTATTTTTTAATTTATTCTAATTTATTTAATTGATTGATTTATTAATTTTTTTTCAATTGTATGCTGCATATATTAAGGACTATATTTATATATTTTTTATTATTTTTATTCTATATTATTTTTACTATTATTATTAGTGTATTATTGGTAATACTTTGATAGTTTTAATACACACATAATTAGGACTTATTTACTATGTTTTACAGAGACATTTCCATCATGTGGACCATTTACTGGTATAATGACATGTTTATATATTTTATTTTATTATTATAATCTTTTATTTATTTATAATATTTAAAATTAAATAATTCAAATATTTTTTCTTATAATTAAAATTTTTAACATTTCCATTTTTTTCATTGTTTTATTTCTACTTAACAGAGCTATCTATGACCTACACCATCCAGTGACTAGGAGCTTGCCTATTCGGCTCTTGATTTGGGCCAGTAAAAATCCTAGCAACCCCAGCAACCACCCAAAACACCCTAACAACCACATGGCAACAACCTAACAACCACATGGCAACATCCTAACAACCACCTGACCTGTGACACACTAGCATTGTGGGGGCAAGTACATCCTCTCACTCACATTTCCTTCTGAAAATGTAGAGTTTCATACGACTGCATAAATATTGTCTCTGCCTACCAGATCGATAAGACGGGTGTCCCAAACCTGCCACAAAACCCAGTGTTAGACTACAGCTCAACTAGACAAATGGCAAAACTGTTCTGGGATCAGCCGCTTTGAGAAAATGTCTCCCAGCGCTACGGCTGTCTCACCAAATGCCAGCGTTTGTCCCCAGAGATTCATTAAAATGGTTTCCTCAAGCATCTCATTTATGCAGATTCTCTTCTCTTTTTATCTGTTCTGGGTGTTGACTGATTAGACACATGTTTGTGTTGTGTCATGTTCTACAGAAGTGTGTGTGTTAGCTCAAACCATCTGTGTTTAACCCCTGAGCTCACTCATTACTGTCTTTTGCTTTTCAGACACTTTGACGTGGGGCTTTACAAATGGCTCATCAGGTACGATTTCTCCATTTCTTCTTCTTTTGTGTGGGTGTGCAAGAGGGAGGGAGATATTTTGCACTGCTATGGACACGGTTATCTCTTGTTGTAGATTGAAAAGCACATAATCACTAGAACAATTACAAGTTTCTGCTACATAAAACTGACATTCTTGCATCTATTTCCTTTTGTTCTTGTTAGATTTTAATGTTTTTTTTCTGCTCCCTTAATTTTTAGGAAATTTACTGATATATAATACAAAGATGAAACCTTTTCTGATGTTCATATTTAGCAGCAACATCACTTTTTTTAAAATAAGTTTTAACAGCAAAACCATTTAAGCTGGTGCATTAGCATACTTAGCTGAAGATGAAAGCAACAATTATGCAATTATCCTTCAGAAAGAAGAATGTTGCTGTTGTCGCATTGTTAGATGTGCTCTAAGCCATTAAGGTGAAGTTTCTTAATGCACTTATGATATGTGAAAATGTGATGCACAGATTTGGCGCAGTGGGAGAGACTCACTCTACACACTTAATAGCCCTGTAAAGAAAATAATCGAACCAAATGACTCATTTACATTTAAAGGGGTCATATGATGCTTTTTTAAAGATCATTATTTTGTGTATTTGGTGTAACAAAATATGTTGACATGCTTTAATGTTCAAAAAACACATTATTTTTCAAACACTGTACATTATTGTAGGTCCATCTATGCCCCGCCTCTCTCAAACGCTTCGTTTTCTACAAAGTCCTTCCTTCCGACAAGCGCAGTCTGCTCTGATTGGCCAGCTGACCCAGTGCATTGTGATTGGCCGAACACCGCAAGCACTCGTCGGAAATGTAACGCCCCTTACCATAATCGTGAGCTTCATCTTTCAAAATAAATGTAAAGACAGTAAATAATGTCATTAGTTTTACCATCAGGTCAAGCCTGAAAGGGAAACAGAGTCGCGTGACAGACACAGTGATGAAGCTGGTATGTGTTTGCAGTACACAAGCCACGGTTAAGACAGTGTGACCCTGTCTTTCTCTCTCTCTCTCTCTCTCTCTCTCACGCATGCACGTGCGCGCGCGCGCACACACACACACACCCACCACACACACGATGCGCAAAACTCTCGCATTTGAACAGTCAATAGCAAATAAAAAAAAAACTAATAACAAAACAGTAGCTGATTCAGAAGCTCCAGATTGTTATAGCAAAGTCAGAATTACCTCATCTCCTAGTTTCACGAAACGGTCGTCCATAAAATTGCATTGCTGTTCTGTTGTAAGTAATCTTGAAGATTCCTAATTGCATCTACTTCCGGAAGGCCAAATTAAAGTGCTTTTGCTTTCGCACTGAACCACAGCGTCTCCCTGACATGGCTGCTTCAACACTAACTGCGGTTACTGAACCACGCTTCTTTCTTTGCGTGAACATTTGGGCGTCATTATGCTAATATTTCCACATAGGGACGTAGACATGTGGGGGCCTGTTAGAACGAGCCGTTTTAGGGGGGCGTGGCAGAGACTTTAGTCTTTGCAACTTCAGGGATCTTATCTATGCACAATCAGCTTGTAACACTCCAAAGAGAAAGGAAAACTTGAAATCGCATCATATGACCCCTTTAAATATACATGCAAATCAGTTAATTATGTACAGTATGTATATATATATATATATGGCTCAAAATGCTCATTTGTATGCGCGATAGCGTCAATACAATAGGGTGTGTTCCACACACTCAAGCCATCGCTGTTACTGCGAACTGGCAGCCTATAATGAACAGGTTTTATTTCAGCAAGACACAATGGATAAATTTGGCACTGGTCATGATTGGTCACCCAAGAGTCCAGAAGCACGGCTCAGCTCAGTCTCTCTCGCCGCCGAAAATGTTCTGCTATTTGATTGAAAGTTTATTTTTTATTTTTTATAACAAGTAGTTCTCATTCCTGCCAGAGAGCATTTGCTTTTCTGTTATTTGATTTAGACTCTGACAGTAGGCGGAATATGATGAATGTTGTAATTTGGATGGATTTAGCCTTGCTAAAAACTAAAAAAAATGTAGAGTTGTGACATTTGAAATACAGCCACTGAATGTTTCCACAAAATACCTGATACCTCAAAATAATATTAGCCATAAAAATAAACAGCTGTTTATCTGTGAAATGTTTGTAGAGTCTGTTAGATAGTAATATATTGCATAATAAATCATGCAACACATTCTGTAACATGTAATATTACAGAATTTAGAGAATTTTTATAGCATTACAGAATTTATATATAAATGTTTTATGTACAGTCACTTTCCTGGCAGGAAATCAGACAAATTATTCTTCAGAGCAGCTGGACAGATGTCTTCAAGCCGCCACTTTTGCTTGAATGATATTTTTCTTTTTGTATAAATACTCTCAGGTACTGGAATAGGTTGATTCAGTAGGGAAACCCTTCAAAAAATAAAAAATAAAAATAAAAACCTCTTGAGGTCCTGGCGTAACCTTGTCTGCTCAGCTGTTGCATTTCCTTACCAGTTTTCAGATGCTATTTCCTCTACTGTAGGGAGAGTCATGTGTGGAGGTTTTAGAGAGAGAGAGAGCTCCGGTTGTGTTTTCGTTCAGGGTTGGGTATTGTCAGTCTTTGGCAGGGCTGCGATCTCCACAGACAAAAGATGTTTGATCAGGGTTGTATTAGCATGTATTTAACACGATGAGCATCTTATTCTATTTAATGCTGGAAACTCGCCAGTTTGTGTGAATATGTGCATTGGAAATTAATGTTACATGTGATGCTGCTTGGGCCAATAACACAGACCCAAAAGTCCATAAATATTTAATATTTTATTTTTAGAATATCAGGGCAAATGACAAGACACTATGTGACTTGTGCAGATTTCAATGATGTTTACAAAGAAAGACGACTCCGAAGAATTAGTAAATATTATCAGCCTGAGACCAATTCTGGCCCATCACAACAGACAGCAAATATTCATCCACTATATGCTAATGATAATAGGGATGCATGTTATATTTGTACTAAATTGGTTATGTAGGGCCATATGAAATATTTTCTTTTTTTTACAAATTTTGTTTTATTTTTTTCTCAAAATCTGTGATTTTTTGTTTGAATTTTTTCTGGACTTACCTTTAATGATTTAATTACATGTTGTATATTTGGATATTTTTATTCTCTCATGTTCTGCTACTTGAATTTTTGCTTAATTTCCTCTGTTTTTACTAATCTAACACTCACCTAAAATCAATTTTAAAAAATAATAATATAATAACCCTGTTAAATGCAATCTGTAGCAAATCTCACAATTAATATCCATTTTTCATGCTGTACATTGTTGTGATGCCTAAATTCATGTAACATTTACTCCGTGTTTTATTTTTTCGAAAAGACTAAATTGTATAGAATTTAATATTGGCCATATTTTTTATATAATTAAAGGCAATAACATGAACATGTTTTTTGCTTTATAGGTATCAATCAAATTTTTAATAGTAAATAAATCTTCAACAGTTGTTTAATTTTAAGGTAGTTGAGAAATCTGTAAACTAATTTGATTACACGTGTCTAACCTCTAGTTTGGGTGTAGCAACCTGTGAGGAGACTCATTTTCAGACAGCATAGCGAAGCTTGCCAGCAGGGCATCCTCCCAAAGAGCTGCTATATATATTTCCCGCCCAAATGGGAAGTGTCCCATTGCTCCCTGAATCCCACCAATCAGAAAGCTGAGAGTGTAAGCAAGCACTTCCATACTTTCAAGTGGGAATACTGAGTTTGAATTTGAGTATGTTCAGTATTGAGTATTTTGAGTAACCCCTTTATTGCAAACAGAAAACCAGAAACATTTCCATCTCTTCCTGACCGTATCTTCTCTCTCTGGTAAAATGTGTAGTGATTGCAGTGTGGCATAGAGAGTTGATTGCATATTGTACAGTGGTGGTATGTTGGCTGTGTGTGTAAGCGAGTGTTGTAAAGTGCATTTGGAGAGATCTTAATGTGCTTTTAAATGTGCAGTAATTGTGAAGAGCTGAGTTTTGGAGTGTGAAGATGTGGGAGAGGATCTTCGCTCTCCGTTTGTGTGACTCACCGCTGATCTTAAAGCATCCACAGACACACGCCACGCACCCCTCCTGCCACGCTATTGTCTGCTTGAACGCCTCGCTTTCAGCCTGTTGAGTGTCATCTCCTGTCTATTGAAATGTGCTCACAACAATCAAATCACAGACACAGTTCATATGAGCTTATATAAGGGCGAGAGAGGGCTGAGATTAAACCGCGGTGGCCACAGAGGCAGAACGAGGCCTTATTGTTTCTGTTCATAATGAAAATGTGCTCATAAACACTTTTCTCAGCAGGGCAACATCTACGCTTGGGCTTTAAAAAGCGCATTAACAAAAGAAACAGAAACCGAACGCAAGATCCACTAGGACTGCAGGGTAAATCTGTAATAAAAATGTACCATGGTGCCAAAACATGTACCATGTTACTAATGAGGTCACTACCTTACTTGTTCAGTTCAGGAAGCGTGGCATGAATTAAAAGTTAGGGTGGTTCATTAAATGGGATTTAAGTGCATTAATCTGAGTTTGACATTATAATTGTTTCATTTTGTAATTTATTTGTAAATCAACTGTAAATGGGATGTTTAACAAAGAAAGATTACTTCTGTAGCAGAACATAATTTGTGAACATAATCATAGTATGAAATCATGCATTTTTTGAGAAATTGGAAAGAATATGAGGCAACAATGGCAAAAACATGTTTGTTAAATATGTAAGTAAAGTTTGGGGGAAGATGTTACACTCTTAAAAATAAAGGTGCTTCACGATGCCATAGTAGAACCTTTTTGTCTAAATGGTTCCATAAAGACCCTTTAAGAACATTTCTGTTTCACAAAAGGTCTTTTGTGGCGAAAGAAGGTTCTTCAGATTATAAAAAGGTAAGAAAGAGATGGTTCTTTAAAGAACCTTTGACTGAACGGTTCTTTGTGGAACCAAAAATGGTTCTTCTATCCCATCGCTGTAAAGAACCTTTTAAACACCTTTGTTTTTAAGAGTGTATATTATTTATTGCAAATTTATATGGATGGAGTTTGTAAAACAGATTGTGTGAGCGCTATTGCAGAAATATATCCCTTTCAGATGTCTGTAAACAATATGTATAATGCATAAAGAGTAGTGTGTGTGTGTGTGTGTGTGTGTGTTGGTGTGTGTGGTGTGTGTGTGTGGTGTGTATATATTCCAAGGTTTATTCATCATCCTTAAGGCTGTTTTAGGGGTCAGCCAAGATTAGTTTAGTCCAGATACCTAAGGTAGTAGGTACCAAAGGCTTCTATCGCACCAAATCCAAATTTTGGTATCAATCCAACCCCACTGGCCAGTCTAATCAATTGCCATGATGTCAAAGCTGGTTTTAAGAATATTATATTATTTATATATTACTAAAAGACCATTGAAGATTTTTACCTCCAGATAAGTGTCTATTCAGAGGTTTTTGAGCTTTTAGAGTGATGGTTTCTTTGTGTAAGTTTAATGAATGTATGTGTATTGGGATATAATTACAAACTCAGTGACACGTTTGCCTAAACACTCTAGTGTTTATTTTTGTCAACTAATTTAAAGAGCCAGTCACACAAAACGCTTTGTTCTGATGACTTCCATTGATACACATTTGAATGTAGGCGAGCAGAAACACAAGCTCATGCGAAAGTTTCACATTTTTTTGCGTTCCAGAGCTCTAATCTACAAATTTATATTACATATTCAATAGAAGATCAATACGTCACGGCGTGACCTCGTAGCTGAATTAAAAGAACATGCATTTAAAACTGTGATGATCTTAAAATATTATAGGCCTACATGTATTTGGCCTTTTCAACCATTGAATAAAAACGGTTAATTTTTTAACAAGAAAAACTCCCGCAAACTTTTGAATGGTAGCTTACAGTATATGCTTAAAAAAATTGCCTATGGTGAAAATAATAAAAAATCTTTCACATTATCACATTTCTTAAAATTTCTCATAGTACAGTAAGTTTGTTTTGTTTTAAGGATGTTTAGATAATTTTACTGGAAAACCAATTCAGAGCGTAATTTTGCTTCTTTCTGATTAAAAAGACAATGAGCCCTAACAAGGCCTATCAATAAACCATCAAGGCAAGGCAAGGCAAGTTTATTTGTATAGCACATTTCATACACAATGGTAATACAAAGTGCTTTACATAAAATAAAATAAAAACAATAATCACAACAATAAACAAGGAATTTAAAAACTTTGAAATTTTTTTTTTTTTTTAATTGATTTAAGAGGTTTAAAATTAATTTAAGAAAACGATTATACATAAAATACAGTGCAATCAGTTTGGACACACCATTGCTCATTCAATAAATGCACAGCTAACAGATGAGTTTTGAGTCTGCATTTAAATGTGACTAATGTTTTAGCACATCTGATCTCTTCTGGAAGCTGATTCCAACTGCGGGTGGCATAATAACTGAAAGCACATTCCCCTTGTTTTGTGTGAACTCTTGGTATTTCTAACTGACTCTATCCTAATTATCTGAGTGGTCTGTTATGTTTATATTCAGTGAACTCATATGGCCATTGAGTGATTTATAAATGAGTTAAAGTACTTTAAAATCAATCCTAAATTTAACTGGAAGCCAGTGTAAGGACCTGATGACTGGTGTAATATGCTCAGATTTTCTTGTTCTAGTCAGAATTCTGGCAGCAGCGTTCTGGATGAGCTGCAGCTGTCTAATGGTCTTCTTGGGAAGGCCGGTGAGGAGACCATTACAATAGTCCACCCTGCTGGTGAAAAAGGCATGAACAAGTTTATCCAAGTCTTGACTGGAAACAAAACAACTAATTCTTGCAATGTTTTTTAGATGATAGTATGCTGATTTAGTTACAGCTTTTACATGACTACTGAAATTAAGGTCTGTCTCCAGAATCACACCACGATTCTTGACTTGATTTTTAGTTTGTTTACTTTAGATTTTTAGGTATGCATTCACCTTGAGAACTTCTTCTTTGTTTCCAAATGCAATGACTTCTGTTTTTTCTTTGTTTAACTGAAGAAAGTTCTCGCACGTCCAACTGTTAATTTCATCAATTCATTGGCAGAGGGAGTCAATGGGGCTTTAGTCATTTGGAGATAAGGCTAGGTATATCTGGGTATCATCTGCATAGCTGTGCTAGGCGATTTGGTTCTTTCTCATTATTTGACTTAGTGGGAGCATATACAGGCTAAACAGGATCGGTGCAAGAATTGAGCCTTGTGGGATTCCGCATGTCATGGACGTCCACTTAGTCTTATGCTCTCCTATACTCACATAATGACCTCTTCCTTCTAAGTATGACCTGAACCATTTAATTCCCATGCCAGAAAGCCCGACCAAGTTTTCCAGTCTTTCTAGTAGTATGTTATGATCGACAGTGTCAAACGTAGCACTGAGATCTAGTAGTACCAGAACTGATATTTTGCCAGAATCAGTATTTAAGTGAATATAATTTATTATCTTAATGAGTGTTGTCTCTGTTCTGTGATGCGGTCGAAAACCAGATTGAAAAGTGTCCAGGTATCCATTTGAGTTTAAGTATTTGTTCTGCTGATTAAAGACTACCTTTTCAATAATTTTTCCTATAAAAGGAAGATTTGATATTGATCTATGGTTGCTCAATGTGGTGTTATCAAGATTGCTATTTTTCAGAAGGGGCTTAACAATGGCAGTTTTCATGGATTTTGGAAAAGTCCCAGAAAGAAGTGAGGCTTTCACCACTTCTAAGAGATCTGCTTCTATACAGTTTAGCACCCTTTTGAAAAAAAGATGTGGGAAGTGTGTCAAGATAGCAGGTTGACGATTTTAGGTGCTGTGCTATTTCTTCCAAAATTTTGCTATCAGTTTCTTCAAAAGCAGACATAGTATCTTCTTTTTGATATTGTGGTCGAATATGTCTAACCTCTGCATAACTTGGGGATGTGCTAATCGCCTTCCTGATATTATTGATCTTCTCAGAAAAGAAGGAAGCAAACTCATTGCACTTGCTGTCGGAGAGCATTTCACTGGCAAACTGATTTGGGGGGTTTGTCAGTCTCTCAACAGTAGTAAAAAGAGTGCGAGTGTTGTTTAAGTTTCTGTTTATAAGGTTTGAGAAGAATGATTGTCTAGCTTTGCCTAGTTCCACATTGGAAGTACGAAGGCTGTCTTTATATATGCTATTGTGAATTTCAAGTTTCGTCTTCCGCCCCATCCGCTCAGCTTTTCTGCATTGTCTTTTCATACTCTGAACTGCTGTTGATTTTCTCCAAGCTGATTTCTGTCTGCCAGTCTTCCTGCTGACTTTCAAAGGAGCAATGTCATCGATAACATTCTTAACTTTTGAGTTAAAGGAATCAAGGAGAAGATCAACAGAGTCTGCAGAAATGCTTGGTGTTAAAGATTTAGCCTCCATAAATAGTACACTAGTGTTTTCGTTAATGCATCTTTTTCTGACTGAGACCGATCTAGATTCAGTGGTAGCAGAGATCAATATATCAAGGAAATACAGAAGTGATCAGATAGTGCTACATCCTTAATAACAATGGATGAAATGTTTAGACCTCTACTGATGAGTAAATCTAGAGTATGTCCCCGATTGTGTGTGGGTTCATGCACATGCTGAATCAGGTCAAAAGTATTTAAAACAGTTATAATTTCTTTTGTAGTTTTGTTTTCTGCATTATCTATGTGAATATTAAAATCCCCTGCAATAGCAAAACAGTCAAACTCTGAGGAAATCATTGATAGCATTTCTGTGAACTCTTCAACAAAGGCTGGAGAGTATTTTGGAGGCCTGTAAATAATGATAAACAGAATGCGTGGAGCACCTTTCAACACAATCCCTAGATATTCAAAAGACAGTACTGACCAATTACACTTGCTTGCATTGAAATAGACCCCCCCCCCCCCCCCCCAATCCCCTTTGTTAAATAGAGCAGCTACACCTCCACCTCTCCTAACAGTCCTGCAAACACTCATGAAAGTGAAGTTAGGAGGGGCTGTTTCATTGAGGACCGTTGCACTGCAGCTGTCTTCTAGCCATGTTTCATTTAGAAATATAAAATCCAGGTTGTTTGTGGTTATTAAGTCATTGATTAGAAATGATTTATTTTTTAGTGAGCGAATGTTTAAAAATGCTAACTTGATGGCATTGCATTTTGTCTCAACAGCAATATTAGTTTGATGCATAACAGGCCGCAGATTAAATAAGTCAGCCGTACGGCTTAAGAAGGCCTTAGTAAGTAGTAAGTATAGTCAGCGTATCAGTGAATCTACAAAAACCCATCAATCCTATTAGGCGTCCTATAGGGGAGAAACAGACCCATGAATGTTGAAGAATAAAAATAGAAAAGCAGAGTTTTTTAAGTGCGATAAAATAAAGCACAGTTGATCTTCTTTTCTTGATCTCTACACACGCTGTCAGCTGGAGCCGTGGTCAGGGGCTAATCTTAGCCTCTTCACTATCTCCCTCACACACACAGATGAGTCAAGTCCCCCACTATCCCAACAGCCTCATTAGAACAGATTGGTGCTCTCTCAGCCCTGAAATGGAAACTCTACTATACTGCCGTCGAGAGAGATCGGGTTTAGTTCAGAATTCTCTCTCTCTCTGCTGTCTGTTATCACTGTGAGGGGAACGGTGGCAGTTTTACAGACTGTCATCTGAAGACACTTTTTTTTCTCACATTTGTCTAACAAACAATTGTGGTCCACGTGATAAAAAATGGCTTAATAAACATTAAAGGGGTCATAAAACTGAGAAATCAAAATTCCCTTGATCTTTTGATATATTAGAGGTCATTGTGCTATAAAAACATCCTGTATGTTTCAGAACTCAAAACGTTCTCATTAGTCTAAAAACAGCTTCTATTGAAGCCAATCTGCCAAAACAACAGGTTGTGGAATGTGCCATTTTATGACGTAATAGTGTGGCTAAATTCCACCTCTGCAGAAGATCAACGCCTGCTTCTACATCACTGCCTGTTTAGCCCCGCCCACCAATTTGTGCACGTAGTAGGTATATGACAAGAGCGACAAACGCAGGTCTACACAGAAACCAAACGATAAACTTTATTTTTAATGAAGTTCCAGACCGTGTCGGTAAGAACTCGGTCCTTTGTTCACGTCATTTTAACGTGGATTTGTGGAATCTGCCACACCTATTCAAACAGAGCGTTCTGATGAGGGGGGTTAAAACAGGACATAAAATAGCCTATTATTTTTAAATTGTTTTTTGATGTAAAAATCTTGATAACATTATAAGTGGACCTCAGAGAACAATACAAAATAATGAAAAAAGGCCGTTCATGACACCTTTAAATAATGCAGTTGTAAAAATGCAAAAAGGTTGTTTGGAGGATGCAAACTATCATTCCCTCAATATTAAAATAATTTTTGATTGTTAATTGTCAAACAAGTCTTTAAAAGAAAACAGCAACTCTTGTTTTCAACACAATTTTTCAGTAGTTTTTGCTGAGCATGTGTGTTTGTTTGTTTTTAGGTACATATATGTGCCATTGGGCGGCTCTCATCACGGTGTGTTCTGGAAAATCGTCTCCACAGCGCTGGCGTTTGGGTTTGTGTGTTTCTGGCATGGTTGCCATGACTATCTGCAGTACTGGGCCGTGCTAAACTGGGTTGGGGTGTTGGTGGAGAACGTTCTCGCACTCCTCTTTTCCTCTCGTCCTCTTCATCACGTTATTGTGAGTTCACACAATCCCTCTCAAGTTATCAGCTTTAAACAAAGTTCAGTGTTTATAGTATAAGTAAAGTCACTAATAAATACCATGCTCTTTTGATCTCGTCTTAGGTGCGTTGTCTGTCACCTCGGATGCAGAGACGTGGCCTAGCGCTTATCTCCGCCCTCTCCACTGCTTTTCTGATTCTGTCCAATCTGTTTTTTCTGGGTGGGATCCATGTGGGCAGAATCTTCTGGAAGAAGGTGTTTGTCGAAGGTGGGTCATTTAAATGTATGCACTTTCTTACATAGCCTTGTGACAAGGGTTTTTTTTTGCATTGCATTGCTTTTGCATACTTTCAAAAAGAGTAGCCTACTTGTTATGGAAATATACTTTCAAAAAATATTCTTAAATGTGAATTGAATGTAATGTTTTTAGGCATTTAATTGTTGAATAATTTGCTGAAAATATGCTTACCATCAGGCCATTCAAGATGAGTTTGTTTGTTCAGTGGAATAGATTTAGAGAAATTTAGCATTACATCCTTTGCAGTGAATGGGTGCCGTCAGAATGAGAGTCCAAAAAGCTGATGAAAACATCACAATAATGAAAAGTGAAAAGCTGTGTTTGTAAGAAGCAAATCCATTATTAAGGTTTTTTCATTTCAAACCATTGCTTCTGGCCAAGATAGCAGTCCATAATAGCAGTACTTAACATGCTTTAGTAATCAACACATCAAAATAAATGAACTTGACTAAAGATTATTAAAACATAATTTAAAAAAAGAACATTTAAAGTTAAACTCTAAAACTCTTTAACACTTTTTTAAAGTGTTTTAAAGAAACAGTCATTAAAGTGACACTTAAGTACACTTAAATGGCCTTTTATTACATTAATGTTATCTGCAAGTACTTTTTTTTAAATATATGCTTTTTTGCACTACAAGTGCACATTCAATACAATTAAGCACTTTTTTTTACAAGGGTAGAGAGACATTCACACATGTCATCAGTCAGATTTATTTCCCCTCATTCTGTAACTGCTGGCAAGTCAACCACAGCTGCTGACAACGTATTTTTAAACTCTGGGAATGTGAACGTTTTCAACCTTTTAACGTTTTGTGGGTCATGTTGAGGCAGTAATTCAGAAAGAAAGCTGTAATGATTTGATGCTGTAATGTAATGATGTGGGACAGCCTGTCATTTCATCCCAGATCAGACACAAAAGTGAGGAAATGAATTCATTCTGAAGTGCTCAGAACACATTTTGTGTGCTGAGTCGCTGTTTTGTGGTGCATATGAGATGTTACGAATGATTTTGTAAGATTGTTTGCAGGATTTCCAGTGGTTTGTTATTACGAATTATTATGCTTTTTCAGTATACAGTGGAGTATTAAATTCTGAACGTTGATGATTGAAAATTGATTATTAAAAATCTAATTGAATAAACAATTGTAGAATTTTGAGAAAATTAAAACCAAGAAATGTTATAACAAAATAAAGAGGAATTATAACATAAAATAATAAATATTCAAGATGCTGCACTGTTTTTTGGTCACTAATCATGTAAGTAGATTTGAGACACTGATTGCATAGACAGTCAGATGTTTTTGCTTCTGTAAAGTTGATCATAAATTGTATGAAATCATTTGGGAAAAGTCTTCACAAACTGCTTTAGGATCATGCTGTTAGCATTTAATGCCAAATGAAGCACCAGTGAGCATCTGGACATTTATCTTTAAAGAGCTATAGAGAGAGAACTGTGAAGGCCTTTTGGAAAGATAAAAGCAGTTTAAAAGTCTCTGGAAGTTTCTAGAAGCTGCTCTTCATCCATTTGCCACCAGGTACCATGAACACCACAGAGTCTTAACAACGGTCACCATGGAATCTTTCATTCTTGACATCTCTGAAAGGTAGCCATGCTGATCGCACCCACCCCCTGCAGCAGCAGCTGTCAGTCAGATGCTGACGGAAAGGTTTTGTGCCACTCAGTTAGAGGCAGGAGGAGCTGCAGGGTACAGAAAAGCTCAGAGAGAGACCTGCTGGGCACAGAGACTCACAGGACCCTGAACTTATTCAGTCATTTATTCATTTCATTCTCTGTTTAATATAGGAACCAGATCATACTACTTTAGTTACATTTAATTAGCTCCCTTAAGTCAGTTTTGTTTGTCAAACTTGCAATTTTTTATTTTTGGTTTTTGGTTTACATGATTTTAAGAAGTTTGTCTATACAATTTCAGTATATATATATATAATATAGATATAGAATATATATATACATATACACCACCTGCTTGAAAGTTTGTGAACCCTTTAGAATTGTCTGTATTTCTGCATAAATATGGCACAAAACATTATCAAAATTTCACACAAATCGTGAAAGTAGACAAAGAGAACCCAAACAAACAAGTGAGACAAAAATATGTTCTTTGTCATTTATTTATTCAGGAAAATGATACAATATTACATATCTGTGAGTGGCAAAAGTATGTGAATCTCTAGGATTAGCTGTTAATTTGAAGGTGAAATTAGAGTCCATCTGTTTTTCAGAGGTGTTTTCAATCAGTGAGATGACTATCAGGTGTCAGTGTGTGCGCCTTGTTTTATTTAAAGAATAGGTATCTATCAAAGTCTGATCATGTTTGTGAAAGTGTATCATGGCATGAACAAAGGAGATCTCTGAGAACCTCAGATAAAGAGTTGGTGTTGCTCACATCAGGCTAGAAAAGGTTTCAAAGACATCTCTAAAGAGTTTGGACTCCACCAATCCACGGTCAGACAGATTGTGTACAAATGGAGGAAATTCAAGACCACTGTTACCCTCCCCAGGAGTGGTCCACCAACAAAGAACACTCTAGAAGCAAGACGTGTAAAAGTCCACTAGGTTTCAAAGGACTGCAGGCTAACTTCTAAGCAACTAAAGGCCTTTCTCACATTGGCTAATGTTCATGTTTATGAGTCCATCATCAGGAGAACACTGAACAACCATGGTGTCCATGGCAGAGTTGCAAGAAGAAAGCCACTGCTCTCCAAAAAGAACATTGCCGCTCATCTGCAGTTTGCTAAAGATCATGTGGACAAGCCAGAGGAATACTGGAGAAATGTTTTGTGGATGGATGAGACCAAAATAGAACATTTTGGTTTAAATGAGCAGCGTTATGTTTGGAGAAAGAAAAAAACTGCATTCCAGCATAAGAACCTTATCCCATCTGTGAAACATGGTGGTATTAGTATCATGGTTTGGGCTTGTTTTGCTGCATCTGGTCCAGGACGGCTTGCCATCATTGATGGAACAATGAATTCTGAATTATACCAGCTAATTCTGAAGAAAAATGTCAGGGCATCTGTCCGAGAACTGAATCTCAAGAGAAAGTGTGTCATGCAGCAAGACAACGACCGCAAGCACACGTTACCCAAAGAATGGTTAAAGGAGAACAATGTTAATGTTTTGGAATGACTGAGTCAAAGTCTGGACTTAATCCAATTGAAATGTTGTGGAAGGACCTGAAGCAAGCAGTTCATAGGAGGAAACCCACCAACATCACAGAGTTGAAGTGGTTCTGTACTGAGGAATGGGCTAAAATTCCTACAAGCCATTGTGCAGGACTGATCAGCAGTTACAAGAAACATTACTTGCAGTTATTGCTGCAAAAGGGGGTCACACCAGATACTGAAAGCAAAGATTCACATACTTTTGCCACTCACAAATATTTAACACTGGATAATTTTTCTCAATAAAGAAATGACAAAGTATATATTTTTGTGTCATTTGTTTGATTGGGTTTTCTTTGTCTACTTTCAGGACTTGTGAAATTTTGATTATGTTTTGTGTCGTATTTATGTAGAAATATAGAAAATTCTGAAGGGTTCATAAACTTTCAAGCAGCACTGTATATATATATATGTATATTTAGGCTGACATTGGATACTTAAATATTTTCATAAAATCATAAAAACAATAATACTTTATTAATATTATTAATTTAATAATACTGGTAAATCTAATATTTAGCTAATTTAAATTAATCAATCAATTTTTCTTACTGTACATTATAATTTTACAGTTGCGGTTTACATTATTATTTACTTGTAACACTCACAATGTTAGTACTTTTTAGTGATTATTTTTTATTTTATTTAGACAAAATACAGAATAATTTTAATATTTGCCATTTCATCAGTTTTTGGCCATAAAATGAAAATAATTATCAGCTCATCGGTCAGTTATGTTAATTGTTTGTACCATTTTTATTAAAGTTTTATTTTTTATTTTTGAAAGTTTTTGGCCATAACAATTGAAATGATTCTCGACTTATTGGTACAGGCAAGAATTAAAAAATTCGGTTCATACCTTAGTATGTCTATTTAGCTTATCATTCTTTTTAAATATATTTAAATGATGAGTGACTACATTTAGTTATATATGTCCTTTATATGTCTATATGTCCTTTCACGCACAGAAGGTCTGTGTTTATTTTATTTTTAAGCAAGTGTTTCGGAAGAGTCTCCTATGATATAACCATCATCTGCTCTTCTTCTTGCTTCTGTAAGTGTGTGTGTTGACATGTCTCTGTTCCTTATGTAGTTGGGTTTGGTGTGACGCAAGTTGAGTCATGTTGAGAGGATTTGTGTGTAGCTGGATGAGGACAAAGTTCAGAAAACACAGATCTGTAGTCTTTTGCAGGCAAAATGAGACATAACACACACTACCTCTGAGCTTCTTTTCTGTCTGACTTTTTTGTAGTCTTTCTGCTACATTGCAGTGTTTTGTGTTGTTGGCATGACAAAATGCATTAAGTGCCTAAAGCTGTGACTCCAGCACCTGAAGGACAATGAGGTGTAACCAAATGTAATCAGCACCCTTCCTCCTTTCATTTACTCTCGTTTTCATCCTGCTCCATCCTTCTTTTCTCATCCCTGATGCAACAAGGCAGTTCCTTTTAATGAACCCACCAGAGACAAACACGCACACCTGTCTAGAGTGTTTTAACAGCTTGGGGCTCTTAGTGGACATGTTGAGGAGGAACTGTGATTATGTATAAATAACAATGATAATAATTGGAAATTACTTGTATAAAAATAATACTTTAACAATAATGTGAAAATAATGTATAGCATTGATTCATCTAGCAATATGTTTATGCATCTGTTTTTATCAACAGCCACAAATGAGCGTAACACAAACAGGAGCAATTAATCCAAGAGAGAATGTAATACGAGTACTTCTGTAACATCCATAAGTACTTGAGAGGAGCAGATATAGCCTATAGCTAAGTGCATTAAGTTCTGCTCTGGGAAAAGGTGTGTCTTACACTGCTGTTCATTTACTGACTGCAGTGGGGCAAAAGAATGTCAATGAGATAATGAGTGAATATTCCCCTGTGGTCTAATAAGATTTCACGTTATATTGGTTAATCTGCGTGAGGTTATAAATCAGAGCTCACATGGGGGAAATTATCACTGGATACTGCGGTAAATTCTAGTAAGCACAGCTAGTGATTCTGTACAGGAAAGCACCAAACTTAAGTGTGTTTTGTGTGTGTAAGTGTAAATTCGGTTGTCAGTTCACTTTTTACTCCTTAATCGTGTTCTGTACACACATAATTCACTAAAATACAGGAGTGACAACCGCATTTGACAAGTGCATTAACTCCCGAAAAATACAGGTAGTGACAACCGCATTTACAGAAATTCTACGCACCCAGCTAACAATTTTGGGTTCCCAGAACGTTCTGAGAACGTTCCTTTTTGGTTAGCCAGGAAAGTTTTCTTAACGTAAATAGAACGTTCCCTTTAGGTTAGGGGAATGTTCTCGGTAGGTTCCCGGAACGTTCCCCCTAACCTAAAGGGAACTTACTATTTACGTTCCTAGAAGGTTCCCAGAAAGTCTCCTAACCCAGGGGTGCCCAAACTCGGTCCTGGAGGACCGGTGTCCTGCAGAGTTTAGCTCCAGCTTGCCTCAACACACCTGCCTGGAAGTTTCTAGCATGCCTAGTAAGAGCTTGATTAGCTGCTTCAGGTGTGTTTGATTAGGGTTGGAGCTAAACTCTGCAGGGCCCTCCAGGACCGAGTTTGGGCACCCCTGTCCTAACCTAAAGGGAATGTTCTATTTACGTTCCTAGAAAGTTCACAGAACGTTCTCCTAACCTCTTTACTCCGATACCGCTGCTGTACGTCAGTAATGATCCAGCACTCACGTCCCAAGTGCCGTAGAGTATAAGCGGCATGGAAGACGGGCAGATATGGACATCAATAATCAGTACTACAAACCATGTCTTGTTTTAAACTATTGTTTAATCATTAAAGATAATCAGAGCACATTTAACCATCATAAGGAGCATTAAATGAGATTGAATTATCCGTTAATATGTAAGATTTCTTTATTATAACTACCATGTACCAAATAACCCATATATTACATTTCTTAAGCACCAAATAACAATGACTTCAACAAAATATTGAGTTTTAAAAATGTGAATTTTATTTTTACAGACATAAAGGGGTCATATGATGCGATTTCAATTTTTCCTTTCTCTTTGGAGTGTTACAAGCTCTTGGTGCATAAAGAAGATCTGTAAATTTGCAAAGACTAAAGTCTCAAATCCAAAGAGATATTCTTTATAAAAGTTCAGAGTCAGCCACGCCTACCTAAAACGGCTCGTTCTAACATGCCCCCACATATCTAAATCACGATGTGGGAAGATTTGCATAACGCCCCCAAATGTTCACGCAAAGAAAGAAGGCGTAACTTTATTTCCGAGGTTGTGTTCCCACCTGCTATGCGTGAAGGCGCTGTGTGTTTCGTTGTGAAAGCGAAACTACTTTGTTTGGTCTTCCAAAAGAGGACGATATCTGCTTCGTCATGCCTGGAGCTGATCCGTGCTGGTCGCTAAGGAAATACATCAACTTTGCGCTGTCGATCGCCGGATCGGCTTTCAACGTGGAAGAAGCGGAGTCCAGCCCGGAGTCATCACACATCCTTCCGGACACTCCTTCGTCGAAATCAACGGACGTGCCGTTCTCAAGCCCCCGGCCTCTGCTCACTCAAGCCCTCCGGCCATTCCTCACTCTAGCCCCCGGCCTCTGCTCACTGTAGGCCGCCGTGTGTGACGCTGTTTCGTTGTGAAAGCGAAACTACTTTGTTTGGTCTTCCAAAAATGGACACGACTAGAAATCAGTGGTTAAGTTGTATTTACAACACTGTTCCAAAACAGTTCAAACCAAATATTCAGATATGTGCAGCGCATTTTATGGAGGACGTTTCCTGATCCTGGTAGAGTAGACTACAATTCCGGCTGTTCTGACTCAAAGACTGTAGTACGTTTTTTATATTTAAAGAGTTTTTAGATTTTATATATTTAAAGCGAGTTTTTAGGGCAGTGTAGAGTAGCACTTGTAGTTTGTCATTTCTCCGATCACAATGCAGACATGGTTTTATGTTTACGCGGCGCGATGCAACGCAATAAAAGACAGTATAAGTCATTATAATCCATAATTATGTCCCCACTGGATGCAACAAATGCCTCGTTTATAATGGGTTTTAATGTTTTTGAAACGTCGCTCCGGCCGGACAGGGCATCACAATATGGTAAGGGGCGAAACATTTGCGTCTCACGCTTGAGGTATTCGGCCAATCACCACACACTGGATAGCTGGCCAATCACAACAAACCTCGCTTTTCAGACCGATGAGCCGACGACGCGTTTCAGAAAGGCGGGGCACAGAGGAGAAACAATAATGTACAGTATGTGGAAAATAATGTGTTTTTTTAACCTTAAACCGCATAAACACATTTCATTACACCAAATACACAAAATAATGTTCTTTTTAGCAACATCATATGATCCCTTCAACAGAATTCTTTATACATTTATATGTGGACTTATTACATTCATTTCTTACCACTGAATTAACGATGCGTGCTTCTCTCTTTTGGTCCGTAAACAAAAACTTCTCGGTTAATATCTGTTCTTTTCAATTATACTTGTCAAACTCTATGAAATCACAATATTACTCTCGAAATTTATAATCGAAGTAATTATCATAAGAGATCAATAAACGGAGTTGTTAACGATGTATTTAAACGAGCATCAAAAATGTGTCTTCATCTGTATGTGAGATGCAAGAAAATAACAGTGAAAGAAATCTTAACCTTAGCACATTTTGACACGGGGCTATAGTTGCGCTCATGAGTCCTGTGGTAAAGTGTCAGTGTTGCCAGATCTTCATAGAAAAAAAAACAACAACAAACAAGGACAAGCACAAAACAAAAACCCAAATGCTTTGTTTTATAACACCAAAAAAAATTACATATCTCATATCCGCAAAAGACCTCTTTATTAACTCCATAAAATGCCTAGCTTTATGAGCTGACCAAACAACATGCCTAAAAGTGCTTGTAAATATGAGGACATGGCAACACTGCAAGACATAAAATGTTGCTATGGTTACAAATGCGGGAGTGACTACTGTTCCGTACACACATGGAACGATAATTTATGGGACTCACTCCCCCATTTAAATGCGGTTGTCACTCCTGAAACTTGCAGTGTGTACGTGGCCAATAATGTTTTGTGTCCATCCATATGCATATGCGCAAGTAGCGACGTTTACTTGCAACCAAATAATCTGTTAATTATCGAACTAAAAAGCCTTCATGTAAACATTTTTAAAAATCCAATCGAACTAGATCCAAATAAAATTTCGATTGTTAAAAGGAACGGTTTAGACCTGAAAAAAATTGGATAAATAGTAAAAATAAACATGTAAACTCTCAAATCCGACTATTTCCTAAATCAGATTTAAAAATGCCTAGCTCACATGCACAGTGCCATGATTCATGTTTACGTACATTTTTCGTGTGTATGTGTACGAATTGGTCAGTGGAGGAGACCTAAAATTTGTTTGTTAAACTCTTTAGAGATATATTTTTAAGCTTTCTGTTTTAGATTTGTCAGGTAAATGCAACATATGAATTCAGAATCTGAAATTGTATTGGATTCATTTGGATTTGCAAAAATGAGTCATGTAAACATATCAAGATAATATATCAACATCAGTTTTCTGTACTGAAGAACGAACATAGCATGAAGCTGTAATGTCCAATTTCTGAAAAAATGACTCTTATAAACTTTTTTTTTTTATGAGTCAAAATGAATTTCCACATAAATTAGCCCTTGGAATCAGACGCACACAATAAGTGACTCGTTAAGAGCCATAACTGAGTTCACAGCTGACACTCTTAAAGGGGTCATAGGATGCTACATGCACTTTTACAAGTTGTTTGAACTGAAATGTGTGTTGGCAGTGTGTGTACACAACCACCCTGTAATGATAAAAATCCACCCAGTGTTTTTTTTTTAATCTGGTTAATTGTTTTCACCTTTCTCAAATCAAGCCGATCTCAGATGCCTGTCAGTGTGACATCACACAGACAGGCCCCTCCCACGATAGTTTGATTGACAGTAGCGTTTCAGCACAGACTGGACTGGTGTCTTACCTTAGACCCGCCCTGAGTGAGCTGTCATCAGTCCGCCATTGTTTCGATGCTGGAGCAGATGTAGACAAGAATGGCTCCTAAGTGATTGATGTGTTTTGTTGTTGAATGTAATAATGAATATAGCAGTCGTTATTTACTCCTGACATCTGAGCTGCTGAAGATGGCTTGATTTTGTTTCTGAAGGGAATGCGCCCCCGATCTACGTAAATGCATCTATGTTCGCGCGAATCATTCATGATCCAGCCTCATTTACAGAAGAAGTGAGTATAATGTTTTGTAATGATTCTTTGCAAATCGCCTTTCCTAATAATGCGCTAATTAGCAAGTTTCACGATGAATGCGGCTTAAGTAAACAGTCTCTGAGAGCAGCTCAGAAGAGAGGGGCGGGGTCAGCAGAGCTCATTAACATTTAAATGAAAATGCTACAAAAAAACGGCTTGATCTGAAAAGAGCTGTTTTTGACAGGGTAAAAAAGGTGTTTTTTTTTACACTACCATTAAGAAATTTTAACCAAACTATGTTACAGAGAGAAGTTTGTTCAGTCTATTTACTGACTGTTTACATGATGTGCGATTAAAGATGCATTTTCACAACAGAGGTGTTGTATTGTGTTCTATTAAAAATGTTTTTGTTTTGTTTTGGGCTAAAAATATTATTGGATATTGTTTAACTAACACATGAGATCCTACATGTTTCATCCTTCTTTTTTTCTGGCGACCTGTATTATCTGTTCAAGTCCTGCTCAAATGCCTTCAGGCCATTGACAGATCCAGATACAGCCTCACTTCCTGTTTGGTGTCTGTTTATTATCTAGTTTGTAGACTTTATAATTCAAACCACAGTTTTAAGTATGCTTTCTACGTATCTTTGTATTTTACCATTCAAACTTCTCTCTTCTCTATTTCTCCAACAGGCTGGTCTTCTGTGGCCGTTCCAGTGGTTGCTTTTCTTTATTGCTTTGCTCAAGTTGGTATTGAGTGGGACATGAGATGACAACACTCCTCAGTGCAGAATCATGGGAAGGCAAAGTTTCTCACAGAAAACACTATGGTATTTACAGTTTTACCATAGTTTGGACCAATCACAGTGTGCACAACCAGCATTCCTATCTACTCCTACAGTATCACGTGTTTGTATAGTTGTGATGCTGTATTTGACCAGCGTGTGTGTGTGGAAATGAAATGGTGTGAGTGCTTCAGGTGTGTGTTTGATGGTTAATCCTGTCGCTGCTTTATTTATGAGTTTGTCTGAACACTGATGGTGACACATGTCTCTGATCAGCGGCCAGGATACAGCCTGACCATTGCTCTCTCTCTCCCTCGTCCCTCCATCTGTGTAGATTTCCATCCTCTCATTCATTTTGTCCCTCTGATCTTTCTTGTCCTGATCTCGCCATCTCGTCCATTCTCTGATTCTCCTTGTGTATACCTACTTCTATCTTCTAACAGCTCAAGCTGCTGTATGTGGTTAATTAGATCAGTGATCTGCTAGCCTGGAGTTTCTCCTTTATTAGAGAGCGGTACGACATGTGTGTGTTTCAGTGTTATAGGGGGATTACACTTTAAAGAGCTTTATCTCTGCAGCGTACTTTTATCAGCATTAGATTAATAATTCATAATCCCTTCACAAAAATCTTTCTCTCTCTTCATTTCAATTTGTGTTTTTTACTGGCAAGATAAAACTGTATAGTTGCATTACCATATGAATAAAAACAGCCATATTGACATTGCAGAATAAAAGCAATGAGAATTTTTTTATTGATTTTTAAATTCAATTTACATTTTTTACTAAATTAAATATAAACTATTATTAAAAATAATTAAAGGTACACACATTTTTAATATCAGTTTGCTATGCCTGTGGTCTCTCTCTCTCCATCTCTTCTCTGATATGATGATATTTTAGTAGATGGTATGGCAGAGGTCATGTGTGACCTGCCCTTTCTGTGAGTCATACTGAAATTACTTACTGACATCACGTTACACAGGGGCCTTGTGTGTGTGTGTGTGTGTGTGTGTGTGTGTGTGTGTGCTTCACCACAGGCACTTGTATTAATGAATTTAATTAGTATGTAGCATTACACAGGTGTGTGTGTGTGTGTGTGTGTGTGTGTGTGTGTTTATCCACACAGGTCACTCTGCTATTAATGCATGTTAATTAGTAACATTAGCTTTACACAGTCTTCAAAGTGTACATAATTGCACAGTTCAAAATGTAACAAGCTTTCTCTCTCCTTAAAGTCAGCATGAATGGTCATTTACACCCTGTAATGTGGTGTATTAGTGTATTTAGTGAATTTGAATATTTAATTAGATAAAATATAGGGCTGTATTTTTTTCGTTTATTGGGAGTTTGATGGGATGATGTAAAGTGGGCATTACTTACCATAATGGAGCTAGAAATTAAAGCAATTTTGCTTAAGCAATGTGTAAATATCTGTTGGTCATTATTAAATAGTTATTATGGACAATTTTATACTTTTGAATCGTAATAAATTGGGCCAATTTTGATTTCATGCTGACTTCAAAGCTAATGTGCTTTCATAAGTATCTTTAATGTACTCAAAGAGAAATGCATAAAATGACATCAATCAAGTAAAGAGAGTGAGCAAAAATATGTACAGAAAATATTTTATTATCATAAATAATATTTTACAGCAATTTTACAAATTTTGTCTTTGTGCTTTACAGTAGTAATTTCCATGTAGAGAAATGATTTCAGTGAGGAGGTTTCAGTCAGTTGATAATGACCATGCTGTCTGCTGAATACATCTGAAGTTTAATTAGGGCTGTTTTTAAAGAACGACCCTTCGAAGGACCTCTGTTAGCAGACAGACGTGTTTGTTCTTCCAAACCCTGCAGTGTGATAGGACTGCACAGCTCCGTTTGAACTTCACTATCAGTGTTAAGGACTCCAAAAATACTATAACATCATTTCTGTTCAAACACATATATGCACCAACACATAAACTGATATGCTATGTGTGTGTGCGATAGCATGTTTGGGTGAATTTCACAAAGTCTGACATGAACATGTTCAGTACATATTTCACCCCAAATTCAAAAGGAAAAAAATATATATTTATTTTGTAGAAATAAAATATGTGCTTTAAGATTTTATATTGGTGTTTTTATATTTTTACATTAAATTTATCCTGTTCAATTCTCAGTACTCTAATAATAATAAGTTAAATTAAATGTAAGATTTTATATTTAATTAATGTTCATTTTATTTTAATATCAGGACAACTATGAAAACAAATGGTTTCTTTTGATTTGGGGATTAAATGGGGTATTTCCTCTTTTAGGCTTTTGTGAAATAAATCTGACCATAGAAAATGTTCTTAATCATGGAATGTCTGACTGTCTGGTCTCTAATCATGTAGTGGCCAATTTTTCTCAAGTCTGAAAAAACTATGCAAACACCCTAAAGTGAGTCTAAGATCTGCGAGGATTCATTTCCCCTCGCCAAATGCAAATTTGAGCTCACTCACCAAGAGTCAGACAGGTCTGCTACAAAGAGGGAATCCATTAGCTCTATGGGGTAAGAGGCAAGAGATTAAATACTCGTGCAGTAGAGGAGTACTTTCTTTTTAATGGTAATTTATTCAATTTTCCTTTGTATTTATCATGCATGTCTTAACCTTATTTTAAGTGCAAATCAAGCCATGCTGTTGGCGTATTTGATCAAATCGGTCACAATCAGATGGTAACGAATCTCTGCGAGTAAACCATGCTAGTGTCTAAAGGCTGCGCATTTCTTCTTAAACAAATCAACTCTGTACAATCCTCATTCTCATTTTCTCTCACGATGAAAAAGTGCATTCTCTGAATTTTATGACTCTTATTGCTGTGCTGCAGAGGCATGCAGTGACATCAGGGCTGCGTTTGTTTGTTATATTACATTGAGTACATCATGTGGCTCAGGTTAAATGTTATATCTGGGCTGGAGAAGCATGGCAGGAAAAATCTGGGTGAAATACAGCAGCAATGATTATTGCTTCAGAATCAGCTCAGGCTGATGCTTTACATTCCAGCTTACATGGATTTGCATGTTAGTATTGTTATTAGTATTACTTTAACATTCATATGTCTTATTTAAAAATCTGTTCTGGGTTGCTCTCTAAAAGATGAAGTAACAGCGCGGGGTACAAACGCTAAACCTTTTCCAATTCCAACTCAGCATTTGGAGTATAAGCAAATGACCCATAATATTAAAGCGAATTAAGATGTCGTTATTGTAAAACATGCTCTGAAGCATAAAACAACCTTAATTGGAATTTTACCATTTAATATTTTTTCTCCGGCATCCTGCTGACAGAATGAGATAATTATCTCTCATGGGCAAAAATATATATATATTTTTAAAGAATCTAGGTTGTTACAAAATCTTCATACTGTACAAATGTATCTTTGTTGTAAACAGAAATAAATCTTCATGTTGTTAGAACATTAAGTTTGGAGCTACTCGTCTTTTTTTCTCCAGCAAAATCTGTTTTCCTCACATAAGGTTTAAATTCATGATATGATGTTTGATATGACCTTGGTAGCGTTTTGGTTTTACGTCATTATTCTGAGTCATGTTTTTCTCTCTTTGCTCTCAGGTAGTGGAGAAGCAGGTGATACTGACCTCAGCACATCTCCCGTGGACCTGATAATGACCTCTCTAAACCTGAGAACATCACACAGCATGCTAACATGTCCCTTAACTGCTCACAGTATGTTCATAACCACAATTCTCAACATGCTTTTCTGAGTTTGTAGAGTCGGGCACTCGTTCTATTTCTGAGATACAAACAAAAAATATTAAGCATCATCTCAGAATATATCAATACAAGTTCATATATTCTGTGACGGAGAAGAACATAGGTTTGGTGGTGTTGATCTGAATAGACTGGATCTCCGTGTTCCCCCCTGGACCTCATTATGGAAATCAAGGTGGAGTTGATATGGGGGAGGGATGCTTAGAAAAAAGAATGAAATAAACAGCTATTTATATCTTAGCCATGTGATTAGCAGATTAACTGAACAGGCTCCTCCCAAACTTGCATTAGGAGCTTTGTTTGATATAATAATAGGGGAGACTGGCCCTAGCTGTCATATCTACAGTGAATATTTCTCAAGGTAGTTTTGTTTTTACAAGGCAATTTCTCTACAGACACATACCTTACAGTCTTGGTTACAAAAAAAGCTGTTTTCACAGGAAAAAAGATTCAGTACATTGAACATGTTGAGCAGTTGTCAGAGTGGGAATTAAAAAGCCTATTTTAGGCCCTAGACAACAAGTCCCAGTCTCTCCTATTGAAAAATGAAAAGGTTAGACATTATAACAGACCTGGTGAGAACATAATGCCACATCTTTAGTATTTAATATGTAAAAACATCCAGGAAAGGGGTCAGAATGAGCTCTCAAACCATCACCCCTCTTCATTCCTGAGATTCTTTGTGTTTAGATGCTTGCTGTAATGCTGAAAGTTCCTCGTAACTGTGTTATGTCGTACAGTGGTGTTGTGAAAAATCATGTGTATTGATTACATCCATCGATTCATTTTGCAAAACAAAGCTACAGTGCACTAGAGATCTGAATAATAATAGTGCGCGCATGGTAATATGTTTGTGTGCTTTCTGGAAGACCCAATCATTGATAAAGAAACAACATACATGCTTTCATTTTACTAGTTCTTCCATTGTTGTTTTATAAAACGTGGCCTCTGCAATCCAACAAGTCACTAATGAACTTGTTTGAAGACGCCTGTTGTAGACCAAAGGAGGTGAAGTTCCTTTCACATGACTTGCATCAACATCTGCCAATGCATTGAACATCATGCTACAGCGTTACCTCTGACGCACATTGTCTGCTGGCCACACGCTGTAACACAATGCTCAAAATTATAACCGTTTCCCACAATGTCGAAGAAATATTCATAGATGATGTAAGGGAGAGGAGATGGACCATTTGTAGAAAATGAATGGGAGAAATCATAACACTTGATATGGTGACTAATGAAAATTCTGCTTTTCAGTTATTTACTTGCACTTTCGACCAGCCTCAAAGTATTATTTATAAATTGACCCTTCGCAAAAACTCTACCTCCTTAGTTACTGTTGCTATGTCTGACAAACAATGCCGCACACTACACATCATGTTCTTATGCAGTAAAAAATACATTGCGGAGCAAAGAGAAAACTGACAACACACCGACAGACAAGAAAGAGCAGGTTACTTCTGGTATGAAACAAAGCCTCAGCTTTCAAATTTTGTCATTTTTTTAAGAAATTCAAACAATAAATAATGTTTTGTGGCTCTTTAATGTGTCATGACAGATCGCTGTAGTGCTTCAGTTCAAGCGGCACGTGAACCGATCGTCATTTCATATTTACTTAAAGCACAAAATAAACGTGAACATCAGAACCACATCATTCAGCCAAGGAAAGATGTCAATACACACAATTTTTCAAGTTCAAATCCACCGAAAAATAATGATTTGTGTGTCAGACAAGATGGCGGATACGGCGTATGATGGACAGATGCCTGTCAATCAAGCTCTTTGCAAGGTGAATTTGAGCAAAAAAAATTTAATAAATTAAATAAAATTAGGGAGCACCACTATTAATATTAGATGGATATTGATAGGCGATATTAATATTTATGTATGAATGTAACTGGTGGAACTAATATTAAAATTCTATACTATTTTTTCTAAATTAATTTAGAATTAAACAATAAAAGCTAAAATCAATCATTTTAAATGTTAAAAGTGAGTTTACGAATCACATCAATGTATAATGTACAGTATGAAAAGTAGATATTCATTTTGAAAATTGCTACAGATTACAATTAACAGTCTTGTTAAATTATTAGTGTTTTTAAATAATAACTTTCAGTGAGTGTTAGATGATGGCAAATGTAGTCTAAATATAAAAATATTGGAAATGAGCATACACTGTACAATTAAATACTGTACAATTAAATATTCAATATTGGCTGATACCCAATAAATCTGATATGGTTCCGCAATATTTTGCAATCCTAAAACTGTATACTACCATTGCTGTCAATTTGATTTTAAGTTTTGTTGAGATGTGCATTGACGCAAGTCATGGAAAAGGGCCTTAACAGCTGTTACACTTCAAAACCCCTGTAGAGCTCATTAGCTTCTCCAGTAACGTGTACAGTTAACTCTCGGGGTGGTAGTTGATTTGTCATTGTACAAACATGTTTGTCTAAAGTAATTCACCAAAGCTGCCTGGGGTTTCCATAGTTCCTGGAATGCTTCTTGCTTCTTCAGTCTTTTGTCTCCACACTGTAAGACGCTTAGCTCTGTGATTCCTGATAAAGGCTTGTATTTGGCGGCGAGTTAACCAGCAGGAAGGAGCAGAATGGATCCCTATACCAGAAAGACTGCAGAGCAGAAACAGCGGTGTGTGTGTGAAAGCGAAAGAGAGGGGAAGACTTGCTACATGAGTGGGATCTTGAAGGGCCCGCACTTGCAATTGGGGATGATGCATTGCCATGACAACCAAGAGCTCTCACTGTCTGTCAGCCTCGCAGAACAAAAACAAAGAGCAGTTCCACACAAAGAGTGTCTGTGTGACAACTAACACACCATCACTTTGGTATCGCAGATGCTCTGCCTTGGGATAAGACATCCTCTTCTCCTTTCCAGTGTCTTATTTCATCCTTTCCCTCACTCATTCTCTCTCTCACACACACACAGTCTCTCTGAGTGTCTGTCATGCTTTTTGCTGGTTCCATTTTTCTCAGAGAACGTCTCATAATCATTTCCCTTTCAAGAATAAAGATGCTTACCTCATTTTCTTCAAGGGAATATGTCCTCCTTGTCCATGTCTGGTGATGTCGGCCGTGAGATCTGGAAGAGCGACATGGGAGAGGTCGGAGTCTTTCTGCGCCTTAACAACCTCAACACCTCAACGACTTGTGTCTCCAATGCAACCATTCGGTTACTGAGTGCCGACAGCTCCTCTTTAAGTTCCGTACGGAGTTCCAGGAGCGAGGTATGCAGTGTATGTTCGGGAATAGTGGGGATTGGTGGGATGGGGGGAGCTTTTCCGTCAGGCTGGACAGGGCTTCGGTCTACAGGGGTGCGGGTGCCACCTTCGTCCAGCCGGAGGTCGCTTTTAGTAATGCCGCTGTCGCAGGAATCGGTCTTCTTCAATCCGCTGGGTTCCGAAGTTTTTCCGGAGCCGCTCCGCTCTGGAAGAGTCTCCATCGATTCTGCTTTAGAAACGTTTCCCCAGCTTTCTGGCTTCGCCTTGCTTTCCCTAAACCTCGCCCATCCTCGTGCGCGAGGCTCTGATGTACGAGGGACGTTTGGGGCAGGGGCGCTGAGCTTGGCCTGGTCAAACGGGCCCAGGCTGCGGATTTTGCTCAGGTGGGACGGGATAGGCGTGGCAGGGCTTTCTGTTACTGTGACGATGCTTGTGGTGGCGACTACATCTTGGCTGATGACTTCGTGGTGGATTTGGCCCTTCTCGAGATCAGGGTCATCATGATTGGGACACCCAGTGGCGAGACGGGCTTCCTTCTGCTGGCGGAATCGCTGAAACAGACGGCGGACAGGATGATCAGGGGGGAGGTTCAGAGGGGCTTCGTTCTTCCTCCTCAGCCTCTCCTCTTCCTCACGCTTCACGTCACTGATCTTTCTGAACACAAGCTGCAAAGAGACATAGAGTTGGTTTAATACATGTGCAATCAGGCAACCATTAAACAATCACATCAAAACAAGAATATTATGCTGCAACCCACTTTTTAGAATATATGATATATTATATCCACTCTATATATAATATATTATATAGACTTAACGTCTGACAGGACAGGATAGTTTGTTTTTCTGAGGTGAGAGACTTTATTTCATAAGTTACGAAAATAACGACAGAATATTGACACTGACATTGAGCCTGACAACATCTCATGCTTTACATTTCTTGAAATAATAACTTCTAAACATTGACTGTCAGTCTTTATTCAACTGTTTCTCATCGTTTCTCATTAAAATGTATTAAAGTAAATAGTGTAAATTACATCGATAATGTCATAGAATAGCATAGTTTAATAATAGCGGAGCACATTGTAACGCAGTGTTACAACATAACCCATCTGCGCAACTGGAATTTAAAAATGGTTAGTGTCTTCTGCTAGTAATCAAAGCATTAAAAAAAAAAACTATCTGAACTGATAAATAACAGATTGGAGATTAAAATAATAGCAGATTTGTCTCATTTTAAATGAATACTAAAAACGGAGATGAAAAATTAACTTAAGCCAGAAATGTACTTTTACTATGGTAAAATAAATGTTCAGCAATATCTTCAAAAAACTTTTGAATTTTGGCGCACTTTTTTCCTCTATATAATGTTGATATAGTAACTAATAAATACTGTAAATTTTGTTATGCTAACATGTGTGGAAATATTCAAACCATATATGTTACAACTAACCACGCGTTACTTTGTGCCCCACGCTCCCCTACACTCCGTGACCCACCAGTTGAGAAACACTGATTTAGATGCTTTTGTCCAAACAACTTGCATTGCATTTAATGTATACATTTTTAAGTTCATCCATTCTGTAAGTAGAAAATGTGTAGTAATATTTAGCAATAACTGTAATTTTAATTCAATTACACTTTTCAACTGTACATACAATGAAAGTCAATGTGGTTCTACATAACATTGGACTCCAAAATAAATTTAAAAAACTGTGGTCAGTCACTTTACGTTAAGTCTCTTTGAGTCTAAACAGGCAGTCCTTGGCTAGAATAAGCTGCAATATGAACTCTTTATGCTGATAGTCAAATGTCTGGCTGCACAAGATTATGCACTATATAGACCTCAGTGGATCTAGACCACTTACAACCACTCCAGGTATCTTCTTTATCGAGAGATCACACTCACTGTAGACCCTGCGTTCGGTGTCGTGAATATTGCAAGATATTCTAAGTTCTAAATTATTTATTGGCGTTCATGTATATTTCAGAGTTGAAGGCTTTTCTTGAGGAGATTCTCAAAGTCAAGCCTATGCTTTGTGAGTGTCTGCTCAGTGTGGATCTGGAGGGAGCGATTTTATGCTGCACTTTGGTCAGTGATTGAAGGCATGTATTTCTCTCTCACACATACTGGCATTCAGTTTTGATTGGTGAAAAAATGCTTTTTAAAAAAAGACTGTGTGTTACACACATCTCTGCATACTGAGACAGTTTCTGTCACTATTGCAAGCTGGACCGTGCATTTGTATGACTCCATCTTCAATATGTTAATATTCATATTGATGTTCTGAATATTCATTAAGAGGGACAGAGCGCCCAAGCATCTGTACCGCCAATCTGTCTGAAATTACTGGGAACAGAACAGCACACACATGCTCTCCCCTCATGTCTAGTAGGAGAAGATAGTGCTGTAGTGCTGTGGAAGCTTGTTTGTTATGTGCAGTCAGTGAACGATTTAAAAAATTTATTTTACTTTGATTGGCCATGTGTTTATTGTTATCGATTCATCTGATACATTTCATCTGAGAATAAAGCTGAAGGCTATAATCTCATATAGACTGTGAATGTTTTGAAAAGGCCGTGTAAATCTTGTGTATGTGTGAACAGGCCGTCAAAGGGTGTTTGTGAAAAGTTCAGGTGTAGCTTTGGGGATTTAAAAGTCATCTCCTGAGACAAGAGACAGACTCTAGATTTCAAAACACATCAAACACAAACACTGTTTCAACAAATGACACACAGGACCTGCTTTTAACATCTGTCTACAGTGATTCAATCACTAGTGGTCAGGTGATACACATGGCCTTTTACTCCTGGTAAGAACTTGTCTTCTGTGACTTTTACAGTTTATAACTTACAGTTTGACTAAATATCTCTCAGTTTGACTTTATGTATCAGAATTTTGACTTTATAGATGCCAATTTTACATTGTCTTACTCTTTACTTCATAGCCTACATGAGTTTTGAATTTATACAGACTTGCAGACTTTCTTACACTTTGACTTAATATCTTACAATATGACAATATGATCTCTAAATTTGACTTTATACCTCACAAGTTTGACTTTATATCTTACAATTTTGTTTTTATAAAAAAGTCTATCTTATAATTCAACCCTACTTCTTATTTTAATCTTTATTTTACCATTACAGTGTGGAATTACAATGTGGGAGCACATTTGTTTCACTTTGTTTTGTGATTTCACTAGAATGGACAGCAACCCGGTTAAAGGGCGGTTGAGCACATTTCTGAGAGCTGTGTGTGGGAGGAAACGTTGCCACTGTCGCTTTCCAAAATGACAAAACTCATTCAAACATTAAAAATGACAAATTCCAGCATCAGAAAACATTAACAATTGGAGAGCATTCCTCTTTATTAGATACATCTAGCTGCAAGCAATTTCATAAAGTGGTGGGAACAAAATCGACCATGGCGAAAAATGGTGGCTATGCACACAATCACAAAATCACATTCTTTTCCATTCTTGAGTTTAGACACCACAAAATGATCCTTAAGCGATGTGTATTAGTGGGAGAAATAGAGCGTATTAGGCATTTCCCCATGATGTCTCACATAAAATTGTTTCTTTTGGGCTTTAATGTGGTCAGATTTGTCATATTGCCACTTTCCATCTGAATGTAATGTTTCTTTGTAATTGAACTCTAAATAACGCATCGTGTTTGGCAGCAGGTGGAGAAATATATCGCTGCCGCTCCCTTTGAGAATCCAGGCTGAACGAGAGAACTGAACAAATCACTCAGACAGATAGACAGCCTCAGTTGATTGCGCTTCTGAATGACGTCAAGGGTCTTGCTTCTCTCAGCGTTACAGAGATGATGGACAGTAATGACCAGACCGTTGCCCTCCCATTCAGCCGTTCCCATGCTGGACACAGACACTTCCACTATCCTGAAATAAATCCACCTTTATAGCCATCAACCATATTTCTGAGCCACGGTATCTATACACACGTTTGTAGCCTGCTTTAGCACAGAAATTCATACCATATCTGTCACACTATAAAGTGTTTTTGGTTTTGGTTTGTTTGTTTGTTTTTTTTATCCATACAATGAAAATCAGTGGCTTTCAGGGTGATCTGGCCCCACTGATTTTCAAACAGTTAAAGGGGTAAATGATGCGATTTCAATTTTCCTTGCTCTTTGGAGTGTTTTTTTTACAAGCCTCTTTTGGTGCATAAAGAAGATCTGAAAAGTTGCAAAGACTAAAGTCTAAAAAAAAAAGAGATATTCTTTATCAAAGTTAAAACTTGTCCACGCCCTCCTAAAACGGCTCGTTTAAACACTCCCCCACATGTCTACCTCACTATGTGGATATATTTGCGTAATGTGGCCCAAATGTTCACGCAAAGAAAGAAAGGAGTAACTTTTATTCTTGCTGTAGTATTATTGTTGCCACTGCCGCCATGTCGTGAAGATGCTGTGTGATTAGTTGTGAAAGCGAAACTACTTTGTTTGGTTCCAAAAGAGTACAATATACGCTTCGTCATGCATGTACATTTTATATTTAAAGAATTTGCCACTGATGATTCAAACGCGAGTAGCGCTTGTTGTTTGTCGTTTCTCTGATCACAAATGCAGACATGGTTTTATGTTAGTGCACGGTACGCAACGCAAACGAGTAAAAAGACAGTATAAGTCATTATAATCAGTAATTATGTCCCCACTGGATGCAACAAATGCCTCATTTGTAATGGGTTTTATGGGTTTTGTCTCGCCGTGCCGGGAGACGACCTCACAGTGTGTTAAGGGGCGTAACATTTCCGTCACACGCTTGAGGTATTCAGCCAATCACAATGCACTGGATAGCTGGCCAATCACAGCACACCTCGCTTTTCAGAATGATGAGCTTTGTAAAAATCTCGTTTTTTTTTTTTTCAGAAAGGGGGGCATAGAGGAAAGCAAATTGAACATTATGTGGAAAATCATTGTTTTTTAAAACCTTAAACCACAAACACATTGCATTACACCAAATACGCAACAAAGTTCCTTTTAGCAACATCATATGACCCCTTTAAAACGTTCTTTAAAATATCGACTGTTTTGCAGAACAGTCATGCAGGTTCGAAATGACATGAGGGGAAGTAAATGATGACAGAATAATCATTTTTTGGGGTGAATTATCTCTTTAAATACACCTAAAGCTAAAACGACAGCATCTGTGATGTGATTTTTATTTCCACAAAATAATTTTAGCCAGTCTCTCAGTAGGTAAAACTAACAAAAAAATTAATTTGGTCATTTGAAACAATAAAATATACAGTTCTTTATATGGAGCAAAACTTCCTCCTCAGGAATTACATCAGTACACACAATCAGTCATCCATATTTCATATATTTTTGCTTTAACAAACATAAAATCTTTATATTTGTGCTTGGAACAAACTTCCTTATGTAAATGCATCAGTTGTGATGTGATGAAAATCTAATACCTAATTTAGTGTGCTCAGTCAATAATCAGTCTTTTAAAAAATTGCATGTAAATATCTCATTATACTCTTTTTTTTTTATGTTTTTGTCAACTTGTTTTCTTTCAGATAGCACAGGTTTTGTATTTCTTTTTGGAAGTGACTGCTCATAGACCACAAGAAATCTGAATAATTTCTAAGCTTCTTTTTGTAGGCTGGTCATGTTTTTTGCTGTTGTTATGCCCTGTGTAAGCAAAGTCAGTTAGTCATTCACTTACATTTTCATGGAAAAGAAAATCCTCTACTGGTCAAAATGACCGGAACACAATATTAGGGTTAAACACACTTTTTTTTTTTTTACAAACTGAGGGAAAGTCCAAATGATTTTCTGAAACTTTAAATTGTATTTATATTAAATAATGTTCCTTTAAATTACAAAATACTCAAAAAAATAATAATAATAATAATAATCTTAGTACTTAGTACATTTATGTAAATGTTGAGGCTGTCAGCACTCATGCCATTGTTTCTGGTGTTTTGTTAAACGCTCGCCCTTGAAGGATATACGAGGCAGAGAAAGGACATACATGCAGAGAAGGATTACATAACGAAAGCTGAAGCGTTACACAAAGGTGTGTGTATCTGCGTGTACGAGGAGGGTGGTATTATGTGCTCACACAGAGATTCCTAATAATGTATTGTTAGAATCCTTCTGTTGCCACGCGTCCCTCGCACTCCTGCGCACGCACGGCCCTCTTGTGTATTCTGCTTTTGCTTTTCCCCCCTAAATATATCATCATCAAACAGGGGAAACTCATTCTGCAGCCCTCAAAGTGTTCAAAATGTGTGTGTGATGTTGGAGGTGTTAGTCTGGGGATAGAATGGTAAAAATGAGGGGAAGGAGGGGAAGGTGAGAGACAGCGGGGCGAGAGGGAGCACTCACATCTCCACTGTTTCATAATTCAAACTAAAAGCCGACTGTGTGCACATTGAAGCAAGAAAAATTTCCCATAACACTGTAATACTCTGAAATGAAAGCATACACTCAACTATCCTACCTCACCGCACAGTCCTGTTTTACTTTTCTCTTTTACCTATCACTAAACCTCCGTTTGCACCCTGTCTACAGTAAAAGTTGCAATTTCATGTTTAATTCATGCTTAAATTGAGACAATATGACATTGACATTGCATACTTTATATTTCGGTGATTGCTCTTTAAATTTAATTGAATATTTGTTATGATGCACAAGATGTACAAATCACATTGTGTATTATGTCATTTATGATTATCCTGATTATTTTAATTTAGCCCGAGTGTGTGTAATATTTGCGGCAGCAATGCTGGGAGTGTGATATGATATATGATATGAATTATATGATATGCTTTTGAGTAACATCGCTCCACCTGTACACTACTTTTCAAAAATTTGTGGTTAGTAAGATTGTTTTTTTTTTATTAATTTTAATTCAGCAAGGATGCATTAAATTGATCAAAAGTGACAGTAAAAATGTTTTACATTCCTGTTATTTTAAGCTTTCTGTTCATCAAAAAAGTAATGGTTTTCACATAAATATTAAACTACTATTTTAAATATTAAAATGATGTTAACACCATTAGAATTATTTTTGATGACCATATGAGAATGAAGACTGCAGTAATTGCTGCTGAAAATTCAGCTTTGCCAACTCAGGAATAAAATTAAATTTTTAAATGTATTAAAATAGAAAACAGTTATTTTAAATTATAGTAAAATTTAACAATGTTACTGTTTTTACTGTATTTTTGGTCAAAGAAACGCGGCCTTGGTGAGCATAAGATACTTTCAAAAACATTAAAAGTCAATACAGTGACATACAACACACTAACTTATAACCATACTAATATTCTGCCCACATCCATAATTAATCATGCCTAATTTAACTATGCACTAAAGTCTGAGTCAGAGGAATAAGCCGGAACGATCTGTACACGTTCAAACCAAATTACTTATGAGGCGCCATGTTGAATAGATTATAACTATTATTAACCACAAATGGATGTTTATTTTAATCAGCATGTTTGTGTACCTGCTTTGTTGTATTTTCCTAAGAACTTTTAGTTTACTGATATTTATAGGCTTGTGTGTTTTGAAATTATGTCAGGAAAGGGTCAATTATTTTACTTGGAAAACAGAATTAAAAGATAGATGCTTGTTTATGAGATGAAGTACTTGGTCAATGAATAAGCTGCAGGTTTTTGAGCTGAAATACTGCTGTTTAGTGAATTCACCTCTGTGTACTTTCACTGTGTGCCTCATGCTGACTGATTGGTTATGCCACTGATCTAAGATCAGATTTACCACACTCATCACGACCTCACAGAATCTGATCCCTCGGCGGTGACTGATTCACTCACACCTGCCAAACACACACAGGGTCATGATGGGACATATTGAGTAAATGACTGTGTCAAACCAGTGATACACATCTGACCTTTTACCACTCATGACTTTTGACAGCAATTCAATTACAGCAGCAAACACAAGAATTCCTCTTTGCACACACATTAATGCATCTTGAAGGGTGTGAATGTCTTTTGTGTGCATGAATATCTGTGTTTTACCCATTACAGCTGCATAAACCGAACCGTAATCAAAGCTAAAATAACTCTTGACACAGCAGCACTGAGATGAAGAGGATTTTGCAGAGTTACCCTGGCAACCACAAACATGCACAGAAACAAATTGGATGAACCGTTTAAGCACTTATTTATGCAGGTGTGACAGAGGACAGATGTACTGTATGTACTGTCTTAGCATCATGGGAGTTTGTTTGTTCAGACTTCACATAGAAAGATGCCAAAAATGGTGCTATGCACCCTGTTGTGTACAAACTCAGTAGATCATCTTTAATATTTAACCTCCAGCAAGTATTGTTGGTTTCCAAAAACATCTTGTACTTCTGTTTTAGTGCAGATTGTTTGTGATGATACTGACTTCTAATTTAGACGTCTGCTGAAGTTAAATGTTAAAGTAATGTTCTAGATCAATACAAGTTAAAGTCAACAGTGGTGGACAATAAAAGTATTTTTACTTTGTTAATGTATCCGAATATTTTCATTTTAGGAAACCTTTATTTCACTACATTCCAAAGCTTAATATATTAATTTTTTACTCTGGTACATTTCATAAAAATATTAATTCCTTGTTATTTGAACTGAGGAAACCAAGGCACTCTCCTGGACTCAACACCAGTGTCAGATTTGTGAACAAATCACTGTTTTGAGTTGATTCTTTTCAGGGAACCTGTTGGATCAGTTTACAACAAGTTCTGAATGATTCATTGGTGAACTTGACTGATCTGATTGCAGCCGTTTGAGTGATTCGGTTAAATATGACTGCGCACAATTAATAAACAGTGGTCTGTCAATCAGTATTTTTACTTTTCATATTTATGATACTATTTTTAATGTACTGAAGTAAAATATTACTTGTAAGCACTACAAGTAAAATGCGTTTTTTGGTCACACTTTCTTTTAAGGTCCAATTCTAGCTTTTAACAAACCACTAACTGTGACTTTTGCCTCAAACTCCTAACTGGCTGCTTATTAATAGTTAGTAAGGTAGTTGTTAAGTTTAGGTATTGGGTAGGATTAAGGGACCTAAAATATAGTCATGCAGGCATTAATATGTGCTTTATAAGTACTAATAAACAGCCAATATGTTAATAATAGGCATGCTAATAAGCAACTAGTTAATAGTGTACCGTCTGGACCAATCAAACACACAATATACAGGTGCATCTCAATAAATTAGAATGTCGTGGAAAAGTTAATTTATTTCAGTAATTCAACTCAAATTGAAGTAGTTTAAGTCTTTGGTTTTTAATTGTGATGATTTTGGCTCAACATTTAACAAAAACCCACCAATTCACTATCTCAACAAAGTAGAATATGGTGAGTGCAATAAGTAAATTTTTTTTCAAACTCAAAACACCTGCAAAGGTTTCCTGAGCCTTCAAATGCTCTCTACAGTGGTTCACTAGGCAACACAATCATGGGGAAGACTGCTGATCGGACAGTTGTCCAGAAGACAATCATTGACACCCTTCACAAGGAGGGTAAGCCACAAACATTCATTGCCAAAGAAGCTGGCTGTTCACAGAGCGCTGTATCTAAGCATGTTAACAGAAAGTTGAGTGGAAGGAAAAAGTGTGGAAGAAAAAGATGCACAACCAACCGAGAGAACCACAGCCTAATGAGGATTGTCAAGCAAAATAGATTCAAGAATTTGAGTGAACTTAACAAGGAATGGACTGAGGCTGGGGACAAGGCATCAAGAGCCACCACACACAGATGTGTCAATGAATTTGGCTACAGTTGTATTCCTCTTGTTAAGCCACTCTTGAACCACAGACAACGTCAGAGGCGTCTTATCTGGGCTAAGGAGAAGAAGAACTGGACTGTTGCCCAGTGGTCCAAAGTCCTCTTTTCAGATGAGAGCAAGTTTTGTATTTCATTTGGAAACCAAGGTCCTAGAGTCTGGAGGAAGGGTGGAGAAGCTCATAGCCCAAGTTGCTTGAAGTCCAGTGTTAAGTTTCCACAGTCTGTGATGATTTGGGGTGCAATGTCATCTGCTGGTGTTGGTCCATTGTGTTTTTTGAAAACCAAAATCACTTCACCCGTTTACCACTCCATGCTTCCTTCTGCTGACCAACTTTTTGAACATGCTGATTTCATTTTCCAGCAGTATTTGACACCTGCCCACACTGCCAAAAAGCACCAAAAGTTGGTTAAATGACCATGGTGTTGGTGTGCTTGACTGGCCAGCAAACTCACCAGACCTGAACCCCATAGAAAATCTATGGGGTATTGTCAAGAGGAAAATGAGAAACAAGAGACCAAAAAATGCAGATGAGCTGAAGGCCACTGTCAAAAAACCTGGGCTCCATACCACCTCAGCAGTGCCACAAACTGATCGCCTCCATGCGACGCCGAATTGAGGCAGTAATTAAAAGCAAAAGGAGCCCCTACCAAGTATTGAGTACATGTACAGTAAATGAACATACTTTCCAGAAGGCCAACAATTCACTAAAAATGTTTTTTTATTGGTCTTATGAAGTATTCTAATTTGTTGAGATAGTGACTTGGTGGGTTTTTGTTAAATGTGAGCCAAATCATTCACAATTAAAAGAACCAAAGACTTAAAAAACTACTTCAGTCTGTGTGCACTGAAATTATTTAATACACGAGTTTCACAATTTGAGTGGAATTACTGAAATAAATCAACTTTTCCACAACATTCTAATTTATAGAGATGCACCTGTTATTTGTTAGCTATATTAACAAATACTCTGTAACACCCCTCAGTTAACAAGCCATATGAGGACCTATGGACCCTTCCCCCGGAATGTGTCTTAGCACCTCAGAACGACACCAGGCCCCTGAGTCACATGGCAACCAACATGAATACACTGGTTATTGCCAAAGGAATGTGCGGTTAGAGATGCACAGTAGAAATTGACTTTTTTTACTAATTAATTCATAGGAAAACTTTCTTTGAATGAACACATATCCTTCAGGTCATTGGGTATGTTGTTACTGGCTTGATATGTTCTTTAGTTGTATACTGTTTTATGCAGGCTTATGATAGGACCACTCGTTCATGTAATCTTACCTATTTGTAATCCTACCATGTTTAGTATCTATGAATTCGTCTTCTGATTATCTAAACGAGAGTGTATATTATATGTTGGTGCATAGGCAATATATTAGTGTTCTTAGAATCATTAGTAATTTCAATTCAAGTTCCATATGCAAATTACCATGCTTTCACACAAAGGTCATAAAACTCACCCAGTATTTCCAAACTCCCACTTGGGATTTCAGCCTTTCTCACTGGACAAGCCATCTTGAGAGGCGTGAATCTTCTCAAGACCTTAAAGGCCTCACATCAGTGACCCACCCTAGTCGGTGGTTCGGTTAGATTCTAAGATGAAGACATGAACTAGAACTCTCCTGCAATGTCCATTTATCATTTGCACATTTTTACAAAGGTGTGTTTGAACTAAGAAACCAATGTTTCCTTCAGGATGTAGATCTGCTGAATATCAAATTGTAACAACCCATAGATTCATATTTTTATTTCTCTTCTTTTTACTGCCTACACTTTAACTCCTTTTCCTAGACCAACTGTATGCGTGTGTGTGAATGTTAGACTAGTTTAAGTGTTTATGTAGTTAATAAAATCTTACTTTTCACACTTGACGTTGTTCATTGTTTGATCATAACTGGAGTCACTTAATCATGCAAATTTATGCTACAAGCTCTTTGTAGAACTGTACAGTAAGAAAGTTATTTCCCTTAAACCAGGAAATTAACGTTTTAGAATTGACAAGACAGTTGACCCTGAGAGGTCAAGTAAATACTTACAGCTGATCTAAAGCTCGTTATAATTAATTATAATATTTATGATTAATTATTCATATTTCCCCTTGAGCTGATTCGCTACAATAGTGAGAACTGACCTTTATACTAAAGTGTTACAAGTATTTTACTATAGTAAAATTCAAAAGGAGTACTTGGTTTTTCTGGAATATTTCCTTAGAATATTTGAACTTTAATTCAAGTACTTGATTTGTGTTCTTAAATGTTGATTACCACAGTAATACTTCTGTGGGGCTTTGGAAGAAGTGACTCTTCTGAACACTCTCAACATTGCATTTGGGAGTTGTGTGGTTAGAAATGAGGACTCAGGCATACATTAAAAGTAGGAAAACAGTCCAATAGTCACAAATAGACTGCAATATGTACTCTGTGTATGCTGCTGCTGCTGTTTTATCTAGGCCAAAATGGCCTATTTGACCACTGTATAAAGTCTGTTGTTGAATAAGCAATTTGTCCAGAAATATAACATATGTAGTCTTCCTATGACATATTTTCTCCATGTATAACAAGTTTTTTTTCTATCTGGGTCACAATCAAATGGTAAACATCATGACTAATTCATGGAGATATGAGCTAATTAAAGGCTCCCACTTGGCAACGGTTTCAGAGAGGCATTCATATATTTTGCGTTTTCATATTTAAATGTATTGTTTAAGAGAACAGACTATTATAGCTAACAAAACCATAGTGTTCAGGTAAGGATCCAGCTAACAAGTGACACAAACATGACAAAGCAAGTCCATTACAAACAAGTGTAGGCGTGAAGAGCTCAAAAGAGAGACTATTGAGTGAAGCTCTCACCTGTGCCATTAACATGTTTAACAGTATATATTTATGCAGCAGATGGATTATCTGTCTAAAAAGGATTTAGGCCTGGCTGCAATATGAAAGTGTTTGCTGAGGTATATGATAGTTATATTTAACCCATATGGATAACTATAACTATACAGTGTAAGCCGTTCCAATAAAGCAGCAGACGCTCGCTGAGCTATTATTAGCCTCCTCCTCAGACCCAGTTCCACTGAGAAACAGAACTCACACAGGGCCGAGATCCAAAATTTAGATACACTGAGAGCCATTTTATCACACTGACAGCTGTCTTTATTATGAACTGGGAAGGAATTTATGGGTAGGATAATTGCTACACTTCAAGATCTGGTTTATGGAGTGTTACAGTTCATCTGAATGTGATTTGATGTGATAAAATGAGAACGAAATTTTATATTTTTCTTCAGAAAGTCAAAACAATGAGGGACAGTCAGGGATATGGCCTAGCAGGTGGTGTGTGCACTCTCTGGTTTATATGTGGGCAACCCAGCTTGGGTAATTTCCTTCGTCTTTATCATTTCCTGTCACTTCTATACTATCCTCTCCAATTAAAGCCCGTAGAATTGAAAAAACAAGGATTTAGAAAGAGCATGCATGTCTTTTAATCCCTTAATCCAACTTTCAGTCATTTCTAGCCAATTAAACAAGCCAGTTAGTGATATTTGTGTTTCTGATCAGACCATTTCTCTCTTTTTCTGTCTGTCTCTCTGATTGAATGGCAAAGCAGCTCTATTTATCTCTTTCTCTTTACTTTCAGTCAGATGAATGGTACACAGTTCTTCAATTCAGCAATACTTTATATATTAACAGCTCTCACACACATAAATGTTAATTATCACAGTATTTCCTCAATTGTTTGTACTGGCACTTCCACTGAAACGTACACACACTTAAACCTCTCTTCTTAACAGATTGTATTAGGCCCTTTTCAAGCAAAGCATTGCGTAACTGCAAAAGAAGACATGTGAGGGGTTTTTCTACTGCATATATAAAGTGATTTCTGGTTTACTATGTTCACAATATCAGATATATCGGATTTTTCTTTCATTTTATTTCATGTTTTCTCTTTTTTAGCCAATTAAATCACATTCTAAATAAGCGTAGGGACTCCTGGTCTCATCTGTCATCATGATTTTATGCGGCAGTAGTAGATGCTCATGGCACTATCTTCTTTTTTTTCCGGTCTTTAAGACCAGTGGCAATCAGCATTAAAGATGTTAATAGTCTACGCAAAAATTTTGTCACCATTTACTCACCCCTTATGTCATTCCAAACTTGACTTTCTTTCTTTGGAAGAACATAAAAGATGATATTTTGAATAATGTTGGTAACCAAGAAGTTTCGGTTCCCATTGACTTCCACTGTATAGACAACAAATACAATGAATGTCTATGGGAACTGAAACTAATTGATTAACAATATTCTTCAAAATATCTCACTTTTGTGTTTTGCAGAAAAATAAAGTCATACAGGTTTGGAATGATGAGTATGAGTAAATAATAACAACATTTCCATTTTTGGGTAAACTACCCTTTAAAGTTGCAATACTGCCACCTACTATATTGGCGTGTCAACCAGTTATTTACTGAATTAATTACAATGCTGTATGTTTTAATTTATTAAACCAATATCATTATTTCAATACTTAAAGCTTAAACTGCTTAAATCATCTGGATTTACTCTGATTTTCACTATATGTGGTGATGTATGTGAGCATGTTGATCAATAGCTTTAGGAGCTGTATTTATAATTTCCCACGAGTTCAGCATGCTACAATCTATTTCCAGCTGTGCTCATGCTGTGTTGTGAAGTTTGAATGTAGTAACCTGTTAATGTGGGTGCTGTGAAATTCTGCTTACATGATATGTGGTTTGACATGGGCCAGCGGAAAATGAAAGAGTACTGAAAGAGAACGGCAGACGGTATTCACTCACCCTTTTGCGCAGGTTGTACGTAAGCAGGAGGTTTCGTGAGAAGTGGTTGAAGAAGGCGGTGTAGAACTCTAGGACTTTCTGAAGCGCGTCCCGTTTGATCACATGCAGGTCACAGTATGTTAGCGCTCTCACATTAGCACATGCCTGAGCTAGCGTCACCTCCTTCCAGAACACGTCCCCAAACACATCACCTTTACCTGAGAAGAAACACAGACACTTTCGTATTCACATAAACAGGCCTGATTGGTACATTTATTGAGGACCATGACTGTCTATTATATGTGACACTGTAGACTGAAGTAATGGCTGCTGAAAATTCAGCTTTGCCATCACAGGAATAAATTACAATATGTCGTAGGGTATGCCTTTAGGGCCAAGGGAGGTGATAGGAAGGCATAGGCGTAAACCAGGATAATCCAAAGAGTTTTTTTTATTAGTCCAAGTAGCAAGATTTGGGGGTGATATCTACAAATAAGTGAGCAAAAAACATTTTTTACAAACACTTTACCCAGCGTACACTTGTTCTATCTTATGAAGAACAAAGTAAATTTGCTTAAACAGCATAAATGTAACATTCAGTTTAACTCACTGACCCCTCTTTCTCCAAAAGGCTAAGAAGGACTGGCTTAAATACTCTAAACTCACGCCAGAATAGGAACTGGACTAAACCAACTCTGTAGCCAGATAGCATAAAGAAAAAAAAAACAAATAACAAAAAAACCGATGATCTCATGTTTAAAGAAGAACAGGACATCTATTGAAACAGAAAATAAACAGATATAGAAAATGCAATTAATAAGAATAACAGTTAGGAATGTTTTCTTATTCAGTACATTTGTCTAAAGAACACACCTGGGGGAAAAAAACAAAAAAACAATTGGTTCATTCCAGCCCTTTAAAGGCACAATATGTAAGATTTTTTTTTTTAAATATCCAAAAACCACTAGAACAGTGTTATATATTTTGCTGACTTGTGTACTTACATTATCCCAAATGTTTCTAAGAATGTTTAAATCCAGAAAAATAAGCAATTTTAACTAGTGACACGGAGCGTGTCTATAGTGTCATTGTGTCGCCTGCCAATGACGTCATAACCCCTCGATTTCTGTTGTGTGATTTAATAGACCGGTGACGCCCGCACAGAGTAGCATTATAAGAGAACTTTCAAATGTATCTAGTATGATAAAACAGCGCTGCTTTTTTTCCCCACATACTCACGACAGGAAGGAGCGGAAGCGCTCGACTGTGGCATAATAAAAGCTCCTCTGCTTTCGAGCCGTGTGTCACACTCGTTCAGCGGCCTCGTTTAGCTTTGACGGCTTTCAGCCTCACCCTGCTTCATTCTGTTTCTTTAACAAATCATTAGCTCATTCATGAACATGATTTCTGCCTGAGTCCCATCGGATTGCATCGGCTGTGGGGATGAAGACAACAACTCCCATGATTCCACACTCAGTCACGGCATCATCAAACTACGCCTTTGCCTCTTTGTTTATTTTGAATACGTGCCCTCTAGCAGCGAAAATTACATATTGTGCCTTTAAATGTGCGACCTTGAAAGCACCTTGATTTCCCTTTGGGAAATCCCCGATCCAACCCGGACGTGAACGGCAGCGTCTAAGCCATGGTAGACGACAAAGACGATCGTCTTTACTCATCAAACTTACAAATAAACGGTATAGTAACAAAACAAATGTGTTATGTCCTTATTTAATGAAAACGAACTGGTAAATGAAGTGTGTTGTGATGTTCATTGATATGTGCACCTATCACCGAAGATACCCCACAGCGTCTTCATACCCCAGTTAATGCCATCTTACTGAAACAACATGACGAATGCTAAAGACAATTAAACTTTTTGAAATACAAACTGTGTTATTGTCCGAGGGCGGAAATAATAGATGTAAATCATGTAATAACTGTATATCACAGACCAGGTCTCATGCATCTCATCGTCACACAATAGAAAACAGTTATTTTATATTGTAGTATTTATTACTGTTTTTACTTTATTTTTGATGCAGCCTTAGCGAGCATGAGAGTGTATTATGACTTGTTTTCAATTAATATAATTCCATTTTCAGTTGTTTCAAGAATAAATTATGTTATATTAATTTATGTCTTATTTTCTAACACTCATGCTAGATTTTTTTGCTACATTTTGCAGCAAAAAATACTGCAAATGATCTCTCTGTTTTGTCTTTCCTCTCTGTCTCAGATTACAGTAGACAGATCATGTGTACTGATTTTATTGGTGTGAAATTCAACTTGTGTAAAACACCACTAACACATGTCAGATCAGAAGATTCAAGCAGTTGAAAGAACTGTTAAAAATGTATTCACAGTAATATCCTGGCAAAAACATTTTCAATATAGCTGCCAGCAGCGATTACCGGGGTTCAAGCGCTTTAGGCATTTTAAGCGCAAAAGGAAAAAGACATTACATATTATTTAGCAGCCTGTAACCACCTAAATCAATTATTAAAAAAGCATTTTTGGCAAATCCAGGTGATTTACCATAGAAATAGGATGTTTTTAGACGTTTATGACTGTTATAGCGTCAGCTGTGGTCCGATCTCTCTGAAACTTGCATGCTTGTTTAGAATCACCTGTCGCATGTGCTCAGCGGGTTTCGTTAAGTTTTGAGTTTTCGTTTAGGCTTTACAGGCTTTTGGGTATATTTGGACAGGCCCCTTTTCTAAAGGACCCCGTTATAGCTTCCCAAAGGGTAAATTTCAACATGTTTTTGATAATTATTGGCCTAGAGAGTCCTGAGAATTGCACTGCAGTGTTTTTTTCCAGACTGAGCGCAAAACCTTGGACTAGTTCACAAAAGTAGGTTTTCACATCTTCTCAATCATTTACAAAATGGTTTGATTGACAGCAGTGGTTCTAGAGGCAAAGTTGTTCGGAACGAGGAGGTCTATCATTCAATACGAATATCGTGTGTATGTGCGGAAAACCGCTCAATGTACAATAGTTTATGCCCTCAAAAAATGCGATACCGCCCCCCAGTGGCCGATTTATTTCAAGTTTCTCACAGACCTTTGGGGCCATTTAGTTTTTTCCCTCTTATAGCGCCACCAAGTGGCCAATCTCCGCATTTTTTTTCCTGTGACCTAAGTCATAAGTGTGACATAAGTGTTCTGCATTTGGCGAAGCTATCTCATTCCGTTCAGGAGTTATAGGCATTTTACTAAAAGTGGCCCTGCCCCCTTCGAATGTTTTGGCGTCCCTTTGCCACGGTGAGTCGAAAGTTCAACTTTTTTGATAATTATTGATATTCACTCTCCAGAGAATCTTTCTGCACTGGTTTGGTTCGGATCGGGCGAAAAACCTAGGACTAGTTCACAAAAGTACGTTTTGCAAAAAATGCAAAATACAGGCCGATTGGGGCGAGCCTCGGTCACATTGTAGGCGGTGTGAGTACTACCATACCTCCATGTTTCAAGTCTCTACGACTTACGGTTTGGTCTGCACAATCAGTTTTACGTGGAAATCGCTCATCCGTGACCATTCTAGCAATTACAATAATTATGACTGGTTAACTCACTTAGGGTATAACTCTACATACTGTATCATAAGCGTTTGACAGATGAAAAATGATGATGAAGAGACATATTCCCTCAATCCATTACTGATATCAACAAATGCACAAAAGTCTTGTCCATCCATCTCCATCTGCTCACATCTAGGATGAAGAGGGTTACAGAGCCAAAATGTCCACTCAGATAAATAATTTATGGTTCTTCTGCGTCTCAGTAAATTTTTTTAGAATACAGATTCTGCAGACGGAGAGAGATATTTTAGCACCTCACAGTTTCAATGAATGATTGGTTGTCTTGGGCTGAGCTCAGTATCAGTTTTGTAGTTGTAGTTTAAACTGATTTTTAAGGAATAATAAACACCCAAAACAAGGGCACTGTCACTGTATTCTGTTCGTTGTACTTTTAAGTGAGAGTAAATGAAAAGAGAGAGTCCATAATATGTGTAGTAGAGCAGCAGTGTCATTATAGATCTACAGGGCACTGCGTACTGACCTCTGACCCAAAGTTTCGCTCAATCCACCCACTCAAGATACAAGTGGTCAGATCGATAAACCTTTTTATTCTGTCTTCATAGTCTGACCTGTGTGTGTGTGTGTGTGTTCTAATTTTAGAAGCAAGAGAGAACATTTGTGGCCTTTCAGACTGATCCTAAATCAGTTTAACAGCCGCGGCAGAGAGCCAAATTTAGCAAAGCATCGTTAGTTTGTCAACAGAGAAAAATAGGCCATTAGATGCTCAGCTCTGTGGCTTCACGAGGCGAAGCAGCCTAATCTTTTTTGAGTTGTGAGACAGACAGATGTTAGAAATGACAGATGCTACAGTACATCATGGGCTGTATACATACATGAGTCGCATGTCTGACCTAAGATCAATGTTTGCCTTTTTTTTTAGGGATGTCTGGTCGATACTGAAAAAAATAATGAAATAATACTCGTATAAACAGTAACAGCAGGCAGGACAATGAAATCAGAAATGTATCAAAATATGAGATATATGCATTAGGGCTCACAGTATACAGTATAATATATCATTAATGTAAATTAAATAATTATATGGGTAAGAAAAAGATAAAGCCACTCAATCCACATTCATTCATTCATTCATTCACCCATTCGTGTATTTCATTAATTCATTCATTCATTCTTTATTAAAGACTATTTACTGGAATAATTATGTCTCAGGAAAAACTAATAAATAAATAAATACTACACATCTAATTTCATTATTGTAGTATTTGCAACTATTTCTTATGTAGTTTTTTCTATATAATAAATAAATAATATTTGCTATTGTTTTTTGCTGTAATATTAAAATTGGTATTCTTAGGGGAAGGTTTTCATTTGAATTAATGAATGAGACAATATGCAGCCAACACAAGAGAATATTACATCATTTATAGCATTATGACATTTTTATCTGTTTCACTAAGAAAATATAATTAAAAAAAAAAATAGGCACTTAATGCTGTGGTATAAACTTTCATAGTTCAATGTGCTGCAGAGATTTTTTTAACATAATATAAAAGATGTCTACAGCAAGCAAGCTGGAAGGCTTCTAACTCAATTATTGCCAGAAAAGGATGAACTCATACTTAGAGAAGATCTTAAAAACGTCTTATATCATACTTTAGTAAAATTACTTTTCAAATATCATTTTATTGTTACTTTTTATCATCAGCTTAGGCCATATTTTGCATAATTTAACATGCTTTATGCTCAAAATTTCAACTTTTTCCTCTTCATTTTTTATTTTATTATTGTTCTCTGAATGTTTTACGCACAGAGGAAGAGAAAGAGTTGGACACATTGATCAAAGAGGATACAGGGTGCGGGATGTGGGAATAAACAAAAGGGAGAGGGATAGCACAGTGCGGAGGAGTGGGTGTGACAGCCTATATGTCAGTCAAGATATATGATCACATAGAAGCTCTGTGGGTGCACATAATCCTCCCATTGGGAACTAAACCCAAGACAGAGGGATGCTGTCTTCATGTCAGTGAGTCTGTAGAGGAAATTCGTTTTGAATACAGTAACAGCTGAAGCAGACTTAAGCCCTGTGGTGTCAAAATTAGAGCTGTTCAAAATCAAGAAGTCAAAATTCTTAGTGGATAAACTGTCGAACAGCTTGCACCACTGTTAAAAATGTAGCAAATAAAAAACTATTTGACCACACAAATCTAGTCAGCTGTTGGACGGCAACTCAGCCATCATGATCCATACCTAGTCAATACTCATTAATTCAGATCCAGATCTATTTCTCTGTCTCTGTTTTCCTCTTACCCAGAATGGCGACCACCTCATCGTCTTGGATGACCTCCAGTGACCCTGACACCACAAAACAGAGGCTGTCCACGCTCTCGCCCGCATGGTAGATAAGATCGCCTGGAGCGCAGTGGATGGTCTGGAACTCCATGGCCAAAGCCCGCAAACAGCCGTCACTGGCTAAACGGAAAGCAGGATGTTCCTTGAAAACCTTCCTGTTCAGGTGCACACATATATCAGCACGCATGTCTTTAGGACAGATCTGCAAAACCTGTAATGGGAGAGAAAAATAACAGATATAAGTGGTAATTCTGCTGCAACTTCATTTGATTTAAAGGGGTCATGTCATGACCACATTTTCCTTGATCTTTTGAGATAAAAGAGCTTGATGTACTATGGAAACATACTGTAAATTTCATACATACAAATGGCAACAAGCAAGAGACTAGATTATAAACACTAAACAACAGCCTCACTTCAATATCTAATTTAGCAATTTCAGTCACACTATATTTTAAGGTCTAATTCTTGCTATTAACAAACCATTAACTATGACTTTTGCCTAAATAAACTCATAATTTGTATTATTATTATTAATAGTAAGGTAGTTATTAAGTTTAGGTATTGGGTAGAATTAGGGATGTAGAATATGGTCATGCAGAATATGTGCTTTAAGGCCAATTTACACCACACCGACAAACGCCAACAGTCTGTCAGAGTTTGTTGGATCAGTGTGTTTACCTCCTGGTGCGTTTGTTGGGGGTTTGGGGGGGGGGGGGGGGGGAGGGAATTGGGGTTCTTTTTTTCCAAAACCCGGGGGGACTGAACATGCTTAATCGGCGTTTGTTGGGTCGTGGAATGTCTGAGCAGTGTGAAATGATTTTCCAACAAACGACAACAAACTCTCGTCGTAAACAACATAATCTGATGTGGCCACGAGCCGTGGACATGACGATGCACATATTTCACTCAAAGAAAGCTTCAACCATGGCCTCTTTCGTTTTATTCGCTGTCTTTCAGGCGAAGAATGACACGCAAAGACATTAATAACAGTAAAATTTTGATTGTGGCTACAGGATCATCCATTTCTTCCCCCGTCAGACTTCCCTGGTATTACACTATTGACACCGGACGCGAGCGAAGCGACACGGCAAAATACAATGAGGTTCTATTGATTATAATCAGTGACGCTGTCTACACTGGATGCGGCGCGATGTGACAACTGTTGCGTCTGGTGTAGACACAGTGTTACTTGACTCTCTTTGACTCAAAGTTTGTCTGTGTTTGTTGGGGCAGTGTGAACATGACAGTTATTTTTCATAAAATTCCAAATCCAACAGCCAACTTGAGCCAACTTGTTTGTTGGCGTTTGTCTTTGCGGTGTGAATTGGCCTTTATATGTACCAATAAACAGCTAATATGTTATTAATAGGCATGCTAATAAGCAACTAGTTAATAGTGAGAATTGGCCCCTATACTAAAGTGTGACTACAATTTCCTGGCTGCATACATAAAATTCAATCAAATCTGTTAGAATGTCAAAATTAGAACCTAGTTAAGTCATGAAACTCTAGACAGGCTAAGTCTTTTACATGCAATCTGCTATCAATCACATCCTTTACTACATGGCACAAGCTGATTAGCCTGTGCTGAGTCTGCAGCCAATGAGACTGCTCAACCTTTAAGTAGCCTAGTTCAGTGTTCGCAGTATGATGGTCCTGTCAGAATTCCTCTGAATCCCTCCACCTCCCCCAGCTCCACCTGTCTAGATCTGCTATGGGATTTATGTATGCCTATCAAGCAATAGCTGCAAATGTTACACACTTGCAGCAGCATGTCTGTTTATCTATTAGCAGTCGCAAATCCGTAAACATTGTCATATCCATTAACGTACTAAAATATAAGTGAGTTATCATGATTGAAATGGTTAGATTCAAGTTCAACTTCAACTTTCAGCTGTTTTAAATGAATTGCTTTGATGGAAAATCCCTTATTTCGGATTATTTTTAGTAGCCAGGCAATGATTAGATTCTTTATTTTAATAATACTAATTAATTCATTGTACTAAGTTAGCAATATTAATTGTACTAAATTAGCATTGACAGCCCCAATTATTATTATTTTCTATTATTAAAAATTAGCATTTTTCTTTTTTATAACTCCTGTCTAACACCATACAAATTTCTGTTTACTGTCATGCCAGTGAAGCATACTGGGAGGCCGACACAGAGAGACAGAGGTACAGGACTCGTGTGCCGGTGTGCATGTGTGCATCTAAGCGCATTAGCGTGTGACATGTCCCCGAGCTGCCATTCCCAGCAGCCCCTCACTTTTCCAGAGCATCTCCCTTTCTGCATGTGGTTGTCACGGAGACATGGAAGTTGGCTCTGGGGAGAACAGTGTGAGCTTGTGTGATGAGACGGTTAAATCACGAGAGAGAAAGAGAGAGAGAGAAGGAGACAGCTGGAACATTCTGACAATGTCCGCCCAACGGGGACTTCATATCCACAGAGTCATGCTGTTCCCCTCCTGCGGTTTGCGTATAAACGACAGGACGAGTCTAAACACACAGCGTGAGAAAGCATCTTGCTAAAGAATCACACTAATGTTTAAAAATACTTAGCCAGACACACTCACACAAACATTTCAGAGCAAGAGTGAATAACCACACACACACACACACACGCACACACACACACAAGGGTGTCCAGAGATGCATACTGGGTAATGGGAGTTGGACATACAGGGTGTTCACCTTTTCGGTGTCAATACCATGGGACATGGACCACGTGGAGGCGATGTAATCCATAACCCTCTCGCTCAGGCCTTTGGGCACCTGGTACAGCTTGAGGAAGTCCCGCACGCTGTTCAGCATCTCATGGTAGCGGTTTGTGTTCGCATACATCTGCTGGAAGATAGTTGTCACGTTACCGAAGATGGTGGCGTAGAGGAGAGCTGTAGGAAAGATAAAGAACGGCAGAAAGAAACTTTGGATTAAATGACACAGAGGAACAGAACAATTTAAATAAATCACAAAAAGTTAATTATATACAGTATATAAAATTATGTTCAAAAATTGAAGACTAAATTAAATATTTAAAATACTTAAATGTAAAAATATATATTAAATTTGTTTTAATTGCAAATTTATTTAATTGCATTTATTTAATTAAAGAGTATCATTTATTCATGCAAATAGAAAAAAAATAGACTAGTAAGTAAATGAAAGAATCCCAGTATCCCAGAAGAACATTTTTTATTTCTATAGATGGATATAAATATTGGAGTTAGTACGATTTTTTAAATATTATTTTAAAGAAATTAATACTTATATTCCACAAGGACGCATTAAATTGATCAAAAGTGACAGTAAAGACATGTTACAAATGGTTTTTTGTTTCAAATTAATTATATTTTTTTAACTTTTATTCATCGAACAATCCTGGAAAATGCATTGCAGTTTCCACAAAAATATTATGTGCACCAAAAAAAAAGTTTTTTCAAAAGTGATAATAAGAAGAAATGCTTCTTGAGCACCAAACAAGCATATTAGAAAGATTTCTGCAGAATCATGTGACACTGAAAACTAGGCTGCTGAAAATTCAGCTTTGCCATCATAGAAGTAATTACATTATTAAACATACTAAAAAAGAAAACAGTATGAAAAATGTTATTTCATAAGTTACCAGCTCCAAAACAGAGAGACAGATATGACGATAATAAAAAAGTGAATTGTAAATGAGTGAAAGCACAGGACAGAAAGAAGAAGATTCAATAAAGGCGAGTGATTGTCTCTTTTAAACTGATTTAGCCGGCCTGTAATGGCTTTGACAACAGGGAGAAAATCTAATTAAGTATGTATGGACTCTCGGTGTGTGTGTGTGTGTGTGTGTGTGTGAATCCCCTCGAAATACCCTTCCGATCAGAATTCTGCGATGCCCTCACACATTGACATTCACAGATCTCATGTCATGACAACATGACCACTAACAAGCGTAGATGCACTCTATATGCACAATATACAATAAAAAAATCAGGAAGATCACTAAGAAAGTACAAACATATAAAAAATATCATATAGTCCTCTAGTCATTGGTACTCCCTCCCAGACTGAGGCGTAAGGCCCATACCCTACAGTCTTCTCAGAACCGCGATATAGTCATGTTATAGGTATTGTCTTGTGGAATCAGTTTGGATGATAGCTTCTTTTGAGTCAGTTGATTTCCAGTTCACCAAATCAGGCTGAACAATGTCATAGTCTTCGTGTGTCATGCACATACTGATTAGCTCTGTGCACGTCATCATATGTTCTAATCTGTGAGCATCGAAACAGTAGTACACTGTATACATTGAAGGTTGTCCGAGCGATAGAGGTGCAGATCTATTTTCTCAACATGACCAAGTCGGTAGTAAACTTACGTCTATCTAGTTCGAGTCTGAGTGCCTCCTTCTCTCCAAGTAAAACTATTAACTCAAGAGGGAGGTAAATCAGTTTGATACATGAATTAATTGTTCATCAGCCGATTTGTGTGAAACTGGATCATACAGTCGTACCTTTTCTGAGCAAACGAACTATTCCTTCACGCACATAACATCCGCACTACCCATGTATGTCTGGTTTAGGATGTTTCTGCTCACTACCGCAATGTTATTTTCTTTCCACCTCCCGTTATTATGTTTATATGGTTGTACTATTTGGTTTGTTGTGTTTGTGTTTCTGACCATGCGTCACCTCTGTAACAAAAAGTTTTTTGGTGCTACTGCCCGAAACAAAATCAGATGCATACAGGTTCTTTGATTCGGGCGATGAGTTTGAGTAAACGATGGCAGAATTTTAATTGTTGGGTGAACTTCCTTGAACTAAAAATGCTTAAATTTGAGCAAACAAATCATTTCTGTCATTTATCTCTTTAAATAATAATTTAAATAGCACTGTCATTTAAAGTTCGTGCACACTTCCAGGTGCCGATGTTAATAAAAAAGATCAAAGCTTCTCAGTATTTGTCATCTACCCAGCTACAGTTTTCTAGTACCCCAGCCATTATTATTAGTGTAAGAGTCTTGTGTGTGAGATGGCGGTGATGTACAGATATGCAGTGTGACAGTCTTTGCTGATCTGGGGACAGATTTGGCTCCAGGGTGACAAGAACATGGAACGGAGCTGACAGAGACTGTCCTACTGAACACATGCACACACACACAGACACACATCCTAGATGCTCTGACACCACACATAGGACACAGACACGTCCAGATGTATCAATGTGTGAGGTCACAGGGTGGGCGTTTGTTCACCCAGCAAACTTTAACTGCTTTCACAGTTCAACATGAACTGTCCCGTCGAATCAAACACACACACTCACATCTGTTTTTCATTACAGAGGAGGGCGAATGTTCATTAACAAATGAACAAATAAGTGAGCCAGGCAGCTCATTACACACCCTCCCCTTGCATTAACACAGCTGATGTACACTCTTTAATCATGCAAGTGTGACAGAGAGAGAGAGAGTGTGTGTTAGTATTTCTTGAGTGTGTCATTAGTTTGTTCTTTGAGATTGCATGGATTGTCTAGGCAGCTCTTGACAGGAATGAGCTGATCTATAGTTCATATCACATGATTGAATTATACTGATGTTTTCAAATGCTGAAGTCTTCTGAAACCGTAACAGAGCTTTAATAACAAAAAATGTCACATCACTGGAATCAGACCATTGACTGAGAACCAGATCAGTTCAAATCTGTTTTTAACTGAGTCAACCAAATCATTGAGAAGATTTGACTCAAACGAATGTTTCAATCACAAATTGGACATGGCTACTTCTGTAAAAAAAGCTCATCAATATGGAAATATTATCTAAGTGAATCATGAATTCAATTTTGACTTTTTATGAAACTTTTATGGTGTTTTGTTATTTTAAAGCTTGACAGCCCCAGTCTTCATTCATTTTCCTTATTATGAAAAGAATGTTCAGGCTATTCTTCACAAATTCCTTTTGTGCTTCATGGTTTTTGGAACAACATGAGGGGTCAGTAAATGATGACAGAATTTTAAGGGGTCATGAACTGAGAAATCAAAATTTCAATTCCCTTGATCTTTTGAAATATAAGAGGTCATTTTACTATTAAAACATACTGTAAGTTTCAGAACTCAAAGCTTTCTTGTTAGTCTAAAAACAGCTTATATTGAAGCCAATCTGCCAAAACGACAGCTTGTGGAATGTGCCACTTTTTAATGTAATAGTGTGGCTAAACTCCACCTCCGCAGAAGAAGATCAATACCTGCTTCGACATTGCTGCCTGTTTAGCCCCGCCCACCAGTTTGTGCACGTAAATAACAAGAGATTTCAAACGATAGATGACTCCAAAGACAACCAGATGCTGTGCAGTGCCAAGTTGTGGAAAAACACAGTCTTTGCATTGCCTTCCTTCTGATCCCAACATTAGGAAAGAGTGGATGAACTTTATTTTAATGAAGTTCCAGACTGCGTCAGTAAGAACTTGGTCCTTTGTTCACTTCATTTTACCGCGGACTCGTTTACAAACAAAGTTTTCCCGAAAGATTGAAACTAAAAGATGATGCAATGCTGACTATATTGGATTCAATGTCGCAACACACAAGTGGGAGTAACTGTTTTTATTTCGTGGTCACTATTGCTTTGTCTGTTATTACAGATCGTTTGATATTGTAATGGGGCTGACGAGACGTGAGACATGCGGATCCATATGCAAAGCTTTATTTGGAGAAGACAGGGACATGGTCATAAGACAGGCAGTGTAAACAGTGGCAACCAGGAATATGGCGGGCAAGACACAAGAATAATCCTAGGGCTAGCGGGGGTTTGACGATAGGCAGACAGAGTCACGGGGCAAGGCTAAAGGGAGAAATCCAAGAAAACAGGCAAAAGATCAGAAACCGCAAAAACAGACAAGGCAGGCAAAAAACTAAGCTAAGGCTAAGGCTAAGCTCGAAACCGAAGAAAACAGACAAGGCAAGGAAAAACTAGGCTAAGGCTAAGGCTAGGCTCAGCTAAGCTACGGGCTACGAACTTCGGGCTCTGTAGAGAGCTATCGTAGGAGAGTGATAATCGCTAGAAATATCGGCAGCAGAGGGAAGGGGAACAGAGTGGTGTTTAAATAGTGAGGGAGTGATATTGAAACAGTGGGTTGCCATCAGTGTAAACTAGCGTGTGCAATCCGTTGCTGAGTGCCATCAGTGCAATGATGAGTGGGATAGGTATCCGGGAGAGATGTGCAACAGTGTGTAGTCGAGAGGCACTGAAATTGGGAAGTTCATGGACCGGGATTAGTGACAAGATATGTACTGAGTGTTATGCATTTTAACTAAATCACAGCAGATCCATTATGAAGGATGTAGGCTGTCAACGACACAACAGTAAGCAATAATAGACAGTGGGCGTTTACTGCAGAGTCTAACAATTGCCGCGCTATGCAAACAGAGCGTTTGAGAAGGGGTTAAAACCAGAACAGAAAATATCTATTACTTAAATTCTGATGATGGTTGTAAATAGCTGATAACATTAAAGTGGACATCAGAGACAGTACAAAGTAATAAAAAAGGCAAGTCATGACCCCTTTAAGGTGATACAGTGAAGAGGGATAATTTTTTTACTGTTTATTATATTTTGCAGATCTCAGGGCCATTTTCTAACCCTAACCCCTTAAAAGTAGACATTTTTGGACTCTTTCACTATGACAGAGAAAAATGGGATGGAATATGTTACTGGACCCTAAGTGCTCACTAAAATTGTGAATGCCACACGAAATGCTCCACCACCCTCTAGCCGTTATCAAATATGCGTGCCTTCTATGTACGGGTGTTCTGTGGACTTGTGAAAAGTCATCGGTTCGTTGCCCAAGTACTGTTCCAATTTCAAGGTCACATCTAGCCAAGTACAGTTCAAAATCCCTGGAGTGTTTCTTGCATCCGCCCTTTTTATCAAGGATCATCAGAGGTGACTTGTTGCGAACTTGGGCTAGCAGGTACCGAATCGAATTTTAGTACCAACCAGCGAGGTTTAATGGCGTAGGAGAAAAACCTGCATAAATTGCAAAAATATTACTGTTATGTGTCATGAAATGCAGTTTAAGAAAATTTCAGGGCGAGAAATGTAGTGGTTTTAAAACTAAATCTGCGCGTTTATTTATAAAGATAGCGCTAGTGAAAATTTGCTTCGCGAGTACGGAGACGTAGCTCACGCGATCACCGGGTGTCAGATGCTCATGTGTCCGCGAGAGCAGCCTCACCTCAGTAGTTCTTCTGGAAATTTCCGTGGCTATGATGTTTTGTAGTGGTTAACACATGAGGTAAAATAGTTTAGGTTAAAGCTAACAGCAATCTTTGGTCTCATGGCATCATTATTCTTCCGGTCATACGTTTTGGCTGAGCAAAAGTTATGTTTAATAAATTAGTATTATTAATCGTAATACAACGCTGACTGTTGTTGGCATAATTTGACCGAATTGGTTGCTTTTATTTATTTCCTATTACCTCCGTCTTTATAGAGTTGTGCTGTCCTATTTATTTTCTTTATAGGCTATAAAGTGAGATAATCAGAGTATATGTGCACAGTTAACATAAACACATATTATATGTTTTACATTTTAAAATGAAAACGAATGAAAATTATATTTTGAAGAAAACGACAAGGCAGTGGTGCTGATATAATTTAGTTTTATTGTAATGCGTGTATTTGTGGCTGAACACACTTTTTGTGAGGGCTCTATTAATATTTTAAATGAAACAGAAAAGAGGCAATGCTGTTTGATATAATATTTAGTTTCACTGTAATGTATGTACGTACCTGAACTACATTTTTGTGGCTATTAATATGTTTAAATGAAAACGACAAGAGGCAGTGATGTTTGAGATCATACTTCGTCGTATTGTATACATACAGTATAGATAACTGGAGTAGCCAAGGCGAGCTGACGGACATTATCAAGTACACTGCTGTTCCATTTGCAGAATTACCGGACTACCGGAACTACTGAGGACGCAAGTCCGAACTTTGCGTACTTGGTATTGAGAAACGGCTTCTGTTTCTCTCTTTCACACTCTCATTTACTGTTCCCCTTAGCACAGCTAAAGCTGAGGTTTCATGAACTTAACATCTTTTCTAAAAATAGTCACATTTGGGTTATTCTGTTCCTCCTGAAGTGCACAACAACTCAAACGAGGAAACGGCATATCGAGCATGTGATTTAGAGTGGAAACAATGGCACAGAACCACATTGATCTTACTTGCATTCATATAGGAGCCTTAAATCCACCAAACAACATGCTCATTCTGTGTGCTCTGTTTAAAACATGCAAGTTCAAGTCATTAGAAGAGGAGCAAAAATCAGCACTAAACCCCAAGGGGACTGTCCTGAGACGGTACTGTAAAGCAGGACTCATTAGTGAAAACGTATACATTTTTCACAAAGTTTTGTAGATCTGATATTTGCACACCTGCTCCGTTCATTAGAAAAGTGCTGCAGCAATTGTCTTGACGTGACACATTTACAACACTGTTTCGGTAAAAGACGCGCACATCACACCGTCTGCTTGAGCTGGGCTGCTGCCAGAGATGGAGAGAGAGAATGAGCGGTAGAGCAAAGAAAAACATGGGGTGGAGGAGATAAGCCTGTGTTAGTGTAATTTGATTAGAGCAGGTGATTAATTGTACTGCCAGCATAATACTTAGGCTCTTCCCTCCATCTCTCCCTTCGATTTCTCTTTATCACCCCTTTGCTTTGCCAATACAGTATAAAGCATTTCAAATGAGTTCAAATTGTGAAAACTTACTCCTGACAATAACAAACATTTATATTATATTCAAGTAAATCATATCAGAATCTAAAAGTCATGATCTCTCAAATGAACTCTTTAGGAAACAACAATCCTTGAATGTAAGAAATAGAATAGAGTTAAAGATTGTTAAAATTGAGGTTTTAGGCTTTGGTTTTGTTTAAATGAAATGCTGCATCCAGCACGTGCCATGACATACAGCATGTGTCATATTTTCAGTCAGCTGCACACAGTCATCAACACTAATGTGACACTGTTTTGGCAATGTAAAGTCAGCTATAGATGACTAAATGGATAGAAACAGATCATAGAAAAGACCAATCACAAATCCGAATGGAAATTATTCTGAATAGAGTATGCAAATATCAGCACAGTCACTTATATTTTGAGTGCTGAACATTCTGAAAGTCAGAGGGAGATTTTCAAACTTCATCAGTAAAAAAACAAAAAAAAACAATGTCCTGGCAGAAATGTATTAGTACATTTTCCATTAAGGATATGTTTACATGACAACGCACTAAAAACTGAAAAGTTTCTCCTTTATGTTTTTGTGTGTGTGTGTGTGTGTGTGTGTGTGTGGTGCATGTTTATGTGGTTTATGAGGACACAAATTTGTATAATAACATGGGTATGACATAGGTATTACAACAAGAAGGTGATTTATGAGGACATTTTCAGTGTCCCCGTAATTCAAAAGGCTTATAAATAATTCAGAATGAGTTTTTTTGAAAATCTAAAAATGCAGAAAGTTTCCTGTGAGGGGTAGGGTTGGTGTAGGGCAATAGAAAATACGGTTTGTACAGTATAAAAACCATTACGCCTATGGAGAGTCCCCATAAACCATAAAAACAAACCTGTGTGTGTGTGCGTGCGTGCATGACACACAAGTTGTCAAAACGGTCGTTCACACAGATCCACTAAAGCGACTTAAAATGCTGTAATATGCATGCCAGGCTAGTAGTTGGTGATATAACGCTGTAAAATACATTACACAAACATGTAATAGGCCTATGCATGCGCATGACTTCACTGTTTTCACAAATTAGCATTTTTGTAGTTTAATAACAGTATTGTTAACAGGTAACAGTATTGTTTTCAGAAACTTGCACTTTAAGACCCATTTTCATACGTTTCAAAACACCCTTGTCATGTAAATGAGATTCTAGATGAAAACAGTACCGTGTAAACGCCCCTTAAGTTTACAGATATTTCCTTTAACCCTAAAACACAACAATTCAATGTGTAATTCAAAATACAGGTAAAACACCTGTGGAAAATCAGTGCGGAAAATGAATTCATATTAACACAGAACATTACAGACTTTTCTTAGAGTGTACTTTTCATGTTATAAGTAATTAAACCTCTAAAATTCAGCTTTAATATTAAACTGTTCATCAGTAATTCAAATGTAATTATCTAGTCATTATAATTATAATTCAAAACAAAATATCTCACAATTGAAACCTAACAATTCAGTCCTAATTTTGATCTCTTTTGCCTTCTAATCAGCCATTACTAACTCATCCATTGCCGTGACTGATAGCATCAATTAATCTGTTTGTTCAGAAGCACCAATTATCCTCATTAGGATACCCCACATAAAAAGCATTAATATAGTACAATAATAATAAATAAATATAAAATGCTTGTGCTAAGGATAGTTGATTTGTGTCAAATAGTCTCGCAATAAAATACATATATATAAGATATATATTATATTATCTCATAAATAATACACACACACACACACACAACCAACACTATTATATATATATTTATAATCTTATATTATATATATAAATAAACAGTGTTTTGTCATTTATGGATTAGTTAAGGGTGGTGGTGTATGTGTGTTTTTATATGTTGTATTATTCTGATTATTCGTACAATGAGGAAGAGGTAAAAGAGAGAGAAAAAAAAGAGGGGAAAAGGGAAAGAAAATGTATCTGATCAGATGAAACGAGTCCTTGTCAAAAGATTCCCGTGAGCTGTTGTGACTCCATTACAGGAAACATGTGACAGATATTTAAATCTTGAATCTTTGCCGCCATTGATTGCATTCATGGCCTTACAAAAGGCCTGTGACGGTCGCTTTACGCCACGTTGCAAACATGTAAAATCGGTATCAGGTCAGGCTGAAAAAGGTTAGGATGCTGGGGAATTTGGCCAAGGTAAATTGATTAAGCACCAAATCTACTGGAAAACAGGCTCACATTCACTTAGGCAATAAAAAACAGATCAGCCATTCAGGGTGCGTTTTAGCTTCCCATTTCTGGCTGACACGTTCAGTTCACTCTGATGCTGACGGTGTCAGAGTATCAGGGGCATTGAATATTCTGGACAATTACTCAGCTCGTGACTTTCAAAGTCACTCTTTGTGCGAAATTTTGAAGTTTTTTTTTAATTTTTTATTATATTTGATTTTATTTTATTTCAGGTTATTTCTCAATCTCTTAAACACCTAGCAACCCACACTATTTCATCATTTGGCAGCTCCCAATTACAGTGCACCATTCTGAAAAAACATCAAAGTTTAAGTTAAACGCTTTAATTTTGTACAACTTCATACAATTTACAACTAGCAGTACTTTGTGTGTAAATGAAATTATTGAGGGTAAATTTGTAACTTTCATCATTATAGGAAGGAAATTAGGCGTGTAATGGATAGTAGCATGAAAAGATAGAAGAAAAACAAATAAAGAAAAAAAAGTTCACGGGACAAAAAACTCTTGAGTTGTAAAAAGCGTTGAGTTGTAACACATAATCTAGGACCTTTATACAGTGTTTGCCATTGTAAAGACTGTATATGATGTCTGTTCCTCACAGCCATTTTTATCTATGTTAAACTGAATATAACATCTAACCTGACTAAGGTGTACTGGTCAGCTTTTGAGAGAATACTCCAATAGTTAGAAATCAACCTTCAATCAAGAAATTCTTTTTAAAAAATGATATATATATATATTTGTTTTTTATTCATATTGTAGTGCATCTTTAATTTTCTTTAGTTAATTTTTTTCCTATTTTATATTAGTCAACAGTATTTTTTAATTCTAGTTTTCATCTTCATAATAGTTTTAGTTGGTGAATTTGGGTGAATTAGAAACCGGATACCTTTTTCCAAAGCCTGAAGATGCAAGATGTAGGAATTTATACTATTTAATTTAGTTTAAATATTGTTTATTGAAAACTTTGCAACTCAATGTGCTATTTAAAATGTAGATTACAGGATTTCCTATGACTTCGACTCATAATGTTTTGTTAATGTGATCATCAAACTGAAACAAGTCTGAAACATACCTGATAAATCACAACTTAAAACATCAAGTTAAACTATAAGCTATAACCTTATCAATATTCATAAGCTGAGGCTTCGCCCCTTTTGTGACGTCGCAACCTGCGCGCATGCAGTGAAAACACGTGAGGAGCATTAATGCCTCTCGAGGAAATTAATCTGAAAACAAAGAGAGGAAGTTAAGCTATCAATCAAACATGGCAAAACACGAATATTTCACAGTGTTGCGATGAATTTGCATATGCATGCCTCATAAACGCATATCTAATATGTATGAAGTCATTAGCTGACAAAAACTCCTGCAAGAGAAAGATGAAAGCTGCTTCATGTTTGTCACCGGCTCAAAGACCTCTGCACGTGTACATCGACACACGCACACAGGCGAGCTTCAGAAAGGTATATGTGAGGAAAACAAGCCAGGCATGTATGTTTCTACCTGTTAGTCTGTCTCAGTCAGATTTACATTTTCTATCAGTCGTTAAACTCATGCCCCAAGCTAGCGGTTGCCATGGCAACAGAACAGGCATTCCAGCACCTGCTGCCAGCCCTGTTCCCCGAGCAACCCATGAAATCAGCATCTGCACTTCTGATTTGTTTCAAAAGAAAAGATTAATTTCGCTCACAACTTCTCTAGACTGTGGAATAAAGCCCTTGAGAATGATGCAAACGGTGCTCCAATCAAGTGTTTACACTCGGCGCTGATTTAAACTGTCACTATAAACATGATGAAACATCAGCACGATTCAGAAATCTGAAATGCACTTGTGAAACAAAAGCCTGTAAGTTCACATCACCTTGAAGTGTTTGAGAACAGACTGCAATGTGATGCCAGTTGAACATTTTCATTAACTGTTGTTAAATGAGCATAAAAGACGACTTATAGACTATTATGTAATGCAACGTGACATGAGCTACAAGAAACAGTTTGAAAAAGAAATGCCTGTGAGCTTCATTGCTAGTTCATGCTGTATATTTACATTGATTTTTTTCCCTTTATGTGTAATTATATGATTTGAGTTCCCTGCGGCCATCTGCACATTATAATTACAGAAAATATATGATTGTACAGAAATGTTCAGTGCAAACTGAGTCATCAACATTTTTTAACTATTTTCCCAGTCTGGCTTTTTCTAATTATGACAATTTCATAATATTGTGATAACACTAATAATTAATGGGAAATAAACTAATATTAAATAACAATGATTCATACATTTGTTGCAGTATTTATTAATCTTTGTCAATATTAGTTAATAAAAATGCGAATGTTTATTGTTAGTTCATTTTGGCTGAGGTCCACTAAATATAGAAAAGAGACATTTTGGATTTATGGTAATGTATAAAATTTTGAATTATGTATTGCACCAATATGTAATGTCACAAATCACTAAGCTGACATTATGCATTACATTATGCACTAAAAACTGAAATCAGTTGTTTATTTAAAGTGACTCGGAACATTATACTGTACAGTATGAAAAATGGATATTCATTTTAAGATTAGCTAAAAATGACATTTAAGTTATTAGTGTTTTTACAGATTAACTATACGTGAAGTTTGATAATGACGAAAGTAATTAAATGAAAATATACAAGAAATGAGCATGTACAATGAATGATCTAAATCAATCTAGACTAAGTAAAAAATTACGTAAATACGTTTTTTTGTTTTTTCTTTCTTGTGACAAAACGGCCTGCATTAAAAAGGTTTAGTTAATTGATTTAAATTGTTTTGCCTATTATATTTTGTAACAAAATCTCACACATAAATTCTAGATCCCACCTCTGAACCTATTGATGTTCTGCACTGTATGATTGTTTGCCCAGAAAGCAGCTATGTATGTTTACTCTGAAAATAAGCCTCTCATGAGGGAGTTTCACCATATAAATAACAGCGTACTGGCAGCTGGTCATGTATAATAGCACATATAATGGAACTGACTCATTTTCCTCTGAGTGGTGAATCACAGCTCAATGGCAGTGTGATCTGCGAGAGCCCCGCCGTGGATGACCCTGCAGGCATCATCTCTAGAGTCAACGCTCCATTATTTCGCTCATCTGCCTTCGTAACAAATCACCGTTCAGAACCAAATGAAATGTAGCTGTCTCAGTCAGCAAAAATGGTCACAATTGAATCAAAACACAATTGAGGGTGTAATATGGTCAGAAACTGATCATTTCACACTGGAAAATATTATGGTAACCTGATTTTTGACCAAAGAACCTTCTGTAGCTAAAACCTTTTTCTATGTTAGCCAGTTAGAAAACTTTACCTAGCTGGCAAGTTTAAAAAGTAGATTTTGCACCCAAATGACACAGAAAACCACGTTTACATTTACAATGCATAAACATGCATGTAAATGATCAAAAAATCTATAACATTTTTCTATCAGCTGGCCTAAAACTTGGCCAGTGGGTCATCATTATTGCTGAGCCCTGAATTTGCTAGCTGAACTAGTTGTACTGCACTAGTTCGTTACTTATACGCACAATAATGACTAGTTCTCAAATGATAAACAGATGTATCAACACTGTATTTTTTCATGCATGTGTTTATAAAGAAGTAAATAAAGCTTTTCAACTCACATCCAATCATCATCATGGCCACAGCGAAGATCTTCTCAGCATCTGTGGTTGGAGCGATGTTTCCAAAGCCAATACTGGTCAGGCTGGTCATGGTGAAGTACAGAGACGTGATGTAGACTGAATCTTTTGTAGGTCCACCTTCCCATCTTCCCATCCCGCTGACGTTGAAGCGATAGGGTGTCCCGATCGTCTCCCCCAGCATATAAAGCCAGCTCTCCGGACGTACTTTGTTACGTTCCTCGTCTATGACCTCATAGTCTCCAATGCTGTACCAGATGCAGGCCAGCCAGTGGGCCGCCAGCCCAAACACGCAAACCAGCAGAACCAAAACAGCCGCACCGTACTCGATGTAGTGATCTAGTTTGCGAGCCACCCGGCCCAGACGCAACAGACGAACAACCTTCAGTGAACTAAACAAGCTACTGATACCCTGAGGAAGAGACAGAGAGATAGAGAGAATTAAACATACTGCAAAATATGTTTTCATCCATCCATCAATTATAAACATTATAGGCCGAAGCAATTCTACAGACACGTTTTCTTGAGTCTAAATAAAGTGCATTGTCTCTCTCTTAGCACAGATTCTCTCCATTTATAAATGTGCACAGGCGTCTGCCAAGCCAACCCTCTGAAATCAACAATACAGAGAGCTGAAACAGCACCTGAGCACCAGAACAAAGAACTCCTCAGATCTGAACAAACAAGCTGGAATATATTCAAAAATAACCTAAGTGTACAATCTTTTTCTAAAAGTGCACTTCTGTGTTGTCAAAGCATGTTTTTTCCCTATTTTTCCATATTATTTCTTGTCACCAGAGTTTCTGCGATCATTATTCTGACAAACATAAGAGGAGTTGAACCACTTCTATTTGTAGTGATGACTTAATTTAGAAATTTGGGTGAATTGTTGCTTTATATATTATATATTCCTTATTGGGTGAACTATGAACGCATGTTCATGAATAAAACAGCTTTCACACACATGACATCAAATACAGTGGAAACTTGCTTTAGGAAAATGGCCACAAAAATAACATTAAATACAGTGGCATCTCAATAAATTAGAATGTCGTGGAAAAGTTCATTTATTTCTGTAATTCAACTCAAATTGTGAAACTCATGTAAATTCAATGCGCACAGACTTAAGTAGTTTTAAGTCTTTGGTTCTTTTAATTGTGATGATTTTGGCTCACATTTAACAAAAACCCACCAATTCACTATCTCAACAAATTAGAATATGGTGACATGCCAATCAGCTAATCAACTCAAAACACCTGCAAAGGTTTCCTGAGCCTTCAAAATGGTCTCTCAGTTTGGTTCACTAGGCTACACAATCATGCGGAATTCTGCTGATCTGACAGTTGTCCAGAAGTCAATCATTGACACCCTTCACAAGGAGTTTAAGCCACAAACATTCATTGCCAAATAAACTGGCTGTTCACAGAGTGCTGTATCCAAGCATATTCATAGAAAGTTGATTGGAAGGAAAAAGTGTGGGAGAAAAAGATGTACAACCAACCGAGAGAACCGCAGCCTTATGAGGATTGTCAAGCAAAATCGATTCAAGAATTTGAGTGAACTTCACAAGGAATGGACTGAGGCTGGTGTCAAGGCATGAAGAGCCACCACACACAGACGTGTCAGGAATTTGGCTACAGTAGTCGTATTCCTCTTGTTAAGCCACTCATGAACCACAGAAAACGTCAGTGGCGTCTTACCTGGGCTAAGGAGAATAACTGGACTTTTGCCCAGTGGTCCAAAGTTCTCTTTTTAGATGAGAGCAAGTTTTGTATTTCATTTTGAAACCAAGGTCTTAGAGTCTGGAGGATGGGTGGAGAAGGTCATAGCCCAAGTTGTTTGAAGTCCAGTTTTAAGTTTCCACAGTCTGTGATGAGTTGGGGTGCAATGTCATCAGCTGGTGTTGGTCCATTGTGTTTTTTGAACCAACGTCACTGCACCTGTTTACCAAGAAATTTTGGCGCACTTCATGCTTCCTTCGGCTGACCAGCTTTTTGAAGATGCTGAATTAATTTTCCAGCAGGATTTGGCACCCGTCCACACTGCCAAAAGCACCAAAAGCTGGTTAAATGACCATTGTGTTGGTGTACTTGACTGGCCAGCAAACTCACCAGACCCCTGAACGGAAAATGAGAAACATAGACCTACAAAATGCGATTAGCTGAAGGCCACTGTCAAGAAAAAAAAAAAAACTGGGCTTCCATACCACGCTCAGCAGTGCCACAACTGAGTCACCTCCATGCCACGCCGAATTGAGGAAGTAATTAAAGCAAACGGAGCCCCTACCAAGTATTGAGTACATGTAGAGTAAATTAACATACTTTCCAGAAGTCCAACATTTCACTAAAAATGTTTTTTTTTTATTGTCTTATGAAGTATTCTAATTGGTTGAGATAGTGAATTGTGGGTTTTTTGTTAAATGTGAGCCAAAATAAAAATGAAAAGAACCAAAGACTTAAACTACTTCATCTGTGTGCATTGAATTTATTTAATACAAGAGTTTCGCAATTTGAGTTGAATTACTGAAACTTTGAAACTTTTCCATGACATTCTAATTTACTGTATGTATAATGCCTGTTTTAAATATTCAAGCCAAAATCACCCTGTAACCCTATACTGTATGTGTGTATTTTTTTTTTCACACACTCTTTCAGATCAGGAATTTATCGAGGGATTTAGTTGGGTAGAAATTACAAATACAAACTACATCACTTCTAGTGATTTCATCCGTTCTCTTCGAACAGACACTGAAAAGAAATGAGGCACTTTCTTTTTAGCCATTTTGCTATATTAAAAAAATCAAAGACATTTTGGATAGTATTTGTGCTGCTGCTTTTGATGCTGCAGTAATTCTGGTCAGTGTCCATTAATTCTTTATTAAATGGATAGTTCTCCCAAAAATAAAAATTCGGTCATTATTTACTCACCCTCATGTCGTTCCAAACCCGTATGCAGTTATTTTCATGCAGTTTTTATCCATACAGTAACAGTTTATAGTAATCAACTATGTAAAGTTCAGAAAATTACCCAAAAAATCACCATGAAAAGATTATGTCCATATAATAGCTTTGCATTCCCTCAGTGAATCTTTAACCCGAGAACTGCTAGAAACTATTTCCTGGTACAGTTAGTTGAACTCAAGAACCAGATCAATGAATAAATGATTCTTCTGAGCCAGTTCTTTTCAATGAAATGGCTGACTTGTTCAAATATGTTGTTTTGAACAATTCATTGATGAGTTCAACTCACTCAATGAGTCAATGATCCAGTCTAGTATTAACTACTGATATTTTGGTGTGTTCTTCACACAGTTTTCATTTGACTACAGATAATCTGTAATAAGTAATATGGACTACTTTTATGGTGCTTTTTGGCCTTATGTGGAGCTTAATAGATGAAGTCACCATTAAGTATTGTATGAATCGGAGGGGAAAATTTTTCTAAAATGTATAAAACTTCTATATTTGTGTTCCAATGACAGCAAAAGAGTGAGTAAATAAATAATAACAGTATTTTTTTTAAATATTCCTTTAAACACCCTATCAGCACATCCACAGTTACAAACACTGACACACACACACACACACAGACAATACAGTTTAATACACACCAAACAAACATTTAAATGACAAAAAATCATAAAAAAAAGTTTCTGTTGACTGATTTGATTAGAAACATGAAATAATAGACTATGGTCTAATACTGCTTTTGGTTTACATCAGTGTCTGATTGATGCCCTGAGGCACAGCATATCAATCAAATGCCGAGTTTTGAGATGAAAGGCCTACTTGAGTGACAGCTCGATGATTCCAGTTCTTCATTCGCCCACAACAAACACAGGCAGTGCAAGGAACATGCAAAAAGAAAGAGGGATGAGGAGGGAAAAAGCAAAAAACAAAAGAGAGTGACAATGGTCAACAGAAGAATATGTGAACAGTCATTGCAAACAAAAGCATGGCGCTTTGAATCAAGAGTGAAAAAGCAGAGCCTGGACTGTTAGTGAGATCACAGGCATCGCAGACATTGATAATCAAGCTTCCGCTGCAAAGGCAATGTGAAACGATGACAGATGTCTCTGTGAAATCAGACGAGGGTTATGCAACATAAGATAATTATGGATTTTGGATTATTAAAAACCACACAGTTAGGCCATGAAAATATGCACCTGTACCAGATGATGGAACAGAGAACAGAGTGTGTGTGTGTGTGTGTGTGTGCGTGCATGTATGCTTGGTCCTTGTTTTTGTCCTTTGAGAGAAAGAAATATTGGTTGCATTCCACTTTGCATTCTCTTATTCACTAAAAGTATGTCCTGTGTGTCATTTGCTGATGGGAATGTGTGCACTTTTGAGTATGTAGTAAGATAGTATGCCATAGTGTGTTAGTTTGAGGCATTTTTAACTTAAACATAGATGCACATTTCCCATTCAAGCAATTTCAGCATACAACGATCTGCAAAGCACTAATGCTGCCTTTAGGTTATGTTGGAATAATGATGTATGAGATGAACACTCATTAATGGCACCACAATGTCATAATTACCAATGAGAAGCTGTGGATTTTCTTCAAGCGTTGGGGGGGCGTGTTAATTATGATGGAAGGCTCACTGATATTATTCATAATAAGATTGTGATAAATCTTGGTAGACAATACTGTTTATTGAGGCATTTTATGAGGTGACAGGCTTGTGTGGCAAAACTACATTTCCCATCATTCCCTGTGGCAGCATAAGACCACTAAAATACATGCACTACCATTCAAAATTTTAGGGTCAGTAAAATTTATCCTTTTATTTTGCATTCAATTGATCAACAGTGACAAGGAGTTTTATATTGTAACAAAAAATACTCTATTTCAGTTAAATGGTGTTCTTTTTAACTTTCTATTCTTCAAAGAATCCTGAAAATTGTATCATGGTTTCCACAAAAAGCAGCATAACTACTTTCAACTTTGATAATAAGAAGAAATGTTTTTGAGCATATTAGAATTATTTCTGGAACATGTAACACTGAAGACTAGAGTAATGACTACTGAAATTCAGTTTTGCCATCACAGTAATAAATTACATTTTAAAATATTGATATAGAAACGTTATTTTAAATTGTAAAAATATTTCACAATATTACTGTTTTTACTGTATTTTTAATCAATAAATACAGCCTTGGTGAGCATGAGACTTCTTTCAAAAACAAAACAAACTTTTTTTTAATTGTACCAAAAATTAAACAAAAATTGTACCAACCCCAAAGCTTTGATTAGTATAGATCAGTTATAACCTAATGTACATTTATTGCATTTTATTTTCTTATTCTAATGCTAAACACCTTCTTTTTGTCTTTATCAGGTAATGAAAACTATGGAAATTTAAACTAAATTAAAATTGTCCAATGCTCCTATTTTATTCTAACCACCTGAACACACATCATGTCAATATTACGAACATCAGGAGGATTGCATAATCCCAATTTTGCATTCTATGTATACTGTAGTATGGGCAGTGCAAAATAAAATCTAGCCATTTCTACTTTTTGCAGACAGCTTTCCACCAAAGAAAATACATTCAAAAGCTGCACTGGCTTCCTAATGTAAATAAACAAATAACTTAAGTTTCAGATCAGAACTTAAGTTTACCAGCCGCTTCCTCCTCTGTTTCAAATAGAAATCAATCAGAAAGCAAACACCAGACAGAGTGCATTATTCTCCATCAGAAAGTCGTCACCTCAGGATCTAATTCGCCTTGTGTTGCATAACTCTCTAAGGATGCCTTTATTTATGGTAGTGCTCTGTTCTTTGGGCTGGTTCTGCTGAGCTCAAAGCCCGGCAGCGTGCACAGACAGATCTGATGAGCTTGATGTAGCTGATCACGGTAAACTGGTGCTGACAGCCCCTCTGAAAAGCCATATGCCCAGGGGCAAGATGAAAGCTCGGATCCTGTGTGTGTGTGTGTTTAACAGATAATCACAGCAAAATATAATTTTTTTTTACTTTTTAGAGTGATAGTTTGCCTCAAAATGAAAATTCAGTCATCATTACTCACCCTCATATCATTCCAAACATGTACGACTTTCTTTTCAGATTATTTAAAGAATATTTCACCTGTTTTTATCCATAAAATGAAAGTCAGTGTGGTCCAAAAAACACTGACCCCATTGAATTTCATTGTATAGACAAAAAAAAACACATTTTTCAAAGTTTTTTCCATTTAGTTCCATATAGTGGCATACATCCAAGTGTAATGAATTATTCAAATCGAAAAAATGCAAGCAGATAAATGTGAGCTTGCAGGAGTGAGGTTTTAGCAGACTAAGGTTATGTCTACACTAATCTGGATAAATTAGAAAACGCATCCTTTTCTCTACATTTTTTCAGTTCTATAAGTCTATAACATACTTTGGTAAACATTTCTCAATTATAGTGTAAAACAACACCATTTTTTACCTTGTTAACAGCTCTGTTCACAGCGACTCGTTTCGGTGCATGTTGGGTGGTTGTGTACAGGTTTCAGTTCAAACACAACATGCATTTTGAAAAATTAAATGGTGAATTTTCATTTCAAGCCGACTTTAAATTTGAGTAAATGATGACCCAATTTTCATTTTCAGGTGAACTGTCCCTTTAAGCACAAATAATTTTTGAAAGCTGTGGAATGCAGGTGTGACGGCAGTTAGTGCATCAGGCAGAGAGATTGTGCTCATCCTCTGTGCAGTGGCGGAAATTGATTGTGAGTTCAATTAAATGCAGACAGACAGCAAAATCGTTATACGGTCAGAGATTGATCCAGAGTAAAAGCTTCATCCAGTACACCGATTCCTACCTCACCAGCACAGAGAATCACGCACCATCGCTTCAGTCCCCAACTTTACCATAAAATCACCCGTATCCAGCGAGCGCAAAAGACAGACACAGAGAATCAAAGTGAGGTGCACAAATACTTCTACTCAAAAGCACTCAAATGCTTTAAATAAGAATTCAAAGTGTAAATATGATAGCATAGAAATGAACTCTTAGCCCAAGATCAGTGAAAGGGTTTGCGTGCTTCACTCTCACGCATCCCGATCAATATTAATTAACACCAAAGATTTGCTCCATTACAAGCTCAAATACTATCCCTCACACAAAGCACTCAGACAAATGATCAGTTTAATGTTGCAGGGCTGTTATACCACCACTTGTAAAGATACGCAAGGTTTAATAGCTATTCCGAACAGGTGTTTTGAGGTAAATATGAAAAAAAATCTCAAAGTCTCATCACAAAGTGTGTCTATGTATGAATACTTTTGGATTTAGTTTTGTTTCTTTTTTGCTGTGCTTCCCCTTGGTGCATTTAAAATAAAATCTGAAGATAGTTTCAAGCAGACCCTAGGTAGCAACTTATTAAGATCTCCCCTAGACTATTGAGTTGTAACATCAATGCTAGCTAGGTTTTCTCTGTAATGAGAGCCAGCAGGGTAGTCCAATGCTTTTCTTCAGTTCTTCCTTTCTTAAAGGCATTATTCATGTCTATTACCAGGCCCACATGGGACAAAAATGTTTTCCACTTCCCCTGTCCCTTGTGTGTTTGTTTATTGTTAAATATTTTGTCTGATCTGATAATTCAGGTCCCCATACACTAGGTTTGTAGTACTCACAGCCTAGTTTTATTAAATTTATTAAGCTTAACTGCACCAATTTCCTCCCAAATCAGCGTAGACCAAGGCAGATAAACTGATTCAGAATCTCTCCAGATATTTACTTTATGACACTGATCTGAGATCAGGCTTGCTGGATAACTGCCACTAGAATAGTTCGAAACAGAGCAGATGCTACACAGAATTCGAAGAAGTCTTACGACAAACAATTAATGCAGTAAATTTAAAGGTCACGTGTGTCGTTTTTTAAATGCCTTAAATAAGGTCTGTAGCTAATGCAAGATCAAGATATTTTCTTGTTTAATCCTATGAGATAAAATACATCAGAATAAGTGTAAAAGGCTAAATGTGAATGTGGTTTGTTTATACTCTAGCTTTTTACCTCTGTTAATTGTAATTAGCTGTGTTGGTAATTTGTGAAGATTAACCTAATGAACAGGATGTGTAAGAATAATAAACTTTACTTAGTCACAGAACTTTCCTGCAATATCCAAATCCAGTGGAAAAATCATATTGCTAACTTCCAGGTCAGCCTACAAAAATAAACATATTTGTAGCAGGGATTATTTGCTTGCCTGACCAATGGCAGAAAGTGAAAAACCTGTATCATTTTTACAATTATACTGTAATTATAGTACACTAGGTGGCGAATTTCACATTGACTATATTAGTAATATCTAAAAGATAATCTTTCTGTTCACTTGCAAACTCCTTAAAGGGATAATTCAGCCAAAAATGAAAATTACCCAGTGATTTACCCACCCTCCAAAAAAAGCCATCCTAGGTGTATATGACTTTTTCTCTCAGACCAATACAATCAGAGTTGTTTTTTTCTTGATTTGTTTTTGGCATTTTTGTCTTTTATTTAGATAGGACAGTGTAGTGAGTGACAGGAAGCGATGTAGGGGAGAGAGAGAGGGGGCCACGAGCCGGTATTGGAACTCGGGACACCCACAGCGCAACGCGCTATAGAGGTCTATCGGCACCGACCAATACAATTATTAACCCCCAGAGCCATGTGGAGCCATTTTTATGACGGATTTATGCACTTTTATTGGACTTCTAAATCTTAAACCCCATTCACTGCCATTACAAAGCTTGGAAGAGCCAGGACATTTTTTTAATATAACTCTGATTGTTTTCGTCTGAAAGAAAAAAGTCATATACACTTAGGAATTTGTTAAGGGGATATAATTCATGGGGTAATTTGCATTTTTGGGTGAACTATCCCTTTGGCACATCTTACATAAACTGCATGTTCCTCTCTCTGAATTTTTGCAGTCTGCTGCTTTTTAAACATGTCGTATACATACATATCTCCTTGCTTTAAACACTGTGAGAAACAAGCAATAAACTTCAGTATACTGAAAACCAGAGCAAAAACAATGAGCCGACATGACAGACGTTTCGATCTTATCATTGATTATTAATCCTTTTTTAATGTTTGCTTGTGTGTGTGCCTGTGTGTGTGTGGTGTGGTGTGTGTGTGTGTGTGTGTGTGTGTGTGTGTGTGTGTGTGTGTGTGGTGTGTGTGTAAATAATTTTGTTTTTTGTCCTGACCGCGTCCACGTTTCTCAAAGCGTTGAGGACATCATAAGGCAGACAGGACAACAGGTCAATCACAAACCAGGTTTTCAAGTAATTCATGCGAATCAGTTTCGGGTCTGATATCACTTCCCCGGCCGGGCCCACGAACGTGGTGTGGAAATTTAGTACAATATCTACCAAAAAGATCACATCCACAATGCTGTCCACAACCAGCCAGGTGACGTTGTTCTGCTTGGTTTTGAATGAGACATTGTATGGGACCATGATGGCGGTGTAGAAGGTGAGAATGAGGATGACCCAGTCCCATGTGGTCTTAAAGGCACAGTAGTGCAGGATGATGTGAGGAGGGGTCTTGGGTGTCTCTTGTTTGTACTGGGGCAGGATGTCTGAGCCCAGCTGGAGAACCTGTGTGAGAGAGAGACAGAGAGAGAGGCAGCGGATGGATGGTCGTTTATCTGAGTGGAGAGGAAGAGAAATGACCCGTCTCGGCTTAAAAGAGACTCACCTCAAAGAAAAATCGCATCCTGTTAAACATCTCATCTCGTCTGTTTAACCGATACAGATGAAGCCTTGTCACTGACTAAAATGTATTTTTAATGGACATTTTGGATAAACCATGCTAGAATAAATGTATGCTAACATTATGTATTATTGAAGAATGAATGGACACATTACCTTGAAGATTTAGTTTTACTTATCTAGCACTAAAAATACTTTCAATTAATTAAATAACGTGTTAAATAAAAATTTTAATTTATTAGATTTCAATTTTAGGTCGATACCACATAAAAAAATTCCCAAACACTTACAATTTTAAATTTCATTTAAATAAATGCAAATCAATATATTAACTTAGTTCATATAAATAATTTAAATACATTTAACATTTATTTAAGATGTAACATTTAATTCAAATATATTCATTTAATTTTTTTTATTATTTTCATATCATTGTACATGACTCGGGAATACGTAATTCTGATCGGCCAATTGTGACAGTCAGCTTAGAAATATTTCTGAATAATGACCGTTGTGAATGGAAACACTGTATAACAATCTCTCTGCTATCTCTACAATTAATATAGTATAATTCTCCCTTTACTTATTTATTGCAAATGATTGGCTGGAGCAGATTATATACAGTAGTCCGTTTATATTGGTCATATCATGTTATTTATTGTCTACTGCCACCATGGATTAAATAACTAATACAAAACTAATCTGACAGCTCCATTGCATGACAGTTTTTATGTGATATTAGTATAATTAGCTAGGCCTAGAATAGAAAGTAAATAAATATATGTGACAGATGATTAATTCATTATGAGGCATTTTTGGCCCCCACATTTAAATTTCTAGGTCTTTTCTTCACATTTGGTGGCACTTTTGTCCCAAAGTCCTGTTAAATTCCTGACCCTGCTTTGTAAACTATTCAAAAATGCCCCATATATCTTTTTAATCTCCCTGCTGGAGGAGTGTGTGTACTGGAAACACACAGTGCGAGAGGATAGCCTTCCTAGTGTTAGTTTGATCTTTGACACGAATGCAAACACATGCTGATACACACCAGAATCACTCACAGGTGTAAAATGAAATGTATGAGACAGTGTGAGACACACTGAGACATACCTCTGCAAGGCGCGAGTGTTTATGTACATTCTCTCCTTTATGTACGGTGGGCTGCAGTTGTTGCAGGACCCCTCTACTGCTGGTCAGAGCCCTGGTCAGACGAGCAAACTTCCCCCATCCTGAACACAGAAATTATCCACATTTAACATTCACTCTCAAGTGCACAAATGTTCATGAAATACATCTGAACAACACGTACCTTTGGAGGAGTCATCTTCAATTGGTTGTTTGAATGCTGTTATGTCACTAAACGTACACAGGAAGAGCACAACCTTCTCCTGTTCATTTCGTATAGGTGCTATTTTCACAAAAAACCAAACCGGCATTCCTGGAAAAACACAACCACGCACATTTAAACATGCCGTAAATCTGTGACAGATAATATGTCGGGGGAGAAAAGTTCTTTTTCTATTGAAGAAAAAACTGTCTTGTCTCTGTTTTACACATTTATGCATATTCATTAATATATTAGCATAACAAATTTATGCACCAGGACTGCTGTTTTCCTGCTCCCAAGTGTGTGTGTGTGTGTGTGTGTGTGTGTGTGTGTGTGTGTGTGTGTGTGTGTGTGTGTGTGTGTGTGTGGGGTGCAGTGTTTGTGTGTGTTGTTTGTGTGCAATGCTCACTGTTTTTCTTGTACATCAGATCTCAAACGACTCATCTCATATTCTCGAAATCAGCCGAACGTTCTCACATGTGGTCCTTATCTGTGAGCTCTCGTACATGCGCTGAGACAAAAAAGAAATGGACAACACAATCAGAAGCATACCGTTTTCAAGCAATTTCACTTCTTTATTTTAAAGGTTGACTAAAATAAAAAGTCCTGTCACATAACTCGTGTCATTCTAATCCATTTGACTTTTGTTTTTCTGTAGAACCAAAAGGAGAAATAATTATTAGACTGTTTGAGGCTGCCTCTTTGAATAAAATCAAGTTACAGGGACCTGTCAAATTCCAAAAGTGTAAAAAGTGCCCCTGATAAAAGGTCATATAGGACCACATGACAACATAATGCTCTTTTTAGGTGCTTTTGAAGCTTGGCAGCCGCCAGTCCCCATTCACTTTCACTGAGTGAAAAATACCATGCTAAATTTTACTACATGTTGGTTTCACAGAAGAAGTAATCCAAGGGTTGAAAATCAGACACCCTGAGTGAAGTTAAAAGGCATAAATTAATTTGTCTGTTGCTTAGTGGTCGTTTTTGAGTCATGATGGTGTAAGTTTACTGAAAACTATCCAGCCTTTGCTTGACTATAATGAGAGAGTCATCAAGGAGAGAAAGGAAAGAAGTAGGGGAGGGAGGGAGGGGGTGGGAAGGAAGGGGGGAAAGGGGGGAGGGAGAAAAGAGGGAAAAAGAAAATAGGGGGGGGGAAAGGAGGGAGGGGGGGGAGAGAGGGGTGATGATACATTCGAGAGACTCTACAAGTATTTCATCTTGAGATATTGGAGCTGATAACGCTAAGAGCCTATCTTGTTTTTGGCTATATTCAAGGATAATAAGTTCAAAGCTGGCTGGCTCACACTTAACCAACAGAAGACAGCACTTTCCACCCTTTCAACTCTATTTTTTAACATTTACTGTACATACTGTATTAGTAATTGTTTTTTTTGTAATACATAAGTATATGTAACAAAATAATTCTTTACAAATTAATTTCTGTGTTTATTCGGCTACACTCTACTTCAAACGTTCTGTCGGTACATTTTTTATGTTTTTGGATTAAACTCTTACGTTCAACCAGCCATGTATTTATTTTATGCAATACAGTAAAAACTGTAATGTTTTGAAATGTTATTACAATTTAAAATAGCGGTTTTCGATTTTAATATATTTAAAAATGTTCTTTATTTCTGTGATGGCAAAGCTGGATTTTCAGAATCATTACTCCAGTCTTCAATGTCAAATAATCCTTAATAAACCACGTCACTTTGATCAATTAATGCATCCTACCAAATAAAAGTTAATTTCTTTTAAAAAAAGTTTTTACTGAAATTATAATTTTATATTTACTTATGTTGCACTTTTTTTACTTTCCCATATTCCTCCTCTCTCGTGGTGTATTGGTATACTATATGCTGTACTGTAATTGACTGTATTGCATATTGTTAATATCATAGTTCACTGTCATATACTGGGTTGTATTGTGGGCATACTTCATTACAAACAATATTGTACTATCTTGTATATTATGTTATCTAATACGGTATTTAATACTGTAAATGGTAAATTTCTCACAATAATCCTCATATAACTATGCATATTATAACATATTTGCTGTTTATTAGTACTAATAATAAAGCACATATTCTGCATGACCATAATCTACATCCCTAATCCTACCCAATACCTCAATTTAACAACTACCACAAAAATAATAGTTTTTGGGCAAAAGTTGTCGTTAATTGTGTGTTAATAGTGAGAATTGGACCTCAATAATGTGACCACTGAATTCAAGCATCTTTCTACAAGAAGTTGCAGTTCTCTCTTTTATAAAGAAAATATGATCAATATGATGGGATATAAAAACTAGTACATGAAACCAGCTCTGCATGAAGTCTGATACCTGCATGTACTGCTTTTCTGCATGACCTCAGCACGGTGGTAGCCGGACAGCTTACAAAAGCCATCATTACTGTAAACGATGGGCCAGTCTACGATCTGGGCATTTCCCAACACAAAGTTTGTGTCTGTGGAAAGAGCACAGGAGGGTGTGGGGAGGAAGCAGGGGGGGGGTGAGAGGAACCATGCACAGGTCAACGGTAAGAAACACTATAGGTCGGTCCCGGTATGTAATGTCCAAAAAAAAAAAAAAAAAAAAAAAAAAAAAAAAAAAAAAAAAAAAAAAAAAAAACATGAGGAGGATGGGTACACTGTCCGAGCGCGAAAGCCCTGATCTGCGTTTATGACAACACTGAGAACTTCAGCTTCATTTTTACTGGTCTGTACCCAAGATGGTAATGCACAGTAGTTCACATTATACTCTCACATGACCTTACAACCCCACTCAAACTAAATCTCTAAATGTTCCTTCTGGCACCCTATTGTCCAGATACATTTCCCTGCCTTTTAAGTTTTTTTCTTGTTAAAGTGAACAGAAAGAAACATGTATTTGGTAGTCTCAGCCTCAAACAGCCCACAAACCACCCACAGATTGTTGTGATCCCTATTGCATTAAATCATTGACATATACGGCTGAAAAACATTGGTTTAAATATAATTGACTGGCTTTACTGTAACTAATGGGAGTCAGGGTGCATGGGTTTGTGTTTGCAAGTCTAAGAAATAACTAATTGCTGGATTTGCCAAAGTTTGCGGGGTTGTAGTATCAAATCTTTTAAGGTTTTCAAGAGTTTTGTTTGAAACACTTAAGCAAGTGAACAAGATATGCTTGATCACGCATGTATATTCCACCTAAACTATCACTGTTACATCAATTTTTAAAAAATCTTGTCCTATATATCCCACCACAATAAACAGCTGTGGTTGGTCATAAACATGTATCCCATTCCTGGTTTTTGGCCACTACTGTTCAAAAGTTTGGGGTCATAAATTAATACTTTTATTCAGCAAGTACACATTAAATTGAAAAACGTTACAAAAAAGACATGGTACAAAATGTTACAAAAGATTTCTATTTCAAATAAATGCAGTTCTTTTGAACTTTTTATTCATCAAAGAATCCTGAAAAAGGTTTGACAGTTTCCTCAAAAATATTAAGCACAACTATTTTCAGCACTGATAATAAGAAACGTTTATTGAGCACCAAATCAGCATATTAGCATCTCTGAAAAAACATATCATATTCAATATCATAATGTGACACTGAAGACTGGATTAATGGCTGCTGAAAATTCAGCTTTGCATCACAAGAATAAATAACATTTTAAAATATAAAACAGTTATTTTTTTCATTTAAAAATTTCACAATATTCTGGTACGTATATTTATCAATAAATGCGCCTGAAGCAAAAGAGACTTTTTTCAAAAACCTTTTAAAAATCTTACAAACCCCAAACTTTTGAAAGGCACTGTGTATTCCTATAGCACCAAAATTCTGACTGAACAAAATTAACTTCTTTGTCACTCATATTACTGTGAGAAAAGCTCATACACACAACCTAATACCTTCAGCATCTTCACAAAACTTTCAAGCACTATCTTCATGCTACATCTCTCATTAATCCTTTCATTGTCCAAATCTTTGCAGACAGAGTAAGTTTGTGTTGTTCTGGAGTATCACAGCCATTATCAATTAGGCCTATACCGGAACTTTCACTCCTGTGTGTATTATCCAAAAGCCTGTGTTAAAAACTCTCTGTGCCAGGGTCATCTGTAATGGGCTCCATCTCTGTAACCTTGCTTTAACCTTTCGTCTGATGTCTGTCAATGTTAGTTTGTTAGTGGCTAGCGTGTTAAGCAGGCTATCAGGCTGATTAGCTGACAGTAGTGATTTAGCGGCTGCTGACTAAGCCAGTAGCACTTTTAACAAAGTATATCTCAAAGCTTGAGCAAGCTCACCGTAACACTATACAACCTGTAATCCGATATAAAAGAATTAGAAACTGTAGTCTGTCACAAATGAGGGACAGTGAAGACCTTTCCAGTATTTAACAGCAATAAATTGCCTTTATATAAGCATTGTCCTGTAATGTAATATGTAAACTGTAAACAGCATCATGACTTTCATCAGTCTCACAGCCTTTATTTACATATTTACACGCAGTAGGGTTCATCAAATTCAGGATTTTGTATGATCAATGTCACAGATTTGTTTTTTTGTTTACTTAGAAACATTTCATATTAATTTTACCTTACCGCATTTGTTTATATTTCCTGTTAAAATTACTGTTTATTTCAAGGTTTAAATTTGATTTTGAATCCCAGACTTTTGACCCCTACTGCATATCAACATTAAAACGAATTTAGATTTAAAATAAAATAAGCTCAGATAGATTTTGTTTTTCATTATAAAATATGTCCTTCACCTCATTCAGACATAATAACATGAATGGCAACATTTTTCACTTTGACTGCACATATGATTTAAACACAGACAGACATTTCATCTTTCTATGGCTAATGCTTGTGGAGGGTAAAGGTGAGATGAGCAAATGTGGAAGGGCAGCATCAGAATCACAAGTGAAGGGAAACTCAGATCTATGATATCAATTGATTTAAAAGCATGGTGGTGGATTTGCCACAGAGCACAGTTCTCCTCTACTGAGCATAAACACGGGAAGTTCACTCGACAAACTAAAACAAACACACACACACACACACACACGTGTGGACGCACACGCATCACTATGGAGGAAAAACGTTCCATGCCAACATTTGTTATTTTACAGCAAATGCTGTCAGCGCTGAATGAGGGCCAGGGAGAAACATCTGCATGGTTATTTTCACCATAACTAAGCAGCTTTGAAATATCAACAGCACTGTTGAACCACTTTAACACTAAACCACAAAAGAGTTCAATCAAACTTATTGTTAAAATTCCGACTATCCATTTGTAAATTAACAAAAATTGTTATAGAACAATATTTAATGTCGAAAGGGAACTAGAAAGTGAGAGAGAGAGAGAGGGAGGGAGGGAAGGAAAGAGAAAGAGAAAGAGAGGGGGAGATATAATGGAGGGATGGAAGAGGTTAAAGCACAAGTGTTCTGCTCAGTGAGGTTTATACCTGTGTGTCTATGTGATAATGTCCAAACTGGAAGTTAAAGAAAACAGAAAAAGAGTTAAATAATACACAAACACCATAGAGGAAGAGGAATGTATCCTCATGTTCTTCTCCAAGATGGCCAGTTAACCCATATGACCAAGCAGGTCATACAGACATCAATGTTTTCAGAAGTTAATAGAAGTCCTACTTAAATGAAAAAGTACATCTTTCTTAAAGCTTAGAGATCTCTCTACTGGGGTTCAATGCGGAGGTGGTGTCCACTGGCCAGTTGTGGACATCTGATGTTCGATTAGTTTTAAATGGCCATATGCATGCAACGAAACCGCATGAATAAGAAAAGCGGTCCTGATGTATAAACATCAATAAAAGAGATCTTGGATTCTAGTTTAAAGACCTTACAGAGGGTGCAAGAACACAGTCTGATCTCGCAGATAGTGTTGGTGAAGATCCTCATCCAGTTTTCAACCTTTCAGCACTCTTAAATATTAATTGCTATTAAATATTAATTTAACCTAAAGTTGTTCTCTATCCCACAACATGCTGATGGAAGGATGCATGAGAACAACTCAAATGGGAACGAGCAGCTGTCACGCAGAGAATACAGAACAACATTTCAATGTTCCTGCAGCCCATTAGGCTACTCTTTATTAAGTATTTGTATAGGCCTAATTACTATAGCTTAATATAAAAATAAATTGTGCATTATGTAAATAAATTTGCCTATATATATAGCCTATTTATATATAATTTAACAAAAAATTTAGAAAAGAATTGCACTTTTAGAACTGTTTATTTAACGTTTTTTCGTAAAATCAAATAAAAAAATTCTAAATTTTATAGTAAAACATCACTATAGAATGCGCCTGCATAACGTTTTCCCCCCCGCGTGAACAGACACCTATAACTTTCTAGTTTGTGTTGTTATTTAAGTAGACTATATTGTCAAAAGTACGTTGTCTTTATGTAAAGGTTTCTTCTAAGTCTTTTACTTATGTACCCAAAAGTTTTTCTTTCTTTCTTTTATCTGCGACACTACCGCTGATACTCTTTCTGTACGTGCGCTGCTTTGGATGTGATGGTGCGTCTTACCGTTAGACCGTCGGACAATATTTTCCAGAAAAGTGTTTTGTGGGGCCACTAGTCCTCTGCGTCCCCCGGCCATCACGGCGGGTCATGCGCTCCTATGAGAGCCCGGACCGGTATCAGCATAAAGTACCCACACACGTCTCCGGTGTGTCTGTCGTCCACATGCCGCTGCCGCATCCAGTGATGTGAGGACCCAGGGCTCTCCTCACGCTCTCCTCTCCTCCACCCCTTTGAGCCTCCACCATCGGCTTCAACTGGCGAAACAGCGCCATCTATTGACTCGTGTGAGGCAGCAGGTGTCCCAATGTGAATCAATAGATGGCGCAGATTCGTCATAGTAGACGTTGGCAATGCGTAATAAAAATTTACTTGACGCCATCTGCTGGTGGATGTACTATTTCTTGCAACTCTTCGTCTTTGTAAACTAGGAAGAATTCAAAGGGATGGTTCGCCCAAAAATGAAAATTCTGTTATCATTCACTCACCCTCAAGTTGTTTCAAACCTGTATTAATTTCTTTCTTCAATTGAACATAGAAGAAGATGTTTTGAAGGATGTGGGTAACCAAACAGTTGCTGGTCGCCACTGAGAAACAGTAGTTCTCTAAATGTTTAGAAATACAGTATATGTATATATTTCGCAAGCAGATTTGAAAACTTTTTCATTTCACAGGAGGATCTTCAATTCAACTAAATTCAGTGCCATGTCAAAAAAAATCTGTTGTCAAAACAATAAATAACATTTCTATAGAGTTGATTCTGCAATCAAGTGCTGTTTGCAGATCTTGGTGTTGTCACCCAAAACAGCAGCAAATTGGGATCCTGCACAACATGGGTTTGTCATTAACCATAAATATAAATATAATGATATTCCAAAAAAGAGCAAACACTACAAATATAGCTTCAAGCTAGATAACAAGTCCCTAGAACATACTCAAAACTACCTGTGTATTAATATCAGCAGCACCACTGAAAACGTCAACAAGGCTGTGGATGTCTTCAGAGACATGGCACAAAGGGCATTATGTATCAAAACTGAGACCCCTACCAGAATCTGGCTATAAATAATCAAACCTGTTACAGACCCCATTGCACACTATGAATGTGAAGTCTGGGGCCTCACCATCCAAAAATCCACAAACTGGGACAAACTCCAAGTAGAGACTCTACAGGTGCAATTCTGCTTTTATGGTTGAGGAAAAACTCCCATAATAACAACAGAACCAAAAAAAAAGCACTTATAATAAAAAATTAAAATGGAGACCTACATCTCATGAAATCAAATTCTTACATTTGAATAACTTATTATAGAATCATATTATGATGTGTTGTTAAATTCAGAATTTGTTCCAATTGATGAATTTAACAGCTTGTCATATAATGACCATCTTAATAACAAGATTTCTATTGAATTTAGTTCACATTCTGAGACAAAACATTCATATTTCCACAATAAGGCTTAGCAGACATCCTAACTTGTACCTTGCTGCAGTCACAAGCAAATAAACGATAATTTTGATACTTTTTTTATTTATTATCTCTAAATACATCATATCACAATCATATTTGAACCATAACTAACTTTTACATTCAGTTTTTCAGATTTTTACTATAGCCTTTGGAAGCATTTTGAGATTTGACCTTTTGATCCATAGACCACCGGCAATCAAATCCACACAGGAAGTCATTGACCTTTACCACTCAGCCACTCGATTATCACTGCAACCAGAAAACTGAACTTTGGTTTGATATTATTTCATTTATATAAACATGGCAATGCTCATAGCCTAACCCCAGCCAGGTATAGGGACTTAATTAACATCTCAGCCATCAATCATCTCATTCTGATGTCAATCATTTTGAGCTGTAGATGCATGTGCAACGTTACACAAATTAGTTATCTTCTGTCTGCCCATGTTTAGTAACCTCAGGGTGAGATGTTTATCTTATCAATCAGAGAAGCTGTAAATCTTCAGAAATCTTAATGACTTTCATAAGTCTCAGCATCTCTAATCATATCTAATCAGATTCAATATCTGCACTCCTGAACCTCCAAACACACACGGCAACAAAAGCTGGTTAAATACAGGTTGCCTTCACTTGGCACTGGGATAATTGGCACAGTAATTGAAGTTTTCAGTCAGAACTCATTTAAGAAAAAATAAACAATTTTTCAATTCAATTCAAATTATTTGTATAGTGATTTTCACAATACACATTATTGCAGCTGTGTGGGTATATATAATATAGTATGTATATATATATATATAATATATATAATATATATATATATATCTATCGAGTATTATATAAATGTTGAGGTCTAATAACAACCTTTTTATACTTTCTTTCTTTGAAAGTAATTGGCCCTTTCAAAAACAAAAATAGTTCACTTCGCATATACAGTAACTATATGGCTACCAAAATTATATATCAGTATATTGTGTTAATAACTGAGAAGTGTTGAACAAGAAATCTGCAGTTGCTTTGATTAATTTGTTGGCTGAATGAGGCATTTTGCAATTAGTGAACAAAACAATTCAAATTGCCAAAACAACGTAGTGTGCTCAGGACAACAGTCCAAGCAAACATTTTAGTATCATCCTAATACATCAAACCAGGCCCTCATTTGCATAAACTGGTCCCTTGTTTAAGACTGTCTATAAAACCCATTTTGGCTCAGCTGCAGGTAGCGCCGTATTGCTTTTGTGGATTCAAATAGGCTATTTTTCATTTTTATTTAATTATTTTTATGTAATTATTATAAAAAATTATGACCAGTCCTAAAGAAGAAAAATTGGATGCCTTGTAAGACTAGTCTATGTAGTTTATGCAGCCGGCCACAGGACTATAGACCTAGGCAATATCTTTCCAATAAACAGCTTGATAAGATCTATAAAAATAAATTCCATGCCATCTACCTTGAAACATGCAAACTAACAGGAGGCGTGTCTGAGTGATTGAGGAAGATTACAGTCATATATTAGAGCAGAAGTTGCTAAACGTTTCAGCAGTTTTGTTCAGAACTGCTCTTTACTCCACGTGGCTCTAAACAGATGAACCAAGCAAAGAAGCGGATGATTCTTTCCATCATGGGAATAAAAGATAAAACTTTCTCTTCCTGTGCACAGATTATGATCCTAGCACTTCTAGCATGCAGGTGTTCAGCAGGTATTTAATCACTTTTGATATTCCACCACTCTGCTTCCAATTTAATGCATAAAGCTTCCTTAGATTATTTTCCTGACTTTTAATGACTGGTTGATAGTATTTTAGAAATGATTTCCCTCTTTAGCCTGCCTAGAGGTTAATAATTACGCTACTCTGTCATGGAGCAGATGTGAGCCTGTATGATTTATACACTTTCTATCTGTCTTCTAAGTCTTTTAATTCTAATTCATCCAATGCAATGTAGGTAATGTACTCACATAAATGGATTTGTCACACAAGTTGTGCTTCCATGCCATGTCAATGAGTCAAATTTGTTGATGTGTGCCAGTGTCTTATCGGGGTTCGATTTTTTGTTTCTGCAGTTGAATCTCTGTATTGTGCTGTTTCATCCCCTTCACCCAGCACTCCAGTTTCTGGTAAAGGAATCTATACAAGAATATTGTGCATAAGACAGTGAGAAAAGTAATTAACATCTAGGCTGGATATCAGTGTATAATTTGTCATATCATCCTTTTAGCAGTCCATTCTCTGAGGCCAGCTGATGTGTCTGTGTTATCTGCACTGGTTTTGTCCGATGTGAAGAGGTATGTCCAAATTTATCACAAGTGCATTAAAATATAAATTAAGCTTCATTGGAGTTAAGGCAGAATTGTAAGCTTGAAAGACTTACTAACATAGAGCAGCACATTAGTTTAACTAAAGTTAATTAATACCTAAATTCAGGTAAGGCTCTGAATTTAAAAGCTAAAAATTAATCACACTGTTGGTTTCTGTCTGTTTTGTTTCCATAATTAAAATGAGAACAGAATTATATAGTAAATGGAATATGAATGATATGATTGCTTAGATCAAAAGTTAATTTCCTTAATTCAAATGCCATTATTATGCCACTCAAAATGATTAAATTGGTTGTTTTTTATGGCAGATCTGATGAAATTAGAGCCCTGAACATGCTATCTGGTAAGGTTTCAATATTATTCTAGAAATAAACAGACACGAAATACCATTACCCGTATTTAGTTTTGTACTCAAATTGCATTCGAATAACATTGTTGAATCTGCATGGCTTTCACTTACCTTTTTTTTTTTGAGTGAGTAACACATTGATTGAGCTCACAAAGACCCTTCACATGCTTCTGTGTGATTGTCAGGCTTGATTAAACCAGATCTTTGTATAAAGGTTTTGGAAAGATTGAGCCTGAGTCCTTGAAATGAAAGTCAAGGCCAGAGGAGAGATACGCACGCAGCCATGTATCTGAACAAACAACAGTCTGGTTTTTGAATGTTAATTTTCTGAGATAAATGATCAATTACATGACAGAAAAAATTGGCTGAAACATATAAACACATAAAACATATGTTTTAGCCTAAATTGGTTTTATTACAAGGAGGAAATCCTTCAAACATGTCCCTAATCTCAATCAAATGTGATAATATTGTCTTATCTTGCACACTTAAGAACTTTGTTTTGGGTTTTGCGTCAGTTGGCCTGATACTATTGGTCTGTTCACTACTGTTTGTGATAGAGTTATTGATGATTGCCTGCTCTGATGTCCTCTGGACAACCTCAGAGGACTACAGCTATCTTTGTTTCTCCTCTTATAAATGCAGCATTGTTTAGTGTTTCTGTAAATTCTGTTAAAGTTTATCTTGAGGAATTAAGGTATATAATGCACAATGCTTCATGAAAATGATCAAAGGTACAACGGGAAACGGGAACTGTACAGATAACCAATTGTTAAGTCAATAAAGCAGGTGCACTGATGATGCATGCTAAGCACAATGTGTATGTGAGGTGAAGATGGTGATATAATGCTACTTTGCAGGTATCTGAAAGAGAGACAGAAGGGCTCAATTTCAAAATACAAAATAACATCTTTTCACTTTTCTGCCTTAGAAATATTGTTCACCTTTAACCCGGATGTGTCAACTGTTGTACCTGAACAAAGGTATCATAGAAAGAAATTAATATTCACTATTTAATTACAGATGCTACATTTTCTGTATGTTTGCAATGACTGTCTTTGTGTGACAGAAGCTTAATGGATAACGCAGAGTACATTATGGAGTCACTCAGCAGCCCCACTCAGGTAAACACAGTCAGGTCTTTATAACAGTTATTTCCTGTCTCCGGTGTGATTGGCCGGTAATTTTTTCATATGCGGTATAACTTAGGAGTTGTGTTATCTGAAGGTTTTATTGCACAGGAGTTGCTCCCCACACTGGTATAAGTAGCGTCACATCACATGTGATAAGACTTTCCTGTGTTACGGACATCACTGTCTTTCATATCTACTTTAGTCATAGTGACAGGTGATGTTCTCGGTTAGACCTAAAGCAAGAACAAAGAGGGGGACTGACATCAGTTATTCATTTATACTGTACAATGAACGACTAGAATATTGTGAGTTGTTACAGTATGTGAACACGAACAGGCAAGTTTGAGTGTCACAGCTGTTATTAAATACACTCGTCAATCCCAAATTTGGCGACATTAGCGAGTATTTATTTATTTATTTCATTTATTCATTAATTCATCCAAATGCTTCGAAAAAACACGGATTCATTCAGGAACAAAACAACTGACTGTCTTTATGAATGAGGCATTCAATCGACTCGTTCAAAAACACTGATTCATTTACGATCCAAACTATTTTGAGTGTTTGAGTGTGAAATGATTCTTTATGAGTGACTCATTAAATCTTTCAAAAACGCAGATCAATTTAGGATGGAAACACTTGTTTCTTGCTCGTAGACACGTAATGATTTATTAAGCTTGTCTTCATTTGGAAGTATTTATATAAGTATTTTTGGCAGGAATAGACAAAGTAACTGGTAATAGTGTGTTTAAAATGTAAATGTACTCTATACGAACTTAACTGTTGTATAAATCCAAAATGAAACATTGCTTAAATAAACACTGTAAGGTAGACATGTGTTATTTATTTTATAAACATGAGCAATCGACTCTGAGCCATTAACATCTCTTGTGCTGTCATTCTCTTTCAGTGGAAGTTGCTCCTGCTCTTCATACCAGTTGATGAGCTCTCTGTGTGTTTCCACGTACCTCTAGAGTCAGTGACCTTCTTCCTCTACTCCACAATCCTCTCTCTGTCTCAGTCTCCTCTAGCTACTACATTTATCCTGCGCCACCTCGGTAGAAAATCACCAAGTACAGCTGTTAGGCTAGATTCTCATTCTGTACGCTGTATCTCTTAGGGCTTGAGGCAAACTCCCGGTGATGCAGCTTCTTAATATAGTGGAACAACTACTGACTCTCGGCTAAGAAGGTGAAGACGTCCTTTCAACCGACTCACGGTGTTGGGAAAAGTCAGGATAGGAAGTTTGGTTTACTATAACAACAGCGGCGTTTGGCGAGCGAGGGTGAAACATACACTGGTTCATGTTGTTGTTTGGAGTGGACTGTCACATGACCGGTCAGTATGAGACAACATTCTTCATAACCCAATTCTGATAATATTCTGCAGTGAAGAGTTTAATTTAATAAGGTGTTTACGTTTTTTAGAGTGTGTCAGTTCCAATGTGAGGAAGGATATGAAGAAAACAGACGCAGACTGGATACTATAGTGCTCATGGCTTTATTGCAGGTACAGTACATATAATTTGTGTACAAAAACACACACATTGATACATGGGTGACTTTTGAATGTCTATGCTAAAACAGTTTGACATTATCACACAGTATATGTGCTTATTGAACAGGAATCTGTCAGTGCTCTTCTAGAGAGAAGAGGCTGGTTTGGTGACCGGGAAGATTTCAGTGTAATGCTTCAATCCAGTCCAGTGCACACCGAACTGTCAAACCCAGTGAGTCTGCAACACTCAGAAATTATTTTAAACAGGCCACTAGATAGATAGATAGATAGATAGATAGATAGATAGATAGATAGATAGATAGATAGATAGATAGATAGACAGACAGACGGATAGATAGATATAGACAGACATTTGAATAATAAACATTATAGATGGCACAGTTTGTATGGGTTTTACACAATATGCACAAATATCAATTGCCTATTTCACATGTATTATGTTGAACTAAAAAGAATTACATTTATACTGGTATAAATCAAATGTTTAATTAAATTGGTGCATTATTATATTGCACATGTATTGCATCAAGAACATTTATAAAGGCCAGAAACTCTAGTAATGAAATTTATTGTTTTAATAAAAGTGCACGTAAACTTGTGTATTTTACTTTCACTTGAGGATATTGAATAAATGTCCAAAAATGACTAAATCTAAATCTAACCTTTCTATTGATTCACTGCGTCAGACTTGTATTGAGACTTGAGAGTATGTTATTTGTTTTTGAATCAATTTGCTCTTCTAAAAACCACAGATATGACTCACGCTGTGCTACAGAAACAAGCCCGCTATAGCAAGTTTGTAAGGATAATTTGGCATGTTATTAAGCAAAGTTGTACTTTTTTTGTTGTTTTCAGATGAAAGCCTCTACGTCTGACTCCTCGCGTGACATAAGCTCGTTGACTTTACAACTCTGGACTAATTTGGTAAGTTAATATTAATGCAAACAATGAATGTGTACATTGTTCCTATAGATGTAGAGGTGAAATCCTGGACACTACTTTCAAGTTCAAAGTGTTAAAGGCCCAGATGTGACTGATAACAGGTAGACTGATAATCAGCTCTCAGTGATAGCATCTAATCTGAAACTTATTCAACCTAGAAACACATCTCAGCACATTTATCTAATCTTGCCTTTATATGACTAAGAACTGCAGCCCACTTTTTGACCAATCCTGATTATTCTCTTTCTAGCTGCAGCCAATGACAGATAAGACTGAGACGAATGGGCGGGGCATATTCACTGTTCCGTGCCCCACAGAGGTGAGGGAGATATTTGATTTATGACCTCTTCAGCATTGATAATGAAAACTGCTGATTCAGAGTGGGTTTATAAATATGGCTTTATCAAACCAAACTGTTATCTGCACTTCCCGAACTTTACGTTTTACACAAGTTTTTGTCCTTCACCTGTTATAAGGTGAAAGTATTTCAGTTCCATTTCATTTTTATAGCACTGACTTTGTCCTATACGTTTGTGTGTTAGTGACACACAATGTTCACAATGTGTATATTCAAGTCTGGATGATATGTTTTTCTAAACAGACAGAAACATGCACATTTGCCTTATTAAACCTGTTGTTCTGTCCCAGGAAAAGCCATTTTTGCGAACACAGGAAAACTCATACTCACCTGAGCTCGGTAACTCCCAAACAGAGGATCCCTCTCCACTACTCCACCCAGTGAGTCCATTCTCACCATAACTTGGCGCTGTTGCTTTGACTTACAGTGTGTCTAACTTGTGCTGCATCTGACCTTTCAGGTGATGGGGAGTGAGCTCACCTGTGAGGACAGGTCTCCATCTCCCAGCATCCCTACCTCAGGTAAACAGGGATCTCAAACCTGTAGTGCACCCTGGCTGGAAATTATAGTTGTTTTTTTTAAGCTCGTTTCTGTGTCTCTTCTATAGTCCATGCCTTACGGCCAGCAGACATCAAAGTGGTGGCAGCAATGGGTGATTCTTTGACGGTAATAAACATACAAATTTTAATGTATTAATGATATTTGCTAATACCAAAGATCTTTTTTAACAAATATGCATTACAACTGAAAGTTTGGAGTCTGTACGAATTTTTTAAAATATTTTTTAAAAGAAGTCTCTTATGCTCAGGGCTGCATTTTCTTTGTGAAAAATACAAACACAAACAGTGATAATCTTTTGTAACATATTAAAAGTCTTTACTGTTGCTTATCATTTTAATGCATGGTTGCTAAATAAAAGTATTGACCTTACTGATCGCAAACTTTTGAACAGTAGTGAATATTCAAGTTGTGATGTAATTTCCTCCCCCCAAAAAACAGGCAGCCAATGGGGTGGGTGCTGCACAAAACAATCTTCTGGGTGTGCTTACAGAGTATCGCGGCCTGTCATGGAGGTGAGTGTCTACCCTGATCACACTGTGAACCATCAAATGTTGCTGGTTTCGTTTTATCTATATGATTTACAGGATAAAATTCTTGTCTAAATGATCAATGATCTCATGAGGCAGAAGACAGATATATTTAATTTTTTGTTCTCAGCATTGGTGGAGATGAGAACCTTACAACTACAACCACTTTACCAAGTATGTGTAAGCTGTCATGTTACTGTAATGCTCTTTTTATCGTGTACTGTAGATTTATGATTAATCATTAATAAGGAATATAATCAACACAGAAATTATTGGAGTCATTAAATGTTTAATAGCTGATCAAGATGACGCAAGAGTTTATACAATAAATAGCTGCTTTTTAATCTCTACTATATACTACGTAACTTGAAGTAGTCCGGGGGTGAAATTAGAGGTCAAGTTGAGCGTTATTCTTGGGTCCCTCCTTAAAAAAACGGCAAGCCATATATGTTTACCCTTACCAATCTCTTTATCACATTCAGGGATTAGATAGACATGTAAATCAGATTTAGAGTGATTATGTGTGTAAAAGATGTTTTTTTGTCATTTAGATATATTGAGAGAGTTTAACCCTTCAATCACTGGCTATTCAATGGGAAAAGGAAGTGAGAATTCTGCACCGAGTTTTCTGAACCAAGCAGTACCAGGAGCCACATCTGAGTGAGTAGCTTCTCATCTTATAAACCAGTGATGAAGTATGAAGCGTTGTTTTGTTTTTTTTTACATTAAAACTAAAAACATATATACTGTATATTCAAGTTTAAAATGCAAATGCAATGCAAAGCTGATTTTTTTAGTAGCAATTACTCCAGTCTTCAGTGTCAAATAATCCTTCAGAAATATTGCTAATATGCTAATTTGGTGCTCAAGAAACATTTCTGATTATTATCAATGTTGAAACAGTTATGCTGCTCAATATTCTTCTAGAAACCATGATACATTTTTTTCAGGATTCTTTGATTAATCGAAAATTCAAAAGAACAGCATTTATTACAAATAGAAGTATTTATTTTAACATTGTGAATGTTTTTACTGTCACTTAATTTCTTTCAAACAAAAAATGTAATACTGTAAAATGAGTAATATGTAATTTTTCATTTTGCAGTGATATGGTCACGCAAGCTCATGCTGTCATTAAAAGAATGAAAGAAGACTCGGTTAGTCATTATCAAAATCTCACATACACACATGTACTTTTCTGTTGTTATTGATTATTCGGTTGTATGTTTGAGTTATTTTATTTTCTGTAAGATATTAAGATAGCACACAGGGTGCTAAATCTAACCTCACTCAGACTGGCTGAAAATTTCTGTCTCTTTTCAGCGAATTGATTTCCAGAATGATTGGAAGATAATCACAGTCTTCATTGGAGGAAATGACATATGCGCCCACTGCTCTGATACTGTACGCTGAAATTAATAGAGCCTGTTTTATTTATTATCAGAGTTTCAGTAATAAACCTGCAATTATGTCTCTATCTCTTTATCACCCTCTCTCTCTCTCCTCAGCGGTACTATTCTCCTAATAACATTGTGAAGTATATTCGTGAGGGTTTGGACATATTACATAAAGAGGTGAGGCAGTTTTAGCTCTGGTTCTCTAGCGCCGATTTTATGATACAGATTTTCTTTCAGAAATACAGTGGGGTCCAAAGATTTTTGAAAATCAGGTACTCAAAATATAAACCTAGAAATAAAGTTCTAAGATTTTGAAAAATGGGAAACAAACAAACGAAAAAAAGACAATACTGATGTGTAAGATTATTGATGATTTTTATAAAGATATTTATGTCTGTGAAATCTAAAGTGTCTGAAAATAAAAAGTTAATCTAAGAAAAAGAATAAAATATTCTGTACTATTTCATTAATCATGCAAGCAGATTTCATTTATATTGTTATCTGGAAATTGGAAACATATTAGCAAAAAAAAAAAAAAAAAAAAGATAAAAAAAATCAGAAAATGCTATAGAATCTATATATAATATATTATATATATATATATATATATATAAATATATATATATATATATATATATATTATATATTATATATATATATATAGAATTATAAAGATTGTTGGAGCCACCTTATATTTCTCTTCATATATCTTTTTATTTTGAACCTATTTAATGTTTGTTAGAAATATGCCTTTATTGTTGCAGCAACAATGGTCCAAAAATCTATTGACTGCTTTTTGCTAACCATATTAGCGGTAACAAAACGCCACGTAAATCCGCTGGCTTGTTCGTTGGAGTTAATCCATGTGTTCGCCTCCAGGTCCCCATCGTGCTCTGTTTGAACCTATGGAGCTCCTGGATATAATTCCCTGCGCCGCCCCGTCCATCAGGAGCCCCCACCTCTTGGCTGCCCCACCTGGGATTGTGTCACGTGGATTTTGCCCTATAAACGACTCTGCTGGATTTTCTGCTTGTTTCTGTAGAAGATCTGATATTCTAAGCTTTTGGTACATGTTTAGTCTTACTTATTTTGCTTTGGTTTTATAATATATATATATATATATATATATATATAATATATTTTTTTTTTTTTTAATTAGTATTATTTTTTTTTTTTAGCATGTTTGTGTCGCTGGTGTTTCTGACACCTAAAGATGGATCGTCTGAATTCCAGATGTTGCAGGAGTTCGACCAAGCTACCCGTACACAACTTATTACCTGAAAATTCATTTATATGTGTAATTTCTGTATATTAATATTTATATGAATGTGATTATTGACAATCACAAACATAATGTACAGTTTTTATATTTATATATTATTATATAATATGATTCTAAAATGTAGCTGCATTAAAGTGCCCATTAATGTTCAATGTATGCTGTTGTGTTTTATTCTCAGCGTGGTATGAGGGAGCTGGTGGAGTCTGGGCGATATGACACACATGATAACTTCACCTTGGTCCTACAGCCATTCTTCAGAAATGTGTTTCTCCCTGTGTTGGAGGTGCACAGCAATCTTACATCATTTACTGCATGAGCTATCTTTTCTTGAACTATTTGTACTCATTATCTTTGACATTTTTTCCATGTTCTTTTAGGATGGGAGGCCTGACCGTTCCTATTTCTCTCCAGACTGTTTTCATCTCAGTCAGAAAGCTCACACGCTCATGGCTCGGGCTCTCTGGAATAACTTGGTGAGCATATGAGTTCAAAAGATAAGATACAGATATGTTAATGTATAAGCCTGATCATGTTTTATTAATATATTGTGTGTAATTTGTTATGCAAGTGTTTTTCAAGCATGTTGTATGCATTTATTTAATTTTTAAAAAAATCTTATTTATTTATTTACTTAAAGACTGATGCTACTTCAGCAATAACCTCTTTGAGGATGTGTAATTGAATTATGTTAATTTACAATATAATACAATTCAACAGGAAAAAATAAATTTCCATAGACTTTCTTAATATAGGCTATTGTCATTTCACAGCATCTTAACTCTCAAAATGGATTTTCCGTTTCATTCATTCGTTCTCTCTTCTCTCTCTCTCTCTCTCTCTCTCTCTCTCTCTCTCTCAATGGAGCCTTTGTAATAATCAGATTATTGAATATGTTACTGCAGGTGGCCCGCGGAAATGAAATGCCCAGAAAAGGTGAGTTTAAACTGTATAATTCTTCTTTAAACTCTATAATTCTGTCACATTTTAATACCTTTTCCTATTCTTCTTTAGTCATCCTCCTATTTGAGGACCTATCACAACAGCAATTACACATATAACACCCCTCCTCCTACTCCTCCACCTGCAAATGTAAGTCACACAGATATATTATATACAATATTAATAAAATACAATAGAACCTTAAAGTGATCAATATGTACTATGAAATGATTTCTCCCTTTCATTTTAGAATTGGGGAAGTGATTTCTCATGTGTGGATACAGCGCCCTCTGACACTGTGCCAACATCTGGTAAGAAAGAGAGAGGAGGGAAATTCATTTGCTTAATTTTTCCCTCCAGATAACCATAACTATCCAACTCTCTAACTAACTATTTCTCCTTTTCTTGTATTTTTATTTAATAATCGTTGGTTTATTGACTTTAAAGTCTTACAGCATTATATTTATTCAAATTCATGCAATATTTTTACTTTACAAAATTTTATTTTGGTACTTCATAACAGATATATAGTATATGTATATGTAACAGACACCCACATACTGTATATATGTATATTCTGTTAATGAAATAGCAAAATGTAAAAATGTTGCATGAATTTTATGAAATAAAGTGCTGTAATACTTTAAAAATATTAAGGAGGATAAAATTTGTAATAGATACAAATGACTAGAAAAATGAGAAATATTAAATATGCACATAGGTTTATGGAGATAGACAAAAATGTAATACAGGCTTTCAGATGTCATAACATTGATTTTTATTGTTGCTTTGTTGTTGGGTTTCGATATCAAGGTAGTCACGTTTGAGATAAAGTTTAGATACAGAACTGTTATGTATTAACATAACATCAATAACATTTTATTAATATATTGCATGTAATGAGTTATGCAATCAATTATATTGTTTTAGCATCTTATAGATTAGTTATTTAATTGTATTTATTATTTAATATATCTTTTATTTTATTTGTATAAATACTGAATGTTTTTAACAAAATATTAGAATAAAAACGAAAGATTAATATAGATAGTAAAAATACAAGAAAGAGGAGAAATTGTAAATATGTACCTATGTACGTAAATACAGTTTATGGGTAGAGACAAGCAGGCAAGATGAGCTTTCAGATATCCTGCCATGATTTATTATCATTTTAGGTCCAAGTAGCACTGCATTGTTGCTTTGTTGTTGTGTTTGGGTATCCAGGTAATCACATAATCATATTTCTTTCTCAGTTCACAGGCTGCGTCCAGGTGACATTAAAGTGGTAGCATCTCTGGGAGATTCACTTACTGTAAGTGTGTGTGCATATTTGTGTATGTTGCAATGTTTTGTCATGCTGTAATTACCATTCTCTGTCTCTGAATCTGTCAGGCCGGCTTTGGTGCAAAAGCTGAAAACCTTCTGCAGTTAGCGGATGAGGAGCGAGGGGTTTCCTGGAGGTGAGTTTTTTATCAGTCTACTGTATGCTTAAGGAATTGCTTTGTTCTACATGTTTTCTAAGTGTCTGTGTTCAATTTAATTGATAGCATTGGTGGAGATGATACTTTGGAGACTGTCACCACATTGCCAAGTGAGTGTAATCTTATGTAACACTTGATGTCATTTTTATTGGTTGTTATTAATAGTATGGTTATATTGATTAGGAATGAGACTCCAATGGCTCTGACTATTCCCCTATTATCCAATTTGTCTGCGGTAATTGGTTCTTAGACATGCTTGTTTAACAACGTGTATAATCACTAGCTCCCTTAGTTAGGGTGACCATACGTGCCATTTTCCCAGGATTTCTATATTGGCCAGGATTTCTATATTGCCTAAATTATCTAGGTTTTGGCTTTGTTTGCGAGTGCAGACCGATCGGTGTATGACATCAAAATACCATGCAGACGGTTCCTTGTGCTTTCAAAATGCTCTTGAGGTATTTTGATGTCATACACCGATCGGTCTGCACACGCAAACAAAGCCAAACCTAGATATTTTAGGCAATATAGAAATCCTGGCCATTGGAAAATGGCACGTATGGTCACCCTATCCTTGTGTCATTATTTGTTATCAGACATTCTTAAGAAGTTCAATCCGAATGTTTTCGGCTTCTCAAAGGGGAAAAGTAAACGGCCAAATGGCCTCAATATGGCAGTGAGCGGTGCCAAAGCAAGGTAAGCAACACACATAGACATATCATACAAACACAATTTACAGTATCCTCTCAGCTAATGATTTCTTTCTTTCTATTCAGTAATATACCAGCACAAGTGAGGGATCTTATCACAGCTTTAAAGGATAGCACGGTCCGTATGCTTATTCAATCCATGAAGTTACTGAAAAAAAAGGGTGTAGAAACAGTTTTCACTCAGAAATTGCAAGTGAATTTTACAAATAAATACAAAGAAATGGCAAGTAACACAATGAATTAAATAGGATGCCGTATATCTGCCACATAATCGGTATCGGCCGATAAATGCTCCATTTTTTCTGTTATCGTATCGGCCTGATAAGAAAATTTTGCCGATATCTTAAAGCCGATAAATAAGGCATTATTTCCTTCAGAGACACTTCAGATGCGCGCTGTTTGTTTGCAGCCTTTTTGTACGTTGTAATATTGTGTTTATTTGTTGTATATCTGATTTATCTCATATAGAATGCGTTTGGTTAAGTTTAAAGAGCACTTCAGTTTACCGGTGATTGTCTTTAGCTCAGCGCACGCAGCTCAAACAGCAGTGCACAACATTAATAACTATGATTGGGAATGTTGTGTATATAACATTCTAATGAGAACATTATTATAATAAAACGTTGTGCATTCTTTGGTTTTAGTTGCTGTGTTTCAGCGCGTTGATATGGTAAGAGCGCATCCACAACAGGATCACACGTTCTGACTATAGCACGAAATAACTGCTTCATTTTGTACATATATAAGTTGTAATATTATGTTTATGTTGTATTAATATTAATCTCAGGATGCATTTCCTTGAGTTAAATAAGCTGCCAGCAAAACGCTTCAGTTTACCATGTTTATTCAGCTCTTCAGCTTCAGCACGCGCAGCTCAACGGCTGCTATTTGAAACAGTGGTATTAATTTAAGATGTTTCTTTTTCAAAATCATTGATATATTATTAATAATAGCCACCACTTTTATTTGTATCTTATTTTTTTCATCAACAATATGGTTTAGTAATTAAATTCATTTAATTATTGTCCGTGCAGAGGCTATTCTGTTTTATTTATCTGTGGCGCATTCATTTTGATTCTTTACACGTGTAATGATGTCCAGTGACTTGTTTGCATTATTTATGCATTATTTTATTTATTTGTAAGACTTTTTTATGACTAAATTTGGTAATGGGAGAGTAAAAATATTTTTAAAACGTACACCGTTCAAACTAGGCTGCTTATGTTGAAGTGTTTGGGATGTGGCTTTTAATGATGAGACCTTTTTTGTAATCAGGCTCTCAAAAAGTATATAACAACTTGGATATAGATTTATCGGCCAGCATATCGGTTATCGGCTTTCAAAAATAAAGAATAATCGGTTATCGGTATCGGCCAAAATTTTCATATCGGTGCATCCCTAGAATTAAATGTGAAATTGTACAGTAGAAAAACTGAAATAGCATGTTCTTGAAATACATACTCTACTAATCTTTGTTTTAATCACAATGTTTTTACAGTGTTGCTTTGAATCATTTTCTGGTGAATAAAAAAATGCATAAAAATGACAATGTTTGCTGTCTTCTGTAATTTATAAATATATTTCGTATGCATGTGCCAACTCCTTGCTGCACAAGACAAATTCCACCAATTGTTGTAGGGCAAGAATCTAATTTAATCAAATATTTGATTTAAAAAAAAAATTTTTTAAACACTACTCTCATTTTTTAGAAAGTGGACTTTGAGAAGGATTGGAAACTGGTGACACTATTTATTGGGGGAAATGACCTTTGCCAGTACTGTCACGACCGGGTGAGTGGATGATTCTTAATATAAAGGCTCTCAGCTTGCCATCATAAATTGTTTCTTCTTGTGCCAGAGTACCACAGCAGTGACCTTTAAGCAGCTAAAATACATTTGGATACTAACAAACAGAGATGTGCCACTGAGTCATTGTAAATGTTTTTTTTTTTCGGATCTAAGACCAGCAAATAACAATTAAATTTGAAAAAAAAAATTCAGAAAAAAAAATGTATGTTGTGTTTTTCTCTACCCAGGCTTCTCTGTCTCCTTCTATGTACATCGGTCACATCAGAGACAGTCTGGACATGCTGTACAATGAGGTGAGAGAGATGCATTTACTGAACCTGATCACATTCATGAATCATCTTTCACCCACAAAATCTAAATAAACAATAAGAAATTAAATTCTTATTAGTTAGAAAATCATTATCACAGGGTTTTTGCACAGTGACATTATTTACACACATATATTTAACACAGAAAATGCTTTAATAATTGTGTGTCTTGGTATTTCCTATGTCATGGAGACCAAATGTCCCACAAGTATAGTAATACCAGTAAAATGTTGACATTTTTGGTCCCCATGAGGAAACAAGCTTATGAATCATACAGAATGAGGGGTAGGGTTGTGGTGAGGGGATATAAACTGATACAGTTTGGACAGTATAAAATACATTACACCTATGGAATGTCCCTATAAAATGCATTGGAAACCCAATCATGTGTGTGTGTGTGTGTGTGTGTGCAGGTTCCCAGAGTGCTGGTAAATTTTGTCGGAATCTTAGAGATCGCGGATCTGCGAATGATAAAGAGGAACACACTGGGCTGCAGCCTCCTGCAAGAGTAAATACTTCACTAAATAGATGATTTAATCTAAAAATCAGTGTACATTTTCATGTTCGTCCGTACAACTGCATTTTCATGACTGTGTGTGTGACAGGAACCTGTGTCCATGTTTTCTGGAACCTCGTGAGAACTCTCCAGAAATGAATGAAATGAAGAAGGTCAACAGAGATCTGCAGGTCTGTAGCCATCAAGTTGTCAGTTCATTGATAACTGATTAGCTGAGTGGGCTTTAGATTATATTGACCTTTAATAATAGAAGTGTTGTTTTGTGTGTCAGATGGAGACCGAAAGGCTGGTGTATGGGGGAAGGTATGATGGAAGACAGGACTTTGCAGTACTGCTACAGCCCTTCTTCAAGAACTCTGTTGTTCCAATGGTCGAGGTTAGCGCCCTTAAAATATCTCTAAAACACCTCATGTCTCATGAGATCACACATAAACAACACATTCAGACCTAAAATATGTTTAAATATGTATATAGATTAATGTAATGCTTTTAGAGTCTGCATTTGAACTCGCACTACAACAGATAAAACCTAGAGTTTCAGTATCAGGGCTAACATTAAGAGATGAAATATCTCTTTCCGCTTTAGGATGGCACACCAGACCTGACTTTCTTCTCTGTGGATTGTTTTCATTTCTCTGAGCGCGGACATGCAGAGATGGCACTTGCGCTCTGGAACAACATGGTAAATACATATACATTCACACAATCTCACAGCAGCTTTCCTGTATTTAACAGCATTTGTCCTGTGTTTTTGGTTTTAGCTGGAGCCTGTGGACAGTCTCACCTCCTACCTCAATCCTTACGTATATCCTCCTAATTGCACATATGGACCCGCAGTAAGATCCAGTGTCCCACAAAGGTGAGTATGGTTGTCACTTCCGGTCCTCTGTTCTGTCCAATGGAACCACGTTACGAGCAGAGCCTATCCAGTCCTTTCCTCGCGATTGCTTCTTTCTTCTCTCTTCATATTTTCTCCAGGAGCATCCCTTCATCTTTACACGAATAAACAGTGGCTCTGATGTCCTTACAACTGTCGTACCAGCCACAGTTGCACCAGGCACCCCTCTCCCTGCAGACTGCCCCAACGATGCTGTGCCGGCCTGGGCAGCTGCTGTTCTGGCTGTAGGAGGCTTGATTATTGGTTGGGTCATAACCTGGATGATCTTCTACTATCGACGCACGACATCATTAAGGAATGGGAACTTATAAGTTCAATAAGACGACCATATGCGCTGAACTTAGTCTGTTTCCGTGCTCTTGTTACTCAGCCCTACCAGCAGCATACCTCACGAGTCCAAGCTATGGATCTGCGTGCTTGGGCGGGGACTGTCATGGACACATCTATCTGACCGTGCTTCCCTGCGTGCACGCTCTCCGGCCTTCTGGGTCCACTCCAGACCCCTGCCCAAATGCCCCGGTCCACCCGATACTCGCCCCGTGAAAGTGGGGGGGGGCTCGAGAGAGAGACACGAACTCACAATACACGACTGTGGGGGAGGTTGGGAAAAAAACAAGTGGTAAGGGGTAAGTTTGGCATAATTGTGGAGGCGGGGGTAAGGATGTGAGAGGGTGAGAGGAAGGGTGAGGGTACGGGGGAACAGTTGGCCTTAAGTTAGGGGAAAATACAACAAGGAAAGAAAAAAAAAGATGTGGTTTAATAGGTAAGGACAGGTATGGTGTTGGACAGTAGGGTTGGGAAGGATGGGGGGTATTATTTTAAAAAAGATGGAGAGAAGAGAGGCCCCAGTATGTGGGACGAAAGAAGAAACTGGAACGATAGATTGCTGTGGTGCACGGTTTCAATGCGTTGTAAACTGTTCTCTCAACTTCTGTGTGTCATCTGGTTTTCTCTTGTCATGCTCCTCTGATTCAGTTTTCAGGTATTTTAAAGTGAGCAGCGGGTGGCAGCTTCTCTAGTAACACAACGAAGCCTCTGGGATACTAAATTATCAGTTAAAATTGAGTTAAGATAAATGTTATTTAAATTTGTTATGTTTAGGAGCATTTTGTTAAGGGAAACCGAAATGAATTATTTTCAATGTAATTAATTTTACTCCCACTGTAATCCTAATCAAGCTAACTGACTACATATAAAATATAGGTAAATAAATAGGCTAAATGCCAAAAGTAAACGTACTCTGATAAAAATCCTCCTGGAAGGGAAACCAAATACACAGTTCGCCAAACGTTAAACAATAGAAAATACCATTAACAATTAAGTTGCTTTCAACAGGTCAAAAGTTTGCCCTCAAAGCGATTAAATATTCATGAAGAGATCATTCAAATTGACGTTACCGCTTGTAACCAAGTCAATGACGTCATTGCGAGCGCCACCTAGCGGCCGTTGCTGGAAGCGCTGCATGCAGAACTCGGCACTGAAGATGGCGGAGGGGGAATTGAACGTGGACAGTCTCATTTCTCGGCTTCTTGAAGGTAAGCTGTTTGGACGTGAAGGCATTTTAACGTTTATATAAACATACACGGTAATTAGCTACTCGTCTTGGTCTGTTTTTCTGCTGGTGAATGGGGAATTGTGCGCGTAAAGCGAGAGCTAAGCTTCGGGTCTCTGCGCCCTGTTTACAAACACGGCAGTGGCCCCGGGGTTTGGACAGCCTTCATACCAGCGATGGGAGTTTCAGATTTCGAGCTAACCTTGCCTTTATCTACCGAAGCAGGGACGAGTAGTGAGGGCCTGTAGATTTTTTTTTACAGCAGTTGGTAAAGAAACCGGGCATATGAGAGAGGGCAGGACGATGCAGTGTCCGCTGCGTCGTCGACTTCAGGCGAATGTAACCGACGTACGTTAATTCTGATTCTCCATTCGACTGTCCTCATACTGTATTCACGATACAAGGTTACCGTGTGCTTACTCTTGATTAATGTTACAAGTGTGATTTCGAAATCCTCCTATTAACACTTTATTTTTTTAGTAATATTATACTGAATCTTACACCTAATTGTACACTATTTGTTACAGCGTTACGCTAGCTAGACTCTTATCGCTGTTTTTTCTCTCAACAACGTTTAATTGTGTTTAGTTCTTATATTTATATTACACTGAAACACGTAATGCACTGAATCCTCTTCATCATGAACCAATAAATATTCTCTTAATAACATTAGACTGTATTATTTTAGTAATGTTGCACTGTTCCATGTATGACTTTACTTTTTTTCCCCCCTTACTAACATTACAGTGTTACATGGAATATATAGTGTTCATTATCATTATGAAGAGGATTCAGTGTAACGTTGCTAAGGAGAATAGTAAAGGGAATATAGCATAACCTTACTAAAATAATACAGTGTAACTTTATGAATTCAGTGTAATGTTGCACTAAAACACTATATATTCTTTTCATAATATTACACTAATCTTTTATCAACGTTATGTTACATTTATTCCTTTGTGACATTACCCTGTATTCTCTTTAGTAATGTCACACTGAATTCGCTTCGTAATGATAATGCACACTAAATATTTTCTCAGTAACATTACACTATATTTAGTTAGTAATGTTACACTTTATTTGCTCGTACTGTGAAGTAACTTTACTGTGTGACTTTGCTAAAGTTTAACTTCACTTTATTTTCAGTATGAAGTGAATAATTAATGAATGGAATGGTAATTTTGTTCTCTGTTAAACTGTACCATCTTCCTAACCGTGAAATCCATTTAATTCGGAACATCACATTCTACTTAACATGAATAATATTTCATTGTAATCTTCTGCAATGTGGTGTTTGGCCGCTTGGCTCTGTAATGGTTCCTGTACTGTAAACTGGATTGTTGGCTTTAAAAAATGCTTTTTATAAATGCTGGATCCATTTACTAGCCTGTATATTAAATCCTAGAGAAATTTGTGAGTAGTAGAAATACAAATGTTTCTGTCTTCGGTTAGGATCTACCCTTGGTTGTTTCTGCCCATCTCAGTGACTTCTGTTACTAAACAAACTTCTGCTGTTCAGTTACTTTTGATAAAGGCAAGCGCAGTGGATTATTGCACCACCCTGATAACCGATATGGCCTCGTGCCTGTCCATCTGTCCCAACACCCTCCTGCTGACCCACACTCAGCAATGCCATCTGTGATTCTGTGTGACCCTAACGTCCCGCTTTTCGCTTTTTCACACTTCGATTCTCATGGTCTCACAAACACATCTCTGTATGTTTCTCCCATGTTCCATCTGTGTCTCTCGATCACACTCCTCTGTCTGTGAAGATCAAGCGGCCTGCTGTCCCACGGTGGTCGTTTAATGGCTGCCCGTCAGGACTGGGATAATCTTGTGGATTGCTATAAAATGCTGTAGTGGGAAAGTGGATGAGTTTAGCTTGTCTGTGTCATTTCGTTCTTATGTATTGTTATGTAATGTGACCCTAACATGATGAACAAGGAATCAGAGCGATGACTTAGTTTTACGAATTCTAGTCGATTGCCACTTTGAACAAGTTGTTTTTGGCAAGCTCATAATCTAGCTCAGACTGGTCTGGACTGTGGCTTGTCAAACACACATACACACAAAATCAGATTTTCCTTATGTTTAGTCATGCTGCAATAACAGGCATTTCATCAACTCATAGACTCAAGCTGGACAAATGGCACCATTTTTGCAATCTCGTAAAGTGCTCTGCACTTTACTCACACACACACACAGTAGTTGGGGTTACAGCATTCTTTTCAAAGAGTCTTCAACATTTCTGGTTTGTGTGGGATATTGTGAGGGTGGACGGCCTGAAGACTAAAATGGTTAGTGCTATTATATAACTGTAATCATGGCTGTAAGAAAAGAGCATGACTTTTCCTTCTCTGTGACATATATGCTGTCTCTCAGCTATTCTCCCCACACACACTTTTCTAATCTGTCATTCTCCACGTCTCAGAGTGAATTGTGGCTACAGGTTCTCGCTTGTAGTTTTTTTCCATCAAATGAAGTTCTTAGACAGACTACTCTGCAAAATGGTTGTTTAACAGTCTCGGCTGTGTTTGCCAAGGCGGGAACATTCCTGCAGAATTCCAGACACTCTCAAGATTCCCACTCACACAAACAGCAGAATCCACTGACATCACTATTGTGAGCAAGACGTATCGAAGTGTTTATTTATTATAAAATGTACACTACTGTTCAAATGTTTGGGGTTGGTATGATTTTTCAATGATTTTGAAAGGTTGGTGGGTTTTTTTTAATCAAAAATATAGGAAAACGATAATATTGTGAAGTATTATTATAATTGAAAATAACTCTTTTGTATTGGAATTTGTATTTTAAAATGTAATTTACTCCTATGACAAGGCCAAATTTTCAGCAGCCATTACTTCAGTTTTCAGTAAAATGACTTTCTGAAATCATTCTAATATGCTGATTTAATGTTCAAGAAATATTTGTTATTAAAATCAATGTTAAAAACCATTGTTCTGTTTAATATTTTTGTGGAAACCGTGATACATGTTTTTTTTTTTCAAGGATTCTTTGATTAATAGAAAATTAAAAATAATAGCATTTATATGAAAAAATTAAATTTTTTGCAACAATGTAAAAGTATTTGTAATTTAAGTCAATTTAATGCAGCCTTGCGGAATACAGGTATTCATTTCTTCTTACTGACTCCAAACGTTTGAATGGTAGTGTAAATCATAAGAAAATGTTCCAATAAAAGTATTAAGTAGGGCTGGACGATATGGCAAAAATTTATATCACGATATATTTCTTAATTTCAGTCGATACGATATAATTCCGATATCGATATGAACACGATTAAAAAAAGCCTCGTAAAAACTGCCAAGAACGCCACAACAGATGTCTGTGCATACAAACTTATGAAAAATGAATTTGCCAACTCTACTCCTATACACTTTTAGAACAAAAAAGGGAAAAAAACACACAAAAATTAATTGTTCACCTTTTATTTGTAGTTAGCCTTCATTCAAACAAGAACTTTGAAATTCCTTTCAATTCCTGCATTTGTTTGATCCTAAATACAGCAAAAACAGTAACATTTTGAAATATTTTTACTTTTTAAAATAACTGTTTTCTATTTAAATTTTTATGTTTTAAAATGTAATTTATTCCTGTGATTTCAAAGCTGTATTTTTAGCATCATTACTCCAGTCACATGATCCTTCAGAAATCATCTAATACTACTCTGATTTGCTGCTCAAAATCATTTATTATTATGTTGAAAACAACGGAGTAGAATTTTTTTCAGGTTTCATTGATGAATAGAAAGTTCAGAAGAACAGATTTAATCTGAAATAGAAATCTTTTGTAACATTATAAAATACTTTACCGTCACTTTTGATCAATTGAATGCATCAATGATTAATAAAAGTATTAATTTCTATATATTTCATGCTGCCTCCAAGCTGTTGAATGGAATAGGTATAATTTTAAAACGGTTTTTTTCAGATAAATACAGCGATCTTTAGGTCTTTCTATTCATCAAGAAATCCTGAAAATGTTTTAAATATTGATAATCAGCAAAACAGCATATTAGAATGATTTCTTTCTGGATATGCAGGTTTGGTGAGCAGAAGAGAATTCTTAAAAAAAAACAAAAAAAAACCCAAATCTTAACTGTTCAATAAACTATTGACTGGTAGTGTAAAGTGTAGGCTGATAGCCAGTATAAAGAGTATGAAAAGTGCTAACTGATTGTCTGCCAGCAGGAGGCGCTTTAGGAGCGGCAGAAATAGCGGTTTCCCTGGTAATGGCTGTAATCAAATCAGCTCCGCTCTTGAACACTTCTTTATTAGATAAAATAATCCCATCGAAACTTTTCTGAAGACAGTCCTTTCCCTTTAGAGATACATTCATATAAAACACCCACAATGCGTTTTGATTTTGAAACGTGTAGAGTTCATGTTTATTCAACGTCGAACACCACAAATAAATTAATGTATGGAAAACACTGGTAATGTATATCGAAATATCGGAAATGTGTTTAAAAACCATATCACCGTTATTGAAAAAACATATATCGCGATACATATTGATATTGAATTATTGTCCAGCCCTAGTATTAAGTTAAATCAAAGTTTTTTTTTTAATAGTGTGTTTTTTTTATATATATATATTTGTCACATTAGGCATCAGGTGTCATTGTCAGCTTGACATTTCGCACAGCAAGACTTTTGACTATTGACAAAGTCCACTTTGCAGCCTGTTCTGGCCCACTTATAGACATGAAGAGACCTGTCTTTATAAGCATGTGAATTTAAATGTTTATAGTGCCAATCTTAAATGGTTACTATGGTAAAAAACCAGTGTGGGGGAAAAATAACTAATTCAATTAATAAGCACAGATTAATTCCTAGTATTCATTTAGGGGGGGAAAAAAACTAAATATATAGTTCTTCTCGTAGATATCTAGCCCGCCGAACATAAGTCTAAATGTCCTCCAAAGATTTAATGTCACAATCCAACCTTTGGCAAATCCAGTGCCTAGTTCTTCCTCCGGAGTGCTTATGCGGCTTCTTATAAACATGCCTTCGTTTTCAGGCATTCAAAATCTGATCAATCAGATCAGAGCCAGTTTGCCAGATTGTGAAAGTCTATTTTTGTGTGCAATATGTTTCAGTGGATGACTGTATGATAAGTGGGCCAATATGAGCATTGAGTGATTAGAAAATTCCACATATGACCCAGTTATTGAGGCTGCAATAAAGTTGTCACACTTAGAAAATGATGTTAACCAGATGTTAACAAATGTTGATGTCTACTGTTCCAGTGCGAGGATGTCGTCCAGGGAAGATCGTTCAGATGACAGAAGCAGAAGTTCGAGGACTTTGCATTAAATCTCGAGAGATCTTTCTCAGTCAGCCCATCCTGCTGGAGTTGGAGGCTCCACTTAAAATCTGTGGTAGGTTCGATACTCCCCTTCTCCAGAGCGAAGAACATCTCCACTGTTTTAATTACATTCCTTCCTCTCCATCTCTCAAGGTTTTGGAAATCAGCGTGTAAGTAGAGCAGGTTATAAATATGGATTTAATGAGGATAGGTTTGAGGTCATTTCTCTTCTCTCTGTGGCTCACCTGAGACCCGTGTGTGTGTGTGTGTGTGTGTGTGTGCGTGCGTGCGTGCGCGCGTCATTAACCTGAATTTCGGGTGTTGAAATCTTTAGGCCATTTTTCTTTTCTTTTTTTTCTGAATCCTAATCTTGACAAAATCCATATACCTTTATTGATTTTTGTCAATTATATGTCTCTAGGTGACATCCATGGGCAGTATACAGATCTGTTGAGGTTGTTTGAATATGGTGGTTTTCCACCGGAGGCAAACTATCTCTTTCTGGGTGATTATGTGGACCGAGGGAAACAGTCTTTGGAGACCATCTGCCTCCTACTGGCCTATAAGATCAAATACCCTGAGAATTTCTTCCTCTTGAGGGGAAACCACGAGTGCGCCTCCATCAACCGTATCTATGGCTTCTATGATGAGTGTGAGTGTCTGAGCGCATGCATAAATATAAATACACCAAACGTTAACACACGCCCACACCAAACAATCTGAAATCATATTGATTTCTCTCCCACTGAACAAACTTTCAGGTCACGGATCATACTTTATTGTTATGAGTATGTACATTTGTCGGTTGCAGGCAAGCGCAGGTTCAACATAAAACTCTGGAAGACGTTCACAGACTGCTTCAACTGCCTCCCAATTGCTGCTATCATAGATGAGAAGATTTTCTGTTGCCATGGAGGTGAGAACGGGTGAACGTAAGGTGGATAGTTTTATAGAAGTGACTCTTGGCCTGATGAAATGGGTCAGCTGAGTCTAAAAATATTAATGCACGCTCTTTGTAACACTTTTTCTGTCGACGACTTCTCTTTTATGTCCATCTTCTAGGTCTCTCTCCTGATCTGCAGTCAATGGAACAGATTCGTCGGATTATGCGACCAACTGATGTCCCAGATACAGGTGTGTATGCGCACATATGACAAAAACAAATACTTGTTAAATCACTAATGTCTCTCTTGTAAAATCTGACAACCTTGACAATGGATACTCTTTTTTTTTTTTTCTTCTGCATTTCCTACAATTAAATTTTATTTAACAATTATATCTTCTACAGTGTTATTTTAGTATTATTTTTTATGTGTACTATAGTTTACTATAACATTTATGCATTTGTCAGATGCTTTTATCCAAAAAGACTTCTATTGCATTCATGGTACATATTTTATCAGTTCTTGCTTTCCCTGTGAATCGAACACATGATCTTGGTGTTGCTAGTGTAATGCTAAAGGAAGGCTATTTTTATAGCTAGTTTTTATTAATATTTTAAATTCGCTTTTATTTTTAGAATTTTAATTTTAGTTTTTTTGTTTTATGCTGCTGTAATTTGTATTAGTTTCTTTTTTTTGTAATGTAGGTTTAATTTATTTCCGTTTTGAGTTTTAGTTTTCATTTATTTCCAGATTTAAATTTATTTCAGTCACCTAGTATAAAATTTTATTGCATTTACATTTAATATTAGTTGACCACTAATAAAGACATTATTTAAACAACCAACACATTTTGATGGAAGGAAATATTATCACAGATACATATTCTCTGTCGTTTGGTCTCACAGGGTTGCTGTGTGATTTGCTGTGGTCGGACCCAGATAAGGACGTTCAGGGATGGGGGGAGAACGATCGTGGCGTTTCATTCACTTTCGGTGCTGACGTAGTCAGCAAATTCCTCAACCGCCACGATCTGGACCTAATCTGCAGGGCACATCAGGTACCAAATCATTTTAACCAGTCAGGATCCACTATTCATGCTGTAACTTTGAATAATTGTGGTTAAGGCTTCTATATGTAGATTGTGTTTTAGTTTTAGTGAGTGTGTCGTGTTTCACAGGTGGTTGAAGATGGTTATGAGTTCTTTGCAAAGCGGCAGTTGGTCACTCTGTTCTCAGCTCCAAACTACTGCGGGGAGTTTGACAACGCCGGTGGAATGATGAGTGTGGATGAGTCACTCATGTGCTCTTTTCAGGTGTGTTATCATTAGGGTTGTGTATTGGCAAGAATCTGGCGATACGATACGTATCATGGTACAGCGGTTGCGATACGATATGTTGCGATACATTACGATACTGTAAGCAAGGCAATATATTGGGATATTTCTTATTATAGGAATAGGATATTTTTTTAGGAAAACTGTCATAAAGAACACACCACCATATGCAAACCTTAGCAATAAATAAAATAAATAAAAATGATTTAACCTGAACACAGTGGGATCTGCATTTGCAATAATCAGTCCCTGTAACATTCAACATTATTGAACCACTTTTTGTGCAGTACAAGTCAAGGGGGAAAAATTTTAACTGCTTGCAGGATCCTAGTTAAATGTATAATATGTATTTTATAAAAAGACCATACATTTTTTAGACCCTGCTTTAAAGGTTCACATTTTAAGTTTACAATTGTAACATTCAATGTCATAACATTTTGATCTGAACAAAAGAATTACATCTGCTTAATATCAGTGAAAAATAAAGTGCTTGCAGGATTTCTAAAGAAAATAAAACAATTTTAAAACAATAAAATAAATACAGATGTTAAACATTCTCAGAACCTTTCCACTTGGATTTCACAGGTTTTTCAGTTTGTATTTATGTTCCGCGTGGAACCCTACCGCCCGCCGCACCCCGCGCGAAGGCTCTTTCGGGACGCGGCAAGTGGCGGAACCGAGGCGGCGCCCGCGCCACAGTACCGCGGTGGACGTTAAAAGGCCAAATGATGCCACACTTCAACTTTGTACACCGAAACGGGAACTGGAACAATTCCTTTCATCCTCACTTACTAGCAGCGAACTATATTAACGCTAACATTAGTGGTGTGCCCTAATGTTAATATTTCCTGTCATTGTTTAAGTTCAGAGATGAAGAGCCATCTAGCGGTCGGGATATAAACTCAAAATGAAACAACTGCCATGAATCTTTTATGATTTTTTTTTTTTTTACATATCGATATTCCGTTTTTGAGAATCGATACAGTATCGCCAAACAAAATATCGCGATACTCACAATATTTTCTTACACCCCTAGTTATCATCCACACGCACGCACACCCATGCATTGAACTCACAGTATATTCACACACTCTCTTTTCTCTCTCAGATCCTGAAGCCATCAGAAAAGAAGGCAAAGTATCAGTACAGCGGGGTCAACTCAGGACGACCTGTGACCCCGCCCCGTACGGCCCAAGCCCCCAAGAAGAGGTGAGCGGCTCGCCACCCAGAACCACACCCTTCATCCCCCCACCTTCAGCAAACTACCCCTACCTGGGGCAGCTTTACCTTCCCAATTCTCTCTATTCGCTCTGCCAAACCTCTTTCTCTTTTCTTAAAATGTGTGTACAGAAATTTTGCTGTGACCAGTCGAATTCTCTTTTCTTTTGCTCTGCTTGTTTGTTTATTGATATTTTAATAACATAAATAATAATAACAATAATAATACTGCTTTGGGAAGCAACTCTCGAGATGCTCTACAAAGAACCCAGAGCAAAATACACACTCATTCTCTCACACGAAGATCTCAGTAGTGTCCTGATATATAAGCATTTTATTAAACTTTACTTCAGTACTCTGATTATTGAACATTAATGTTGATTCATAAAGAAAGAGTGGCGATTGTAAGTATTTGAAGGTTGTTGTGTATTTCGCTACACTCTGAAGTTTCAAGACCAGAGGCTTTCACGCACACACAAACACACACACACTTAACTCTGTCAGGGTGCTTGATCACAGGTCAGCAGACACTTTACATGAACACGGAGATAATCCATTGTCAATAAACTAGGTCAGTGTGGACAGAGCTGGAAAAGGGATTTTAACTCGGATACCGTGACACACACACACACATTTGCACAGCTGCATTTACAAACGGCATTGCATGTTCTGTTTTCTTAATATCTCTGGGATTTACAGCGAAACTCTATAGACTTCTGTTTAACGTGCTGGTTTTATGTCTTACGATAGTAATAATTCAGGAGAAAAGTGTCACGGCATAACACTTCTTTGCATGACCCTTGTACATGTCAGTAATAATCTGTCTGAAAGGACGTAATCCACCAGCCATTTTTTCATTGGATAAGAAGAAGTAGAGCCTCCAAGTATTGGTTCAATATTAAAGAATTGCACTTGTTTGAAGTTCCCCAACATAATTTGAAGGTTAAAACTGATTCTATTGGATTTAAGAACTTATTACCTAAAAGAGTAGCCCATGTGACTAAACAATGCCTTTCAGTGAGAGATGCATTTCCTCACGTCAATATTCACCTAGTCATAATTCATTCTTTTTTAATGTTTTTATTTTTGTGTGTTGCCGTTTACTTCTCCTTAATTTATTTCCAAATGTTGGGAAAGCTATCAAAGTGTTCTAAAAGCAGTTCATGAGTTTTGTATAAGTGGGCTTCAAACTTATTAAATGGAAGAAAACTCTCTTTGCCTCCTCTGTGTTTGTGTCCCTTAGCAACCGTATAAATACCAGGCTAATTAAAGTGGCGGAGACCATAGTTCTGGATGCTGTTCAGCAGAATTTTTCTAAGTGTTTCGTTAAAATAAGCAGCTCTGTAACTCGCCAGTGCTGGAAAGTGTGGACTAGGACAATCTGTGGTCTGTTGTCATGGCTACTCCGGCCATGCAGGGTCAGGCTCTATTTCAATGCAGACAATGAGCTAAAATTGTGCCGTCTGAAATTTCACAAGATTGATAATGACCTGAATAAATTTCTTTAATCGATCGAATCAAAATTTTGCCTCTGTGCATATGAAGTCTGTACTTAGTAATCTGAGCTTTGTGTTTTAAAGATACAGTAAAGTAGGACATGTTCCTTCAGCTGACTAATAAGATGTTAGGGACATGATTTTTCCTTAATTTGAACTGACGAAGCAAACAGGATGCAGAATATCAGTTCAAAAAAATTTCATTTAAGTGAAGTTTTTAACTGGAAAAGCAAACTTTGTAAAGACAAAAACCTTTAGGTGTGGTCACATTCAAAATTTCACCAAATACAGTCATTTTGATGGTTATTGCCTGATGTACTTCCAGCTGTGAAATTTCCTGTGATATTGTGATTCTATAGTGCCCAACTTCAACTTTAATGGTGTATTTTTGGGGATTTTAGTGTAGTTCATCATGAGTGTTCGATCACAAGGTTATGACCTTGTTCCCTCTGAGCGTCCATCAGTGTGCGGCGTTTTCTCCACCGCTTTAGCCCTTACAGGAGCTGTAATCCAAGTCCAGGCTGCGTTCACTGCCCATCAAAGAGGCAGCCACAGAGAATGAGGCAGGGCAGCACCACGTGCAGTTCCGCCAGGAGCCAGACAAACAGCAGGAAGAGGCCAGCTGTCAGCAGCTGGAGTGCGACACTGCCTGCACAGATCTCAACCAGCCAACAACCTAGATACCTGTTTCTCAGCAACTGAACAAGCCTGCAGTCTCTGACCCTGTTCTGTGAGGTGAAGGAGATTGATCAGTGACAGTGAAAGTAAATTAACAATAAAATCACACTGACAAACATTCATATATAAAAATGTGTTGTGTTGAAAATGTAAAAGATTGATTAATTACAGTATTTGTTGGCCAAAACAGTTGTTTGATAATTTGTCGAATACCTTTTACAATTTTTTTTTTTATTTTTTACATTTTCCATACCCGTCAGGTTCCATACCCCATATACTGTGACAACAAGGTCCACGATGTTAACGTATGTGTCGATAAAGAAAACAATCAAGTGTGACAACTAGCCTTCTAATTATTTAATATAATATATTCTCTTAATCAAAAGTACTTCAGTTTAAAATGTCACCAACAGGTCAACATTTATATATATATATGTGATGTTTGTTTTGTATCTGTGTAATGCTAATCATTACAACATAAACGCATAACTTCAAAATATGTTATTATAGTAATATATAACTCTTATATATTTATTCATAGATTCATATGCCATTCATTTTTTTCTTGTCTAAAGGTGTCAATATTCGACCGAACGAAAGGATCTGTTATATTCATCTCTGGGAAACTGCCTCATCAGAAAAGATTAAAGAGTTCTGTTACACTTGACAGCTATTATATTATATTAGATTATAGAAAATTACTGAATAGAATTGAACCGTGCGTGTCCTCCGGTCAGCAGGGGGCACCCGCGCGATTAGGTTTTGTCTAAGCGATGTGTATGACCATCACAAATCACAGCACAAAAACAAACTGACACCTCGGCTGGATCTTCTGACCCGCTCGGGGCCTAAAAAAACCTCTCGACAACCTCACAAACTTCACTGACAGGCTCATACACACACTAAGAGGCGGTTTGCGCAGCGGACGGAGGGTTTATGTCGTAGATTCCGCAGGTTTTTGGGTCCGGTTCCGCCCGCATCATGACCTGCTGTCTGCTGGATTTCGGCCGGGAGGCGTCCAGGAGCTCAGACAGGTGCGAGAGTTTCTGTTCCCCAAGCACAACAGCGCCGCCGGACCCGGAGGAAGAGGAAAGGGGAGAGAAACACAACCTCGTGGTGGGGGGAGCGGTTACACGGGGGGTAAGCTGGAGTCAGTATGTGTGTGTATGTAAAGTCCAGTTTAATGACGGTTCTCCTGCACTGCGGTTGTTCAGTGATTTATGGGTGTCAGTTCGGGTGTGTGGGGTTCGGCTTGGATGATTGGTAGAGATGGAAAGTAGTTTTCGATAGGTATAAGAAGAATAACACAGCCATGACCAGAACTGACAGGCTGTGTGTTGGGTTTTGCTTTGCATACGCCACAATGTCCCCACAACGATAATAAAACGACAGTGACTTAGTAAACAGTGTTTTAATTAAAATACATAGATGCAGAACGATCTGTGTGAGGCATAGGTTTAGAGTTAAAAGATATTAAATATACAGTTTTTTTTATACTAAGCTAATAATAAGTAAATTGTATGTGTTGGTGAATTTTGAAAAAATGAAAAGTGAATTGTCTGACTGTGATGCAGAATAACTTATTCACTCCCTGCAGAGAGAAAGAGAGAGAGATGGAGGGAGGAAGGGAGGTGTATTTGCCCTTGGTGAATGAGTCATCCTGCAGAAAGGTCCTGAAACACATGACTGCGTTAGAGACAGGGAGAAAAGAAAAAGGAAAGGGTATATTAACAGTTTGTAAATGAGGTAAAACTTGCATTCATGATTTTGTCATGTGATTGGCAGGTGATTTGTGTCAAAACACTTGGCCATAGAGGCGTAAGAGAGAAATGAGCATGCAGGGGATGAAAAAGAAGATGAGACTGTATGAACTCTCACAGAGGTTGAAGGACACCAGATCGAGCCGACTGACTGTTTAATGTGAATAGATTAATCCTCACTGACTACATTATTTACAGCACATCCTTTTCTCTTTCTCTAGAGAATGAGTTAACGTGGGATGACTCAGACTGGGGCTCTTGGGAGAATCCTGATGGTAAAGAGGTTGGAGCTCAGGTTTGTATTAAAAGATATGAAAATTGTCATTATTTACTCAACGAAATGTCATTCTAAACCTGTATGTTATTATTTTTCAGTGGAAGACAAAAGTTGAAATTTTTAAGGAATTTACGCACCTCTCTTTTCCATACAAAGACAATTCATAATGACCACAAAATAACATAAATCCACCATAAAAACACTTTTTTCCCCCTGAATCCTGCATGTTCTTCTCTTAGGCTGAAGAGGAGGAGCAGCAGCAGAGCGCTCCCTGGTTACAGGACTGTGTGCTGTCTCTCTCGCCCTGCTCAGATCTGCTGGTCATCGCTCGAGAGCACAAAGCCGCATTTCTCTCTGGTATACACACAGCAGTGATTAATCTCTTCTTTACTGGTTATTGATTGGTATAACTCGTATGTGAATTGCTTGATTGATTGATTGATTGATTGATTGATTGGCAGCTAAGTGGCGGACAGACGAGAGTGGGCAGGAGGAAATGACCCTCGCTGTGACCTGGAGTGGAACGCTGAGTGTTGAGGGGGGTGAGAGACGGAAGAGGAGAGGGGAGGGTCAGGATTGGATGGTTTTATGAGAAATACCATGAAGGGATTTAATCCCACAAAGAAGACAGAATGAGTTTCAAGACAGAAACGAAGGACTGAGCAGTATTATAAGTAAAGGAGTTTGTAAATGTTTAATAAAAGATATGTTTATTATAAGGAGGATTGTAAATCGTTGAAAGATAAGAGGTAGAAGAGCAGAAGTAAAGAGTGGCAAAAATCTGTGTTTCACTGGTTTTCAATTTTTTGGTCTGTTCTTTCCACAGGGAGTGTATCAGTAGTGTTATCTGTATTCCATTGGCCAGCCAGAAGAGAGACACAGGAGAAGACGGAAGAAGAGGGTCGGGGTTTAGAACATCACACTCAATACATTGAGTCCGTACAGTGGCAGTAAAGACTTTTATTTTGTTTCAAAAGATTTCTGTTCAGCTAATAATTCCACAAAAATATTAAGCAGCACAACTGTTTTCAAAATTGAAAATACTGAGAAATGTTCCTTGGGCAGCAAATTTGCATATAAAAATTATTTCTGAAGGATCATGTGACACTGAAGACTAGAGTAATGGCTGCTGAGCATTCAGCTTTGGCATCACAGGAATAAATTACATTTTAAAATAGAAAAAGTTTAATTACAATATTTCACAATATTACATTTTTTTACTGAAAAAAAAAATTACATTTGAACATATATTAAATTAGAAAACAGTTGATTAATTACGTATTTCACACGATACATTTTTTACTGAAAAAAATTACTTTGGAACATAATTAAAATCAAAAACAGGGGTAATGACAATATTTCACAATCTTACTATGGTTTTTTTTTACTATAATTGGATCAATGAATGTAGTTTCTTTTTCAAAAATATTTGTAAATCCACAAATTAACAACCTCCAAAGGGGTATAATGTATGTGCTCCATGATGTGTGTTTAGGAGAGTTTTTATACCGGTCGGCATGATTGGACCTGTATTGTGGTTGGTTTCAGCTCAGGATTATTGTCCGTTTACGTCTTTCTAACACAGAATGGGTAATGTGATGTTTGTGACCCTATAAATACCCAGCTGAGTTCAGACTCTCTATGACTGATTTTATGTTTAATAAACAGCTATTATGTAATATTTAATCAAAATCAGACCAAGTCAGTATCAGCACAAGCACTGGTCTATCCAATGTGTGTTTTCTGTTTGTGTTGTGTGTTGGTGCGTTGTCGTGTGTATTATGTAAGCGTGGGTTCTTCTGTTGGCCACAATTGTTGCATGACATGAGATCCCGGTGCCTGCGAATGGAAGGGCCGCCGCCAAGCCGACCTATGAGGATTCCACTTCACCCTGGAGTATAACGGAATCGGTTAGGAGTATGCGATACCTCTTACACTGACTTTGTTGATGATGTTCAGTTCTTTTTCCTGCACAAAAGAATTTGTAAGAAATGTTAGCAAGGTTTTTATTTAATTCAAGGTTAAACATGATATATATCTTAACAGTAGACATCTGCCCCTACTTGATGACCGTTCGTTCTGATAGATAGATGTTTGACAAATGCCTGTTGTTCTCTATCAGCAATGAGGAGCCTCAGTCTTCTATACCCAGCCAGCCTTGTCACCATCGATTGGCTTTTTAGTCTCTTCCAGTCTTTAAGTGCCTGTCGAAAAACCATGGTTGCCAGAAGTTTTTTGCCAGAGTAGGAGAGGAGAGAGAGGAGGACCTTTCGTAGGAAGAGAGAGATGAGAGAGAGACTTTGACCAGTGGTCATGGACTATAGTAGTACTTACCTATTTTAATTTATTCTTGTCACGTTATTTGTTGTGCAAACCGTTTTTTCCCCTGCAACGTTTCTTTTCAGCTGCAGCAGCCGGGGGAAGTGTGTCATCCAGCCTCCACCATGGCCTATAAGAAATGGGGCCTACTGCAAGACTATGACACAATTACCAGGACCATCAACAGATAGGTACAAGAGAAATTCTAAGGCACGATCACACCAGCACGGATAACGCTTTAAATCTTTTTTTTTAACTATGAAGATATAGTTCTAAAATCGTTCTCAATATTAAAGAATAGCAGAGTCACACCACAACTATAACGATAAAGACAAAGATAAACGATATCGTTGGAATCACTTCCAGAAAGATTTTTTCCAGCTGATGAACGATAAAACATTGACAGCCAATCAGAATCCATCCTTCTATAACGAGCTACAGAATTTAAAGCGGCAGACGAGCGTGCACTTAAAATAAACAGACGATATCGTCTGCTGGTGTGGACACTAATATAGTTATCTTTATATTTATCGTTCTTGGTGTGAACGGGCTTTACAGTTCTTTGTTATCCTTCAAAATAATTTCTAATATGCTATTTGGGTGTTCAAAAAAACATTTTTTATTATTATAATTTTAAAACTGTGCTGCTTAATATTTTTGGGGAAATTGTGATACATTTCAGGATTCTTTGATGAAAAGAAAGTTCAAAAGAACAACATTTATTTGAAATATAATTTTTTGTAGCATTGTAAATGTTTTATCAGTTTAAAGGGGGTATGGGGTAATATGATGTGATGCGATTTCAATTTTTCTTTTCTCTTTGAAGTGATACAAGCTCTGGGTCATAAAGAAGATCTGTAAAGTTGCAAAGACTAAAGTTTCAAATCCAAAGAGATATTTTTTTATAAAAGTTAACGAGTTAACCACGCCTACCTAAAACGACTCGTTCTAACACGCCCCCACATGTCTATGTCACTAGGTGGAAATATTAGCATAACGCCACTCAAATGTTCACGCAAAGAAAGAAGACGTGGTTTCAGTAACCGCAGATAGTGTTGAGGCAGCCATGTCAGGGAGACGCTGTGTGTTTATTTGGCCTTCCGGAAGTAGATGCAATTAGGAATCAGTGGTTAAGATTTATTTACAACAGAACAGCCCAACCCAGATGTTCGAATTTGTGCAAACGCATTTTATGGACGACAGTTTTTTTTGAACCTAGAAGAGTACAAGGCTGGGTGTGCACAAAGGCCTATTTCTAAAAAAAAAAAACAAAAAAAAAAAAAAAAAAAAAGGGTCAAATCCGACTTTGCTATGACAATCTGACGCTTCTGAATCAACGACTGTCTGTAGGTAGGTTGGTTAATCAGTTTAAATTTGATATTGAACTGTCAAATGCGGCGTTTTGCCGCAAGGCGAGTAACGCGTTTGTTGTGTGTGGTGTGTGAGGGGGAACAGGGGGGAACAGGGTACCTCACAGCCGAGAGGGGAACTACTTGCCTGTCAGAAATCATAGAACATCAGTTTTTTAACCGCGGCTTGTGTACTGCATCATAACTGTGTCTGTCACGCGACTCTGTTGCCCTTATGGGCTTGAACTGATGGTAAAACTAACGACATTATTAACTGTCTTGATATTTACTTTGAAAGCTGACGCTCTCGATTATGGTAAGGGGCGTTACATTTCCGACGCGTGCTTGTGGTGTTCGGCCAATCACAATGCACTGGGTCAGCTGGCAAATCAGAGCAGACTGCACTTGTCAAAGGAGGGGGGCTTTGCTGAAAACGAAAAGGTTTTGGAGAGAGCGGGGGGCCTGGCGGGGCATAGAGGACTTACAGTAATGTACAGTATTTGAAAAATAATGTTTTTTTTTTACATTAAAGCATGTCAAAATATTCTGTTACACCAAATAAAACACCAACTAATGATCTTAAAAGCATCATATGACCCCTTTAATCAGTTGAATTCATCATTGCTTACTAAAATTATTAATTTCCATCAAAAAATTACTGATGTAAAACTTTTGAATGGCAGTGTGAGGTAATGTCTTTCTCTTTCAGGTATTACTACTCTGAGTGTGTTCGATCAGATGAAAAATGCATCTATCCTTGGAGGATTTCATGCTTCGGTTAAAGGAAGCCCTCCTGCTATGAGCCAGTATATCACAGTGGGAGGTGGACCCTACACTGGGTTCTACTATGCTATAGAGGTACAAACACACACAGAATCACATCTTGTTTCATCGGTCTGTTGTTGGTGTCTGTGGCTTGTTTGTAGTTGTTCTTGTTGATTATGGCCATTTTTCCTCTCTCTCTCTCTCCCATCTCAGGGTAGTTCTCAGCCTCTTCTCTCCCATGTGGCTCTGGCTGTGGCCAGCAAACTCACATCAGCTCTGTTCAGTGCTGCCAGGTCTGTGTGTCTGGGTTATTTGAACCCTTGGCTCTTATTAGCACTGGCCTGTCATGTTCAGTTTCACTCCATGTTTACTCATTCTTTGTCTTGGCCTCTCTCTTTACTTCCTGCTTAGTGGTTGGTTGGGATGGAAGAGTAAAAATGAAGAGGAGTCAGTGCAGAAACAGAAGCCAAAAGTGGAGCCAGCCACAGCCCTTCCCGTTAGGTAACTCAATGTGCAGTCAAACTACCTCTCATCATGCACATCATTGCCTTTTACCTTCTTGTAATCATATACATACACAATATTTAACTCATTTAAGAGCACAATTTAATTTTTCTGCTTTTATTAAGGTTTGGTCTTCCAGATTCTCGTCGACATGGCGAGTCTATCTGTCTCTCTCCATGTAACACTATGGCTGGAGTCACAGATGACTTTGGCAGAGTTACGCTGCTGGATGTGGCACGAGGCATCGCTATCAGGATGTGGAAGGGTGAGCAGTGAAGCACTACTAATGTAGTCTGATTTGTAACAGGCATCTTATGAGCCTGTTCCTATTAAATTGCACAAAACAACTTGTGACTCACAGGATTTGAATACGTGTGATAAATGCTTCACTTAACAAACACACGCAAAGCATCACAGCTGTTACCTAAATCAGTATCATTATGGACTGTTTGTTTATATGACAATATTGAACAGTTACACTTTAACATTTTTTGTTATCTTCAAACATTAAGACATTAAAAAGTATCACAGTTTCATTTTAATCAGCACTTATTATAATTTCCTTACAATAAGAAATGTTTCTTGAGCACCAAATCAGCGTATTAGAATTATTTCTGAAAGATCATGTGACACTGGACTGGTTTAATGAGTTCTGAAAATTCACCTTTTGTCTGTTATTAAAATAGAAAATACTAATTTTAAATTGAAATAGTATTTCAATATTATTACAATTTTACTGTATTTTTGATCAAATAAATGCAGCCTTGCTGAGCATGAGAGACAATTCAAAAACATTAAAAAAGAACTTTTGTCCCCAAACTTTTCAACAGAAGTGTATATAAGCAAAAATGTTTTTTCTTAATATCTGTTTTATGTGCATGCAGGCTATCGTGATGCTCAGCTCGGATGGGTGCAGGTGTCAGAGGCTCGTGGGGAGAGAGATCTAGCCACATCTCCTTCTATGCCCCGCCGGCATGCCCAGTTTCTCGTAATTTACGCCCCACGTAGAGGTATTTTAGAGGTGTGGGGAACTCAGCATGGACCACGAGTAGGGGCTTTTACTGTAGGCAAACACTGCAGGTACACAAAACCTAAAAACAACACTCCTGATGGCTACCATCTGAAATTGCATATTCATTCATGTCTCTCTCTTTCAGGCTGCTGTACGCAGGTCACAGGTTAATGGGTGTGAACAGTGTAACCAGTCAGGGCTGGCAAATCCACACACAACAAGTGTGTCTGTTTGACCCAGTTAATGGAGCACTGAGAGCTGTCACCGTACCATTCCACCTGGCACTCAGGTGCACGCTCAAACATAAATATTCATGAACGTGTGGACATTAATATTCACGAACACACAAACAATGCTGGTTAGTGCAAATGTGTCTGTTCTGTGTGTTGGTCAGTGATAAGAAGAGCGAGCGCGCTAAAGACATGCACCTGCTGAGGAGACTCATAACTTTACTGAGGAGCAGGGCGGTGGAGCCAGGTCAGATCTACCTCATTAATATTCATGAGATTCCATGCATATGCTTTGTTGTCATCCAAAAAAATATAAGAACCACTACCCAATGCTATATTTTAGTTATATTACACATGTTTGAGTTGACCTTTAACCTTTGATTGACAGCTCTGCTTGAGAGTGAAGCACAAAGTGTGTTACTGGACATTAAACATCCAGCTGTTAAGAAACAGGTTAGTAAAACAGACATACACAAACATATATATGTTAACAAATTCTTTGATAAAATATCTGATTGATTGACAGGCCCTGGAGTCACTTCTGTCCAATAAGACTGCACCAGTGTCCTGTTTGACCAATGTCACTCGTGCATTATTGGCTAGCCTGAAAGAACAAGGTAACACCCTCAGTCCTTACTGGGTGTAGTGTATTTTTTATATTTAAACACTTATGTCAATGTTTGATCTGTTTTTCATGTGTGTTTGTGTTAGATCCTGAAGCGGTTGATGAGTCGTTGCTGCAGTTTTGTTCATCCCAGCTCAAACTTCTCCAGCTCTACACAGACGTTCAATTACTGCACACACCAGATACATCACCCACTGAGCCAGAACATGTGCGTAATACAGACATTATCCTGTTGACCTAAACTAATGTATCCTCTTCACACTAGGATTTGAACTAAAGGCTTCTCCTTTCCATACAGCCGTCGTTTTCTGGCATTGAGGAGGATCTTGCTCGTGTTGGCCCAGTCCTGCAGCGATTCACAGAGATGAACTCTCGGCCCTGTGTCTCATTTGCTCAAGACTCAAGTGGGCCACTGCCAGTCCGAACATTTCTGTCTCAATTGGAGTGGGTGAATGGAGAGCTCAGAGTGATTAAACAACCTGATACCGATTGGACCCAACTGGGTATTTATTTCGTTGTGCATTATTTTTATGCTTCTTTTAAGTGCATTAATGTTTACATTTTGTTTAAGTATTCATTTTAAGGATGCACAAAATATTGGTACCACACAGGTTATCGACTTTTTTTAAAGGGATAGTTCACCCAAAAATGATAATTCTGTCATTAGTTACTCACCCTCATGTTGTGCCAAACCCATGTCAACCTTCATTCATCTTCAAAACACAAATTAAGATATTTTTAATAAAATCTGAGAGCTTTCTGGCCCGACAGTAACGCAGAAAGAAAGTTAGTAAGGACATTGTTAAAATAGTCCATGTGACATCAGTGGCTCAGCCGTAATGTTAATGAATCTACAAGAATACTTTTTGTCGCAAACAAAAAAACAAAAATAATGACTTCATTCAACAATTTCTTCTCTTCTGTGTCAGTCTTCGACACGTGTTCACGAGATTACCACGATGCATGCCTCTCTGCCCTACTGTTTTTCTTTTTCTATAATCCATTACACTCGAATGTGTCAAAATACAGAAGACAAGATCTGTCCCTATGTCTCTTTCATCGTGACTTTGAAGTTCATCTTTAAAAACGTTAATTTAATAACACTGTTAAATGGAATCTTTAGCAAATCTCAAAATAGATATTAATTTTTCATGTGGTATGTTTTGATGTTGTGCACTCATTTGTAGCATTTCAAATTTTAGTACTTAATGTTTTATTTTTGATTTATTTAAACAAAATAGTGTAGAATTCTCTGTACTATCAGTTACTGGCAATAACATGAAAATAATTTGTATCATTCTAAATATTAGTATTGGTGCATCACAAATGTGATTTTTGTGTGTATTTCAGGTAGTTTCCTGTTCTGGGGTTGTCTGTCTGGTCAGAGTCCTTTACAAAGAGTGTGTGAGACTCTGCAGGAAAGTGGCATTAGCCCTCAGCAGCTACTGGTAAGTGATGCCGTGATTAACGAGAAACAGAAAAAAGACTGGGTTGGAATGGAATATAATGTGAATTTGCTTTAAAGTACAAATTCTTAAGGTTTTTTTTTTTTTATGTCTCTCTGGCAAGTCTTTGCTTTTTGTCAGTGTGGCCTCTTGTCTGAACAACGGAAGTGATGTGCTGAAAGTGCCCAGACAGATGCCGTCTCCACAACTGCACCACGCTGCCTGGTCCAACCTCAGCTCCATGAAAGGTCTTTAACGTCATCTGTTGATGAGAGAGATCGCTTGTATTTTTATCCAGTATATTAAAATTTTAATTCTGTGTGTGTGTATGTGGTCAGGAAGCGGTGGTGGTCATGGGGATGATGGCCAGTGTGTCTCACCCTGGTGCGGGGCAGTGGGCTGTGGTTGTGCTCTGGCGGTTTGGGTGGGCAGCAGGTGGCACAGGGGTGTGTGCGCCAGCACAGCTTGTGTTCAGTCTGAGAGCTCCGCCGCCGCACCCGCAAACTACTAACTGGGAACTATGCTCTATAGTGCTCATCGGGTAGCCACAAGAAGGAATCAAAGAAGCCAAGAATGCCACACCAGGCTCTGGCAGGGAGAGGCACGGTGTGTGTTTGTGTGGGTGGTGTGTGTGTGTGTGTTGTGTGTTTTTGGATCTTGTAGAGTGGTGCGTGCAGTATGTGGGTAATGCTTTCTCTCTCTGTCAGTTTAAGGGTGGATGTGTTTTCTGGAGTTGGAGACAGGGGCGGTGTGTCTAAAGCAGTTGGAGGAGTGTTCTTGCTCTGCCAGACGCTGCTCTGCCTGCAGTATCTCTCAGGGATTCTACAGGTGGTGCTGTCAACACGCCGATCGGTCAAAAACACTATTAGAGCGTGGCAGCGGTACATAAAACACACATAAACTACTGTTCCAAAGTTTGGTCTATTTTTTTTTTTATATTTGTAATTGATACTTTTATTTAGCAAAGATGCATTAAATTGAACAGAAGTTTATTCATTAAAGAATGGCTGCTGAACATTCAACATTCATCACATTTAAAAATATAGTAAAATAGAAAACAGTTGTTTTAAAATATAATAATATTTCCAAATATTTTTGTTTCTGTATTTTTGATCAATTAAATGCAGCCTTTGTTGAGTGTAAGAGACTTCTTTTAAAAACATTTAATACATTTTGCCGACCCAAAACTTTTGAACAATTGTGTATACTGGAGCTGTCAGTAAAAATAAGATTTCAAATATCTGCTTTCATACAAACAGATGAAATTATATAATTTGTAATGTTTTCTTATTTTCATTTTTTGTCTTTAGGTGGTGTAGCAGACTGTGTTTCGAAGTTGATCTTCAGACAGGGTGTGTCTCCAGATCTCCTGAGGGATATCCTGCAGCGGAGGGGAGAGAATGAACCCGCACAACAGCCAGTACAGCAGGGCGGGGAGGAGAAACTGGAGGGTAACTGTGAAGATTCCTGATAAAGTTACATAGATGTTAGATCATTTAAAATTGTTATATGGTGGTTTCCTTTTATAATAGTTCTTTAAGCTATGTGTTTGACTGAAGCATCTGTGTGTGTGTCGTCTTAGAGCTGCTGGAGTGTGTGTGTCAGCGGATCCCAAACTCTCTGTCTCCTGATGTGATGTTTGCTCACTGTAGCTGGGAAAACGTGGTCCAGTGGAACAAAGACCCAGAGGTAAAGTATTTAAACAATCACAAAGCTTTCTTAACAGAGTTCGTAACCGAGATCTGGTTACTGTTTAGAAATTACTGGAAAAAATATATGGAAGCATATAGGTAGCGAAATTCAATTTAAAATGCAATATGCAAAATGGCAATGCAATATGCAAAATGGCAACGCAATATTCAAAATGGCAATGTATTTCTGTATTTAAATTTACATTTTCCATTACCCATACGTGCAAAGTTTGGTGCAAAAGGAAAATGAAAATTATATAATTTACATTTGCCATTTCCAACAGTAGTCTTAATATGTAAATTGCATGCAAATTTGAACGCTTTATAAGTTACGAAATTAAAATGAAAATGTACAACACAATTGATTTGATATGTGTAACATGTCCAAGCAGAAATGGTAGCAAAATGATAATTTAAATGCTATTTGTCCTAAATGCATTTAGACTAACAGTTAGAACACTTAGGATTGCATTTTCATCATGACGCCGTGGGATATTTGTTGCAAAATTCAATTTGAAAATGCATTCCAAGCTGACCACGCCCACCCTCCGTCAATCATTGCTTCAAGGCAGATATTGGCGGAAGCGTGTTACGTTTGGATCGTTTGAAACATGGCGGCTGGAGATCTGATAAGATCGTTGAATTCACTGGCAGATGAAGTGGAGCGTGAATGAAGAAATATATGAAGCGTATTCCATGCTAAAATCAAAAGTTCGAACGACCGATCGAATGTCTATCCGAACGTCTTGAGCTTTGAGCGTCTTACACTGCGGGTGACCCACGTGACGTTAGCGTCTTGAAATTAGCTGGTGTTTAAACATTTAAGCAGCCAAGCTGCTGTGTAAAGACTATAAATGGACATTACAAGCATTACAATAATGATATTTTATACCTAAAATAATACTCAACCATTTCCTGCAGTTTTTGAACGGAAGTCCTGAATGACTGTTATTAAAGGTCATTTAATGAATTTTAATGATTTTCAATGCCCCGAAGAAACCCTGCCTTTGTTGGAAATGTAAATAAATTATTTGAATTATGTTTGATTATAGTTTTATATCAGTTTTCAGTTAAAATATTTCATATTACAGTAAAATGTAGTACTTTTGTACTTTAGCAAATTATTTCTCGGACCCCCTATCGCTTTAAGAACCGCTGGTCTACACAGAAGAAAGACCTGTCTAGACTCTGCCCCGGTACAAGTTGTGTCGAGCGATTCATTAATCTGTTTAATGAGAAAAATATGAAATTGATAAAAATGGTTTATTAATCTGTACAACTGCAGCAGTGGAGGACTATTATTCTACTGCGTGATACTGCAGAAGAACTGATAACGGCACGGTTTGATATTCGGCTGACCAATCAGCAGAAAGGGGCATTTAATTACTGCCCACATGTAGAAATCGAATATTTAAGCTGTTTATTAATTTTTCCACCCAAAAATTCTCGTTTTCCGTGTTTTGGAAAAAAACAAAAAAACAAAAAAGGAGCCGTTTTCTAATTTTTCTACTTTCAATATTAAAGGGGTCACATGATGCTTTTTTTAAAAGATCATTATTTGGTGTATTTGGTTGTTAAACCGAATATGTTGACATGTTTCAATGTTCCACAAAAACACCGTATTTTCAAATACATGTACATTTTGTTAGATCTATATGGCCCCCTCCCGACTTCTCAAACGCTGCGTTTTTACAAAGCTCATCGTTCTGAAAAGCGATGTGTGCTCTGATTGGCCAGGTATCCAGTGCACTGTGATTGGCCGAATACCGCAAGCACTCGTCGGAAATGTAACGCCCCCTACCATAATCGCAAGCTTCATCTTTCAAAATAAATGTAAAGAACAGAGCCAAAGGGGAACAGAGTCTCGTGACAGACACAGTGATGCATATGTGTTTGCAGTACACAAGCCACCCGTGCTTAAGACGGTGACTCCACTGTGTGTGTCTCGCTTTCTCTCTTCTCTCTCTATCCGCCGCTCGCACACCACACACAACACACACACACACACACACAAACGATGCGCAAAACTCCGCATTTGAACAGGCAATAGCAAATACTTAAACTAATAAAAAAAAACATACATACAGTCGCTGATTCAGAAGTGCCAGATTGTCATAGCAAAATCAGAATTACCTCCTCTCATAGGTTCACGAAACGGTCGTCCATTAAAATGCATTGCTGTTCTGTTGTAAGTAATCTTAAAAGATTCCTAAATGCATCTAATTCTGGAAGGCCAAATAAAGTGCTTTTGTTTCACCTAGAAACAAAACGCATGTCTCCCTGACATGGCTGCTTCAACACGAACTGCGGTTACTGAAACCACGCCTTTCTTTGCGCGCACATTTGGGCCACATTATGCAAATATTTCCACATAGTGAGGTAGATATGTGGGGGGCGTGTTAGAACGAGCCGTTTAGGGGGGCGTGGCAGAGTCTTAACCTTTGATAAAATATCCTTGGTTTTGAGACTTTAGTCTTTGCAACTTCAGGGATCTTATCTATGCACAACAGCTTGTAAACACGCCAGAGAGAAAGGAAAACTTGAAATCGCATCATATGACCCCTTTAAATAAAAAAACGAATGATCGAATGATACACGGATTGTACAGTAACTGTTAGTCTAAATGCATTTAGGACAAATAGCATTTAAATGAGCATTATGCTACCATTTCTGCTTGGACATGTTACACATATCAAATCAATTTGTGTTATACATTTTAATTTTCATTTCGCAACTTATAAAGCGTTAAAATTTGCATGCAATTTACATATTAAGACTACTGTTGAAAATGGCAAATGTAAATCTATATAATTTCATTTTACTTTTGCACCAAACTTTGCACGTATGGGTAATGGAAAATGTACATTTAAATACAGAAATACAATGCCATTTTGAATATTGCATTGCTATTTTGCATATTGCATTTTAAATTGAATTTCGCTACCTATATGCTTCCATAAAAATACGGCTTTTTGTTTTTGGCAATTCATTTAGTGAAAGAATTGCATTTCTTTATTTCTAAGTACTTGTTCGTAAAAGTAAAGTAGTATTAGAGGAACTGGAATTTCTTGCAATTTTTTACTGGAGAAATATCAAGCCGTCATGGATGACTTTTCGTCTCTTTCTTTCTCTTCAGGTGGGGCAGTACTTAGAGTGGTCAGTAGAGTTTTTGAAGATGATATCCAATCCTCACATTCAGTTGGGTAAGAGATATTTGGCATACAGTGACCTAATGAAAGCTTATTTCTTCACAACAAAAGGAATTCCATGTGATAACTCTCTATCCTTCATCTATGCTCTTCTCTCAGGAGTCTCTGCTATGATGTGGCAGACCTTCATAGTCAAGCGGTTTTCGGCTGCTGCCTTCCTAATTGAAAAGGTTTGCATTTTTGTGTACTCTGGCTTTGTGTTGCCAGAGTACACAAGTACTCTGTACTTAGTCTTTGTGTTGCATTTAAGATTCAATAATTTACTGACTGTGCATGTGTTGATATAGGTGGGAAAGGCACCTAAAGACCGGCTGTGCAGACGGGTAAGAGAAGTCACAAAGCATAAATTAAATTCAGATCGGTTTCATTTAATTCATTAACGCATATATGTGTGTGTTTTTAGGATGTAGGAATGGGAGACGCAGCTGTGAGGAGTTTCCTGGGCTCTTGTGTGCAATTACTGCAGGCCCTCATGGAGGTCTCGTCTTCCTCTTTTCTCCCTTCCTTTCCTTTTTTCTCCAGAGTAAGGACTGATTAAACTGGATGCATGGGCGGAAGCATGTCTGAAGTTACTGTGGATTTTACAGTGATGAGCAATGCATGGGTTGAAATAAAAGCGAGACATATATTCTAAACTTGTTTTCTCTCTCAGGCGGATTCAGCGGTGGAGGAAGTGTCTGCTCCAGATGTGTGTGTGGAGGAAGTGTGGGGAGGAGCTGAGGGTCCAGTGTCTATAGTGGAGTTAGCTCTGGATCAGAGGTCTGTTCACTATCCACTCGTGCAGCATCACTGTGTGTTAGCGTCACTGCTACATGCCACCATGACCTTCTCTCTGCGTCTGAAACCTCTCAGCCTGTTCGACAGCAAGGTAAAAGCACACAATTATGCGTTTATACACGCACACGGTGAAGTGATTGATTAGCCATGGTGCTTTAACCAAAAACATGAACTTCCCCTCCCCAAATTTGCAACATCATCTCTTCTCTGATGACATGTGCAACCTGTCACTCATATGAGATCACAGCACTTAAACAACAATGATCTGTTCAATTCCTGATGAACAAAATCAAGTTCATCCCTAAATTTTTTCCACATTCAAGAAGCCATTTCACTCAAAATTCATTGAAATTTCTGTTTTATGCCAACTTATTCTTGTTGTCCTTTTCTATTGCCTATAGGGTAAGAATGCGTTTTTCAGAGATTTGTCATCCATTCAGTTGCTGCCCAGTGGAGATATGGACCCCACCCTGGTGGCTGTGAGACAAGAGGTAAGTCACAGCGCCACTCTCAGCACTGGAGGAAGAACTGCAGCCATCAAGAACACCTCCATGCAAAATGGATTTATTTTATACAAAATATTTATTTTATAGTCGCATGCATCTTATACAGTGACAGTGAAATCTAAACCAAAAGGCTCTTAAATAACAGATCATAAGATGTTTATAGCTTGCCTCTGATCCAATGTTGATGTATTACCGTCTTGTGTGTGTGTGTAGTTTCTGATGAACGTGTTAACAGGCTGGGTGAAGGTTCTAGCTGAATCGGAGGAGAACGGTGTCAAACACAGCAGCGCTGAAGACATGTGGCCGGCTGTGTGTATGGAGCTCTCGTCTCTACTACAGGTCAATACTGACATCCTGCGCAGACACCTCGTCTGTGAGCTCTACAACCAGGGCCTGGACCTGCGGGCAGAGGAGGTAACACACACGCACGGTTAAACCTCCTAAGCATATAAACAAGAATGAAATATAGAGATTCTAATGAGTATTCTTTTTGCTTTTTTTATCCTTTCTTTTGGATTTATTTAGTTTTTTGTTGTTCTCTTTTTATTTAATTTCTTAATGAATTAAAGAAAATATTTTTTTCTTTAATTTATCTTTTCTTTCTTGTTTTTAACATTCTCTTTTTATTATCTCTCAGGTGATGATGGAGGTGCAGGACAAGGATGTTTTGGGCTCTCAGCTGCTGATCTTGACTGGTCAGAGACTCTCCTTCTCTCTGCTCCATTCCCAGTCACAGACCAAACCCAACATGGAGCTGTTGGCCCGTTTGCCGCCCACACTCTGCACCTGGCTGAAGGCTATGGTGAGATCACACAGACTTCACAGTTCTCAAAACTCTTATCATCTTACACTCATCTGTGTCATTGTTTGTGTTGCTAGGACCCCAGTGAGCTGCGCTGTCCCTCAGTCCCTCTGTCTCAGAGCAGTCAACTGATCAACAAAGTCATCGAGATGCTCCCCGAAATCCATGCCCAGTACAGCCTTGCCCTCCACCTGCTGGAGGCCGTGGACTCTTTACATGAAGAGCCCTGATATAGAGAAATGCACAGGAGGAGAGAATGAGAATCGTGGGTTTTTTTTTTTTTTATATTCTAGACTTTAAAATTTTCCCAGGATCCCTGAGACCTGGAAAACCACCCAATCAGAAGCCTAAATAAATGCAGCTTCGTCATCAGTAATCTGCTTAATTTAGCAGATTTGAATTTCTTTTTCACAACTGTCACTAAAATAACATATCAAGAGCAATAGCACATCTAGAGCATGTGCTATCCCACAATGCCTGTGCACACTGAACGTGTCACAAATAAAGGGCCTGGAGTCTCTAGTGTCTAGAGTATTATTAGGATAAAAACAATGTTATTGATGTACAGTAGTTCTGTAATTAAAGAAGATGTAAAGAAGGCGTTCTTTACAAAGAAGCTTTAAAATAATAGTGCTGTAATCAGTATAATCAAAACATTACTGTATATTAACACCATAGGGAGGGTCTCTTCTATTTGAAATTCTGGATGTTCTTGTTCATTTATTCTGACAATTAAACATGTCTGAAATGTCTCATTGATGCGGTTTAGTAGTAAACAAGCACTAAAATGTCATCTGTTTTTGTATGTTATTTTAAATGTGTAAGTTTAGGTGTGGTTGCAAGGTGAGACAAAAGAAAGATTTCACTTAAGTAGCGCTGACCTTTTATGCAGTCCTGTAACAGTGCCTGGCTGCTCATATAATGCAACGTTAACCGTGATACCAAAAATAAAGACAATTTCAGAGACTGTTGTGGAGCTCATTGTCCTCAAAATGAAATTGGAATATAGTCTCAGCTTTCAAGTTCTGCCTATTTCCTCATGATATCCAAATACATGCCATTTTGGCTTTAATGTGATGCGGCATGTCACACACTGCAACCCTACCGTGCATATCTGGGTGAAAAATGCAAACAGATTGAGAAGCTCACTTACTGTACGTGTGCCATGCCATCTCTTCTCTTTACTACTAGTTATATCAGGAATAAACATGAATGAACACATTGTGGTAGGCTATATAAAAAATTTATTAATGTTCATGTAATTATAGTTACCTCAGGAAAGCCATTCAATGGCCGCTATAGCTCATTCGTCAGCAAGAAAAAACCAACTGCAGAGATGAGCTCATTTACTTAACCTGTTAGTAATTTATGTGTTTGAGTAAATCTGTCATTAAGAGGTTTTTATGAATACTATTATATACATTTGGGAAAGTGGGAATAAATGAAGATTCACACTGAAATGTATATTCTCTTTCCTGTATGTACGTTGTTTATTGGTTTAGCAATCAAAGTGACGTCATAAAGCATCAATTTACAGGTAAACCGAGAAACTAAAACTGACAAACTCTCCTCGCACTGAGCCTCATTTATGAAACGAGCAGAATGAACGTGTAAATTTTGCAAAGCCTTTGTTAGATAAACGGCAACCTTCAACAATGTTGCAATTTAAGACTGATTTCACAACAGACTTCTGCTTCATGAATAACTCACACTGACATTACAGTACATCTTCAGTTCAAAATATACCCCTTCATGACTTAATATACATAAAAATAAGATAGACCTGTTCAACCAAACCTCTCACCCACTGCAAAAACAAGCACATATGGACATATACAAAGGCCCTTTTCAGTGTACTGAATCAATTTGCTTAACCTGCAGCAGAGAACAGCGCTGTTTTTGTCTGAATCTGGTTTTTGTGGACATTTTTTGCCTCAGCTAAGAATCTACTGTTTGGTTTTTCCTTCCAAATTCCTGCTTTATTCGTTTATAACAGTTTATCTCCTGTTTGACCCCTGAGAAACACGACCCCCCTCTCCCACAGCTTCAGACAACCTTCTGCCCGTTACAATAGCAGCTTCACACTGGTCCATGTTAGCCCTTGCAGTCATTTTCACCAGAGGAAGAGGAGGACGAGGAGGGCCAGTGGGTGGGCAGTAGTCATGGCAACAGTCGAGGTGATTACTTGGCGTTTTCCAGCACGGTTTGGCATCGTGGGCAGAGGCAGTCTGGCTCATCTGAGGTGTACTGTCGACATCTCGGACAGCGTGACAGAGAGGTGGGCATTGCAGCTACACTGTATGAACTCTCCTCACGAATCATGCCCCCTACACAACACACAGATGAGCATAAAATACACTTCTGTCTTTCAAAACTACCTGAACGAGTTACTTTAGTGTTACATAATATTTGTAAATGTTTTTCTTAATTGGGATTCTTGCTCTGTTTCCCAAGTAAAGACAAAGTTTAACTGCTTATAGTTAAAATAATTGCCTGTTAGTGGTTCTCAATCTTTCTGACTTGAATTTTCAACAATAAAAATATTTAAAGCCTCCTGAATTCCTTCTGCCTTCTGCTGTAATTATGACAATATATGGAAGTTTGTTGAGAACCACTGATCTAAACTAACTGCAAATTTACGGTATGTGTCTTGAACACAACAGCCTAGCAAGGACTTTTAATTTATATCCAAAGAAAAGCATCTTACCTTCCAGGTTGATGAGGAAGCTTCCTGTGCTTGTGACGGCATCCGATGGCAAATCTCTTGGGAGAGAGCTTGTCAAAGTCGTGCGTGAGGCCATCATGAGCTCTGTCAGTTGGGAGCAGGTGGAAGTGGGTTCCTCTTGAAGAGACTGACAGAGAGGGGTGGAAAAAAAAAATGTACAAATTGATGTAGTCGCAAGCAAATTAAGCACTAAATTGTATGTATTTAAAGACCTTTTCACACCAAAAAAAAAGTCACATGCCTTCAATGTCAATTTTTTTACGCAGAAGTACTGCACTACAAAGAAAACTGGCCAACAAATCAGATTTGTGTGTTTGTTCACATGCCCAGAGTCACTGCTGTTACATAAAACTATGACTTCATGGCATGTAAATGCAGTCTAACTTGCTTTTTTATGTGTGACAAACGAATGTCAGAAACAGAACGTTGCGTAGCTCTTTATGTACAGGGTTACCTGGATATTTTCTATAAGCGCTACCAATTGTTAGAGATTGAATTTACATGTCCATCTTCCATTTTTTATGCACTTGTCTAAACAGACACATCACAAATAAGCCTGTGACATTTGTGCTGGTGTGAACAGGCCTTAAAACACTATGATGTACCTCAATGAGCTCAAAGAACAGGCCGGGCTCAATGACAATGATGAGTTCATACTCGGCAGCATTACATCCCGGAATAGATGACAGGAAGGAATCTCTGATAGCACACGCACCCTCCACTGCTTCCTCCAGTCCTGGCCTCCGCCACACAGAACTGGTCTTAATCCAGCCGCTACGAAACAAAGTGTCCCCCTCTACAGATGAAGAGAGAGGTGAGAAGTGTTACAGTCTGTAGACATACAGCTTCGGTTGTACAGAAATCGAGTGTGTACCATCATGTCCAGGAGCGTGCAGGTACACCTCCTCAGCGAGATGAGGGAGCACAGGAGCGATAGAACGGCTCACTCCATCCAGAATCTCTTCTAGAACCGTCTGACATGACCTCCGACCAAGGGAGTCCTCAGGGTCACAATACAGCCTGAGAGAGAAAATGAGAGAGTGACTTTTTGCTACAGAACAGGATTTTAGTTACAAAATTGAATGCGTGGTTACCGATCTTTAATGATGCTGAAATAGAAGTTGGATAAATCTCTAGTGATGAAGGATTGCAGCAGACGGATGACACGGCCATTGTCAAATGCACTGTAAGCATCCGTTACCTACAGCACACACAAACACAGGGGGGGGGGGGGTGTAGCGACTGTGCAGAGTAAAGATGGTGTAATGGTTCGGTTAACACTGAGACTCACCTTCATGCTGAACTCTCTGAGCACGTGCAGCATGTACTGATCTACGTAGTGCATTTGTGGTAGGGTCCACGTGTCGCTGGACGAGATCAACCTGGAGATTCCCCAAGAGAAACCTCAGTGTGTTCCTCAGCTGGAGACAGAAGATCAGTTGAAAGAGAGGCCATCAGCACATAAACATTTAGATTTATACTACCGTTCAAAAGTTTGGGGTAGGTAAGTCAAGTTGTTTGATCAAAACACAGTAAAACCATAATATTATGAATCATTACAATTTAAAATAACTGCTTACTATGTGAATGTATTTTAAAAGGTCATTTATTCCTACGATGGCAAAGTTGTATTTTCAGCAGCCATTACTCCAGTCTTCAGTCACATGATCTTTCAAAAATTATTCTAATGCTGATTTGATGCATTTTGAAATATTACTTCTTATTATCAATGTTTAAAAAAAGTTGTGCTGTTTAATATTTTTTGTGCAAACTGTGACATTTTTATTTCAAGGCACAAATAGTAAGATTTTTTATTAAATATCCAAAAAACCCTAAAACAGTTTATAATATTTTGCTGACTTGTGGACGCTTACAGTATCCCAATGTTTTCAAGAATGTTTAAATTCAATACAATCTTTTGCACACGTTTTTTGGATCTATTGCACCCGTTGCTAAATAAAAGTATACTTAAAAAATTATTTCTGACCCCAACAGTTGATCGCTGCGTAGGTGGGGGGTAAAAATCGGTGGAAAAAAGTGTGTAAAACAATAGAATGGAACTTGCACAAACTAATGCTTAGTTGTATAGGACCAAGCCTTGGTGATGCGTCTTTACAGCGTTTGTTGTTCGGGCCCGATCTGAACCTCAGAGAAAACATTCGACTCTGCAACCCAGGCGCGGGTCTCAAACATCAGCACCAGATAGGAACAGACAAGCGCTTTGAGAGAGAGACTGCTGTTGGGTGAAAACAACTGACGACTGAAATCATTTGAGTTTATAATTTTGATCATGAAGCTTAGCCTTCCCCCATTAATAACAACATCGGGGTCGATCACTTGCCTACGGACTTAGACATTTTGTCTCCTTTCTTCTCACTCACCGCACAGCCATGGACCACTAACGTGGGGGCGGGGTGTCGACACACACCGAAGGTGCAGGCCAAGTGGTTTTTTGACGGAGTATTTTCATTTGCCTATACACATGCATTGTATGACTCACTGTAATGGCTTTATATTTCCGTCACACACTGTGAGCATAGACGACGAAAACCAACCCGCCCGACCTGATCTTTCCCTTCCAACGTTGATCTGCACGCGGATCGGATTCTAAAGAGAGAGAGAGGGCAGTAAGATTACACTACAACACAACTAAATACTTTGGGAACTAACACACACCGATAAACGTAACAATTAAGCACCACTGTGATACGCACGCTGGTAGCACAGCGGCCCTGAGTCCCCGCTATCACAGATATCCAGACATCTTAACGCCCCGCACATAAGTCAGATACTCACCTGCTTTTACAGCTGAGGCAAACAATTTATAACATATACGATGTTTTTTGAGCATCCGTAGAAAGATTTTCTGAACGAGTCATGGTGACGTATGAAAACTTCATTTAAAAAACATATGTTTTAAATTCCTACGGATTGATATGAAAATGTCCTTCTGAGACCTCTGGGTCAAAACTACTTCTCCACGGCTCTGGCACCAGCTGTCCACACTCCCCTTCCTCAAAACACCTAGCAATGTTGTCACTGAAGTGTCTGAAAGAGAAGGTGGTTTAGAGTTGAACTTAGTGGTTTAGAAGTCTTATATGGTTGATTTGGTGTCTATGACGGTGTAGAGTATATACTTTTTAAGAGGTGGCGTGCTCCGGGTCTCTTTATGGTAAACACTGGAATGGGGACCCCCACTCCCTCTGCCGGATATACACCCGAGGTTTCGTCCAACAGTGCCAACAAACTAGACCCGCCGATTCAGGCACACCACCTTCTGCAGTGCACCTAATAAACACACAACCAAATTGTATTTTCTGCAGATAAGCGAATATATATATTTTGAAACATATTAAAATCTGTTACATTTCTAATAATTTTGTATGAGTCACTCAAAAAAAAAAAGTCAATATTATAAAATCTTTTCTAAAACAGGCTTCATTTACTTGAAGCAGGATATAAAAATAAAAATGTATATATACACACACACACACACAGTACAATAAATATACAACACATTTTTGCAATTTTAAATATATTATTCACATTACAGTAATGACAATGAGATTTTTTTTCAGCATTATGAGAAAATTACATTTTCATGTAAAAAATGTAAATGATGTAAAAAATTTAAAATAAAAATAAAAAACAACACAAAAAATCTTAACAGTCCTAAAAACAGTTTATATTTGCTTAAAATGTAAATATATAAATAAAAATTTGGGGGTGAAATATGACCCATGTATATGTTGTTAACAGGTTGCTATTCTATTCAGGAGGCCATATGCTCACCTTAGCTTTGTCTTTGAGGCTGGCTGTGTTAATAAACCATTGTTTACTGGCTCTGATCACGACTGGCTGTTTGGTCCTCCAGTCATACGGGTAGCTGTGGACATAGTCCTCCTCCTTCACAATGGCACCCACTGCCTGCAGCATTGAGATTACTGCCCACACACACAAAACATTAGTTATGATTACAAGAATGCATATTCTTGTATCATTTCATATGGTCAAATTTGGTTCTATTTTTCTTGTAACAACATTTTCTCTTTCCTCCATCAATCTGGCTCTCGCACCTGTGGCATTGCCTTCAGTCATCACAGATTTCTTCTGCAGTTCAGGCCCAGCCAGTTCTGTAAACCTGCCCTCCTCATCCACCATGCACTCCTAGAGAAAGAAAGACTTAAATTAAAAGTCACGACAACAACCCAATATTTTTATGTTTTCAGCATATACAGATGTGGGTGACATACTACTGGCAGATTAAAGTGTGTAGCAACACCGTAGTCCTCCATGCCGTGGGCAGGAGCTGTGTGGACCAATCCCGTTCCCTTAGTCATGGTCACATGATTAGCCGGCAACAAAGACACTTGTTTTGCAGGAATTGTGGGATGCTGACAGACTCCACCTTCGAGGTCTGACCCTGGAGATGAGTGAAAGAGAAACAGAGAGATGCTTAGGTTAGTTTAAAAGGCATCATATGAAGTGATTCAGGCCAAAAACAAACACTGGATCTACCTGCGAATGTGGCCAAACTTTCCAGATTTGTCTTCAGCATAGAGGCGAGGCTGTTGATGCGCTCTGAGGCCACTAGGAGGAGCTGCTCATTATCAGCTCGCTTCACTACAGAGTACCTGAAGAAGAGGAAAGACATGCGATCATGAACGTCTTCATCAAATCATATCATGTGCATTCCACTCACAGATGCACAGGTGTGTGACTTACTGTACGTTGGGCATGTAACAAACCGCTTGATTGGCTGGAATAGTCCATGGCTGAGTCGTCCATATCAGAGCAGACACATGACCCCAACTTTCTAAAGCACGGACAAAAATACTGGGATCAGAAACAGCAAAATAATTATGTGGCCTGTATAAAGAGTGTGTGGCACTGGGACTGACGGCATACACAGACCTGCTTTGGCAGCGAGTTTGGCTGGCAGGGTGAGCAGGGGGAAAGTGATGTACAGAGCACGGCTCACATGTTCTGGATTATACACCAGCTCAGCTTCTGCAAGCGCCGTCCTTCACAGAGACAGAGAATATAGCAGAAATCTGTACAACATCTAAATCCTCAAATTCAAAGCTTCCTGTCTGTTATGCTTTATTAAAGGCTTTATGTGAGACTGCAAACACTGAGCTTCTCTCACCTGGATGATGGTGACCAGAAAACAGGCTTATAGTCCTGATAAATTAAACCCTGTACACAAAGATAGAAAAAGCAGGATAAAGTCAGAAACTTTCAGTGATATGAGGGTGCATACACTACTACTTTAAAATTTGGGGTCAGCAATTTTTTATGGAGCGTTTAGGACGAGCATCCTCACTATTAATTAGTTGCTTTTTAGCATGCCTATAGTAATATATTGCTGTTCTTATACTGTATAAGCACATATTTCTGCATAACCTTTATGTGGTGTGCGGCATCTCTAATTCTACCCAATACCTAAACTTAACAACTTCCTTACTAACTATTAATAAGCAGCCAGTTAGGCGTTTGAGGCAAAAGTCATAGTTAATCGTTTGTTAATAGCAAAAATTGGACCTTAAAATTAAGTTTTTAAAGCTTTTACAATAAGTTAAAATAAAATTTGACCCAATATTTTTTAAAGACCTTAATGGCTTTTTTTCCAAGGCGCATTATTAATCAAGTCATATTAAGACATCTGGCATGTTAATATCATTCGTATTTCAAACAGAAATATTTTAATTTATGCAAAGAATACTGACAAAAAGTATCACAGCTTTGACAAAACCAAAGTAGCACAGCTGTTTCCAACAAATCATTGTATGATATCTGAAGGATCATGTGACACTGAAGACTGTAATGACTGAGAATTATCTCAAAACGGATAGTTCCGGTCCTGGATTCTGATTGGCTGAGCCACGTTCAAAGCTGTTGTAAATTACTAAACAAATAACTTTGTTTACATTTGTCTGTTGCTTGGCAACCACTTTGTTGCAACCACAACTGATTCTGAGGAACTCCGCTTCGTGCCTAACAACGTCCCTTAGCTGTTATAAATTCACCATGGCCAAAAACCAAAAACCAAAAACCATGGCTTCTTGGGGCTTATTGCTTTATTTTAAAACATATTCAAATATTTAATTAAACTGTAAAAATAAAACTACATTTTAAATTGTAATAATATTTCACAATACTTTCTGTATTTTCAATCAAATAAATTTGATTACATTTTTTCCTCTAAACTTTTACAGTAGTGTAGACAGTAGTGTATATCATTGCAGAATATTAATTTATCGGCAAACTCCTCTTTAAATACTCACATATGGAATGAAATCAAACATGTCAAGCTGTGTTGTACAGGAAAAACTTCTCCCACCTTGTTATGCATCTCTTGGAAGACTTTCAGTTGGGCCGCCTCATATTTCCCATCAAAGGTGTAATAACAATTCTCCCAATCTGCCATCACACCCCAGCGCTGGAATGCAGCACGCTGCCGGGATATGGCCCTCTCTGCAAACTCCCGCGCTGAATGGAGAGACACACAGGCAGTTTTTGATTCACCAGAAGAAACATATCTTAGCAACATTACTTAACTGACAGGTTATTTCAAGCTTCGTAAGATCTACTGTAGACAACTGATTTATTTGACCAGAGCATTCATTATATGTGACCTCCTGACCTTTCTGTCTGATTTGTAGAGGAGTCAGCTCATTGGTTCCCAGGTCTCCAAGTGCTTTGAGCTCAATGGGCAGCCCATGGCAGTCCCAACCGGGCACATAGTGCACCTGTCTGCCTCTCAGCACCTCAAAACGGTTCCGGATGTCTTTGAGGATCTGCAGGAGAGATCCAATGAAGAGGTCGATTGCAGATTATGGAGTTCATGTGAGTATATTTCCACTCCTGTAGGTTTAGGTATATAACTGTATGATAAGATGTCTTTGAAGCAAAAATAAAGGATGTGGATCCAGGAACATCTACTTGAGTCAAGGCTGTACCCACCAGACCTCTGTATTTTTTCTGAGGTGTAATAATTTCCTAATAATAACTGTACTTAAATGCTGCAAAGATATTGTGTAATGTGTACTGTACACATAAGTAGATCAAAAGATTCAAACATTTTCAGATGGCCCCCGAACCTCCCAAACAAGCTCAGCTTTTGGACCAAGGTATTTCTAATTCCCCGCATATGGCCATGGCTTGTGTGCATATGATCAGACAGAATGTACCTTATTGAGAGCGTGCCCAACATGCGGGTCCCCATTGGCATACGGTGGTCCATCATGAAGGCAGTACTCCTTTTTAGCTTTTTTCTCTCTCTGCCATGTGTACAGCTGATCAAAACCACATTTCTGTAGAACAACACAGAAAAGTTCAAACTCCAACAAAAGACAACCTCGTCCGTGATCTCAAACTGTGTGGCTGTTATAGAAGTGTTGCAGTATAAGATCATCTTAATCATTCACTATGATTTATGAAGTAACAGAACAGAATCACTTAGATCAGATCCTTCAGTAACGACAAGCTTTTGTATCTGGATCTGTCACTTGTACCTGCTGGATCTGGATCTCTCGCTCCAGTAGGTTCGGCCCGTTCACTCTCATGGGGAAGTCAGTGCGGGGCAGCAGCACAGTGTCCCGGTACCGGCCCGCTGCGTCTCCGGAGCACAGACAGCGCAGTCCCCATCGAGCCACACCGCCGAACCCTACCGCCGAACGCCGAACCAGCAGCATGAGGGACTCTGACAGGAGAGTTTGCGACTAGGATGAGAGTTTGTTGTGGGATGTGACCTCCCCCCCCGCATGGGCGGCACTCTGTGTCAACCGGAACCATAGAAGCAACGCACATCTACGGGAGCTGAGAAGAAACAAACTCTCCACATAAACAAAAACGCTTTTTTCATGATGTGAATGGGGATTTGAAACGCAAGAGGGCGCTGTGGGGTCACTAATAACGACTTCGAAGGCAGGTTTAGACAAAAAAAAAAAATTTTAATCTTTAAAATGCTTAGTTTTATTAACAAAGCTTTTCGTTTTAATTGTGGGGGCTAAGCATGTAATGTAATATAAAGAGGATTGAAAGATGTACAAATAAACGTTCCCCAAAAGCCTGTTGTATCATATTTGATACATACATTTTAAATACGTTTCTTTAGTCCAATAAATAAAATTTAAAAACAATATAAAAACCTACTTTGCGATGCCTTAACGGAAAGCGGTCGTACAGTATACTGTACTGATGTTATGGTTAAGACTAACTTTAGCACAGAACTTAATATATTATTTCACTAAGATATAGCAAGAAAACCTGTAATAGCAGTTGAAAACATGAACAGTTTATTATTACCCTCATACCTCCTCGGTGGGCGGGTGTTTTTGACGTCACTTTGGGATTAAAAGGCCCAGGACTGCCCCATCACTGAGCACTGACCCTTGGTCCAGCAGGAAACTTCCCTGGAAGAACACAACACAGGCATAAAAATGAATCAAATCTGGATTCTGTGTTTTGCGGTGCTGATCATCACCATACCATTTTCAACTCAGGTAGGCACTATGCTTTTGTCATTTATAGCACTTATTTGTTGTGTTCATGTTTTAAATAGTAAGTACAATTAATAACATATGGTAGCAAAGTGTATCTACATGTAGATCCAGTATTATGAAATCACTCTCTAACATGGACACAGTAAAATGTGAGCACTTTTTCTGACTTTTCTTTGCCTTCTTGTTTGGTGTAGAATAGCGATGCTCAGAAGTCAGAAGGCAGTAGCTCAGCATCCTCTAGTACCTCCACAAATTCCAGCGCTGTAGGATTGGGTCCTGTGCCCACCACACTGTACCTGCTGATTCCTGCAGCCACCCTGGGCTTCATCCACTGTAGATCCTAGTGATGGATGGAGAGCGTTCGCCATAGATGACCAAGACAGAGACAGTGGCGAAATGGACAGCCATTCACCCAAAGAGCAAACTTTTCCACAAATCTTGAAGACAGAAGATGCCGCAGCTCACATTTTTGTAATGGAATTTAAGTAATGAAAATGAATAAAGTTTGGAGAATTTCTCAAAAAGGGATTTGTTTGGTTACACCTGTTTTAGAGCGCTTGAAAGACACCTGCAACTCAGGATCCTGCTACAGAGCTCTTTGTCGCGTTTTGCTCCAAAGTCACTGTTTTAGCTCACCTATGGCAAATTCTCTTGGAAGAGTTTGATTCTCCTATGCTCAGTATATGATTGAGATTAAGCAGGTTTTAAAAAACTCCATTACTTAAATCAGTAATCACATTTCAATTTTAGCCCAATTTCCATTTCTGTAATGACATTATGGGTACTACAAATGTATAACTTTACTATAAATGTGATCAATGTACTACATCTCAGAATGTGTCTGTATGCACAATTAAAATAGATGATTGTATGTTTGTGCCATTTTTTCATTCAAATCAGTATTAATGTTTTCTCCTAAGATATATAATCAGAGTTTCATAATAGTTTTTCCCCATGTGTTTTATTCAAGAATTAGATGAGTACAAATACACTTAGAATAATCAGGATTCTCCATGTTTTCTCATGCCAACAACAAAGCGAACAAAGCAAAAGATAGTTTTGTAATAGTTTTAGTAAGGTAATAGGACGTAGAGTAGAAAATGCAGGTATCCTAGATTGAAATTTATTAGAGAATTTAGTGTATTTGACATTTTAAAAACTGCTTTAAGACATGAAGGCACTGTACTGATAGAGGATGTGATCCTCCTCTTAAACCAATGAGCAGGTGTTTAAACACGTCACACATCAGTCACTGTGAGAATAAAACACCCCGCTTACAGTCCTGCATCACTGAGCACAGACTCTGCCCCACAGAAAACATCTCTGGAAGAAGAAGAAGAAGAAGCATATCAGGGGGGTGGGAAGTGGAGGGGAAATACTGGCATTGTGCATCGGGTTACTGATTATAACCTTACCTTTTTCATCTCAGGAGGTAGGCACTGTGATTTATTTCACTCTTGCCTTACGAATTTTTGGTTTTGCAGAATTTCCTATCTTTCTTATTTATTCTTTGATCATTTTTGTTCATTCATATTTAATCAAATTTGGTACATTTGTTAATTATTAGTTGCGTGTACATGCAAAATGTTGATTATACAAGAAAGGTGTGTCATCAGTTCTCTTTATACCATGTAGAAGCATGGTGGATTTTGTCTTCTCTACTTGATAGAGTCTAAGTTAATTATAATATAATTATAATTACAATATGTAAACATAATTTATTTAAATAGTAATAAACGCGCATCGCGTGGTGCTTTTAAAGCAGCTTTCCTCAAAAGTAAACTGTAAATTGACATATACTTTTTAAAAAAAAAGGGGTAACCTAATGCGCGTTGTGTGGTAACGGCAAAATTAACTGGCCTAAGGGAGGGGGGGGGGGGGGGGGGGGGGGGCGGGGGGGGGGGGGTACGTGGCTCTAAAAATTAAGCCATTCATTTTTATGTTACGCCCAGAACCCCACTTTAGGTTACCCCTTTGTTTTCCTCGGTTTATTTAGATAGATAGATAGATAGATAGGTTTATAGATAGATAGATAGATAGATATGGCTGTATCAGCCTGACTAAACTTGGTTACAGCAGAAAAAGTCATTTATAACAGTCCGATCAGGCAGAAATTAATCGGCAGCCAACTGCACTTTTCTACTTTTAAAAGTGCACATAATACAGTAATATAAAATAATCTGCTTATTTATTCTGACTTTTTTTCATGTTGGTGTAGGACAAAACTTCAGACAAACCATCTATCCCCACTTCAGCTGCTGCACCTAAAAATCCTGTGGCCAGTGCTGCAGGATTGGGTCCGCTGCCCACCACGCTGTGCCTTCTGATCCCAGCAGCCACCCTGGGCTTCATCCACAGTAGATCCTAAACTGGCAGGATGACCAAGAGGAGCAACGATAGATAGCCAGTCACATGAAGACCAAAGTTTTCCAAACTTCTTGACGATAGAAGACACAAGAACAACTCAACAAGAAGATGCCACAACAAATCACATTTTTTTTTTAATAATAATAAAAACTGGGATTTAAAGGAAAATTTCCACTGTATACTGTACCGAGGGTCCTCCAAACCCCAACAAAACCACACCATCAGTGTTTTAGCCCTGCTTTAAATTGGATTCATCAGTTGCAACATCTTGTAAAAGACTGTATGAATCTGATCGCTGTAATCCACCTTCTCCAAAATATTTTTGTACTAACTGTGATGAACTATTAATTGTAATGATTAAGAATGTGTCTATATGTACAATTAAAGTGGATGATTGTATATGATTGTGTGTGTCTATTTATCCAAATTCAAAGTAGCGTGTTATTTTTAAACATGCTATAATCAGACTTTAATTTATGCGTTTAGATTGTAATATTACACAAGATTGACATTTTATAATTAATCTTACATTGTCAATACAATTAGTGTGATCTTGTCTTTGAAACGATCTGTTTGGCGCACCTGTGTTTAGAGGAAGGAAGGCGTATGTGTGCAATCTTTTAGTTTTAACAACCGAACAAGCAGGTTACAAATATCTGTCAACCACAGCAGAATAAAAGAAAATGTGCTGTCACAACATCCAGCTAGTTCAATTAAAACACTCGAACACAGTTAAGCACCACACAGGACAATAAAGAGTTACTCAGACAGACCACCACTCAGATCAGAATCGGTTTGATTGCTCAGGATTCGATTGATTTGACATTAAAGGACCAAAAATGCTCACATGACAAAAGCTGCCATTTTCCTGGCAATGATTCAATGATTTCAGCAGCTTTGCCCACATCCTCCTACTCTGGAACAGATGTTTCCTTTTCTACAATTTCTGTCTTCATCACTGTCTCTCTTTTGTATACTCACTTCAGTCACACTTCGTTCTCTCTATCCAGATTGAAACATTGTTATTTCAAACTACTACGCTTCCATCTTATTGTATCCCATTACACTTAAGCTCATTAGGAGCTGGCCTGCAATCTTATTTTTAAACAAAGTTCCTGTACTTGATTATGTGTGAAGAGAAACGTGAAGTAAACACCGCTTCAGCAAACTGAGTATAAAGACTGAAATAGTATCCTCAAAAAAATGTTTTCCTCTTTTTTTTTCCTTTGTACTTCTGGGGGGTCAAAAAAAAGGGATACCTAACCGTGGTTAGGGGTCATTTTGAAGATCTGATGTCTTTCGTCAAATTGGATGTAAAACCACATTAAGTGTAGAGCTGCGGGTATACCCCCCCCCACACACAGCACTTAATATCACGTAATTCGTCCCCACTCACTTTTCGGAAGTAGTGTTCGCAAAGAGGCTATTACAAAAGGCCATGTAAGTCGCTGTGCGTGAGTTAAATTCAAAATACAGGATGTCTGTGCATGATCGTGATGTTTTATATTCGGAACCCAGATAAGGCGGATGAACTCACGAGCACTGCAAACACGCGTGCAGTGTATGTTTCAGTCATACTCGAAGCCGGAGGGGCTGCGCAGAAAGTTGTATGAGGAAATTCTTAATATGGACAAAAGCGTTCAGCTATGGCTGTATGAAAACTGTTGTTTTCACAGAAAACAGAAACGTTTGGAACATGAAGACATTAAACATACGATTACGACAATACACACTATATTGTTTATTTGTGTTTGTCAAGTAATCTCCAGGTAATAAATAAAGTATATGAAAAATGCAGTGCTAACGTATATTGAAAAAAAGTGTTTGTAGTATAGTAAACAAATCATTATTCTTGGTCGTCTCCAGCATTACTGATTTCTAAAGGCCAATTAAAAAGCGAAGCAAATGGAGACAAAGTTAAAGTTGACGATATAGACACTACCAGTCAAAAAAAAGGTTTTGGGAGCAGTAAGATTTTTAATGTTTTTTAAAGAAGTCGCTTCTGCTCACCAAACCTGCATTTATTTAATACAAAGTACAGCAAAAACAGTAAAATTATAAAATATTTTACTATTTAAAATAACTGCTTCCTATTTTAATATATTTTAAAATATAATTTATTGTGATTTCAAGCTGAGTTTTGTTGCATCATTACTCCTCGCCCTAGTCCGTCAGAATAGTCTGATAGGTTTCCTTGATTTGCTGATCAAAAAAATTATAATAAAAAAAAAAAAAAAAAAAAAAAGAAACAAAAAATAATACTAATTAAAAAAGGTTTCTGAGTCAGCAATCACAATTAGAATGATTTCTAAGGATCGACACGGAAACTGAAGTAATGATCTGACGAATCCAGCTTGATCACAGGCAAGCAAATGCATTATAATATATTCAAATAGAAAAGTTATTTTATATAGTAAAAATATTTCAAAATTTTACTGCTTTGCTGTACTTTGGATCAACTAAATGCAGACTTGGTGAGCAGAAGAAAATTCTTAAAAAAAAAGCTTACTGTTCAAAACTGTTGACTGGGCTGTGGTGGAGTCTCTATTACAGAATGTTCTATTGGGAATCTTATATATAACGATATATATATACATGCTGTCCCCCTCATTTCTGAAATGATGGCTACGCCCCTGGTATACTGTAAGTGGTCAGCTCACCCGAAACTTAAACAGGCAACAAGTACTTCAGAAGTGTGTTTGTGAGAAACTGCATTTGTCTTTTCATATTAGGTGAAGGACATGTAACCCTCCTGGGTTAACAGCAGTTCTCTCAGTAAACATTCCCAGACACTCTTGAGATGTTTGGTAAATAAATGCAAGTCTTTATTGTCTGAGGTTTCAATTACTCTGGGTCATTTCAAGTAAAGACTGTATAGTTTCTCGTAATGATCCCATAGGGGCCAAACTGATGGTAAACATAATGTCTCAGCTGTGTTGAATATTTACAATAAACATTATACCTGTTTGCTCCTCATAAATGGCTGAGATTGTTTGATTTGATTTGCAGTGCATTTGGCCCCTGAATTGATCATTTAAAGTTGATACTGAAACAAACCGCTAAGAGCCTCTAATTACTCGAATAAAATCTATTGTTGTTATTGTTAACTACTATTAAAACTTGTTTTCGGTAATTGGAAAAAGTGCAAATAATATAAATAAGTTTAAATTTGCCATGGTAACTAACTGAAATAAGTTTAACTAATTACTACTCAAATAAAAATAAAGCTATATAGATATATTTAAAGGAACAAAAACTCATAAAAAATGACAAAAGCACACAAAAATACAAAAAATGTTACAAATCTAAAAATGAAAGCTTCAAATTAATACTTTAATAGATAATAAAATAGTAAATAACTAGATTGAAAACTTTAAGTTGGCTTGAAAAAGCCTAGCTAGAAAATTTATATAAAAAGTTTTAAAAGCTTGCAGTCTGGAGTTTTCAGTTTGAAGTAGGATTGAAAGGTTAAAAGGTTAGGGAAAAAATTGTTTTCAAAGCAATACCGTCTATCAAAAAAACAGGGTAGATGGCTAAAATATAAGGTATAAAACATATGTGCAAGCACCTGGGTGGTTGCTAGGCTGGTGTGTGTTGGCATGACTTGAAACAAAAAAAAAAAGGGGGGTGCTAGCCAATTAGCAATGTTACGTAGTGTTGAGTTCACATTATGTATCAAGTTACTACAGTTGCTAACATGATTATATAGAGCCTGAGGTATCATTTTACTATCTTGTTAAAGTTCTAACATATTAGCAAGGTTTACGAGCTGTTCTAACATGATTACCATGTTACTAGCATGTTGTTAGCATGATTAGCAATTTACTAGCATGTTGCTAGCATGATTATAGCATGAGTAGCATGTTACTAGCATGGTATTAGCATTTTGCTAGCATGATTAACATGTTAATCAGCTAGAACATGCCTAGTAACTTGCACTGTTAGCATGTTACTGCATGTGTTTATCAGTTTGTGTTAGGCCGGAGTGATAGTGAGTAACCGCAGGGTTTCTAGCATAATTAGTATGTACTAGCATGTGTTTACATGATTGCAAGGTACTAGCAGGTTAACATTTGTTAGCATTCTTAGCAAGCCCACTGTGCAGGTTGATACATGAGTGAGGGCAGGTATTAGGCATGATTCTATCAAGATAACATGGTTACTGGGCTGATGATACAATGTTTTCTACAGTTGTAATAAAATTGGTAGCTTTTGGTTAGCATTTTTAGCAAATCGTAGTGCATGGTCCAGCAGGACTAGCATGTTACTAGCATTGTGTTAACATTTTGTTAACATGATTAGCAATTTACTAGCATGTTGCTAGCATGATTTCTAGCATGATTAACATATACTAGCGCATGATGTAACATGTTCAACATGTTTTACACTTGCTATCCTTTTAGCAAATTGCTAGATGTTTCAGCATGACTAGCCTCACTAGCATGTGGCGCATTTTGTTAGCGCATGATTACAAGTTTATAGCAGGTTAAGACAATGTTTCCAGCATGTTTCAAGTGCTAATATCTTCTAACATGACTAGCAAGTTACTATCCTTGTGTAACATTTTCTAGCAGTGATTAGCAAGTTATTAGCATGTTCTACATGATTACAATGAACTAGCTTGTGGTAGGGATGGGTGGTTTCTACGCATTATTAGCATATTTCTACATGAGCTACATGTTTCTAGCATGTGTGTGTGGGAGGCTCTTTTTAAAACATGATTGCATGATCGAGCATGTTTAGCAAAATTGGGCTAGCATGTTCTAGCATATTAACCGTTACTACATGTGTTAGCCTTTTTTTAAACATATTACAAGTTACTAGAGGTTCTAGTATGATTAGCTTTTAGCAGTGTTAAAATGCTTAGCAAGTTACTAGCAGTTTGTTTCGCTAGCTGTTTATAGCATGATTAACAATTACTACAGGTGTTAGCAGTGTTTCTATACTAATCGCCGTTAAAAAACTAGCTGAGCGCAGCGCGGTTGATTCAGTAAAAAAAAAACTGTCTAAACACCACTAACCAGCTGCCTGCTAGAAAAAGTGCCAAACCACTTTAAAAAACCCTTGGAGACCAGCCAAGAGCATCATCAGCTTAGCTGGTTTAGCTGTTTTTTTTTCAGTAAGTTGTTAGCTTGCTATAGCAATAGACCGCTTAAAACACCAACGTCTAGTTGTGTGTGGGTGGAAAAGTTTCAATTAAAATCTATGGATTTTTAGGTGCTTTGAATCTGTGGTGGGTTACAAAACCGGATCATTAGAAAGGTATAGCAACCTAGACAGGACCATCTGAAGGTCTGACCCAGTTTGGTGTTGTAGCTTAAAAGTCTAGGAGTAAACGTTTTTAAAATGGTGGTCGCAGAAGAAGAATAAGAAGTTTAAAGTAGGGATTTCAGTAAGTGCTTTTCAGGGGCCAACTTAATGAGGGGGGTGGAGTGAATAAGCAACACTTCAGAGTCTATAGCGGGTCGCATTTGAAGGCTGCATACGTCATCGAGGCTGTCTCATTTCAGAAAAGCAGGTAGGACACTCCGAATGCAACCTTATTTCACAGGAATTCGGAGGATGCATGATGTGTATCCTTCGCTGCTACAGATAACCCACAATTCTTTGCGTCGCCGTAAACAACCGTTGTTAATTTGAAAAATGGCGGCGCCGGCAGATGTACACACAAGTGCAGATGTGGTGTTTACAACTTACTTTAAATCGCCTCGGTAAAAACGGATAACCTTTGTTTTTAATATCCTCCTCCTTTATTTCTCTAACAGATGTCTGCTATAGGTACGCTGCAGCTCCTCAAACATTGAAAAAAATAAAACAAGTAAAAGCATTTTTTCCCCTTCAAATTACATTCCAAATTTAGAAATAATTTTCCTTCATTTAAGTAGTGTGAGAGCGCAACCATGCTCTAAATGTGTTGTCATAGCAACGTGATACTTCCGGTTTCATTTTCCGCCTGTCCTATGAAGGCCGTCTTGTTTAATTCTAGGTTGAAGACACTTCGTATATGCATCCTACAGAGGATGTGACCTCCCGGAAGCGCAGCCTTCTAATGAGACACAAGCTATATTTGGATGCATTTTGTATGAAGAAAAATGTAGAGTGACAACAGTAAAATGCACAATATTCCTTCGTCTGATAACGAAAGCAGGTAACGTGACACTGATCATGTTTCATCTTTTGGGCCCTCACATGATCTGATCTAAGTCAGATCATCATGTCTGAAACGCTCTTGAGAATAAACTAGAATAATAATAAGGGTGTTTTGTCCCTGAGCTGAGAGTACAGACCAGCATCTATACCTTCTCTACCAGACAGACATGAATGAGAGCGTCTGTAACACGTCCTCTATATCTTTGAAGCTATCTTTCAGTCTGTTGTGTTGTGTAAACGTGAAGGCGAAACGGGCCTTGAAAAGTCAATAGTTCTGCTCATTTATTACAGACCACCTCATGGGGCCCCAGGTGACCATCGGCCATAAGATTGATAGCCATAATTTATTTTCTTACAGAGATTGCCTCTTTCTCTTTCTTTGTGACCTACTTTCTGCAAAGAAGTGAAAAGTCACATGGTTAATCTGTGGTTTAATGGCAACCCACCCGCACCCAAGTTCTTTTAAACGCTCTGGTGGTGTGTGGCTATACAAAAACCCACAGAAGTGGCTCATAACACCCTACTGTAAGTATCTTATTTGTATTTATCAGTTGTAGCTCCTCTCTGAGAACGTCTCAGTTAAGGTTTGTGTTGGGGGGAGGTTGGGATAGCATGTTTTGGTTCGTTGGGGGGGGGGGGGGGCCTATGCGTACCAAGGATGATAACTATAATGATACCAATAAAGGTTTAATACGCATTCTAATTATTTGGAATAGCACAGCTGTAAAATTAATGGCACAGAGGAATTATATCGTTGGAATCACAATCACTTTTTTAAAATGGCAGATGACTTAACTGTGCATGCGCTTAGAATAAACAGAATGTTACTGTGCATTGGTCTGAACTCTAATATAGTTAGTGTTATAGTTACTCTGATTCTTGTGTGCAGGGTTACCGAGTTTTAAAAACAATAGAACCCATTATAATCAGTGACTGTTTTCGGATGTGCCTGTAGCGCACCTATTCTGTTTTTAATACACTGCATGCTTGCGCTACTTCTGACAACAAGACAAATGGATTTGGAACATTCACTGTGAGGCGTCTAGTGTAGATAGCCATTGCGTACTATCAACGGAAGTGTCTGGTGTAGACATGCTAGGTGCAGTAACATTAGTACTGACAAGAGTCAATGTTATTAGCATAGCAATGAAGAACTAGCCACACAGAGGTCATTTTTAAAGGTGACATATCGTGAAAATCTGACTTTTCCAGGTTTTAAATGCTATAATCAGGTCCCCATGCATCTACCAACCAAGGAAACGTGAAAATGATTAACCCAGTAACTTTTTTTTTGGGAAGCCTTTTTCTGCAAGCATCTGAGAAAACGAACGAGTCTGATTTCGCTCCCCTAGTGACGTCGCAAAGGGATCTCATTATAATATTACCGCCCCTTAGTCTGTAAGTTTATACCCAAGGTGCCATCATGTTGATTTTGCAAGCGACAACAGTGTACTAGCTTGCGGTGTAATGCCATGGCGAAAGTTTGAGCAAAACATGCTAAGTGTTCTGTGTTTGGCTGCACAGACGAGCCCAGAACACTATTTAGAGTCCCAGCCCCAGAGGAGACAACAGAGCAGTGGATTATTGATTTATTTACTGTATATTGCAGCTGCCACACAGATCTAAAATAAAAAAGCGATTTATTTCCAGCTGTTTGCCTTCACAGACATAACCGACTGTTTATGTAACTCATGTGTGTTTTTAATGTAAACTTGTGTGTGAATGAGAACTTAGTTCAGTACTCACATGCCGTGACAGCCACTTTCTGTCCGTGTGCACTCAGAAAACCGAAGTTTAAACTAATACGGTTTAAAACACCTGATTTCAGCGCGACAAACATGATAATCAGAACCAAAAGAGATGTTTTTAGCAGATACAGCTGTAATGGCACAGCTCTTTTCTGGAAAAGGGGGCGGGGAGCAGCAGGGCCGCTCATTTCTTTAAAGAGACATGCACTAACAGCGTGTTTCTTCTCTGCTTCCACTAAAAATGCATTTTTTTAACGATAAAGGTGTGTGGTTGAGGCGTGTGGTAGTTAAGCTGAAACTCACAGACACATTCTGGGGATACCTGAGACTTATATTACATATTGTAAAAAGGGGCATAATATGTCTCCTTTAAATCGAGCTGCTTTTTGATCAGCACGGCAAATTAGCATAACCAAAATCTGTGTGGAGAACTTTTCACTCTTGGGTGAATCTTCCGGTCACATGGATTCCTAGTGAAATTATTGTATTTCATCCATGAGAAAATAAATGTTGCCTACCTTTACTGGAGAGGAGCTTATCCTCTCAATCAAACAGGTTTTTTTCATTTCACTTACTGACATATTAATCTTAAAAAAGAATTAGATCACAATCTGTTCTACAGAAAACAGAACAACTTGCTGAAATTATAATTTCAAAAAATATTACAACTTGATGACACTGATGGATGTGCTTTTGTTTTGGCCTATTAAAAGTTAGGTAGGCTACTAATTTGAGCCACTTGGAGAAAAGAAGTGAAAAAGCAGCAAACTGTTTGTTTTGAATAACAGTTCTAAGGTACTGTGAGGCCATTGGGCTTAAATAGCTTTATTTTTCAAGCGGAAGCTATTTCTTGTTAATGTGTGACATTTGCAATTCAGGTAAATAACTAGAATATAAAGTTCAGTAAACTATAAAACTGTTTGTGCTACATGATTCTAAAAATAAATTAATATAACAACAAATACCATTTGCGATTTAAAGCAGCATAACACCTTTTTTTTAGTTTAGCTCAAAACGGACGTGGCTAACAACAGAAGTCTCGCACATTCAGGTGAAAAATGGCCATACCCCTCCCACTCCGTTATTCTTTGTAAATAGTTTTGTGTTGAATCTTAAGATAACTTAAGAGATACATTTAATTATTCTTTATTAAGATTATGTATTTATTTTGTGAAACCTGTTTTGTTTTTTCTGTGAATTGATGAATATTTGTGCTGTGCTCCATACATCACTACACTTTTAACAATAGACAATGGACTTTTTTGCCCGCAAAATTTTGTCAAAATGTGCCCATAACGTGCACGTTATGCCATTAATCTCTGTTCAGAAGATCATTTGGTTTCCTCTATTTCCCATTTAAATAAACAGAAAATATATAGTTACATTTAGTGTACATATAATATATAGTGTACATTTGAGGGGCCACATATGGCCAGCACATTCTGTGGAGGTGGAAATGAGTGCACTGCTTCACTGATTAAATTAGATCAGCTTTCTGCTGTGCTACTGAGTGAATGAGAAGCCTTCCAGGACTTGTGACTGAAGTACTGTACATTCTTGGACCAGGGTGTTGTGGCCAGGTGTTTTCAGACTGTGTGGAGAAGTCTGTGTGTGACTGTGATTTCATTAGCAACTCTATCTTTCTCTCTCTAGGCCGATGAGAAGAGTTTTGACAGTTTGAAGAGCTACTTCACAAGAGGCAGCAGCCAGAAATGGCAGATAAACAAAATATTAAGCAACACAACTGTAATGTGTAACTTGGATAGGAGAATGATTAGGATGATACGGACTGATGACTGTAGTAATTATCAGAAAGTCAGATTTGCCATCACAAGAAGCAAAATGCTATGAATCGCACCTGCTTTTGATGGAAGAACACCAGCTCCTCTTTGTTCATTTAATAACCTTAACCCTTATCCATAAAAAGAATTAAAATAACTCACATTCGTACACTAAAGCTCATTTCCAGTATAAAAAGCTATTGTCACTCATTAGAAACGGTTTGCACTTCAGAGCATGGTTACTGGTACCACAAATTGGCGGTTTTGCTCTTTGGTTGTTGTGCAAGACTGGGGTTTTAGTATGTCTGAAAAGGACAACCATTCTCTCAGAAGGTTAGCTGACTGGTATACACAATGATTATTTACCTTTACCAAGTCTTCCCTCCCTGATGATTTCATGCTTTTTTTCAAATATCTTCACCTAGGTGTACGGTTTACAGAGGTCCTTTTTTAAGATCATCAGTAGAAACACAATGCCATTTTAATTTTTTTTAAAATAATTATATATACTTGATTTATTAAAATCTGAATTGCCAGTTACCGTCTACGCTTTATTGTCTTCACAATGTTTACAAATAAAATTGCTGTTACTTGCATTAAAAAAAAAAAAAAATTATTACTAGTCAGTTTAACTCCATTTACACTAATGCTGCAGAATAAATATAAATTGTATTCTGAGAAAATGGACCACAGTCCAAAATAGAGACAGTCTCATATAGATCCAGTGTGCGCTCATACAGCATTCACACTCTCACTTCTTATGCACCTAGACACCAAATTTAACCCTCACAGGTTTCATTTCCTCTGAACTCTACCCGTTCAGTCTTTTCATTTTGGTTATGATCCTATGGTATGTGTCCATTCTCTGACTGATCGGTTCAACTCTTTCTCATTTGATTCTCCATGCAAATGGATAATTGGAAAGTTGACTTTTTGTTCCATCCATTGGGCTACTGTCAACAACTTCCAGTCCTGTAGTGTCTGACCAATCAGCTGCAGGCCGATGGGAAGACCTCGGTGTGAGAGGGCTGTTGGTACCGTGACAGCAGGCAAACCTGTGGAGGAAAAAGAGTGAAGATCATGTACTGTAAATATACCGAATACACATATACAGGATTTATTTTGGCTTAGAAAAGATCAGAAAAAGATGAATGAACTTTGGTTTTGTTGGTTGGTTCATTGATCCATTAAAGCTCAATTGTAAATTTGTTTACGCCGCTTTAGGGAAAAAACCTGCTGTACTCAAAAGGTCACATGTAGCTGGAGGCCACATGCCCTTCTTGGTTGTTGTTGCCACGCAAAACTCCCTGACTGACTTCAGTAAGGTAAATTGGCCTGTCAAATCAGGTGATACAAATCACATTTGCATAGACAAACCAGATAAGCCCTCAAGGACATGCAAAGGATGCAACTCTGGAACCTTCTTGGAATTAAGCGGAGTCATTTCTCTCTCAAATCAACTTCCTGTGCATACCTGCCATGTTGACAGGTTGGGTGAAGACATCCTCCTGAGCACTGCGCGTTCGGTTGTCTTCCTGTATGAAGTCAGAGTAGTGTGCTGCATCGCTCAGCGTTGTGGGTGTCAGGAGAACATCTATGCCAGAGCGGAACACATTTTTTAAATCTTCAGCGATAAGACGCCGCATTTGTTGAGCTTTCACAAAGTAACGCTCGTAGTTCCTGAGAAGAAAGGAAGGGAAATGTGTAGATTTAAAAAGCTGATATCTGTAGCACCTCTATGAGAGTAAAACCAAGACACAGCTGCATAAAAACACCAAAATCTTTGAAAACTGAAAATAACGAAGATATTGTGGTAAAATCTTGAAATTTTGGTGCTACTTGTTTTTATTAAAAAAATAAAATAAGGTAAAGTAAAATAAAATATAGTGCAACCTCACAGCATTGGCTTCAAACTTCGGCATACTGAAATCGCTGTGTAAGTGATTGACATTTCTTTTTGGCAGACAATATCTTTACCCAAAATACTTGAAGAAAGTGCATGTCACATGTTACAATAACTTCTTCGGGTATCTAAGGCTCAAATTGATAACTTATGTGCTACCGTTGTTGGTTATTTTTCTATGCTTTTGAAAAAAGTCTCTTATTCTCACCATATCTGCATTTATCTGGACAAAAATACAGTAAAAAAACATTTAAAATAACTGTTTTGTATTTTAATATATTATAATTCCGTTTACCCCTCTGTTTTAGGGCAAAGTGTGATATTCAGCATCCATTACTCTCCATCTTCACTGTTACTTTAGTTCATCAATGTAATGCATCCTTGCTGAATAAATGTATCAATCTATTTAAAAAAATTAATACATAAATAATAATTACTGGTTACACTTTACAATAGTCCTATTAGTTAACGTTAGTTAATGCATTATCTAACATCAACTATCAATAAGCAATACATTTGCAATAGTATTTATTAATGTTAGTTAATAAAAATGCAAATGTTAGCTGAGGTCCATTAAATAATATTTAACAGATACAACTTTTGATTTTAATAATGTATTAGTATGCTCATAATAATATTAAGATTAATAAATGCTTCAGAAGTACTTTTAATTGTTAGTTCATATTAACTAATGTAGTTAGCCAAGGTTAACAAATGGAAGCTTATTGTAAAGTGTCCCGTCAATCTCCTGCCCCAACTTTTGAACAGTTGCCTAACTATAAAAAATAATGTGGTACCAATGCAGTAGTAAACAGGAAGTTTTGTTTTTTTCGAGAAGTGGTCAAGCTACTACAACACAGTTTACCACATTTTGTACATCTTTAAAGATGCGAGAGAGGTGAGAGAGTACACATCTAAAATGTATCTGAGACAATAGTGGTTCTCTTTTTGAGGCTCTCACGATTTCAGAAGGAAGTAGTTTCCTGAGAGGATTCTTCGGCGAACCACACTGTTGAAGCCTTCATGTCGTGTGGTGGCGTACATGGCATCTGTGGAGCTGTCGACTTTACTACAATGGCCTGAGGAGAAGAAAAAGACTTTTTCAGAAACACAGCACTGTTCAAAACTCAAATGGATATGTTAAAATTTTAGTTTGTAGTTGTAGCTTTAAAATAACACCTACATTTTAAATCCATTGTGTTTGCATGTATGTGCATCATGGGTTATGTGACAGTTTTAGACATGTTTAAGCTTTACACACCATATTCAAGCCCATCGAAACGTGCCATGTTGGATGCAACCTCACAGCAACACAGGACGTGGTAACAGACGATGGAGTGCTGTGTGTGTGGCAGAGATACTTCTTGTACCCGCGCCCCTGCCTGCTCAAACATGTCTGCGACTCGACTCCACTGGGCCAGAGTGTCCTTAGACAGGCCTGGGGCGTGATATTCCTAAAATCATAGAAACTCTATTACAATATCATACAAACATAGGTTCATTGTACAATAGCTATGTTTCCATACAAAGATTCGAATTAAACTTATGCACAAAACTGGAATATCGCATAAACATTTGCAATTAAAGCACCGTTCCCATCCAATGAGTCAAAGAGAGCAAAATGGTCACTAAGTGGCGGAGCCAGGATGTTTTCATAGGGGTGGCCAAGGAGGGGCCAGCAACCAGTCTGGGGTGGCACAGAAATCTTCATTATTTCAATATAAAAATGTGTTTGGCTATAATGTACTGGATTGTTTTAGTGCCTAAAACACAACTGAGTACAATTAATTTCTACTTAACTGTAATTGAGATATTTGTGAATTAGATTAAGTAATACTGAGTGAATATGACAATTTTTGTATTATTCCTCACCTCCAGGTATTTTAATAAAGGGGCTCACTATAGCTTTATTGCTCATTCAGCTTCTCAAAACTCCCAAATGCTTGCTCTCCAACATTGCATACTCGTGGATGAGACATGAGATAGTGATAAAAATATGAAAAAGGCAGGAAGTCAACAGTAGACATAAATAATAAAATGAGTTATTTTATGCATTTAAATGGTTTCATTTTTTTACTTTTACAAGTTAACGAAAAATTTGCGCACTGTGCTCACATTTACTTGTGCATTAAATTACAAATAAAAAATACATATCAGCTTGTGCCTTATATTGTGATCTCGAACTGCAGAATATTTCAGTAGGCTGCATGCATTTGAGAGACTTCTTGTGTGCTGCGTATACATTGCAGTTTTGCATCTTTAAATTCGACTTTTTTTTGTAATTTCATGACAACAGCCTACAGAACTACTTTAGGTATGTAGGTCTCATATTTCTTGGGGGGGGGGGGTGCGGTTTTTATGATGAAGTGATATAGAGCGTGCGCCACATATTTGCGTACTGTTGAAGAGTGCGCCGTGAGCACAGTAAAACGGCTGATTAGACAGGAAAGTGTGTTTTACTGACATATAGTCTAACAACATCTCATCAGGCCGCAGGTCACAGTTGTTCTACTGAAGCTCATTTGGCTGCTGTAGCTTTTCCGCACTCGTTTGACTCGCGCCTGACGCTGAGGTGATGTGGTTTGATGTGGTTATAAAGAGATACGGCGGTTCCACATCTTAATAAATGCATTTCTTGCAGTTTTGAGTGGGGTGGCCAAGCTTTCGTCAGTGATGGCCACGGCCACCCCCTGGCTCCGCCCCAGCTGTCACTTCCTGGTAAACTGGCACTAAATATCACTAAGAAAACTAGGAGAAGCCACTGAATATAATCATTTTCATATATATGTCATTAAAATAACGCCATAATATATGATAAATGACTTGCTGTGGAGGAGATCGGTCCGCTGGTTAGTCAAGTTAACCCGTCTCATACTCATAGCGCAAAGTCACATAACTTTTTCGATGCGCATGGAGGAATTTATTCGGTAAATGTGTTTCCATCATAGTTTATGCGCATTTTTCTACTCAAATGTGCGCATAAGTTTTTTATGTGCATTTTTAGAATTTATGCGCATCTTGGTGTTTTTTTAATGCAATATTTCAAAATGCGCATAAAAATAGTTGGATGGAAACAAAGCAAATTAAATGTATGGGTCACATTCCACCAAAAAATCTGAAAAAAATAAGTCTATTATTATGACATTATTATTTTGTCGTCACATTATTGTGCCCTAAATTCTCCTTTCTATAAAAAGAAATAAAAAAACAGTATACAGTAATGTCAATTCCATTATTATATTATAGTAATCCTGCCTGCATTCAATGATTTGTTTTAAATATGAAGCAGCATTAATTAAATTTAAGTGAATTAATTATTACCATGATATATACGTAAGATAAAATTTTTTTCAAGATGTAATTTAAGCATTTTTTCACATTATAGAAACAAGAATGATAAGCTTTCAAATTATAACACGCTACTAAGGCATAATAAAACAGGCTTAACTTTTTTCATGCAAAATATATTTAAACACTTATTTCAAAAATAATCAATATAATCATAAATATGAATATTTATTAATTAAATAATAGATGCAATTTAGGTCAATATTTCATTTCAATAATTGTTATATTTTTATATGAACCTAAAATGGATTTTCACTTTAATTATGGAAATACACAATTTTGTACATATGGTAAAATCATTTGTAAAAACAATGCTTGTTTGCGTTACCAGCCTAGACCCTTCTGCTGTTAACCACACTGAGCTGCTGTCACCCAGTGGATGGTCTGAATGCAGCTGTACCTTTGGTATGCCGACACATATGTCTCTAATGTCAAAGTGTTCAGGAAGGCTGGGTGGGGTACTGGGTGCCTGGACAGTTGTTGAGTCTCTCTCATCTCGGCCCTGCAGAATCCCTGAAAAACAGGATCAATCAAAAACAAAGTACAGATTTAAATCAGTGACCCTCATATGTTAATCTCACACTCAAACTGATCGCATACTCAAGACAGTGGCAGCATCATGGACACTCCTGGTCATGATTCCTGGCACATCCATTGAGTTGACCAGAGGGATGAGTCCGTGACGAGAGAGCAGGCCATAAGTGGGTTTCAGAGCCACGACCCCACAGAGAGAACCAGGGTTTCGTGTAGAGCCTCCTGTATCAGATCCCAAGGCTCTAAGAGAAAAGACACCTGGAGCAGATTAGATATATAACATATACAAATATTATTATCTGAAGCCTCACATAATAATGTGTTTTTTTACATGCATAACTCACAGTGTGTACATGAACACCTATTAATCAATTGCAAAGTACTACATTAGTAAATAATTACATTTTGCTCAATTAGCCACCAAAAAAATGTCATACAGAGCAAAATTAGAAATGTGTTATTGTATGTCTACATCTTGAATTATATGATATATTATTTCAGATATACAGAGAACTATTCCTTTCCTTCACATATATGAACTAAGCTTTATGAACATGCTTGTATTGAAGCAAAAGTTCAAGCTATATTGACTATTAAATGTAGCTTGCATGACTTTATAGAGAGTTTTACACTTACATGAAGCTGCTGAGAGACGCCACTGCTGCAGCACTACCTCCTGAACTTCCTCCTGTGATTGCCCAGTCAGAATCTGGATCTTCTGTGCTCTGCTCACGGTATAAGCTTGTGTAGCTCCATGGGTTACGAACTGGACCAAACGCCCCATCTGTACTTCCAGCTCTTAAGAAAGACAGAGTCACTCAGATGTGCACCATACATAATCTATTGGTCTTTACAAATTATGCACACTACAGTTTCAAATGTTTGGGGTTGGTAAGATTTTTAATCTTTTTTAAAGAAATATCTTATGCTCACCAATGCTGCATTTATTTGATCAAAAATACAGTAACGCTTCCAAATTGAATATATTTAAAAAATGTAATGTATTCATTTGCATTCATGGCAAAGCTGAATTTTCTGCAGCCATTACTCCAGTCTTCAATATTACATGATTTTTCAGAAATCATTCTAATATGCTGATTTGGTGAAACATCTCTTCATATTAACAGTTGTTCTGTGTAATATTTTGTGGAAACTGTGATACTTTTTTCAGGGGTCTTTGATGAATAGTGAACGTTCATAACACATTTCGTTGTATATAATATGTTGTTAAACAGATATAAATTCCTTTACAGCACTTTTGATCATCCTTGCTGATAAAATCCTTAACTACTTTTAACTCACCCCAACACTGTTACAAAAGCATGTGTGTGAGTCCGTACCCCATTGCAAACTCATCCAATAGTTTTTCCAAACAAGAACTGGCTCCTGATCCAACATCTTCTGCACAACTGTAGCATTGAATGGAGGAACAACTCTTGCAATCCAACAGACAAAATCTGATATTCACAAATCATCCATGAAACGTACATTTTTCTATGCTCCTCTTGCGTTATGCACTTTAGCTGACCTTTAAGCATGCTTGCAGCACAGGTAGTCTCAATGTTTTCCGTGCAGAAGTTGTCTTTCACTGAGAAAGGAATGCCGTCCAGGGGACCAAGAGGTTTACCTTACAAGACAATACATAGATCACATGAAAATAATTATTCAGCATAAAAGGTATACACGATTAATGTGATACACACCCACACAACACCCCACCCAAGGAACACACACACACACACACACACACACACACACACACACACCACACACACCACACACACACACCGGGGTCGAGCCTGTTGTCTGTGTTCTGTGCTTGCTCCATAGCTGTCTCCTCTGTAATGGTGATAAATGCATTCAGGTAACGTGTCCTTTGTATTTGGTTGATGCATTTTCTGCAGAGCTCAGTGGCAGACACCCTCCCATCCCTCAGTGCCTGGGACACCTGCAGTAGGCAGAGCGCATTTGACTTTTTTAAACATTTACAGTGTTTTGTAGTTTTAGTAGGTAGATATATAAAAGCCATTTGTACATATTAATCTAAAATAAAAAAAATATCATTACAAAAACAGCTTAAACTTTTAGACTGGCCTTACTGGTCTCCCAGCCTTGTCGGAAGTTTTTTTAACAGTATGTAACAGAGTGACAAAACAGTAGGGCGAATGTTTATAAAGTAAAATTTTTGGTTACGAGTAAGCTGTTTAGTTAATTAAGGTTAAAATGAAGACAGACCTCTCTAATGGACAGGCCGAGCATCGCTGCCGCCGAACGAGACGCCGCACTGGAGGCTGACATGACACTTCCCGTTGACCTCGCTGACGTCCCATCATCTCTGCTTTCTGATTGGTCAATCGAAGGGCGCTGCTGCATATGATTGGTTCATTCTGTCGTGTGAAAGTTCACCGGTTTGTTTTGACTTTGCAGGAGGACACGAGATGCGTTTTCGCTGAACTTGAGAGTGTTATAAAGCAGTTATAGGAGGAGAGCTTTGGATTGTTTTAGACTGCTCAATCATGCTCATGTGTAGACGGTGGTTGGTGTGTTCGCTGAAGGGTCAGTATAGGAGCTTGAGTTTCTCAGCCTCCCGCAGGAGTGTTATGCCCGCATGGGTCATCGACAAATACGGGAAAAACGAGGTGCTGAGATTCACCAAGAACGCAGCGCTTCCGATCATCCACTATCCCAATGAAGTGATCGTGAAGGTGCACGCTGCGGGTTTAAACCCCATCGACATCAGTATGAGGGGTATGTGGCGGTGATATCACCGTATATATGTACAATTTCTTTTTGTGGCATTTAAAAAGGAATGTATGAATCTTGCATGGTTCAGAAAAGTTTCTTATGACAATGAGTGGCATGACCATATTTCAAAGAAAATGTTTGAACTATGTCATAGTCATAATTGTGAGTTGTTGCCTAGTCATTATGAGCTGTCATTAGTTGTGCTTGCTAAAAACCACTATGCTACAGTCATGTTACAGGTGTTCTTTATATAGGTTCAATAGACCAACCAAGACCAAGTTTTCCTGAAGTCCCTAAACCTCAATTATAAACTTTTGCATGTTCCTGAACACCTTAGCAATGCCCTAGCAACCATTAAGAACACCAGCATCTGCAGAGCAACAAGCTTGTTGACGAGTTTTGCACAATCAAGCACTACTTGAGAAATGGTAAAACTGTAGATGCACAGATTTTCTAAATGTTAAGATGTAGTTTAAGAGGACATGTGCAAGATTTTTAAAAGGTGAAGTTATTTTAAAAAAAAAATCAAATATTAAGAATCTTTACCAATAATCTAAATCTTCGAAACAGCCTTAAATGTACAGAGTGAATTTATCCTCACCTTTGCACCAGTTTGCTTATATGCAAAGTAATGTAAAAACAAACCACTTTATTGTGTTATTGTGTAAGAATGAGTCACAAGGCATGTTGAGACCTAACGCCATACATGCTTAAAGAAGAGCATGTATTTTATTTTAAAATGTACAGTAAATACATTACAACATTTTTGGTAAGCGTTTATAGTACACTTAATAAAAACTTTGATGTTTCTTGTAGGTGGTTATGGAGCAGCTACTATGGCCATGAAACGTGACCCACTGAACATGAACCAGTCAGGCAGTGAGTTTCCTCTAATCCTGGGGCGTGATGTATCCGGAGAGATCATGGAATGTGGGCTAGATGTGAACTACTTTAAACCAGGAGATCAGGTGCCCTATTCAGATATTATATCATATATAATTGTAACTGTATCTATATAATGTCAGTTATTGAGGCCAGTGTCTGCTTGTTTTTCTCTGTCAGGTGTGGGCCGCTATCCCTCCATGGAAGCAGGGCAGCCTGGCAGAGTTTGTAGTTCTCAGTGCCAATGAGGTAATATTCGGGCTCATGTTTTATATGATAAAAACATTTAACACATGGATCATTCACATATATAGATTAAGAGCACGATACAACAGTTGTCCATAAAGCAATCTCTATGTATAGAAGTTTAAAGTTCATGTCTGTGATTCAGGTGTCACATAAGCCCAAATCACTGAGGCATGTTGAAGCAGCATCCATCCCGTATGTGGCAGCAACAGCCTGGTCTGTCATCGTCAATACTGGTGGTCTGAATAAAGACAACGGTTCTAAGAAACGGCAAGTACTAGTCTGCAAGTTTTTCAGTCATTGACTCACATTGTCTGTTGTTTCTGTTGAGTCCTCCAGATCATCCACTTAAAGGGGTCATATTGCATGGAATCAAATTATATATATATATATATTGAATAATATACAAACCCAATTCCAAAAAAGTTGGGACACTGTACAAATTGTGAGTAAAAAAGGAATGGAATAATTTACAAATCTCATAAACTTATATTTTATTCACAATAGAATATAGATAACATATCAAATGTTGAAAGTGAGACATTTTGAAATGTCATGCCAAATATTGGCTCATTTTGGATTTCATGAGCTACACATTCCAAAAAAGCTGGGACAGGTAACAATAAGAGGCCGGAAAAATTAAATGTACATATAAAGAACAGCTGGAGGACAAATTTGCAACTCATTAGGTCAATTGGCAACATGATTGGATAAAAAAAAGAGCCTCTCAGAGTGGCAGTGTCTCTCAGAAGTCAAGATGGGCAGAGGATCACCAATTCCCCCAATGCTGCGGCGAAAAATAGTGGAGCAATATCAGAAAGGAGTTTCTCAGAGAAAAATTGCAAAGAGTTTGAAGTTATCATCATCTACAGTGCATAATATCATCCAAAGATTCAGAGAATCTGGAACAATCTATGTGCGTAAGGGTCAAGGCCGGAAAACCATACTGGATGCCCATGATCTTCGGGCCCTTAGACGGCACTGCATCACATACAGGAATGCTACTGTAATGGAAATCACAACATGGGCTCAGGAATACTTCCAGAAAACATTGTCGGTGAACACAATCCACCGTTGCCGGCTAAAACTCTATAGGTCAAAAAAGAAGCCATATCTAAACATGATCCAGAAGCGCAGGCGTTTTCTCTGGGCCAAGGCTCATTTAAAATGGACTGTGGCAAAGTGGGAAAACTGTTCTGTGGTCAGACGAATAAAAATTAAGTTATTTTTGGAAAACTGGGATGCCATGTCATCCGGACTAAAGAGGACAAGGACAACCCAAGTTGTTATCAGCGCTCAGTTCAGAAGCCTGCATCTCTGATGGTATGGGGTTGCTTGAGTGCGTGTGGCATGGGCAGCTTACACATCTGGAAAGGCACCATCAATGCTGAAAGGTATATCCAAGTTCTAGAACAACATATGCTCCCATCCAGACGTCGTCTCTTTCAGGGAAGACCTTGCATTTTCCAACATGACAATGCCAGACCACATACTGCATCAATTACAACATCATGGCTGCGTAGAAGAAGGATCCGGGTACTGAAATGGCCAGCCTGCAGTCCAGATCTTTCACCCATAGAAAACATTTGGCGCATCATAAAGAGGAAGATGCGACAAAGAAGACCTAAGATCTAATAGTTGAGCAACTAGAAGCCTGTATTAGACAAGAATGGGACAAAATTCCTATTCCTAAACTTGAGCAACTTGTCTCCTCAGTCCCCAGACGTTTGCAGACTGTTATAAAAAGAAGAGGGGATGCCACACAGTGGTAAACATGGCCGTGTCCCAACTTTTTTGAGATGTGTTGAAATTTAAAATCAACTTATTTTCCACTTAAAATTATAAATTTTCTCAGTTTAAACATTTGATATGTCATCTATGTTGTATTCTGAATAAAATATTGAAATTTGAAACTTCCACATCATTGCATTCTGTTTTTACTCACAATTTGTACAGTCCCAACTTTTTTGGAATCGGGTTTGTATATACTGTATATATATACATACATACAGTATCTCACAGAAGTGAGTACACCCCTCAAATTTTTTGTAAATATTTTATTATATCTTTTCAGGTGACAACATTGAAGAAATTATACTTTGCTACAATGTAAGTAGTGAGTGTACAGCTTGTATAAAAATGTAAATTTGCTGTCCCCTCAAAATAAAACAGCCATTAATGTCTAAACCGCTGGCCACAAAATGAGTACACCCCTAAGTGAAAATGTTCAAATTGGGCCCAATTAGCCATTTCTCTGCCGGTGGTCATGGTGACATCATTAGGGTTACAATGTCTCGGGTGTGAATGGGGAGCAGGTGTGTTAAATTTGGTGTTATCGCTCTCACTCTCTCATACTGGTCACTGGAAGTTCAACATGGCACCTCATGGCAAAGAACTCTCTGAGGATCAAAAAAAAAAGAAATGTTGCTCTACATATAAAATGGCGTAGGCTATAAGAAGATTGCCAAAACCCTGAAACTGAGCTGCAGCACGGTAGACAAGACCATACAGCGGTTTAACAGGAAATGTTCCACTCAGAACAGGCCTCGCCATGGTCGACCAAAGAAGTTGAGTGCATGTGCTCAGCGTCATATCCAGAGGTTGTGTTTGGGAAATAGACGTATGAATGCTGCCAGCATTGCTGCAGAGGATGAAGGGGTGGGGGGTCAGCCTGTCAGTGCTCAGACCAAATGCCGCACACTGCATCAAATTGGTCTGCATGGCTGTCGTCCCAGAAGGAAGCATCTTCTAAAGATGATGCACAAGAAAGCCCGCAAACAGTTTGCTGAAGACAAGCAGACTAAGGACATGGATTACTGGAACCATGTCCTGTGGTCTGATGAGACCAAGATAAACTTATTTGGTTCAGATGGTGTCAAGCGTGTGTGGCGGCAACCAGGTGAGGAGTACAAAGACAAGTGTGTCTTGCCTACAGTCAAGCATGGTGGTGGGAGTGTCATGGTATGGGGCTGCATGAGTGCTGCCGGCACAAGGGAGCTACAGTTCATTGAGGGAACCAACATGTACTGTGACATACTGAAGAAGAGCATGATCCCCTCCCTTCGGAGAATGGAGGGGATTCCAACATGATAACGACCCCAAACACAACTCCAAGACGACCACTGCCTTGCTAAAGAAGCCGAGGGTAAAGGTGATGGATTGGCCAAGCATGTCTCCAGACCTAAACCCTATTGAGCATCTGTGGGGCATCCTCAAACGGAAGGTGGAGGAGTGCAAGGTTTCTAACATCCACCAGCTCCGCGATGTCATCATGGAGGAGTGGAAGAGGAATCCAGTGGCAACCTGTGAAGCTCTGGTGAACTCCATGCCCAAGAGGGTTAAGCCAGTGCTGGAAAATAATGGTGGCCACACAAAATATTGACACTTTGGGCCCAATTTGGACATTTTCACTTAGGGGTGTACTCACTTTTGTGGCCAGTGGTTTAGACATTAATGGCTGTGTGTTGAGTTATTTTGAGAGGACAGCACATTTACACTGTTATACAAGCTCACTACATTGTAGCAAAGTGTCATTTCTTAAGTGTTGTCACATGAAAAGATATAATAAAAATATTTACAAAAATGTGAGGCATGTACTCACTTCTGTGAGATACTGTAAATATATTACAGTGGGTCGGAAAGTATTTCAGACCCCCCTTACATTTTTCCATCTTTGTTATATTGCAGCCATTTGCTAAAATCATTTAAGTAATTTTTTTCCTCATTAATGTACACACAGCACCCCATATTGACAGAAAAACACAGCATTGTTGACATTTTTGCAGATTTATTAAAAAAGAAAAACTGAAATATCACATGGTCCTAAGTATTCAGACACATTGCTCAGTATTTAGTAGAAGCACCCTTTTGATCTAATACAGCCATGAGTCTTTTTGGGAAAAGATGCAACAAGTTTTTCACACCTGGCTTTGGGCAGCCTCTGCAATTCCTCCTTGCAGATCCTCTCCAGTCTGTCAGGTTGGATGGTAACTTTGGTGGACAGCCATTTTTAGGTCTCTACAGAGATGCTCAATTGGGTTTAAGCCAGGCCTCTGGCTGGGCCATTCAAGAACAGTCACAGAGTTGTTGTGAAGCCACTCCTTCGTTATTTTAGCTGTGTGCTTAGGGTCATTGTCTTGTTGGAAGGTAAACCTTCGGCCCAGTCTGAGGTCCTGAGCACTCTGGAGAAGGTTTTCGTCCAGGATATCCCTGTAATTCATCTTTCCCTCGATTGCAACCAATCGTCCTGTCCCTGCAGCTGAAAAACACCCCCACAGCTTGATGCTGCCACCACCATGCTTCACTGTTGTATTGGACAGGTGATGAGCAGTGCCCTTTTTTTCTCCACACATACCGCTTAGAATTAGGCCAAAAAGTTCTATCTTGGTCTCATCAGACCAGAGAATCTTATTTCTCACCATCTCACAACTCCATGCGGGCTTTCATGTGTCTTGCACTGAGGAGAGGCTTCCGTCGGGCCACTCTGCCATAAAGCCCCGACTGGTGGAGGGCTGCAGTGATGGTTGACTTTCTACAACTTCTCCCATCTCCCGACTGCATCTCTGGAGCTCAGCACAGTGATCTTTGGGTTCTTCTTTAAATCTCTCACCAAGGCTCTTCTCCCCCGATAGCTCAGTTTGGCCGGCCGGCCAGCTCTAGGAAGGGTTCTGGTCGTCCCAAACGTCTTCATTTAAGGATTATGGAGGCCACTGTGCTTTTAAGAACCTTAAGTGCAGCAGACATTTTTTTTTGTAACCTTGGCCAGATCTGTGCCTTGCCACAATTCTGTCTCTGAGCTCTTCAGGCAGTTCCTTTGACCTCATGATTCTCATTTGCTCTGACATGCACTGTGAGCTGTAAGGTCTTATATAGACAGGTGTGTGGCTTTCCTAATCAAAGTCCAATCAGTATAATCAAACACAGCTGGACTCAAATGAAGGTGTAGAACCATCTCAAGGATGATCAGAAGAAATGGACAGCACCTGAGTTAAATATATGAGTGTCACAGCAAAGGGTCTGAATACTTAGGACCATGTGATATTTCAGTTTTTCTTTTTTAATAAAATCTGCAAAAATGTCAACAATTCTGTGTATTTCGGGTCAATATGGGGTGCTGTGTGTACATTGAGGAAAAAAAATTAACAAATGATTTTAGCAAATGGCTGCAATATAACTAAGAGTGAAAAATGTAAGGGGGTCTGAATACTTTCCGTACCCACTGTATATATATATATAAACACAATTTAAATTGATCTGCAAAATAAATATTTATTTCTATATTCTTCACAGCAGCATTGGTACTATTATTCCTGACACTTGCAGAAGAATGAATTAGAGTAAAATGTGGGAAATGACATGTTCAAAATGCTTAAATATTTGAAATGCAATCAATTTAATCCTAAGGAACAGAGGAAAATAAGTAGAAAAATGACTTAACATATATCTAAGTTATGACCCCTATAGACTAAAAATACTTGTTGTTCCTCTCTGCTTTTTAGTTAGTCTTTTTCTGTCTCTTGTTTTATCTCCAGCCTCTAACTGATTCCGTTAATTATGTCTTTGTAGTATTAACTGAATTAGCATGTACCAAAATTAGATTAGAAATCTCAAAATAATTACAAAATCACATTAACTACCAGATTGAAGCATTAATTTTACAAATGTGCTACTTTGTGTGGCAGATTCTTCTTATTTAAAGACAGTTGTACAATTATATGCAGGAAGTTCCGCTTTGCTTGCTACATAGTGATCTCAGCAACACTTGAACACAACAAGGATGATTTTAAATCATTCTTACTTTATTTTTAGTGGTTTAGATGAATCATCATAGATGTGGAGTTAATTAAGACTGACTGTAATAGATCTATCCTGTCCTTATGCAGCGTTCTTATACTGGGAGGATCAGGAGGCGTGGGAACCTTAGCTATACAGGTGATAATAATGATAAAGGTTTGCCTTTTCCATTTTGCGTAATCATTTTACAAAAACGTTGGAGTCACATTACAAATTATCTCTTGTATTTCATCTCCTTAATGAGTAATAAAACACGTAATCATCTGTGTGTACGTGACATGTTTATTAAGTTTTTGCTTCTCTGCAGATGGTAAAGGCCTGGGGTGCCCATGTGACTGTAACATGTTCCCAGAATGCCGAGCGTCTGGTGAGAGATCTGGGTGCTGATGATGTCGTGGACTACACTGCTGGACCAGTCGAAAAACAACTACAGACATTACAAAAGTTAGTTTTGGGCGACCAGTTTGTGACTTTTTTGTTGAACTTGTGATTGACATTGAGTTTATTTCTCTCTCTCTCTCAGGTTTGATTTGATTTTAGACAATATTGGGGGTGAAACTGAGAAATGGGCACTAGATCTTCTGAAACCCTGGAATGGAGCTAAATACGTTACTCTGGTAACACCGTTCCTGCATAACACAGACCGACTGGGCCTCGCAGACGGTATGATGCAGTCTGGAGTCACCATAGGATGCAAAGTGCTAAAGGTAGGGACTTCCCTTCCATGTGCTGAGGAAGAAAAAGTGAGTTTCTTCTGCCACAGAGGCTGAAACCCCTCTTATTTAATGGTTTGTGTGTTTATAACCATGACGTATGTGTGGGTGAATTAGCAGCATGTATGAATCACTTAAGTGTGATTCAAAAATATCTTAAAAATAATAAATGAAAGTAAGTGGAGTTCCTCTCACCCTACAAACCAGATTTTTCTGTACTGTCTGACTATCAGAAGCCAGACCCGAGAAGTGGTTGTAAATGGAGATGCCACTGAGTTTATATATACAATACTGGTCAAAAGTTTGGGGATTTTTAAATGTTTTTGAAATAAGTGTTTTATGTTCAGCAAGGCTGCATGTAATTGATCAAAAGTACAGTAATACTATGAAATATTATTACAAATTTCTATTTAAAAATATTTTAAAGTGTAATCTGAAATTTCAGCAGCCATGACTCCAGTTGTTAGTGTTACATGAGCCTTCAGAAATGATTGTAATATGCTCAAGAAACATTTCTTATAATTATCACTGTTGAAAACAGTTGTGCTGCTTAATATTTTTCTGGAAACTGTGACAATTTGTAAAGGATTTTTTGATGAATAGAAAGCTAAAAAGAACAGCATTTGTTTAAAATTATTTATTTCTTGTAAATGTCTTTACTGTTTCTCTTTTGATCAATTTAATGTACCCCTGCTGAATAAAAGTATTCTTTCAAAAAATCTGTAGTACTGTTCCTAAACTCACTAACCCCTCTTTGTAGATTTTTTGTTTTGTTTTGTTTTTTTGTGGTTTCTCAGAGCACTCTTCTTGGCAGTTGTTGGAGTTTTTGCAGGAAATCCACACTGGTCCCTTTTTTCTGACATGAAATCAACACGCAAATGCCTTGTATTCATAGTAGCCTAGTACAGTACAAACATTTAAGTTTTGCATATGTATTTATGATGTAAATTCTTCTATTTTGTTCAATATCTAGCAAAATCCTGAAACTTTCCACATTTGAATTAGATTATAAGTCCCAGGTGCCATTTGAACACATATTCATTTACACTCATGGGACACAATTTCACATAAGGTCATGAGCAGTGATCTCACTGCAGCTACTGATGACCCAGTAAATGGCTGAACATTTCATGATCAAACACACTTTCTTTTCATAGCCATGACCCACCTTTTTCATTGCTTTACACCACCCTGTCCTGTGGCAAATAGGGACAGAATAAATGATTTATTGAATGTATATACTGATCCAGAATGGATGAAGGTAGAACGAAAGAAATGAAATCAAGAAGGGTCGGGAACCTAAACCTGATCGCCTGACACGTTTCACTCTTTTGTGGAGGTAGAAGGTTGTTCAGTACTAACTCTCTCTCTCTCTCTCTCTCTTTCTCAGCACCTCAGGAAAGGAGTGCACTACCGCTGGGGTTTCTTTGCTCCAAGCGGCCCTACGCTGGATGAGATTAGCGAAATGGTTGATGCTGGAAAGGTACAGCAGCCTGAGTGTGTCTGATGTGTGTGAGAGAGACTTTCTCTTCCTGTCTTTTTAATTAGTTCTCTTAACTGTCAGCTGCTATACATGATTCTCAGTTTTGGCACTTTGGGTTGTTCGCACCGACAGTGATTCCTTATCAAAACACAATGACATCTTATCTTTACCAGCAATACATCTGTGATCACATTTGCACATTTACTTGTGGCTCTGTGTCTTGTGCTGTTTCTTAGAATGCAGAAACGAGACAGAACAGTTATTATGAACTTGTGTTATGACAACTTGTCTGCTTCATGGTGGGAACAACAGTATGAAGAGTTACTAACCTTATGATAGCCATCAGATGTTGCAGATAACAGACAGATACACAAGATAAACACGTCATTGAAAGAGTGTGATCTATGTGATTTGTGAATTAATATCAGATATTTCAGAAAAGCAAGAAACCATATGAAAGTTAAAAGTCAATATTTGATTTGAATATATCCTTTATACTTCAATGTTAAACAGCACGTAAGGGAGCTTTTATATAATGGTAAGCAGAAAAAGTTTTGACATTTACATATATTCACAGTTCAAAAATAACATAGTGAAACAGTGCAGCAGTGCAGCAGGCAGGAAATGTAACTTATCCGGTTTCCTTTAAAGCATGTGCTCTTAAGCCTGCATGTCTTGTGTGTTTGCTAACCAGCTTTGAGTGTGTTTCCGTTTGTTTTGAGAAGATATTCACGATTATACAATGATAATAAAATGTTTCATATTTTATGACAATGTTTGGCCAGACTTCAGTTAACCCTGTTGGAAGTCTAATGTATTAATTTATATTCGTATTAGTGCTACTATCACTTCAGATTGTAGATATTAAAATCATAATCAGCTGACATTTGATAAGGAGTTCAGATTACATGTTTCCTCAAGACACTGTAAACAGTACATTTACCATGAAGGTAACATGAACTCATTACAGATACAGTCAAAGCATAACTTGATTCTTGTGTGGGTCAAACCAGCATCGTCTTGTTTACCAGCTCAGAGTTTTAACCACAACACCACACCCACAGCTAACCTACTATACACCCGCCATCCACTTCTGCACAACCGAATGCATTGCATGCGCATATTAAAAGTGGATACCCATTTGGATGAGATTACCATACCAATGAGTCATCACGTTAAACTGCAGGCATTATTCAAGTCCTCCCAGGACGTCGCATTTCAGTTCTAATATTTGTGTTCTCGGTTTTGTTGTTGTAGGTCCGTCCTGTGGTGGAGAAAGTGTTCTCATTTGCTCAAGTGCCCCAAGTCTTTCAGAAAGTAGAGCAGGGTCATGCTCGTGGTAAAACTGTGGTTTCCGTCATTGAGGACCAAAAAGAGTAACTACTACAGTATGACAACCAAAACCTTATGCCAGGACTTTTTTGAAATTGTCTGTTGAATTAAAAATATTTACCTAATGGCAAGTGTCTTTATTTTGCATTACAAAATTAGCTGACATGTCCCATTCATTATTTGAAATACATTACTGTAATATGCATAAACAACTTTATGACAAACAAACAAACAGAATAAAAAAAGTTTTATTCTAAATGTAACAGTATATTTTGGAAATATGGGCATGGACACACAAAAACTAAAACAGATTACTAAACGCATCAGAAAATGGACACACACGCACAAAAACAACTACCAAAAAATCTTTGTAAAAGAAAACAGAGAAAAAGCTCTAAAAGCAGAACAGCAGATCAAGTATCAGCTGGATTTCAAATGAATGTGAGTTTGTGAACATGAGTGAACTGATGCCAGATCAGCACAGCTAGGAGGAAATGTTTCTACAATGTTCTAAAATGTGCTTACTTACTCCAGAATATTCTGACATACTAAAGAAATACTTTGTTCAGCAACTGTAAAATTGTAGGAGTCAACAAGTTCCCACATTTTGCTTTCAGCGAGTTTGAATGGCAGATGAATAGATGCTGCCTTACATTCAGTGAGGTCTATAATACCCGTTTGTTTTCTAATTCATCTGAACAGCAGTTGCTCATCTGGTGCAGGAACTCTTGGAAGTACGTAATTTAAAATGTGCAGTTTTTTTCTCACGAGTGCTTAGTTCTGCAGCCAGGTTGCTTTGAGCCAATCATCTGAGATATTAATGTGATTAATTACTCTGGAGCCACAAGAAAATAATGTCTTGACTGCTGATGGCACCACAAGAACATGCACAAGCCCTTTACTACCGACCATCCTGAGATGTGACATGAAAGGCTACAGACAAGAAAAAGCCTATTTCAAGCTATCAGGAGCCATTAAGCTTTTAAGGCACTAGTAAAACATCTACTATTCTAAGTACTATTAGTATACGACTATACTAAGTATCCATGATTTAGATGTTTTTTTGCAAAAAAATAATTTAGTCAAAATACACAGCTACTTATAAATGGAAGAAGGTGCTTTTTGCCCCTAAAAAGTGTAGTTATGACAGGCAAGGGGAAAATGAACAAGGTCACCTAAAGTGCAGCTACATGCAAATCCTGATGCTAGTGCGCCCCCTTTGGTACTGTTATTGCATTGCAAGCAGGACAGTACTTTGTGTTTCTGGGCCAATGAAGAGTTAACAACAAAAAAGTACTAGCACAAAAGATGATGAAACTGTAGCAGGTCTCATTAAGGTCCTTGATGTAGTCGATGGACTTCTGTTGAACATCCAAAGATACATCACTCATGTAGACAACTGTAATCTAGATGCATGATTTCAAAAGATTTGGTCCCACACACATTCTTATCTCAGGATAATGATCCAATCAGTGACAGAGACTCATCAGTGTCATTTATGGCGTTACAGAAATGCCTCTGATTTGACTGGAGCACTAAAGGATTTCCACAGTCCATCTCTGGTTGGTTTTCTGCTCATCAAAGGTGTAGAGAACCACCTGGTTTTTATCATACTGTTGGCCACCTAGATGAAGAACAGATTTAGAAGGTCAAATTCCTTTTGATTTCAACAGGCTCTTTGGGTTTAAATTACACTTCCATTTAAAAGTTTGGATTCCGACTTTTTTACAGACATTTTTATTTTTATTCGGCAAGGAAGCATTAAATTGATCAAAGTTGACAGAAGAGACATTTGTTACAAAAGATTGCCATTCCAAATAAAAGCTGAACGTTCTAATAATAGTAAGAAATGTTTCTTGCGCACCAACTATTAGAATGTGGAGAATGTTTAGAATTCGAATGATTTCTGAAGAATCATGTGACACTGAGGACTGGAGTAATGGCTGCTGAAAATTCAGCTTTGCATCAAAGCTTCGATACAAATTGCATTTTAAAATATATTTAAATAAAAAACTGTTACTTTAAAGTGTAATAATCCTACACAATGTTACTGTTTTACTGTATTTTTTAATCAAATAAAAGCAAATAAAGGTAGGCAGACAGGGTGTAACACATTAAGTGGCCACTAGATGGCAACACATTACAGGTTCTGCTGTGCTGACTGACGTCAGGGTGGCGCTCAAGTTACAGAAATTTGAACCACAAACAGCCTCATTCTGCATTCAGACAAACAAAAGAAGCCATACAGCAGTGGTCTTTTGTCAGAGATTGTTGTCACAGTCAAAATAAATAATTTACCCTTGATTCCACTGATCTCCTGCTTTACACGTAAAAATACATTTTCAATTTGTTCCCTTAATAAAATCTGACCAATGAATGAATGTTCCAGTTGTTTGTGGTGGCTAGTTAAATTTAAAAATACATTTTGTAAAGATGCCACTCACAAAGAGTAATTTCTAGTCAAAGAAAAACGTTAACTCATTTTGACCATAAAACCCCTCGAAATGCTATTTTTTATCATAATAATTTAATTATATTACTGTATTGGCCCGAATATAAGATGACCCTGATTATAAGACGACCCCCCTTTTTCCAGATGTACCTTTTGGAAAAAGGCTTTTTAAAAACCAAATCTTGTTTTTTCTCAGTAAAACACATTTTGTCTTCAATTATTTTCATATTGCATATTTTTCCTATTTTAATTTTTGTTTTGAAAGTATGGTAAAAACTGGTAAAATGTACCAACAATCACATTTAAAAAATATACACTTTTTGATATACCATTAAAAAACAAAGAAAACAGGTAGCCCATCTGAATTAGGACATTTAGGCTAGCCATCTAATAGTAGCCTACCAAAATCTTATTAACATTAGAAGTTAAATCTTACTGTAGTCTTCAAATCTGGGTACTGTCTTACGTTTTAAAATCACAAATGGAGTTTGGTCCCATCAGGCTAACGTGACAGTCACGACTCACGTAGCTGTAAGGTTTTCTTTTTCTTTTGTTTTTACTCGCGATCTTCACAACACGCATTACATTACATATTTCATGGCACACTCATTTTATGCGTATTTGGCGCCACCTATTGTTGTGGGTGTATTATGGACATGTCAAAGTCTAGACCCTGAATATAAAGACGACCACGTTTTTTCAAAAACATCGTCTTATATTCGGGTCAATACGGTAATATTTTATTAGAATAGTTTGTGGAATATTATTAGCATTTAGTTAATATTCAGTTGAGTGTTAAATGCTAGCCCCTTCAACTGTAATACAGATTCAGACACATCTTTGCCTCTGACAGGATGCTGTGGTATGTATGTAGGGCGGCAGTCCGGTTGCCTAACAGATCTGAGTAACAGATCGAGCACAGTTGCTAATAGAAATACCACACAGGTATGATGTGACATCAGAATGTGTCATCAGTAAGCGATTATGAGCTCGTCAGAGCAGGGTGCAGTTTTATGACTGACAGACATACTCATACGCCCCATGTGCATGCAAATGTTTCTCTGTTTATTGTTCCACTCCAACCTTTCTGTTTCATTACATTTTTCTTTTCATTGTGTTTTCTTTTATTCAAACATATAAAGAACTGACCTTTGACCTCCAGCACAAGGTCGGGCTTGAGATTGTTGCGTATGATTCCATCTCCTGTGATGCTCCAGAACTGATTTTCTTTGCCTGGTTCAGGTGAGACATTCAACCTGCCACCTGCCATCACCACACCTCCTGACGTCTCCACACAACAGTCCTCTACCATCTGAAGAGAAAAAGCCAGAGAGATGGTGGTCATGATCAGTAAACAGAGCCATAGTCGAAATCACTCGAGTACAGAATCAGATCTGGAGAGGCGATCAAAGTCGAGTACCTTGCAGCGCAGTAGTCCATTCTCATAGACCCATATCTGCTCTGGACCACCAGTTTCCTCCAGCACTTGAACCCGGAGCAGCTTTAAATCATCCAGGGGTCCAGTCAGAGACATCAAGCAGCCTGTCTCTGCACTACGTAGCCGAAAATAAACACGTTTCTATTGAGAAAGACACAGAAGATAAATGGTCATGTTTGGATGTTTAAACTAGCTATAAGAGAAACTACTATAGATAAAGTTTGCCTCAATCTGCTTAATAAACTCTAACCCGCTTAAAGTACTATTATGTAATCATGGGTATTAACAGTCTCATTCTGGATTTACTGGAGTGTCTTTATGTCCACATGTTGTAAATGTGCTGGGTTTGCCCTGCCTTTATATGTGCGGTTCCCAAACAATTAACTCTCACACCTAAAAGCAAAACTATCTAAACCCCACTGGATCTGAACATACATCAAACACAAGTCATTTTGCTTACTGAGAACTAGGCATGTGGTGGCGTTTCATACCTGTAGTAACGGACGCAGAGAGCCAATCTGCTCCCAGCCTCTGAACTTCTGCCAATCACCAATCTCACTGGGATGGAGCAGGACCTGACGACCATGGAAGTTGCTGTATTCATACAACACCCAGCTGATAAACAGAAAAACACAAATACACAGAGAAAAATCAATTACCTTACATTATTTTCTTATCCAAATGAACCATAAAGAAGAAGAATAACACTAAATTTGGTGTTCTACACCTACAATGAAATCTGAGCTTTGAATGTGCTTCACAAACCACTCACATTCCTCCATTGACCAATAGAGAGCTGACCCGCCCATCAATGCCAGCCAGAGATAGGTTCAAAACGCCATCGGTCAGAACTACTTTACGTCCTCTGAAGCCGGATTTACAGAAGAGTGTGATGGAGGGCATAGAGAACTCCTGAGTGGACAGAGAAACAATGATACATGTGTTTATTACAAAAATCCAATCATTTTATTATAGAATCCACAGTCAGATACGACATGACTGAAAACAAGGCTGTGCTTTGAACATGTTGCACTGCTTTGTACCTTTCAGCCCACAAAACACCGAAGATGCCACAAATCTTTCTAAAATTATTTCTTGCAAACATCTTTGCTTTCATTTTGCCTCACCACAAACATGACAATTATTTCAAGCAACATTTTTTGTCAGGAAAAATATTAGACTTATCTTTTCTCTTTTTTTGTTTTAACCAAAAATGTAACTACATGACAGAATGCATGAACACACTTCTGTATAACACATAGTGAATTTTTTTTATATAATTTTCGATCTACTCTAGGTATTCTTTTTAGATATTGTTTCAGCATTGTCATTCTTGGAATTACAACAAATTCTCATCCTATTTAGCCAGATTAACAATATGTTCAATGTTCATGTCTAGTTTCTTCTGATCCCATCTTCTATTCAGTACTCACATGTCCTACAGAGTGGACGGAGCTGATTTTGCAGTCAGAGTAGAGTAACCCCAGAGCCTCAGGATTGGGGTATTCTCCTTCCTCCAGTACATACATGTTGTCAGTGAACTGTGGGCCATCGAACACTACCCAGCTTCAAGCAGAGACATGTACAATGAAATGCTGATTATTTTGAAACACTATCCAATCTTGCTGAACTGTAAAGTGTTTTGTACATATTTAAAGTTCTTGTGTGATTCTGTTGTAAGGCAACATTTCTCACCTCCCAGCCAAAACTTTGCAGGACATGGGGTGGAAACCCTCCGGCAGGAATGCCACACTTTCATCTAAAGTCTGCATTGCTCCCTTGAACCCCGGTTCAGCAAACAACTGCACCTGAGAGCGTTTCATCAGAGTATCACATGAATGAAGCTTAAAGAAGCTTTTCAATCTAAAATCACTTTGATAAGATGCAGAAGATGATAAGAAAAATATATCCAGTTGACTAGAACAAGATCTTCACTTCAGTTAAAACTAGGAATCTGTGCCCGCAGAATTCCTGAATGCCTGTCATTCACAAATCTGTACACATACTGCCTCTAGCATCTTCATTCATCACATTTTTTATTCTTTCAGCTGTATGTAGGATTGTAGTACTCTTAGCTCTGATTAACATTTTTAAATCCATTGCACATATTTCCTTTCATAATAAGATTCCATGTGGAACCATAACATTTAAACTCACCTTATATCTGGACAGTCCTTCAGCTTGTTCCTGAGGCAGAAAAAAATCAATTATAAGACGCCATGGGAATACAAACACAAGCAAGGTTTTATTGAGTAACAAATAAACTTGCAAAACAATAACGTTGCAAAAATAGGGCAGATATTGCAGACAAATTATTACCAAAACCACAGGCTGAATTGATAAGATCTTGCAGTTGTGTGCTCCCCAGTCCTCTGGACTGCCGTAGAGACCCTTCTCTAAAACGTACAGCTCGCCTGAGAAGCGTGCCTTGTCGAATGCTATCCACCTGTTCAGTCAGACGTTAAACAGTTAGATCTTTTTAACTCAGCAGTTTTGATCTCAGTAATATGAACCACATTGACTTCCACATCACTCACAATTTGCCACCAATTTCACATTCAGTAAGGAAAATACAGATAGCTGAATGAATCAATCTCAAGACGACAGGCAAAAGTCACTTATCATTTCTCAATAAGTAAACCACAGCCCTAAGTGTACAGAAATCATATCTGTGACAGATACAGTGGGGCAAAAAAGTATTTAGTCAGCCACCAATTGTGCAAGTTCTCCCACTTAAAAAGATGAGAGAGGCCTGTAATTTTCATCATAGGTATACCTCAACTATGAGAGACAAAATGAGAAAAAAAAATCCAGAAAATCACATTGTAGGATTTTTAAAGAATTAATTGGTAAATTCCTCGGTAAAATAAGTATTTGGTCACCTACAAACAAGCAAGATTTCTGGCTCTCACAGACCTGTAACTTCTTCTTTAAGAGGCTCCTCTGTCCTCCACTCGTTACCTGTATTAATGGCATCTGTTTGAACTCGTTATCAGTATAAAAGACACCTGTCCACAACCTCAAACAGTCACACTCCAAACTCCACCATGGCCAAGACCAAAGAGCTGTCAAAGGACACCAGAAACAAAATGTAGACCTGCACCAGGCTGGGAAGACTGAATCTGCAATAGGGAAGCAGCTTGGTGTGAAGAAATCAACAATTATTAAAAAATGGAAGACATACAAAACCACTGATAATCTCCCTCGATCTGAGGCTCCACGCAACATCTCACCCCGTGGGGTCAAAATGATAACAAGAACTGTGAGCAAAAATCCCAGAACCACACGGGGGGACCTAGTGAATGACCTGCAGAGAGCTGGGACCAAAGTAAAAAAGGCTACCATCAGTAACACACTGCGCCGCCAGGGACTCAAACCTGCAGTGCCAGACGTGTCCCCCCGCTTAAGCCAGTAAATGTCCAGGCCCGTCTGAAGTTTGCTAGAGAGCATTTGGATGATCCAGAAGAGGATTGGGAGAATGTCATATGGTCAGATGAAACCAAAATATAACTTTTTGGTAAAAACTCAACTTGTCGTGTTTGGAGGAGAAAGAATGCTGAGTTGCATCCAAAGAACACCATATCTACTGTGAAGCATGGGGGTGGAAACTTCATGCTTTGGGGCTGTTTTTCTGCAAGGGGACCAGGATGACTGATCCGTGTAAACAAAAGAATGAACGGGGCCATGTATCGTGAGATTTTGAGTGAAAACCCTCTTTCCATCAGCAAGGGCATTGAAGATGAAATGTGGCTGGGTCTTTCAGCATGACAGTGATCCCTAACACACCGACCGGGCAACGAAGGAGTGGCTTCGTAAGAAGCATTTCAAGGTCCTGGAGTGGCCTAGCCAGTCTCCAGATCTCAACCCCATAGAAAATCTTTGGAGGGAGTTGAAAATCTGTGTTGCCCAACGACAGCCCCAAAACATTACTGCTCTAGAGGAGATCTGCATGGAGGAATGGGCCAAAATACCAGCAACAGTGTGTGAAAACCTTGTGAAGACTTACAGAAAACGTTTGACCTCTGTCATTGCCAACAAAGGGTATATAACAAAGTATTGAGATGAAATTTTGTTATTGACCAAATACTTATTATCCACCATAATTTGCAAATAAATTCTTTAAAAATCCTACAATGTGATTTTCTGGAATTTTTTTTCTCATTTTGTCTCTCATAGTTGAGGTATACCTATGATGAAAATTACAGGCCTCTCTCATCTTTTTAAGTGGGAGAACTTGCACAAATGGTGGCTGACTAAATACTTTTTTTCACCCCACTGTACATATAAGGAACACAATGGGATTGTGAATCAGTGTTAAATATAAACACTATTGTTTTAGTCATCTCATAATTTATCTAATTTTATTGAAGAATGTTATCAAAGTCACACCCTTGACACTGACGCAGCACTACATTGACACGTGTGCTCTTGACACAGGATTTTTATGTGTCTGTTTGCATGTGAAGGACAGGAGAGAGAAGGGGTGTGGGTGTGCTTGCAACATCATCACTGAAAACTCTTTGATTAAAAAAGATAACCAGAGTATGAGTCTGCCTCAGGATATATGACACCTCACATTCGTGTGCCACTCCTTTCATTATTAGCAGAGCAGGTATGAACTTCAACCATGAAACCGCTTTAAAACATACCATATATGAGAGGTACAGAATTAAACAGATAACTGACAAAATCATCCTCCTATCCTGTATAGTATATATTGTACAGTATATATATAAATATATATATTACATATTTATATTCTGTAGTGTAAACAGTACAACAAAGTGATAAAATGTGTACCTTGAATGCAAAGTAACTTTGGATAAAAGCACCTGCTAAATGAATAAATGTAAATGTAAATTTTTAAATGTAATTTATTTCTATGATGGCAAAGCTGTAGCTCCTGCGTCAGCAGCATCATGCATCATGATACTCTCGTTAACGTGCGTCGAAGACTGACACGGAAGAGAAGAATTGATGAAGTTATGTTTGTTTCTTTGCACACAAAAAAAAAAAGTATTCTCGTAGCTTCATAATATTATGGTCGAACCACTGATGTCACGTGGACTATTTTAAAGATGTCCTTACTAACTTTCTGGGCCTTGAACATGTCAGTTACATTGCTCTATGGAGGGTCAGAGAGCTCTCACATTTCATCAAAAATATTTTATTTTGTGTTCCGAAGATGAACAAAGGTATTACTTGTTTGGAACGACATGAGGGTGAGTGATATAATGATTTATAGTGCCTCCCAACACAGGTTATAGTGATTTTTTTAATGACAGAATTGTCTTGTGGAGTGAACTACTGTATCAATTTTACCCCTTATGAACTAGAGGAATGTAATAAATATATATGAAGAGTTAATTTGCAAAAACCAATAAATGCCAAGTAAAAAAAAAAGGAGCTGATTGCTGTTGCATTATTCTCCACATATAACGCGATCTGAACCCTAAAACACGTTTTTTGCCCGATTTCAAGGCATCATGCAGTTAACGTTACTGCAGAAGCAACAAGCTACTGTGGTGTGTGAACGAAGACGATAAGTTCATTTAATGCGAATCAGCGCGCTGTATAGGGAAGGTGGACAAGCTACTTTCACTTTGACTAAGACGTGCTAGCTGAGAAGGGTTTCGTCAGAGTGACTAAAAGTGATCGAGGAGGATAAGTTCGACGAAACTTGATGAAACTTTATATTTCTTCAGGTGTGAAGGAAAATAAACAGCTGAAAAGTTTCGAGCAACCTTGTGGCAAAAGCAGCGCGTTACAATGGTGAAAGAAAAGCTCACATCCATACAGTTTATGATCACAACAACAACAACGTTTGTCAGGCATCTACATTGTCATCCGAAGAGATTACAAAGATTAAACGAGTGTTTTTTTTTACTCTAAAACATGAAATGTGGAGTTATCTGCTTTTGCTATAAAACAAACTTTCAATATGTAAAAAAAAAACATACTTTCAATTAACTTTAATTTTGTAAATTATCTGTATTTGTTTAAGTTATGATTTCTAAATCAAAACAACTCAACTGCAATTTGGTTGATATTACCTGGAATCCGCAATAAAAAAAACTTGATTTCTGAAAAAAAATATTTTTATCGGTTTTTGCAAATGAACTCTTCTTTTTGAGGACCAAGGCTACTTCAAATATGGGTGGTGACTTTTGTACACTTAAATAATGAGTTACATAATGAGAGAATTATCATTTCTGAGTGAACTACTTCTGATTTTATCTCTATAAGCAGCTGCCCACAAGGGCTGATAAACATTTCACTGACAGATTTACAGCCGTACCAAGGACGAGGGTTACGAAAGAGAAAAAAAAGTGATGCCTGAGGGAGGAAACAGGGAGCTTAGATGTAGACACTTACACGCCAGAGAGGACTTCCACCGATTGTGTCTTTATGCCAAAGCCAGTGGTTTCCATGCTAATGACAGGTTCCAGCAGGTCCACATTCATCCCTCTCTCGCTGAAATCCCGCTCACTGAACATTCTCACATGAGGAGTCATGAAATCCTACAGAAGGGCACAAACCATGAAACGACTTAAATCAGTGTACATCAGAAAAACACACAAAGACCACACAAAGTTTATTCATACTTGTCTTCCCAGCATGCCTTACTGTGAAGAGGTTATGCTGTAAACTGTTTATTTAATATTAATCTTGAACTCTGATTCAGAAAAGGTCTCCGTATACATACTGCTAACACTGGATGTATAGAGAGGAGCCTGTCTTCCAGTCCACCCCAGTCACTTAAGTCTGCATACTCTCCTTCCTCCAGAAGATACTGGCGACCCTCGAACCCTGGTGCAGAATATCCTACCCAGCTATAAATGAACAATAACAAGAATCACTGCTGGATCCAGCTAAAGGCAATAAAGCATCAAGAAATGAAGGTATGTGTAGAGCTACAGTAATTTTGTAAGAATGTTGATGGTCTGGCTGCCTTTCCACACTTTCCAGACCAAACCAAAAAACCAAAATCCGACAATGTCAGCTGTACTGTCAAAAAATTTACTCACAGGCCACTCAGGATCTTCAGTGAGCCCACAGAACTCAGTCTCTTTCTCCTGGTGCTGTCAGGACTCTCAGTCTCATCTTCTTCATTCTTCTCTTCCTCTCCTTCATCAAAGTTGTAAATTTCCTTTTCGATCTCTATGCACTCCCCTTGAAACATTGGTTTTTCAAAGAGTAGCGCCTGAATTCACATAGAAAAAAAAACACTTTACAGCTTGCTGCATATTTAGAATAACTTTCTGTAAAATACATTCATTAAAATCTAGAATGTGAATAAATACTGAATGCAACACAGACCACCAGAAATTCACTTTTCATTTAGGGCCAAAATTGATTTTGCTTTGATTTGTATGGTACATTTTCTACACTTTGTAACTGCATTATTATTATTAATGTTCTTGCATTTAAATTATTAAATAAATTAATATAAATGTAAATTGCATACATTGAATATGAATTAAATAAAATTATTTAAAAAGTAAAAATGTATGACATAAATACTTTAGTTAAATTCTCTTGAAAAATATACTGTCATGAAAAAGATGCTTTATTTCATACAACAAAATACATGACATGTTCAGTGTTTGACTGGGGTGTGTTTGTGTGTTGTGAATTATTCAGAATTCTGGGAATTCTTCCCCCAGTGTCTTTGAGCCTCAGGCAGAGTCAACTCAAGTCCTGTATACTGCGCTCAGAGCCCAGGAAGACATGAGTTCAGGAATGACAGGAACTTTGTCAAGTAAAGCCCTGTGAGGTTCAGTTCACAGAAACTAAGCCGACTTCCCTGGTCCATCAAAACCATTGGACTGTTTCTTATAAGTAACATTTAATTGTAATTAAACCATTATGGGATCACATGCCGCTGCTGTGAGAAACATGTACTGCCAAAGCTCCGACTGCATCTAACTGTAGTTTCAAAGTCAGACACAATGCTGCTGCTCTTTCACGGCTCAGAAATCAAAAGAACAAACACTGGCACGGGCTGAGCAAGCAAAGAACAAGAACAAAACCCGCCTCTGGGCATGCTCGATCTGGTCCAGACTACCTGCACCAACAGGTACTTTTAATTCCAGGCTGTACAGAATGTCTTTCGCCAAATAAATGTGCAAAATTAGTCTTTAGTTGTTGCATTTTTCTCAGCGAGCTGAACTACACCTTTTTGTTCAATCAGTGTTCAATGTGATTTAACATGTAAAGCTCACCTTAATTTCATTTGGATTTTCCACCTTAATTTCACCCTGTGAAAAGCAAAAAGAACAGTTGTATATGAACCTCTGTTCATACATTTTGTTGTAAGCCAGAATGAGATGGAATGAGTGTGTGAAAATGAGTGGTATGTAATTACCATTTTCAAAGGCCGCAGTGATCCGACAAAGGGGGTGGGAAAGCCCCAGTCCTGAGGGCAGGGATACACTCCTTCCTCCAAAACAGCCAAAAGACCCTGGAAACCTGGGTCACTAAAGACCATCCATCTACAAACACACAACCACAGTAAGAATAGATCTAAAAGGAATTTAGAACCTGGTAAAAGATAACTTTCATTTTGTAATTTAAAAACATGCTTCTTGAAGTTTTGGCAAAGAACAAACATGCCAAGGCAGAAAAAAAAATAATTCGAAAATGCCATCTCCATCCAACACGCAACAAGAAGAAAACAACATTCCAACAGACACACAGTCTCTTTCTCTCTCTCTCGGGAGTCTCTCAACTCCAATCATAGGTCACATGCTTTAACCTCAAAACTTTCCACTTGATCATGCAGTGAGGACAAACATGAGGCTTGTGTCCTTCATATCTCATTTTAGCTCTGAGTTTTGCTCCCATGCACTACTGATCATAAGTTAGGGATCAGTAAGATTTTTTTAAAGTGACAGTAAAAACATTTATAATGTTTCAAATACATGGACTTCTTTTGAATTTTCCATTCATTAAGATACTGAGGAAAACTGTTACACAGCAACAACTGCTTTCAGCACTGATAATAAGAAATGTTTCCTGAACATTTAACATGAACAATTAGCATATTAGAAATATTTCTGAAGGATCATGTGACTGAAGACTGGAGTAATGGCTGCTGAAAATTCCGTTTTAAAATGTATTAAAACAGAAATTAGTTATTTTAAAGTGTAATAATATTTCACAGTATAACTATTTTTTAGTATAACTATAAATGCAGCCTTTGGGAGCACAAGAGACTAAAACATGAATAAAATCTTACCCCAAACTTTAGCATTGTATATAGTAATGTAATTATTTAATCACTGGGGTAAAACATCATCATAAAGTTGAGGAATTTCAAATAAATGTTCACATATAATGTTGCAATGCACAACCAAGTTTTAAATCACTTCACTATCAGATCCCATATCGGGTGTATGCATTTATGTAAGTTCACTTACACTCCACTGTGAACCTTAATGGACCCAGTACTCTGAGGAATACCAAATGAACAGGTCTCTATAGTGTCATCACAGAATGAACACAATCGACCCATCCCATTTAACTCTGTGAACAGGTCGATTTTTGGTGCGCTGTAGTCCTGAGAGAAAAATACTAGAGCAAGTTATCAAAGAACAAAGCATGCATGCTAGCGGTTCAATGGTAATGCATTTTATTTCTTTATTTATTTTGTATTTAAGAGATTCTTTGGGTAATTTGACTCATTGATCAGAGTACTGAGGTCAAGCGTTGCTCCATGTGACTCCCGATTTTTGACTCACCCTTAATGCAAGCCTAATGGAGCCAATAACCATGGGTGTGGTTGGGAGTGGCAGGCCGTTGGGCCCCACTTCCCCACTAGGCTCTGTCTCCGCCCACTCATTTGCTATCTCTGCTGGCCCCTCCTCCAGAGCGATGGACCGGCCCTGGAAGCCAGGCTTTTCATACAGCAGCCAGCTAACAGGACAAGACAAACATTAACATTAGTAACCTTCCACTTTAAAATGTCACAGGATTTGTCACATTCTGAATAGGAGGAAGCGACTGTTCTTACCATCCTCTAACGACCTTTATGGAAATGAGTGGAGAGAGGTTTAGGGATGTGGCATCTTCTATGTCTCTGAACACCTCGTATGCCTCCCCTCCAAAATTAGGTTGTTGGTATATCACAATCTGCAAGCAATAATATTGAAACACTCTCCATAAATGTGTTCAACTGTTTTTCCTTTCTTATTTGAAGCACTGTAAAAGTGGATAATGAACTGGAAAGTAACAGTAAACTGGCTGTACTAAAATGTATACTAAATAAATATATAGTAAATTACTATAAATTATGATCAATTTTGCATAGACCGGTATCTTCAGTTTTTCAATACCTTTCCAGGGCGTCTGTGGAAGCCTCTGACACCTGATGTCTGGAAATCAAAAACTCAAGTTAATATTAAAACATTATTTTCATTAAAAACCTTTTAACATGAACATTGATGACATTTTCAAAACTACTTTGAGACACTGACAGGACCTTTGGTTCAAATACAGCACAGCTCACCATGGTACTATGATCAGTGGTACCTATAAAAACAAACTGAAGCCTAGAGAGCTTAACATTCCTCTTGTGTCTTAAAGACAAGACTGACAAAATTTCCACTGATAAAGGAAATTTATCAGGCAAGTACAGACAACATAAGCAGTTTCAAAGGTGAAGTAAGACTTCCCTACAGCCCTGTGAAAAAACTTTTGTACACTTTAAGCATTAGTGTATGTAGCACTTGCAGTTCTTTATACTAACATGATATAATTAAAATAATAAATAAATAAGGTTTGTAGGTGTAATTTATATAAAGAAAGGTAAAGTTACAGTATGGGCGTCAAAATCTAGCATAATTAAGTGAAAAGTGTCATTAAAATAAAAAGTAAAAAATATGTTTAAAGACTGTACTTTGGTGGCTCATGAGATGTCTCTGACAAAAATGACTACATTTGATAGCCAAATGACTATAGTTAGTGTAGAATTACAATTTATATTGAAATGGATTTCACTGGTTGTTTAAAAAAAATGTTTACAGTTCACTGGAATGTGATCTGATCTAATCTCAGTAAAACAGACAGAAACATTTTTAATAAGATGACAGATTTATGTCACAATGAAGTATGTATTCTGTACTTTGAAGGTCTACTATTTTTCCTTAAAAATTGGTAATTGAGTAAAAGTACAAGCATTCAGTTTCAATAGTATTAGAGTAAACTACAATTTGAAGCACAAATTGTAATTTACACATGTACTGTACAATGGAAGCTTTGAAACCAAATACTTGTACTTTCAGTCAATTACCTAAACTAAAAATGAGAGAATTGTTGGGCTTATTACTCATAAGAGATTTTATGAAACAATGGACATTTGGTATTATAAGGGACATGAAATGCTCGTTTTCCACAAGTTGGTATTATTCTTTAGGGTCTTCATGAAATGTCTGCAAAATACTTTCGTTAAAATTCCTCAATGGCTGTGTATAACAACACCTTTTTACCTTGTCAAAAACAGTTGTTCATTTCGATGCATGTCTCTTTAAATAATAATGAGCTACTGCTCACTCCACACCTCTCTGCTGTCTTTTATGTATTAGGTTGCGCATTACCGTCAAAAACAAAACTAATCCACTGCGCCCTCAGTGACTCCTATGTTCACTTTTAAATCCAACTACAAAACACCTGCATTGCTTACAACAGGGGTTTTCAATCTTTGAGAGAGCACGGACCCCCAAATATGATCATTATTGTGTGAGGGACCCCCATCCTTAAATGTAAAATACATGTATATAGTTTCTTGTATAAATACCCAATTTACACTGTGAAAATTTCATATTATAAGCAAGTAAAAAATATTTATTGAAAAATATTTATTTTCTTCTAAATTACATTATTATAATTTTTTTTCTAAAAGCATTATTTAAAATGTATCTAAAGTACGTGTATTATTATGTATCGGGTGTTTAATCAATTGATAATTCATTTTTATCATATTTGTATGTTTTCTTTGTTTATACTTTTTATAATTGATTTAATACCATTATGGATAAATTCGTTAAATTCTTATTCAATATATTTGTATGGTAATTGTTTAAAATGTATATATATATGAATAGAGAGGATGAAGTACAATGATAATCAGATAAGTTGCTACATGTAAATCTTGTATTATTACTTTTCTATTGATTTTATTATTATTATTTTTAGTTTTTTTTCGTCCAAACACATTTTCAACGGAAAACCCCTAGCACTTCCTTGGGGTCCCCAGGGGGTTCCCAATACCCCAGTTTGAAAACCCCTGGCTTACAAGACATTGCTGTCACTACAGTTGCTCGACCGCACAGACAGCATACAACTGGCTGAGGGTGGAAATATGGTAATACGGGACAGTCCGTCAGCGGCAGTACAAGGGGCTTTAGCAGTATGACCCCATACTGCTCAGAAAATCAAAACGGCTTGATAATTGAGACTGTTTAGGATTTTGGCGGATTAAAAAAAAAGAAGGAGTGAATGGATTTTTATCATTGTAAGGCCGTGGTTGTGCACACACTGCCAAGACACAAATATATGCAAACAACATGTAAAAGTGAATTTCGCATCTGATGTCCTCTTTAACAATTTTCTTACCTCTGCGTATGTTGGTGAAAGACTGGTGGGTGTGGGCAGTGGAATCTGCTGAGTGCTGTTGGATGGAGATATTAATCCTGATATGCCTTGCAGTTCCATGCTCGAGTTAAATTTATTGGAAGTGAGATTCAAATCCAATGGAGGGACAGAGCCAGTGTCAGGCCTTTGCTGGATCATGGTGTTTGCTTCTTTCCCTTTATTCATGTACTTTTCCAAAAAGTCAGGCAGCTTAACTTCTGAGAAACTTGGAAGAGGTGGAGGTGTGGATGGGCTCTTTAATGACTCACCAGGTCCTGCCTTTACACTGCCAGCATCTGGCAAATCACCAAGTGCCTCTTTTGCAGAGGTGACAGCATGGGGCAGCAGTATGTCCTTTCGATCTCCTGCGGTTGGCACCGCCTCTGGTGGTGGCGTTATGGGTGACTGAATGCCATTAATGAGAGAGCTTGGTTCAGTTCGGGCTTTTCTTGCTGTGTTTGGGGAGTTCACAAGGTTTGAGATGATTGACATTCTTTCCAATCTTGAGGACACTTTTCCAGAGCCCTCAGTGTTCTGTTTTTCTCCATCAGTTTTCTCGTCAGTGACTGTGACCTTTTTAGCTTTGTCTTGTTCCCGTCTAGAGGAGAGACTTTTATAAAGAAGGCTGTCCTCAGAACGTTTGGACAGTGGGTTGGTTTTTGCCTCTTCATTTTTCTTCTTGATCATCATGGCTGGAGAGGGGTCTTTAGGTCCTGCAGTTTTTCTTGTCCCAAACTGGAACTGTTCTGGGTCAAATATCTTCTCAAAGTGATCTTCTTTAATGGCAGGCATGGCAAAAGGAGGTGACGGCATTTTGTTCTGCCCATGTTTTCTTGGTGGCAAAGAGAAAGGGGAGCAGTTCTCCTTGATGTTACGAATTAAATCATCAAAGTCATTAGAAGTGTCAAGCTGATTGTCATCACTTGCAGAACAATCCAAACGTCTCTCTGTTTTCTTCTTCTCAAAACTTTGGTCCACGTCTAACCAACTAGATGGTGCTTTGCTATTTTGTGAGAGGCTTTTGGGGTCCAAAGGAAGATTCTGAGAAGTAAACTGATGAACACTTTGGTCAGTTGGTGGTTTCAGCTTTTGTAAGTTCGGAGCTAGTATTTTATCATGAGGCTTTGTAAGATCCTTGACTTTCAGGTTGGACTCTGTATTTTTAATTTGGACTTCACTCTTTCTGTCCACTTTGGAAGTCAGTTTATCTGTTATTTTAACTGATGTAGGTTGCTGATCTAAAGTCTGATCACCTTTTCGAATGGGTTTAGAAGCAGCCTCTGGAGCCGTGATCACTGCTACTGGTGTCTTATCAACTTGCTTCAATTGATTTAATTCATTCTGTTTGACACACTCTGGGTTTGTTTTATGCGAGTCTCCAGACTGAACCAGTTGCTTCTCTAATACTTTGTGTTTGCCACTCTCTTCTTCACTTTCAACATTTTCATCTAGTTTTGTAATTGTTTTTGGTTGTTTTAGATCTGAATTCACAGCATTTTCCACACTGAGCTTTTTGGTCTCAGTCTTTTGGGTTGTTTCAGATGAGTCCTCTGAAATTACTTGACTGATTTGTTCCTGAGAAGAGCGAGACTTCTCTGTATCTTGACCACTCAGATGACTGGTTGTCTCAAACCCAGCATGGGACTTCTCTTTAACAACATCTGGCAGCTCATTAGATGCAAGCTGCACATGTGATTCTGTTGAAACTGGTACATCTGTCACTGTCTTTTGTGAGTGTGAATCGCTCTTTTCTGAAAGCAACACATCGAGTTTCACTTTGGTTTCAGTAGCCCCAGATTTTTTTTTATCCTTCGTTTCAAAAGCAGCTTTTGATTGTTTGGCTGTCTTGGGTATTTTGGAAATTTCATCTGCCTTAGACAGGGAACACGTCTCTTTGTTGAATCCAAGAACCTTGTCTGGGTCAACATCTGACTGCTTATCTGGCATAATTTGGACATGTGACTCTGATGAATCTGGTATATTTGATTCAGTCTGTGGTTTTATGGACTGCAAATTTTGGTTTTCTGAAAGTGACACATCTAATTTGACTGTGTTTTCAGCAGCACCAAATTTTTCACCCTTCGTTTCAGAAGTGACTTTTGATTGTTTACCAATATTTTGAGTGCTCAGATCACTGGTTCTGTATTGGTCCGTCACAGGTATTGAGGAAATTTCATTTTCCTTGAAAATGCCACATTTCTCTTTCTTGAACCCAGCAAGTGGCTTTTCTTTGGCTGACTGCTTATTTGGTACATCCTGGACATGTAGGTTTTGTGAAACTGATAGATCTGACTCCGTCTGCTTTTCTGAGTTTGAATCTTTCTTTTCTGAAGACACTTCCAGTGTGACTTTCTCAGCAGCACCAGATTTCTCACCATTTGTTTCGGAAGAGGCTTTTGATTGTATAGCCATCTTGGATGTTGTGGAAATTTCAACTGTCTTAGTAATATCTGGCTGTTTATCTGATGCAACTTGCGCATGTGTGTCTGATGAAATTGATAGATTTGATTTTGTCTGTCGATTGGTTTGTAAATCATTGTTTTCTGAAAGTGACACATCTGGTGTGACTTTGGTCTCTGCAGCATCACAATTTTCACTTTCAGAAATGGCTTTTGATTGCTTCAAAATATGTTCTACTTTGTCAGATTTCAAAGCATCTGTGGGTGTGACAGACAAATTTGTTGTTTTCTCGCCTTTGTCTGTTTTTGAATCTGAAGTTGCAGCTGGCTCTGCCTTCCTAAAATCTTTCCTGGGTTTGAGTTTAGTGGGACTTTTGAGACGTGGAGTTCCTGACTGTAAATCATCCATCTCCTTAACAGGGCTTTTCAATTTGAGCTCTGGCGATACCTTGACCACAGCATTCCAAGCGGCTTGATCACATTTGGAAGATTTGCCATCAGCAACAGGACCGTTAACCAGTGATGACTCATTTCTCTCTGGCTTGGTAAGTGGCAGTGAGGCTGGTTCATGTGACTCACTCTCTCCGTGGGCAACTTCTCCATCTGAGGGCTGTTTCTGAGGGCTCAATGGTGTCATTCGAGGCAGCTTCCTTCCTGTTGGTGACACATCAGTCATGAATTTTTTTGGACTCTTTGGCCCGCTCAGCTGAGTTTCGTTTGCTGGCTTCTCCTTTTCAATATTCTGATCTAACTGGTCTGTGCCAGGCGCTGAGGAAGAAAGTTTTGTCTCGGTTTTGTTGCCAGTGTCACCTGATTTGAATTTACTCTTTGAATAGGAAAAACTACTCTTTGATGTTGGACTTCTGTCAGTGGCAACTGTCGGTTGTGTTTTTGACTTTTGGATATCTTTAAATGTTTTGAATTCAGTGTTACGTTTTGTTGAACCAGAATTCTCCAATGAAGATAGGGAAGATGGGTATTTATCCAAAGACAGGGAATGTTTTAGTTCTTTACTTCTTTCTCTTTTAGTCTTTGAAATATTGACCTGTTCTTTAGTGGGTTGAGAAGTTTTGGTCGTTAGTGAGGCATCCAAAACATCCCTCTCTTCCAATCTCTTAGTCGGTGACATTTTCCGCTCTGGGCTTATTGATGCTGCCTCATTCTGACGTTTGGTGGACATCTGTCTTTCAGCTTCTGTAGAAACACTATACACTGTAACAACCTCCAGCACTTTCTTTGGTTTTGTTTGAACCTCTGGTGTGGCTTTCTTGGGAATTCCGGTCTTGATTTCATTTGGTTTATTAAGCGTAACTGATTGGTCCTTTTCTGTTGGCAATTTAATCTCTTTTTGATCTGTCTGCTTCTGCGAAATCCTCCGTACTGGAGGCACTTCTATCTTTGATGCCTCAGAGAGGCTTTTAATGCCAGACATTACAGCTTTTGTTTTAGGGGCAACTTGTGGTGGAGGGCTCTTTGCTTTAATTCCCCCATTTGGTCCACTGGTGGCTCTGTCCGTACGTTTGGATGGCATAGATGAGTTTTGATGACTGCTCATCACAGTGTTCAATGTTACTTTATTAATTGGCATTTCTGGGAAATCAAATTCCTCCCCAAAGTCTGTAGCGTCTCTGTTTTCTGTTGAAAGTTCAAAGGGGCTGTCTACATCCTCATCAAGAGGCTGCTCTTGGACAAAAACAGCTCCTACATCTCCTACTGACTCGTTTGTCTGTAGGTTAGACTGCTTGACATTCACACTTTTGGGGTTTGGTAATCTGTGGAACGACATAAAAGCAACAGCAATGTTAAGAGACAAGAATGGGAGGATCCATGCATTCATATGCTTTCAACAGCATGCATCACATTAATGAGAAATAATTTGAATTCTTCAAGCGTGAAAAAACACAGACACCTCATATGCAAACCATCCCATAGATGCATATTTCCTGTTGAAGAGCTCAAATTATTTCAGATCACTTCTTATGAGCATGTTTGGCCGCATTTCTAACCTTGACAACATCACTGCCCATGACTTAAACTGCTTAAACTTTTAACCATGACATATCAATTAATTGTGTAGACTTTTTAGATTACTCAGCTACAAAGGGCTGATTAATCACACGTGAACTTGCACAGAGTTATTCAGGTAAATTGATTCTGTGTTAAGTAAAGATCAAATAATACAAAAGGAAATAACACAATCACAAGCTGCTATAGAAACTGAAGTGATCACTTAATTTCCACTGTGCAGGTGGTAATTAACTTTAAGCACCTGTACATGATGATATGATGATGAACAAGAAAATAAAATCATATTACATCGAGACAGCAGTTTTTTCAACATAAGGCAACCCTCATGTATGGTTAGATCTATTCTTCCATGTATCATGGTTTCCACAAAAATATTAAGCTGCCCAACCATTTTCAACCTGTTATATTTGTAAGAATTTTTATATATAATTATTTATTAACTTGAGCACCAAATCAGACTATTAGAATGTTTTCTAAAGGATCATGTGACACTGAAGACTGCAGTAAAGGCTGCTGAACATTCAGCTTTACCATCACAGGAATAAATTACATTTTTAACTGAATTTAAACAATAACAATTATTTTAAATGTAATACTGATTTGCACAATCTGTTGTTTTTTTTACTGTATTTTGATCAAATAAATGGCACTGGTGAGCATAAGAGACTTCTTTCAAAAACATTTTAAAAAATCTTACCGACCCCAATCCTTTGAACAGTATACTATATATATAACAGAAACCTAAATCTATGGAAAGATCTTAGAGTCATTGTTCATCTCATACTCAAAATCATGGGAACCCAAGTATCATATTGCACATAGTAATCTGCACTGTACTGTACAGACTGAACAAAGGCCTCTCATACGCCAGTACCCAACCCAGACACAACACAGGAGTACTTACATTTTCACCTTAACCTGCTGTACATTCTGCGTTACATCCAAATCAGTCTCACTTTGAATCTCCGTGTCAGCTTGTTCTTCCCCGTCTAGGCTTGATTGAGAACCAACAAACACTCTTTTAGCAAAGACTTTCTCACTCTTCGACAGTTTCAAGCTTCTGCGTTTCTCTTCATTGCTCTCAGCATGCAGGTGTTTAGGAACAAGGCTGTCTCGAGTTTCCTCCTCTGGTGGTTCAGTGCTGTCTTTTGAAGCATGTAAGGTGAAGATGGCTTGCTCTGCAGCTTGAGAAGGAGCAGGAGTGTTGCTAGGTGCTGCACCGAAGGCAGAATAACTCTCGACTGGGCTGGCTGGAGCAGGTTCTGTAGAAGAGAGTGAGTCACTAATTGAGCTCTCACTCCCCTCCTCTGTCAGGTGAGTTTCCGCCCACACGGCTCTGTGTACTTGACCAGGTGAGGGAGATGATTGCACTGACCTCTCCTTTGCCTCAGGGGAAGTGGTGTTCGTTGGGGCAAGAAGCTCATTATTGCTTTCTTGATTGCTTATTTTACGTGATTTTCGTTTGCCGCTGTTTTTCTTCCCCATGCTTTCAGTTTCTGTCGGTTCTCCAGGCTGAATATCAGAGGATGATGAGTTTCTGGACTGTGATCCCAGAGTCACCCCAACCAACGCTGTGTAATTCCCACCGCCTGTGATGGTGGTTTTCAAAACTGTCTTTTTACTCTCCGTCCCGCTTGAGACCGCGGAGGACTTTGGCGTGTCAGGGGTGTGTATAGGGGCGTCTGCACATTTCTTTATTGTTGTATCTGTTGTCTCCTCCAGGTACACCTTGAGCTTCCTGTTCACCTCCTTCACCAGATTCTCGGTTTTCTTGTCGCTGGAGGTTTCAACCCTGCTCACCTTGAACACTTCCACCTCTTTTACGCTCCCTCGTCCGCTACTGCCGCTGTCGGCAAAAGGCAAGTCTCCTCCATCTGCAACAATGGAGGCTATGCTACACACACTGGGTCTTCTATTCTCCGGCCCAAACACTGAATCGTCGATCTCTTTGTGTTGAGTCCGTCTCAGTTCCTCTGATCCCGAGTATCTGGTTGGGCTGTTTGCCTCTGGTGACAAATTTTCATCCCTGTCATCCGACGTGGTTCTGCTTTTTTTCTTCCGGGTGAAAAAGCTTCCAATGCGGTTAAGAACTCCACTCTTCTCCTCAGAACTCTGGCACAACAAGAAAAGGAAAAACAGGTAAGAAGACCTAAATAAATACAGATCTCAATTATAAAACTCACAGATCTCTGTACAGATATCAATGATAAAACTCTTATTAAACTTGAGCACTTGTGGCTGTGTTGAAGGGGTTGCAGATTTCAATCAGAAATTAGGCAAGCTTTTCATTTTAGTTCCACTTGCTAAATTATGATAAAAGATTTTGGTAAAATAACACCAGAGGGCAATACACAAAAAATGAGAGTTCAGTGTATTTGTGTATTTTAGAGTCATCTTATGACATTAACTGATTTACTATTTACTTATTCAGAAGATGTAAAGAGTCACTCCTTTACTTGTATTTCCAACAGATTCTCTTGTATTCTCGCTTCTTTATTCAACTTTGTTATTGGATGTTTATCTTTATTTACCAATAGAAAACCAAAGTATCTATGGTAACTGATGTTTGTTTCCCCCACGTGTGAACAGAACTTCCTGGATGACTCGATCTAGACCGCACAGCTGCCTTACTGTTTCAAGTTCAGTTATACATGATTACACTTAATTAGATTATAAATCGCATAACCTTAGTTATAGTATTAAGGCATTCAACATAAGACAGTCACACACACTTTTTCAAGAAATTATGTAAAATATCTCAGGACAACTTGAGACAAGTCCCAAAACATCCTCTTTACAGACAATCCATGGATTTCAAAATCTTAATGTGAGACAAACCCAGCCTTGGCGAGCACTCAGAAAACTTGTGGTGTACAAGAACATAGTCACCTGAGAACAAGAGGAAGCACCTCAACAGATTATTCAAGTCAGCACAGAACCCTAATCAGACATTATATAGCCGTCAGATTCATAACGGTGCAACTGAAACTATTACTCTTACATCTTGGTAATATTATATCCAACAAAATGTGAGAACTTGGTAGTACCACTGCATCAATCATTTTTAGTGACAATGTAAAATTCTAAAAATTCTATTTAACATTTATTTTAAAATAAACTGAATAAAATATAATGGCTGAAAAAAGGAGAGTACTGAAATACATTCAAGAACTTTTTAGTAATAAAATGTAAAGGGACATCTGGCCCATCTATCGGATACATAAACATAAATATTAGAAGCGCCACGTTGACAAGAACATAAATTTCATACACCCGCGTCAGTTATACGTTTTGAAAAAAATCTGCATATAAAAAAACTCGGAGCACCCGAGGTGAAATGACTAACCTCATACCTGGCCAATTCCCAGTTAATAATAAATGATCTTTTCCTCTACGTAGCAGTTCTCTCTGAAACACGTTCCTCCCTGTCTTCTCTTTACCTCCACCTACTAACTTTAGAGATGTCCGAATCCTGAACGAATCATTCTTTGGAGTCGATACCTTTGAGTGAATCGGTTCAAAAACGAGACTGAACGATTCATTCACAAAACGAACCGAATCGGATCGAACTAAGCCTCATTAAAAAGGGAATCGTCTCTTTCGGATTTGACTGCTGGGGCGAAAATGAAGTTAATTTAAATACCAGAATAGAAGAAATGTTACAAATAAAAATACTGGAACTGGAAGGTGTAACGTTACCTAACCGAATCAACACGCATAGAAACGTTTTCAGCTGAGCAATGTAAATTACTTTTATTGTTGTTGTCTGCTACATTTAGTGTTGACTTTTTTTTTAAATCATGGATGCAACATCTAAAACGAGGACATATTTTATTACAATAAGCAACATATTTAAAACATACTCGGACAAAAACATACTGAACAAAAATAAACCGGCATGTGACTTCAGCAGCACGATTAAAAGCAGATATGTACCACGCCATGAAGTAAAGAATCATTGAATCATTTTGAATCAGCTCTTTCGAACGTACTCTTCAAAAGAAGTGATTCACGGAATCATTGTAACTATCCCAAACTAGGACAAAGGCGATGTCTCAAAACCGAGTGCTGCCTACCTGTACAGCACTTTGAGTATCATAAGCGTGTTCCGACTCAGCTCAGCAAGCATTAAGATCCAATCAGCACTTTCGGAAAAATTGAGCGCGCATGAGAGACTCCAAAACGTGCTTGCCTAGGTAGTTAGTTCACTATGTTTTGAGACAGTCAAAAACTCTGCAAAGCGCCATAAAACACTGAAAAAACACACATACACAGTTACTTTCCCTTAACATATTATACAATATCTTTCTCCTTACCATTTTATCCAGCTTGAAATAAGGATCGAGTCTGTCTCTCGTATTGTTTTACATATGTACCAAAATCAGGACGCAGAAATCATTGTAAGCAGTCCAAAGTTCACAGCAATAACAACAGAAGAAACACAGCCGATCGTGTATTAATCCAGCTCGGTCCTCGATTACAATCGATATTCAGGCCGACTGCTCATTCAGTAGCTGTTCAGTCGCAAACTGCATGAGCCGGAAAAATGTCAAAACTTTTTGAAGTCGAAATCATGTTCTGTTTACTTTGGTGGCGCCGGTCCAGGAGCATTGCAGGTTATGCCACATGCAAGCGAGCTCACTTTAGAGCTGTTGTGCAACTCAAAGTTAAACAACATTATTCATCCACAGTCAATGTATGAAAATCGACCACATCCAACCAAACGCCACACCCTTCCTCTCTATACAGCATGACTCTCCCCACAGACTACTGGACATTAATAAGAATACTAATAATTAGAATACAAAAATATCTTGTTTTAATATTAATAAAAATACCTGATATAACAATTAATTACTTTACTGATTACATTTAATTAAATTCTGTATTGTAATTGTCAACTTTCTTCTTTCACTTATATAAATCACCAGTGCTGACAGTGAATAAAATTAAATAAAACAAACCAAATTTCTAATGTATCATTATTACATTTAGTTGCTTGTTCAGTCACAAGTATGTGTGAGCCATTAACTTAACAGGCTGGTTGATCACAATTTTGCTCTATACTCATTGTGTCTTGAGTATGATACTGAAAAATCATACTGAATGAATATTCATTCAATAAAGTATATATTGCTGAAAAGCATTTTCTAAATAGCAGGAAACATAAACCAGTGTCACGATACCGCTACTGTGAGGAGCACGGAGCGAGGAACGAGGAGACGTGGAGTAGACTTCAAACCAACAGACTTTAATTAACATCCAAGGAACCAGGAACACACACGTAGCAGGGAAAGATGAACATTCAATACCAGACCAAGAACTCAGAACAGGACTCACTATAAATACACCTGACTTGACGAGGGATGACGAGACACACCTGGAACTAATGAACAATCAAACACATGGGAAAACTAGGTCAGGGCAGGCACATGGAGAGGGAAAAACACACAGATAAGAGTCCAGGGGCGCGACATATCGCCACCCTCCCGGAAGGCGCGTCCTCGCGCCATAGAACAACAGAGGGGGGGGAATAAGTGGGAATTTGGGAGGAGGCTCGGGAGGAGGACGGAAACCTGGGAGGGGGCTGGCAGACAGAGTCCAAGGAAGTGACAATGGAGGGAGGAGCCAGGGAGGCGACAGAAAGGACTTGGAGCAGGAGGTGCCCAGCAGGACCCAGGCCACAGCCATGATGGCGGCCCATGGTGGAGCCAACGGAGGGAGGAGCCATGGAGGAGGAATGGCCGCCGACTCCAGGGGGCCAACCAACGGTGGCGGAGCAGGTGGCGGAGGATCCCGAGGCGGAGACAGAAAGCCGATGATTCAGGGCGACGGGGAGGGTCCGGAGGGCCAAGGCGGAGCAGATGGCGCCGGCGACTGATGCAGAGGCGTGGATCCAAAAGGCCACGGTGGAGCCGGTGCGACAGAGGACTGAGGAGGAGCCGAAGGGATGAAGGAGCCTGACGGAGCCGGAGGGACAAGGCGCAGCTGGAGGAGTGGAGTCCCGAGGCGCAGGATGGTAGATGGTCAACGGGCAGAGGCGGAGTCCGGGGCTTAGAGGCTGGGACCCGGACCCCTCTCAGGGCTGGACGTGGGAACAGGAGCCTTCTCTGAGCTAGACACAGGAACAGGAACTTTCTCTGGGCTAGACATGGGAACAGGAACTTTCTCTGGGCTAGACTCGGGGATTGGAGCCCTCTCTGGGCTAAACTCGGGGACTGGAGCTCTCTCTGGGCTAAACTCGGGGACTGGAACCCTCTCTGGGCTAAACTCAGGGACTGGAACCCTCTCTGGGCTAGTCTGGAACTGGAACCCTCTCTGGGCTGTTTCCCAGTCTATAAGGTCCTCCTCGAAGTCCAGCAGTCCCAGATGTATAATCAGCTCACCCTCAGCCATGGTGCAGTGGGCTCCACTCCACTCCACGCTCTCTCTGTCCACGGCATTCTCCCTCGTGGCGGGCATTGTAGCCGGCTCTCACACCTGGTCTGACGTCACTAGCAGCTCCGGCTCCGCAGCGATCCGTTGCTCTGTTGCTCCATGTGGCAACCGCTCGTCGGCTGCGGCGATCTCGGGCATGTGCTCCGCGAAGCAGGGAGATGGTGGGCTGGGCACTGGGTCCGGAGTGGCTCTTGCGAGATCCCCCTCGGGACAAGCGGGGATCCGTGTCTCACCAGTGTCCACTCCACAAAGGCGGCGAACCTCGAGGGCCTTCCTCGGACGACAGCACTCTGTATGCAGGGTTTAGACTGGCGTCATAGAACGCACAGAGCGCATCGTCCGGGTAGCTGGTGGTGCTTGCTAGCAGCTGGAACAGTCTTGTATGGTCCTCGAGAGATTTCTCCCCCTGCTCCAGCAGGAGGAGGTTTTCAGGACAAAGGAGGGGATCCATGGACACAACGGAACAAAAAACACAGGAAAAAAACGGAAACAAAAACGGAGGGAACACATGGAGGTAACTGTTTGCGTTGTTTGTTGTTTGGTATTCTGTCATGCTACCGTACTGTGAGAAGCACGGAGCAAGGAACGAGGAGACGTGGAGTAGACTTCAAACCAACAGCTTTAATAAACATCAATGGACCTAGGAACAAATGTACGGGGTAGAAGAACATTCAATACTCAGACCAAGAGACTCAGAACCGGATCACAGAAACTAGGGGTGGGAATCATCAGAGGCCTCACGATACGATATTATCATGATACTTGTCACGATACAATATTATTGCGATTTTAATATATTGCGATATTCTGCGATATATTGTAATTTATTGCCTTTTTCCAACTTCAAATTTTGTCCCCAAAGGAAAACTTTGACAACATCTGTTTTAACTAAATAGAAACATTTCTCAGTTTGTTTATCTTCAGTTTTATTGTTGCAGTGCAAAATGGGATTGTCAAGCAGACAAACTGAACAACATTTTCATGAAAACCTGTCATAAATGTTATATGCACCTGGCAAACTCAACTATTTATATTACAGTCTAATCTAGTCCACCTTAAATAAATGTAAACAGGTATGCACTGCTGTGCTACTACAGGTATTTCAAACAGTGCAACTTGAAATTGTACTAAAAAGTTGTGCAGACCCTTCAGCAATTGGGGCATTTGAAAATAAATTACTGTTAAATTTAAATTAAATTAAATAAAACATGTAGTCTTACATCATAAAATAACCACACTTTTACTGAAAGTAACACAATGAAACTGGACAGAATTTATATTAATATTGATAACACTTTACAATAAGGTTCATTAGCTAACATTAGTTAACTACTTTAGATAACGAACTACGAATGAACAGTACTTCTACAGCATTTATTCATCTTAGTTCATGTTAATTTCAACATTTACTAATGCATTATTAAAATCAACAATTGTGCTTATTAACAGTTAACGCACTCTGAATTAACATGAACTAACAATGAAAAACTGTATTTTCATTAACTAACATTAAGAAAGATTAATAAATACTGTAATAAATGTATTTTTCTTTTTTCGTTCATGATAGTTAATACATTAACTAACATTAACTAATGGAACCTTATTGAAAAGTATTACCTTAATATTAAATATCAATATATTATTTTTATTCACTTCTATGTAACAAAATCAGATATAAGTTGTTGTTGTTTTCTGACTAATTATCCAAATAATGTATAGTCCTACAAAGCTATTATTATCAGAGCATATGAGCAGAGCAGAGCGTCACTGAAGGTAGCATCATTTTAGCAGCGTGAGCGTTGCCCTAGTACAGCTGAACTAGCCTACACCATGTAACAGCACAGTAGCGCTACTGCAAACAGGAACAATATACTGCATAGAAATTTCCTGTCAGTGCATTATTTGAACTAGGGATGGGCGATACCACTTATTTTGTTTTCGATACGATACCGATATTTTTCAAGGCAGTTATCGATACTGATTCGATACTTCTGCACTAAACTTTAATTATGAAATGTATTAAATTACTAAAGAGTAAAATGGGTAATGAAAACCAATTAACTTTGTTTAAAACGCATTTTAACATTCAATTCGCCTTAATTATAACTTATTAGGTTATATTTTTGTCTATACATGGTTCAAATATGTTTTTTGTTTACACGTGATTCAAATCTACAAATACTACAGTTGAAATATGGTCATTTTAGTAAAACCATGGTTCATTTTCATTAGGGACTGCCGGTGACAGGCTGTTGCATGCATAAAATCTTTTTATTCTGACAGTGTATGATTTGTATTAACATTACAGAATAAAACATGATCAATATTATCTTTCAACGTGCAATTTAAATAATTGTAATTGCACAAACTATGTAGGCTACAATTTCAGTTTGTTTATTGTGAAATAACTCTGTCCTTCTGTCCTCTGATAAGCATGGTTCAGGGCTGCCGTTCCCAAAAGATTTAATGCTTTCTTATGATACTTTTGAGAAAATCAGCCCTGTTTGAATGCACCGTCAGCAGTAAGTGAATGCTCTCTGTGAATTGATTGGTTCTGTCTTGCAACATTTACGTGTTCCAGATTAGCAGGAAAATAGTTCTATCCTACACATTTACTCGCTAACAAAGGTTATTCGTCCAATTCAATGCATATTGTACGATTTTTTTGTTGTTGTTAAATTAACAAAATCACTGGTAAATAAAACACACCTTAGTATCGATATTTTTTGTTTGAGTACCGATACTTTCGATACTCGCGTCAGTATCGATATATCGATACTTTGGATCGATACGCCCATCCCTAATTTGAGCGGATTTTGATCGGAATACTGAGCGGAGCGTCAAACCACACAGTGACGAGGAGAGTGAAACATGCGCACTGAACACTGCCGGGCTGGGCGCGACGCGGCGCGGAGGGGGTGGTGCCGGCCATATATATATTATTATATTAATGTACTATATTTCGGGATCCCTACTTACATCCCCTCCTTGTTTACAAATCCGAAGTAAGTCCGATTTAAACGCGGACGGGGCTTTCCTGATAACTTTCCGCGATGCCACCCTCTTTATTTTACTAACTTACTGCATGCTGAAGGTGACCCAGCTGACCTCACCAGAAAAAACTCAACACCACCATCTAGTGGATTGTAAAGAAATTGATTTTATTATTCTACCAAGTAGTATAATAAAAGATTGATACTTGGCGTCCGTGTATCCCCACTATAAATACACCTGACTTGACAAGGGGATGACGAGACACACCTGGAACTAACGAACAATCAAACACATGGGAAAACTAGGTCAGGGCAGGCACATGGAGAGGGAAAAACACACAGATAGAGTCCAGGCGTGACAACCATAAGCATAAGTTACTGCTAATATATTTTAAAAAGGGAAGGTGTGTTCTTTGTTTGGCATCATATGGTTATCCATAGAGGAATAAAACCTTGAAGTTTGCTTTGTTATGGACAACAGAAAGGCCAGCCCTCCTTGAGACTGCTATTGAGGACTTTGTTTGACTTAACTATTGTGTGACTATGACTTTAGTTTTCTGTCAACTCAGAAGGTCAGACTGAACCGTCTAACTATATTTTCAACTGTCGTTATGGAAATCTTAAGGAACAGACACCCAACATTTCCGATCTATTGCTTATGTAATGTGCAACATGACTATTACTAAGTGCAATTACCACAGAATGCATGTGTGGACAAACTGACTTCAAAAAATATAAATTAAGTTAAAATGTATATATTTGTATAAGGAAGATTGATAATGATATGATATTTATAAATGATTGTGTGATAGTATAATATTATTTTATAATGTATATATTACATATAATATTTAATTATACAATGTTTAAATCATATTAAAGGGGTCATATAATGCGATTAAAAACAGTATTAGTGCGATTGGTGTAACAGAATATGTTGACATGCTTAAATGTTCAAAAAACATTATTTTTCAAACACTGTACATTACTGTAGGTCCTCTATACCCCGCCTCTCTCAAACACATCGTTTTCAACAAAGCCCCTCCTTTGACAAGCGCAGTCTGCTCTGATTGGCCAGCTAACCCAGTTGCATTGTGATTGGCCGAACACCGCAAGCACGGAAAATGTTATAACGCCCCTTACCATAATCGTGAGCGTCAGAAGCCCGTAAGGGCAACAGAGTCGTGTGACAGAAGGATGATGCAGACTAGTGATGCGGGGATGAGCTAAAACGTCATCCGAATCCGCAGCTTCAAATAAATGATCCACCCGCCACCCGCCCGCACCTGTATTTGTGTCTGATTTAGAGAACCGCACCCGACCACACCCGATCATCAAAGTAGGGTTCGTACGGTCATGAAAAAACCTGAGCTTGTAACATCAAAGAGAAAGGAAAACTTGAAATTGAATCATATGACCCCATGATCAAAATTGTCATAAACCATTGAATGTCTATCAAATTACAGCTTTACAGGATTAATGTTCTGTTATTGTGGCAAAGGACAAGACTAGTACTGAGTTTTAAAGGGGTCCTATTATGCTTTTTTACAATGTCTTGAATTTGTTTTGGGGGGGTACTAGAACATGCTCTCAGCTGGTGGTTCGAAAAACGCATTATTTTTTACATAATTTACATTATTACATGACCTTTCTCCCCAGTCTGGCACAAAACGGACCATTAGATCCCGGTGTTGATGAACGCCCGCCTGACGAAACAACGAAAGGTGATTGGTTAGCTATCCCAGTGCAGTACTGCCTTGCCAAAGCAGCAAGTTCCGTCTGCTCCGTTAGTTAAGGATGGCGGAAATATGCCATATCATTGTGTCGGATCAGACCAGAGCCTATGAACAGAGAGGCGCAGACCTTTGCACGCACGAATATTGCAAGATATAGTGGTAACGATATTGTTGTTGTTGTTTTTTTGGCTAAATCACGTTTTAGATAGGAAGTCAACAACAGCTTAAAAATAACTGCATTTATTATGTACAGATAAGTGCATATGTATTATTTTTATTATTATTTAATTCTAACATTATAACATAAATTGCAGTGAAACTGTTATACAGTTGAATTTATTTATATCATAGTCCAGTGTTTCCCAGGTGGCATATATATGCAAACTGATTCTCTGCCAGCAGAAGGCGCTCTTGGAGTGGTAGAGATCAAGGTTTCCCCGGTAACGCTGCAGCACTTCTTTGTTGTCATCTTGTCTGATGCACTCAACCAAGCGTTCTAACCACGTCCTCGCCCCTCTCCACCCCCCAACCAATCGAATTTCAGGAAGGCGGGAATTATTTTAATGATATTCTAATGGGCCACTTTGTGATATCACAAAACCCGGAAAACAAACGCTGTAGTCCAAACGAGACGTTTGTTGTAGTTCTTGAAAAGGGATTTTTTTTTAAACGAAATATCTCCCTTTGGAGTGGACTTTGAGATTAGTAAATTTGAAGATCTTTTTTATGCCCAAACATACACACTACACACTGACTCAAATTTAAAAAAAAAAGCATAATAGGACCCCTTTAAGCTGTTGTTCACTCAGTTGTTAAGCCTGTGCTGCCCTCTGCAGGCTCATTAAGGAGTTCCTAACACTGAAGTTCACTAGACGTTTACATCATAAATGGAATTGAAACAGATCAGTTAATCTGTAAAATAAATATAAATAACCTGATATATACTTATTTCAATAACATCAAACATTTTTGTTATAAACTAAATTATTATAAAAAAGTATATCTAACACATTTAGTGTGTTTCTTCACCAGTTGCTATTTACCCTGTATTTTCATGTAGTAAGTTAAACCATAGCACAAGAAACAGTTTACAGAACACAGGATTCGACCAGTGAGACTTTTCTACAAAAAACATCCGTGCAGAATTCAAAAAAGGACCACATAAAACACAGAATACATTTCAGACAAATTCAGCGTCTGTTAGTGTTTGCCTTGTTGTACAGAGAGCTGTGACTGCTGTAATCTGATCCTCTGATGAAAGTAGAGCAGCAGCTGCCCAAGGCTAAAGCAAATTAGTCTCTGCATATGAAATCCAGTCTACTTCCTCTTCCTTACAGTAAACTTTAGTGATGTAATTAATATCAGTATGTTCTTTTCGTTTAGCAAATGACAACCCATGGGAAAGAACAATCAAAAGTGAGATCTCTTTAACATCTCAAATATTTCTCCTAGACAGAAATTAGGTTACTTTAAGATCGAATGGAGATTTTTGCTTGAGTCTCCTGCTTCTCAAACTTGTCTCCTGAGACAAAAACTCTAACAATCTCACAATGGTCTCCTTTAAAGCTTTAAAAGAGATCTCAACAACATCACACACTGTGTTCAGATATTTCTCCTTAGCTAGAGACTCTGGATCTCTCACATTTGTCTCTTTTAAAGCTTTAAAATAGATCTCAACAACATCACACACCGTGTGCAGATATTTCTCCTTAGCTAGAGACTCTGGTGGTCTCACATTTGTCTCCTCCAAAGCTTTAGAACAGAGATCTCAACAAAATCACACACTGTGCTCAGATATTTCTCCTTAGCTAGAGGCTCTGGATCTCCCACATTTGTATCCTCAAAAGTTTAGATTAGGGATTTCAACAACATCACACACTGTGCTTAGATTTTTCTCTTTAGTTAAATAATCTGGGGATCTCATATTTGTCTCCTGTAATGCTTTATAAGAGATCTCAACAACTTTACAAAGTGTGCATCAAGTCAAGTACTTGAAAGGCACTAAATAAAAAGGGGGGGGGGGGATAATAAATTCAGAGTTAAAGGCTATATTGAGAGAGAAATTATGCAGAAATAAGGATAATGTTACTTTTTATAGGACAATGTTTATCTACTTAGGCACATAATTTGTTGTTGGAAATAGTAATGTAGCGGATGCCTTAATCAAAACTGATCTATAGAAAATGTAACCCTGGAGCTTTCTTTGCTGAAAGGCACATAAATGGCTTATGACTCAGTCTTGATTATTAATTGGATATTTTGATTATTAATACATATTATATGGAATACATTTTTGAGCTCATATTGAGGCATTTGACTTGGTGCACACTTTGTAAAGTTATTGTGATCACTTCTGAAATTTAGAGGAGACAAATGTGAGAGCTCTCGAGTCTTTAGTGTAGGAGAAAAATCTGAGCACAGTGTGTAAAGTTGTTGAGATCTCTTCTAAACTTTTAAGGAGACAAATGTGAGAGATCCAGAGTCTAGCTAAGGAGAAATATCTGAGCACAGTGTGTGATATTGTTGAGATCTCTTATTAACGTTTGAGGAGACAAATGTGAGAGATCCAGGGTCTTTAGCTAAGGAGAAAAATCTGAACACAGTGTGTGATGTTGTTGAGATCTCTTCTAAACTTTTGAGGAGACAAATGTGAGAGATCCAGAGTCTAGCTAAGGAGAAATATCTGAGCACAGTGCGTGATGTTGTTGAGACCTCTTCTAAACTTTTGAGGAGAGAAATGTGAGAGATCCAGAGTCTAGCTAAGGAGAAATATCTGAGCACAGTGCGTGATGTTGTTGAGACCTCTTCTAAACTTTTGAGGAGACAAATGTGAGAGATCCAGAATCTCTAGCTAAGGAGAAAAATATGAGCACAGTGTGTGATGTTGTTGAGACCTCTTCTAAACTTTTGAGGAGACAAATGTGAGAGATCCAGAGTCTTTAGACTAGGAGAAATATCTGAGCACAGTGCGTGATAGTTTGAAAAAAAACTCATTCTGATGTTGTTGAAACCTCTTCTAAACTTTTGAGGAGACAAATGTGAGAGATCCAGAGTCTAGCTAAGGAGAAATATCTGAGCACAGTGTGTGATGCTGTTGAGACCTCTTCTAAACTTTTGAGGAGGCAAATGTGAGAGATCCAGAGTCTCTACACTCTACACGATGCCATAGAGGAACCTTTTGTCTAAATGGTTCCATAAAGACCCTTTAACATATGAAGAACCTTTCTGTTTCACTAAAGCTTCTTTGTGGTGAAAGAAGGTCTTCAGATTATAAAAAGGTAAGAAAGAGATGTTCTTTAAAGAACCTTTGACTGAATGAGTCTTTTTGGAACCAAAAATGGTTCTTCTATGGCATCGCTTGAAGAACCTTTTGAAGCACCTTTATTTTTAAGAGTGTAGCTAAGGAGAAATATCTGAGCACAGTGTGTAATGTTGTTGAGATCTCTTCTAAACTTTTGAGGAGGCAAATGTGAGAGATCCAGAGTCTCTAGCTAAGGAGAAATATCTGAGCACAGTGTGTAAAGTTGTTGAGATCTCTTCTAAACTTTTGAGGAGGCAAATGTGAGAGATCCAGAGTCTCTAGCTAAGGAGAAATATCTGAGCACAGTGTGTAAAGTTGTTGAGATTTCTTCTAAAACTTTAAAAGAGACCATTGTGAGAGTGTTAGAATTGTGTGAGAAGCAGGAGACTCAAGCAAAAGTCTCCATATCTTAAGGTAACCTCATTTCTGTCTAGGATAAATATTTGAGATGTTAAAGAGATCTCTTTTTTTATTTTATTTTTCTTCCCTCTGGTTAGCTTCAATGTCATTTATCTACACCATTTCAATCAAAGACAAAGCATGCATTGTCATGTTTAATACTAAACCAAGCAAAACAAACAAAAAAACTGGTACACTAGTGTTACATTTGTTAAAAAAGGTATTGCTCTTATGAACATCATGCACTTGTAAGTCCTTTCTAGTGTTTGGAAAATGTGGTGTATACAATGCTGGACATTGAAGATATATTTAAACTTTTAAACTAGTAACCCTTGATATTCTGAAAGGTTTAATGCTATTTAAATGATAGTTTTATTATTTACAATATTAGTAAAAGTTTAAAGTTTCTCCTAAAATAAAACTGAAGACAAAGCTGATATCTCAATGAGACATATAAGACAATCACCCCTTAGTATCCTGAGCGTAGAGTAACCTCTGTCAGAGCCAGCATTGTGGGCAGCACATTGACGTGAAAGCACAACTGCACCTCAGACAACATGGGTTCGAATCCCAGCTAAAGGTACTTCCCTTTCAGTCGGTCACTCTCGACGTCACGTTGGAGGACCGACGAATTGAGATCTCGCTTAGAGGGACCAATCTACTTCGAGTGTCAACTAAACGAGCCAATGCACATTGGCATGCGATTATTGCATCCAGCTGCTGCTGATCACAGCGTGAGTCTAAGTAGGCAGCAGGTGCAGCGCATATTCAGGTTTTCGCTGAGGAGCCGAGCGATCACATCGTTCCGCCCCTGACTACTCTACTGAGAGAAAAGACTGAATGAGTTCAGCGCGCTCTTGGAGAGCTCTTCGTGTTGGTGGACGGCGCTTCAGCGGTAGTGGTTTCCCGTGTCGAGTGGGTTGCACACATCAGGCTGCACTACCCCCTGTTTGTGTTGCAGATGATCATCTCCCCTGTGCGCCTCAGCACGCTAAAAGAGCTTTTTCCCCTAAAAGAGCAATTTCGGGTGCGTCTTTTTAAAGATGACATTGCTTGGAAAACTTGACGTTACGTCTTTATAAAGACGATGTGGGTCTTGCTATAGACAACGTATCACCCGGGCATTCTGGATGCGGTCGTTACCTGGCGCTGGGTGATGGTCACGATCGCTGCCTCTCGTGCCTGGGCATGAAGCACGCTGAGGTGGCTTTCGTGGATGGCTCATGCTCCCATTGCGGGGGTATGACCATCTCGGAGTGCGGACCGGACTCCGTTACCTGCAAAAAGTGCCCGTGCCACTGCCCAGATCTAGGGTTCCCTCTGGTGGCAGCCGGGGGCGTCCTTTTTCTGGCGGTGGGCGGACTGGTCTTACGGTCACGGTGAGGAATTCCCCTAAGAGAGAAAGGGGATGCCCAAGCCCGCCGGCACTTCGAAACCAGCGGAGCTCTCAGGAAGAGCAGGCTGGACCCTTCCGGGGGGTACCACCTGTTTCTTCCGAGGCTCCCCCCGACGATCGGATGTCGATTGCAGCATCGGAGGGTGAGCCAGAGCTTTCTGGAGAGGAAGATTTGGCTGCGTTGCTCTCCTCCGGGACCGTAGCAATGCCTGGATCGGATCCAGAAATAATGGCTATGCTTTCCCGGGCCGCCGTAGGGGTAGGGCTCGAGTGAAGCTTTCACCGTGTCCCGAGCCCTCAAGGTTGCACGATTGGTTCTCGGGGTGGTCCGCGCTGGTTCTCAGCGCCCCGCCTCGGTGCCTTTCTTCCCGGAGGTGCATGAGGAGCCCAACAGGTCGTGGACGGCACCTTTTTACTGCCGGAAACTGATTTGCTGGATCCTCCTCCCTCACCACCCTCGATGGTGGGGCAGCTAGGGGGTTACAAGGGTCCCCCCGGTGGAGCGGTCGGTTGTGATGCAGTTGTGTCCTAATACCGCCTCCAACCGGCAGGGAGAACCGTGCCTCCCCTCCCGGGTCTGTAGGTACTCGACTGGCCAGCGATGCCTATACGACCGGTGGAGAAGCTGCCTCCGCCTTACACGCTACGGCGTAATTGCAAGTGCACCAGGCCAAGGCACTGAGGGACTTGCACGAGGGTGGTCACGACCCGGAAGTTCAGAGAGAACTCCGCACCGCGGCGGACCCTCCCCCCCCCCCCCCCCCCCCCCCCCCCCCCCCCCCCCCCCCCCCCCCCCCCCCCCCCACGCAACGAGCGACGAAGGTTACGGCGCGGTCTCTGGGTCGTGCGATGTCCACTATGGTGGTCAGGAGCGCCATCTCTGACTGTGTCTGGCCAACATGCGCGAGACGGACAAGACACGATTCTTGAACGCCCCCGTGTCCCAGGCCGGCCTGTCGGCGACACGGTGGAGAACTTGCCCAGCGGTTCTCCGCTGACCAAAGCAGACTGAGGCCATCAGGTACATCCTGCCGGCGTGCAGCTGCTGCCGTCGCCGAGGGCGGCCCCCCTGCCACCGCCAAAACAAGAGCAGAGCTCCTGCGGCCTCCAGCAAAGCTGTGCCGTGGAGCCGGTCGCAGGGCAGCCGCCCCGCCCGTCCAGGCCCCCGCCAAACCTGGTGGCAAGCGAGAGAGCAAGAGGCCCGGAGACGGGCGGCCCAGAGGTGGAGGGACGTGCTCTTCAGGAGATGGTAAGCACACCACTCCCTCCCCCGGAGGCGGGCTGGGCAGAGAATCTTTTTCCACCAATGACCTCAGTCGGTGGTACCCAAATTCTCGACAAAGAGCAATCCCTCTATTTCTGGGTCCCCAGAGGGGATTTTTAATTTTTTATTTATTTTTTAATTGGGGGTTGTGGACGATTCAGTGCGTATCACACTCACCCTCCTCCCTCGCCAGTGAGCAGCAGTGGGCGGATCGGGAGGACGAACCAACGGACTACCCACGCACCCTCTGCTCGAACGCAGGTCAGTGTTACACACACCAGACCCCGCCTCGGACCGGCTACGAGACGCCCGGGCCGGGTCCTGCGTTTTTCCCGCTGCCACTGCGGGTACGCCTGTCGTTCCGTTGATGCCACTAGCGCGGTGTCTGGGCGCCTGGCTTGGAGCCCGTCTCGATGGCTCCTTCGAACCGTCAGGCTCGGCTATGCGATTCAGTCGCCCGGCGTCCCCCCCCAAGTTCAGTGGCATCCGCTTCACAACAGTGAAGGCGGCCGATGGTCCTGTCTTGCGGGCGGAGGTCGCAGTCCTACTGGCGAAGGATGCGATAGAGCCGGTTCCTCCAGCCGATATGAATACAGGGTTTTACAGCTCCCCCCCTCCCCCCCATATTCATGTACCTAAGAAAGGCGGTGGGTTACGACCAATCTTGGACCTGCGTTGTCCAAACCTTGATGTTGACGCAGGAACGCATCTTCGGGTGCATCCCGGTTTGCAGCGGATTGGTTTGCAGCGGTCAACCTGAAGGATGGGTACTTTGTGTGTCGACACTTCCGCACCACAGACCATTGCTGTGATTCGCGTCCGAAGGACGAGGCATATCAGTACGAGGTCCTGCCCTCCGGGCTGTCCCTGTTTCCCCGTGTCTTCACGTAAGTTGCGGAGGTACCCTTTGTTCCCATGAGAGAACAGAGCATTCACATTCTCAAACTACCTCGACGAAGCAGTCTCTAGATCAGTTGTGCGAACACAGGGATTTAGTACTTTCACACCTCAGCCTGTTGGGACTTCGGGTAAACTGGGAAAAGAGCAAACTCTCCCCGACGCAGAGGATCTCTTTTCCTGGTATGGAGGGGACTCAGTAAGAGCAGGATGGCGGTCCCACGGAAACAGTTTCAGAGGCTCCTGGGGCATATGGCAGCTACGGTGGCAGTCACGCCACTAGGACTGCACCATATGAGGCCGCTGCAGCACTGGCTCCATGGCCGAGTCCCGAGGTGGGCGTGGCAAAGCGGCACCTTCAGGGTCCAAGTTACACCGGCCTGCCGCCTAACCTTCACCCCGTGGTCAGACCTTGCGTTCCTCCGGGCAGGAGTGCCCCTGGAGCAGGTCTCCAGGCATTCTGTGGTTTGCACGGATGCCTCAACCACCGGCTGGGGGGCCACGTACAACGGGCTTGCAGTGTCAGGTGTTTGGACGGGGCCCAACTGCACTGGCTGCCTCAAGTTGTTGGCAGTGCACCTTGCCCGGGGCCGTCTCAAAGGGCGCTTACGAGGCAAGCATGTACTAGTCCGCACGGACAACACAGCGACCGTTGCATACATCAACCGACAAGGTGGTCTGCGCTCCCATCGCTTATCGCAACTCGCCCGCCACCTCCTCCTCTGGAGTCAGAAGCATCTGAGGTCGCTTCGTGCTGTTCACATTCCTGGGCTGCTCAACCGGGCAGCCGACAAGCTGTCTCGAGCTGTGCTCCCGGGAGAATGGCTACTCCATCCCCAGACGGTCCAGCTGGTTTGGGGATGTTTCAGAGCCGCTCAGGTAAACCTGTTTGCCTCTCCAGAAACCTCTCACTGCCAGTTGTTCTTCGCCCTGACCGAGGGAACACTCGGCACGGACGCACTGGCACACAGCTGGCCGCGGGGCCTTCGCAAGTATGCATTTCCCCCAGTGAGCCTTCTGGCACAGTTGCTGTGCAAGGTCAGGGAGGACGAGGAGCAGGTCCTGCTGGTGGCACCCTATTGGCCTTCCCAGACCTGGTTCCCAGAACTAATGCTCCTCGCGACAGCCCCTCCTTGGCCGATTCCTCTGAGGAAGGATTTACTGACTCAGAGACGGGGCACCCCTTGGCACCCGCGTCCAGACCTCTGAAACTTCATGTCCGGGTCCTGGACGGGACGCAGAGGTTCTGAGTGGCCTACCCCAAGAGGTAGTTGACACCATCACTTCAGCGAGAGCACCTACGCTTGAAGTGGAACCTGTTCATTGAGTGGTGTTCTTCTCGCTGAGAAGACCCCCGAAGATGCCCGATCGGAGTTGTGCTGTCCTCTTTGCAGTAAAGGGTTGGAGCGAAGGCTGTCTCCCTCCACCCTTAAAGGTTTCTGTTGTTGCAATCGTGACTAACCACGACCCGGAGAAGGGGCGGGGGGGAAGCATGGACGGTCGTCAGGTTCCTTAAGGGGGCGAGAAGGTTAAATCCTCCACGGCCCCCCTCTATACCCTCGTGGGACCTGACTCTGGTGCGCACGGCACTACAGCAGGGCCCATTTGAGCCTTTTGCAGGCGGTTGAGCTGAAGTTTGTTTTTTTTTTGTGTTTTTTTTGTTTTTTTTTTTTTTTTTTTTTTTTTTTTTTTTTTTTTTTTTTTTTGTTTTTTTTTTTTTTTTTTTTTTTTTTTTTTTTTTTTTTTCTTTTTTTTTTTTTTTTTTTTGTTTTTTTTTTTTTTTTTTTTTTGTTTTTGTTTTTTTTTTTTTTTTGTTTTCTTTCAATGAAGACTTTGCTCTGCTAGCATTGGCATCCATCAAGAGTGTAGGGGACCTGCACACATTTTTGGTCAACGATTCGTGCCTAGAGTTCGGGCCGGCTGATTCCCAGGTAACCCTGAGGCCCCGGCCCGGCTACGTGCCCAAGGTTCCCGCTACTCCCTTCAGGGATCAGGTGGTGAACCTCCAAACGCTGCCCTCGGAGGAGGCAGACCCAGCCTAGTTTTGCTGTCCCGTCCGAGCCTCAAGGTGCTACGTAGACCGGACGCAAAACTTCAGGACCTCAGACCAGCTCTTTGTCTGTCACGGAGGCGGCAGAAGGGGAATGCCGTCTCAAAGCCTTGGATGGCCCACTGGATAGTGGATGCCGTCACTCTGGCTTATCAGGCACAGGGTGTGCCATGCCCGCTCAGGTTGTGAGCTCACTCAACTAGAGGTGTTGCATCCTCCTGGGCGCTGGCTCGTGGCGCCTCGCTGACAGATATCTGTAGGGCTGCGGGCTGGGCGACCCCTAACACATTCGCTAGATTCTATAGCCTTCGTGTGGAGCCGGCATCCTCCTGTGTTCTCACCTCAAACGGGTAGAAGCACTGAGAGGCCCCGGCTTCGGGTCGGCTTGCAAAACCACTCCAGAGAGTCCACACAGTAGACCCTGTTGAGTTCCTCCGTACCCTCGGCAGCCAGACGTGGAGGAGCGTCCGGCGCCAGGCCTTCACTCGCTGAATCCTCGAGAACCGGTAGAAGGCTGGGTTCCATATGTAAGACCTAAGTGGATCCCATATGTGTAAAGTCCACGGTATAGCCTTGAGCCCGTGTTTCCCCGGCAGACTTCTGCCATTCCAAGAGGGTTCAATCACCTCCATTCTTCCATATGCACCTAAGGGATGTCCATATGTGTATTGCTTCCGAAACCTCCTTCGGGAAGGTTCGAGCTTCCGTAACGCCCTGTTCCAAGTAGAACGGGTACGTCTTCCCAGTGTTATCCAGTCTTACTCAATGGGTAGTGCCATAGCAGCAGTAGCTAGTCCTCTTGTGAAGAAGCCCTGGCCTACGCCAAAAAAAAGGGGCGCAGGTGGCTTCCACAGGACACTGGAAGGGGCGGTAGCTGTGGCCTTTTGGTAGGATCCCAATTCGTCGGTCCTCCAACGTGACGTCGAGAGTGACCGACTGAAAGGGAACGTCTCGGTTACGTATGTAACCATCGTTCTGAAGGGGGGAACGGAGACGTCACGTCCCGTCGCCACAGCTCCTGTACCACCGCTGAGCGGCCGGGGTCACCGGCTCGGCTCCTCAGCGAAAACCTGAATATGCGCTGCACCTGCTGCCTACTTATACTCACGCTGTGATCAGCAGCAGCTGGATGCAATAATCGCATGCCAATGTGCATTGGCTCGTTTAGTTTACACTCGAAGTAGATTGGTCCCTCTAAGCGAGATCCCAATTTCGTCGGTCCTCTGACGTGACGTCTCCGTTCCCTCCTTCAGGGAACGAGGGTTACATACGTAACCGAGACGTTTCTTGCTCCTGTTCAATTCTCACCTGTCCAATTATTTCCTGTCTCTACTCCTACTGTCCTGACCATAAAAGGTGAAAAACCCCATTGCAATAAAAAAAAAAAACCTGTGAGCAGTAAAACATTGTAAAACAAACAAGAGTCTTGCAAGAGATTACAGCAAGACAATAAAGATGTTTCTCACAGTCCTCTCTCAGATATCTCAGTTGTGTCTACTTTTATTTCTCCTAAGGATTTTTAGGAGAAACATCTGAGACTAAAATGAGAAATACATGAGAATCACAACTAAGTCTCGTGAGGTTAGAAAGAGCAACCACTGAGCAATAAAATATTCCTATAATGGAGTCTTGATAGAGATTTCAGCAAGACAATAAAGAGATATTTTGTTTCTTCCACCACATTCTCTGCTTTGACTCTTTTTTTCTCAAATATTTCTCATGTCTCATTTGTGTCTACTTCCATTTCTCCTAAGGAATTTTAGGAGAAATATCTAAAATGCTGTTGATACTAAAACGAGTGATATATGAGAATCTCATCTAAGTCTCCTGAGCTTAGGAAAAGCAACCACTGAGCAATACATTTTTCCTATGGGAAAGTAAAGGAATTTGAATACCTGTATTTTATGTAAGGAAAGGTGTATCACCCATGTGATGTCCATTTCATGTCCACTCCACAAGATCCATAGTCAAACAGATAAAAGACAGATAGAGTTACCCGGATCAGAACATTTCCACCTACCTTTCTGTGTTTGCGTTTGGGAGAAGATGGATCTTGAAGTGATGCGAGATCCAGGCTTAGCGTGGAACTAGACCGAGAGCGGACAGGGGTGGGGCAGGTGTCGGTCATCACATAGTCCTCTGTTTGGATGCTCACCTGATCAAAACTCCTGCGGAACAGAGAACCAATTGTTACTGTAGTCTGAAAGAGGACTGACTCCCAGATGCCCTAGTTTCCAATGGAGAAGTAAAGTATCAGCGCAAAAGATCATAAGAGGAATGTATAAGATTGTATTCTGTTTTTCTATGTTATCTTGACAGATACTTTTTAAAAATTAATTAAAAGAAGCTTCACCACTAAATCCTCTCTATGTAACCAGGAAAGAACATGTCCAGGTCACATTTTTATGGAAGTAATAATAAAATAAATAATTAAAATGTAACTGCGATCTCACAATTTTGAATTTTTCCTCACAATTATGAGTGTTTATTATTATGAAAAAATCTACTTTTTCAGAATTGAGTGATATAAACTCATAATTCTGAGAAGAAAAGTCCAAATTGTGAATTATAATCTTGCAATTGCAAGAAAAAGGGTCAGAATTGTGAGATAAAAAGTTGCAATTACCTTTTTTATTTTCTGCTTTCCTATTTTACTCTGTGGTGTAAACAAATAAAAAAACGAAATTGCACAATTTAACTAAGAATTAAGAGAAAATGTTAAAATAGGCAGATAATATAATTTAATAATATACTTTTTTTTCTTTTTTTTTTTTTTAAGAATAGTAATTGTGGCACAGGTTATAAATAAATATAAGATAGAACATGTGGAATAATAGTAAAATAATGAATTTCACACCCCACACCATCAATCTGTGTTTCGTTTTGTGTGTGAATTTATGCAAATATATCTTGGAAGAATGTGGTGTTGTGTTTCAGGTCAGAATAAATATTAAAGGGATTGTTCACCCAAAAATGAAAATGATTTACTCATCCTCAAGCCACCCTAGGTGTATATGACTTTCTTCTTTCAGGCGAATATGATCAGAGTTATATATTTTTTTTAAATGTCCTGGCTTTTACAAGCTTGGCAGTGAATGGGGGTTGAGATTTTGAAGCCCACAAAAGTGCATCCATCCATCATAAAAAGTGCTCCACACCACTTCGGGGGGTTAACAAAGGCCTTCTGAAGCAAAGAGATATGTTTGTGTAAGAAAATATCCATATTTAAAACTTTATAACGCTTGGAAGAGCCAGGACACTTTTTTAATATAACTCCAAGTGTATTCAGAGGATTGCTTGAGGGTGAGTAAATCATGGGGTAACTTTCATTTTATGGTGAACTATGCCTTTCAGTTCTGCACTTTTGTCCTGTTCACTCTAATCATTATTGTGACAATACAGCAACATGGCAAGTCTTTTAGCATTAAAGTGCAATATTAAGAATTTGCTAACAATGGCCGAATAATCATTGGGGTCTTTATACACTGCATTAAATTCACTGATTAATTGTCATCTTGTTGCCAAAAGGGCTTCTCTCCTGGAATAAAGGTCTCTAGGTGTTGTGCAAGTTCACTATTGCACAATTGAACCCTTTGCAACTAGTAACCACCAGGGAGCAGTCTGAGATTAGTTTTGCTTAGTTGCACAAGTCTGCTATAGCCTTCTTCTTCCTTCAGTGTTTGTCTTCACTTGCAGAATGAATCTTGTGTGGGATATGGCACACCTCACCGGCACAGAAAAAAAGCTTTGGGAATCACCATACAGTCATTCTGAGAGACAATTTTTGTGACTCATTATGCAAAAAAAAAATTAAAGATTAAATGTTTTTACTCGACTGTTAGAAATACAAGGGGAGGTGCATAAATTATTTGTACGCATCCTTTTTCTACAGAACATGCAGCATTTGAATAAATAAAGCAATTAAAGTACCAAATTTAATCCAAATGACATTGCAGACTTCATAAAGACACTTCACAGCATGAATAAAAACTTGAACGCCATTCGGGGGAAATTACAAAAATGTTCTTTGACAGGTTCTGAAGCGAGGGCCTCGCAGATCTTCTGCCCGCAGCGTGTCTGATCAGCTGGGTGGTTCTGACCACAATCCAGTGTTCATGCTTGACTCATCACATCGAAAGATTTCACATGAATTAAGCTGTTTGGGTGTCGCATTCAATACATGGCTAATGATATTCTGGTTTCTTAATACAATCCAACAGCCCTGCCTCATCCTGCTAGTAATTGACAAACTACAGTAGGTTTAGACTTTCCAGGAATATTTTATTTAAACATCCGTCATATTGTTGCTGGCACCCATCTGTTCAGCTAAGGCTGAAAAGGGGTTAAAACTTCAGTTTCCTCTCTGACTGTTTGAGCCCTCTGGGCAAAAGCAGAAATACATGCTCTGGCATGTGTGTTAGTAAGGGAAGCCATGATCTCAGGGCTATGGATGCTAAAGCAAACAACCTGAGGACGCCTGTGGCTTTTCATATTTAATCTGAATAAACTCATATCCAGTTCAAGATTTTGTGTCATTTACAGATATCAGTGAGGAGTCATTTCAGTGAATTCTGAATTCGTTTATTGTTTACATGATGAACAGCAGTGTCAATTTTCTGTCTTTTCAGTCAACAAGCAATCCGTATAGGATGACCCATTAACACAGATTCTGAATGTAAAACAAGATGCAAACAATTTTGAAATATCGATACCGTGACTCCAATGTAGGCCAATTAGTAGGTTGTCTGTGTTGGCAAAAGTATTTGAATCTTTTGTTAATGATCAAGTGAAACAGTTCTTAACTGAAAATAAAGTTTTAAATGAATTTCAATCAGGCTTTAGATCAGGTCATAGTACTATTACAGCAGCTATGCTGGTTACAAATGATACTGTTAAATGTTTGGACCGTAAACAACATTGTGCAGCATTATTTGTAGATCTCTCTAAAGCATTTGA